>OY720337.1:26960522-27682550 GCA_963082935.1 Malus x robusta
GAAACCTCACCATTCTTTTAGACTCTTCCACCAACTTAAACTTTGCTAGAATTCTCTAGCATGTGTATGGATCTTTCTTTGTCCATGGGCTGGATCCATCTTGGGCCAAGGCAAGATCACACTTCAACGCAAATACCAATTGGGCTGGTGTTGATCTTCAACAGTGACTAGTTCTGAATTTTTGTTACGTTGAACCCCTTCTTTCATTCATATATATTTTCTTTAAGAACAAGTTAAAATTTTAGGACCTATTTGATAATTTTGATGTTATTGTTTTAGCAAATTCAAGAAGAAAAAGAGAGATGAAAGTAAAGGGAAGATGTCAAGTGAGTGTGGAAGGATAAACAAAGGAGAACGACGAAAAAAAAAATGAAAACAACTTAAATTGTTTTCAACTATTTGCGAGGCACAAAACCCGCTTAAAGTCAGACTACATTACACAAGCAAGTCAGCTTGACTTTCTGAAGTTATTATAAGGACAAAAATGATAAAGCTGGTCCTAAGACTGTCTCCAACTCAGGGGTAAAAAAATAAATCCCAAAACATTCATTTTTAATAAGATGTAGGCTGAGATTAATAACATGTTACATGATTAACATGTTTTATGCAACATCTTGGGTGGGCTGTGAGCCGTAATGAACTGATACTTCGTACCATAAATTGATAATAATTGAGGGGAAGAGATCGGCGTGCAGTTTAAGTATGTTTCGTGTGCATGAAGAAAGCCCTTGTAGGAACGAATTCTATAGAACTCAATTTTATAGATTGTGTGCAGTAGAAAAGATGTAAAACACAGGTGGAGTATTTACGGAACTCTTAATCCAAGCACCAATCTATAGAATGAATTGGTTTATCTAAACGGATTGACCAGACAACCAAAGGTCTTTCGATGCCTAAGTCCTTAAATGTTTGAGAGAAACTAAAAAGTATGTAGATAGTTCTAAGTTGAATTCGCGATTATCAGTTCCCTTAGATGACTTGAATATATATTTAAAGATGACTGGCGGAGTAGTTTCCCTACAAGTGAATGAAAGCACCAATACAAGATTTATTTTAAATTGAAGTTGTTTTACACTAGTTACATCCATCCACGTTTTCATCAAGAATTTATTCTTGGGATGATCTCGTAGTTCCTACGGCACAGGCCTTGGTGCAACCCCAAATTTGCAAGGCCGGCAATAGCATATGTTGTCGCAAAAAATTGGGAGGTAAACAAAGAAATTCTCTTGTAAATTCTTACAAAGACTTCTAATTGATTAGTGTCTAATTTGGATTTATCTTGTAAAATCCTTCTATTATTTCGCATTCTCCGTACGCTTCAAAAGCGGAAATAAATATCAAATAATATGGAAAGAAACAGATCGGTTTGTGTTTCGTAGAAGTTAGTAAACAAGTAAAAAATGGGAAGGATAATTAAACATTAATCCTTGCTTCGATTTAGGGTTGTTACTAGTAAGCACTTCAATGACAATTCTCCATTCCCTTCGTGCAATTGTAGTGTCCTTTGGATCTTCCACCACAATGGATGATCCCCGGCCCATTCTAATCTGTAGTCTCAAAAATAAATTAAAATCATACCGCTTAACTTGAATCTATTATCATATTCATGAGAGTTTAAACTCGGAACCCATAATGTAGAAAATATGATAGAAACTTATTACCCAATGGTTTTAAGAGCATAGAACATTTTGGTCATCGTCCTTTAAAATTGGTAGAAATAATCTGTAATTTTACAAATTATTACACTAGTTGTCCTTCCGTATATTAAATTATCAAGTTAACAATTATTCATTTACGGGAACTCGGTAACTTTATTCATTTGATTAACAATGTTAAGATTTTATTTGGTACTTATAAAAAAAGTTCTTATTTATTGGCCCTATTGTACTTGTTAATTTATGCGGTACCGATATTACGTTCATGTATGTAAACAGAAAATAGGTCAACTACAAGTATTAAAAAAAAAAAAACAAACGTTAATTTACATTTTTACGGCGAACAAGCAAAACAGACATAAAAAAATAACATCGCGTAAACTTCATTAATTAATTAGTAAAAGAAAAGCACACCCGGAAGAGATCATATATTGGTTTTTTATTTGATTGATAATTATATTTACACATACAAAACTAACCCATTTTTTAAGAATTGGCTACAATAATAGAGGAATCTAATATGGATTATAATGTGCATGAAGTAGTATATCAATTTTGTGTCTTACAAATACTCTCGGCCGGTATTCGCATGTATAAAGACAAAGCGAAGTTTTTTTTGGTGTTGGAATTGCCCGAGAATTCGACTGCACATAATATTATTACTATCTGTAGGATTCCAAGGTAAGATTGTGATTAGGGTTTTACATATACATGCAATTTCTTACTTAATCCCTTAATCTAGTTAGTTTACAAAAGATTAAATACTCTATGTATGCACTAAAAAGAATCAAACGTTTAATAACGAGACTTGTACAAAAGGTAACCCTAGTCAATGAAAGCTCTCATTTTCCTTCTTGAAAAAAAAAATGTAGAACTCGATAACAATTGTAACAAAATAACATAAGTAATGCATCACAACGCATGGTCTCACATCAAATAATGCCTCACAACCAATTTACGCATTTCCATCTCATCCAATTGCGTAATTACTTTAGCCTTCAATTTTTCTAATGAACTTTTGAACTGCTTCAGTTCATCCAACTTCTTCACATTCTCGATTGGCTGATCCCACCAAAATTTGCTCGCCTCGTCCTCCTCCGTCTCCTCTGTGTCTTTTTCAAGATCTAAGCCAAGATTTTCAAGATCTATGCTCGTTTTGGACACCATACAAGATTCTTTTGAATTGGACTCGATTAGACTACTGCTGTCTGTATCATGATCTTCAGCCTCAGAACTAGCATGCATAGAGCTGTATTGGTGGCCATGCAAGGCAGTGTTTACGCGTTCAAGGCGAGAGAGAACAGACTCCACCGATGGGTGGCCAAAGACGTACAGCCTGCCACACGGAGAGAAGACAATGACCGCCACCTCAGCGCCACACAGACCGCTGAGTTGACAAGCCTTCCTGAAAAGACCGCCCCTCCGCTTCGAAAACGAGACCAGCAGGGAATTTGGTTTCTCTATTTTCTTGATAACAAGTTTTCTTTGAACAGGTTTTTGATTTGGAAGAGTGGTATTAATAATGCCCGGCATATCTCTAGCTAAAATGGAGCGAGTTTATGTTGAAATGTCCCACATCGACCGTATCAATGACAAAAGAAGAGTTTAAATATTCTAACCCCACTCTAACTAATACCGAGGCCTTTTGTGATAAAACCTCACACCTGACGGATTGTGTAGGTGGTAATTACCAAGTTGGGGACAATATCGGTGTTGTTGGAAGTGGGCCGTATGGCCCGTCTTTGATAATTCTACATGGTATCAGAGTCAGGGAGCGGGCCCGTACCGTACTGCCACGTGATGGGTGGGTCCCCTTGGCCCCGCGCGATAATGGTGGGTCCCTTGGCCCCGCGTGTAGGGTGAGCCCCCTTGGCTCCACGTGGTTGTCGATGTGTGGATCTCCCACGTGTGACCTGCTAATTAGGTCCCACGTGAGGGGGCGTGTTGAAATGTCCCACATCGACCGTATCAATGACAAAGTAATTACCAAGTTGGGGACAATATCGGTGTTGTTGGAAGTGGGCCGTATGGCCCATCTCTCTGATAATTCTACATGGTATCAGAGCCAGGGAGCGGGCCCGTACCGTACTGCCACGTGATGGGTGGGTCCCCTTGGCCCCGCGTGATGATGGTGGGTCCCCTTGGCCCCGCGTGTAGGGTGAGCCCCCTTGGCTCCACGTGGTTGTTGATGTGTGGATCTCCCACATGTGACCTGCTAATTGGGTCCCACGTGAGGGAGCGTGTTGAAATGTCTCACATCGACCGTATCAATGACAAAAGAAGAGTTTAAATATTCTAACCCCACTCTAACTAATACCGAGGTCTTTTGTGATAAAATCTCACACCTGACGGATTGTGCAGTGGTAATTACCAAGTTGGGGACAATATCGGTGTTGTTGGAAGTGGGCCGTATGGCCCATCTCTCTGATAATTCTACAGTTTATAGAGTTTACGATGGTAGGTTTGCGGTTGTAGAAGAGGACATAACGGAAGAGATTGGAGAGCCCTCTAGAGGGGGATATATACACACCCACATTATGAACAGAAAATAAGAGTCGGTGAAAACATCTAATTGACTAGGCAGTTACCCCTTTCCCAAGGTTTCCTCATCCGTTTCTAAATCCAAATCTTTTCTACTTTTATTACGGGTTCTTCAGATTTCAAGACGTAAAAAGACAAATTAGTAAACACAATTTGATTGTTGGGGAAAAAAAATGATTTTATTAGGTTTGTGTCCTATAAGTTAGGGAACACGATTAATTATATAGTGTTATTATTTTATTTAACATATGCATTTATTTATTTATTTTTTAAATACTTAAGAAGTGAGACACAAGAACTTTGCTGCCCACTCATATTTTAACGTGCAATAGTGACACTTCGTGGCGGAGTTTCCGATACCTACAAAAATTTCTTATTAACACACGTCAATATAGTAAGGCTGTCATCGTTCTCATTCCGATCTTTTGGATTTTACTTGTAAGCACTTCAAAGATAATGACTTATTCAACTTCCTTTCTATCATGTTATGAGGTAGACTTTGAGAATTATGGTACATATAGTGCCGTTTATGACCACTAGTATTACAGTTTAGTGAATATTAATTTCTTTCAACTATAACTATAAGATGGAGGTCTTTGATTTCCATGAATTGCAAATTTAGTCCATATCTAAGGTTGTCTTATTGTGGTGAGTAGAGCCATAAATTTTTTATCGGGTGGGCCAATATGTTTATTTATTTTACTGCACAAGTTAACTTCTATAAGGAGACTCCAATGACTAAACAAGGTTATTGTTGTAAAATCAATGAGAAAAACAACTCGGAATCAATCTTTTGTTTCTCTTACCATAACAACAAACTATTATACTCATGTTCTTCAAAATATATTTTTCCGTGCAAAATTATTATAATTCCTATTTAAACATTTGTAATAAAAAATATAAAACCTAAATTTAAAGATATTTGAATTTAATAATGGTTACTCAAATAAAATAATGTGTGAAGAAAATACTCAAAGGAAAAAAAAGGCAAAAAAAAAAGAAAATAAATAAATAATTTGGAATAGGGAAAGATCGGTACCATGTTACCTATCCTCGTCCAATCGTACTTAAATCATCGTTTAATCTATTTATTTTCATATTTGCCTCATTGTGAAGTTTTAAAAATACACTCCTACAAAAGGGCCTTATAATGTCAGTAGGTGATGTCAGTTTAATATTATATAGTGGCGGATAAGACATTTGCGACACCTACGGAACATGACATCGGATTTACTGTTGCTTGTAAGTGTCATAAACTGTCTATGTCATTTTTAACCGACGTAAACATTTAATGTCGCTTATAACCGACATACTTTTTAATAATTTTTAAATATTGGTGTCGCTTTAAATAAAATAGTGTCGCTTTTAAGCGACATAACGTATGGGTGTCGCTTCTAGCCGACACTAATTATTGTTTTTAAATATTTTAAAGCCTATGTCAGTTTTGAGCAACATAGATTTTAGTTTTTTTAAATACTTTGAAACCCAGTGTCGGTTGTAGTCGACACTAATAATATTTTTAAATATTTTAAAACCCAGTGTCATTTTGTTATCTACCAAATTCATATATACTTAAGTCAAAAAACAATTAAAAAGGCGGGTCACTAAACTTTTGCAAAATTTCAAACATTTTGAAATTTGAAATTTTCATACCACTCCAGTAGACTCCCGCACAAAATTCTAAATATAAAGGAAGATAACACAACCCCTTCACCAAAGTAGCTCATTCTTTGCTCCTTCTTCGCAGCCATAACAGCAGCAGCAGCAATCGTCGTTTCAAATTCAACAGAGCCCAAACCGTGCTCCTGCCCGTCACGACGAAGGTCGTCGATCCTGAGTTTCAGAATTTGCGCGGGGCCGCCGAGTTGAGGCAGAAGATTGTCATTGGGAGCGCCGGGGGAGTCGTGGAAGAGATGGAAACGGTCAAAAGATGATCACCCGGATGCATCAATCTCGTCTGTTCAACCGCAAATTGGATAATCAAAAGACGATCACCCGTATGCTGACAGCAACAGAAGCTGCGATGGCAGCAGTGGCCTCGAATCCTCCACCTCGAGACGGTGGGCTGGTTGAGATGGGGGCGGATGTTGGAGAAGACGACGACCCAGGATCGTAGCAGTGGCCTAGAAAAAGGTGCAGTAAAATCGGCTAGAAAAAAAAATTTGAAGAAGCAGCAGAATTGTAGAGAATGAAGAAGAAGAACTGAAGAGGAAGAAGCAGCAACAGAACCACATAGGAAAAAGAAGAAGAAATGTGTTGATGGAGGATCTGGAGGATTCGGACAAAAGGAATTCGGAGATGATCCAATCCCTGGCAATTCATTGAAAACGAATGCAAAGACAAATTTTGAAATAGTTTTATTATTATTAACAAAGGTGGTGTCGGTTAAGACCGTCACTAGTTTACATATTTTTTTTATTTAATTGTTATCTGACATCACTTTAAACCGACGTAATGTTCAAGTATATGTCGCTTTAAACCGACGTCAACATCAGTGTCGCTTTTAACCAACACTGCTTAGTGGCGGATTAAGCGAACAAACCGACACTGAAGCCCTTTAGTGATGCTAGCAATGGTGTTGCTATTCCAATCCGACATTACATTGTTTTATGTCGGATTTTTGCCAAATTTTGGACAGAAATCGGATTTCTTGTCGCTTTTTGGTCCACCAGTGAGAGCCTATATTGTAGTAGTGATAAGGTAAGACTTTCTAATGAGTTTCTTGAGCCCATTTGACAATGTTTTGGGTTTCACTACTATATGTTTCACTTACTTATTTAGTTTTCGACTTTGATGTGATACTAAATATACATTTGTTGCTCAATAAATCGTAAATCCGCTTCCAAATGCCTTATAAAGCTTTCCTTAATGCTCACAAAAAATAATTCGTGAAAATAACAAATTTGCATTTTTAACAAAAAAACATGGGTTAGCACTCACGATTTTTAGTCAGTTTTGCATATTTGTACATAAATCATTGTTCAATCTATTTAGTTTCTCCTTCGCCTCACTATGAAGTTTTGAAAATTAAGGTAAGACATTTCCTTGATATTCTTAAGGGTTGAACCCCATGTTAACATTGTTTTGGGCCTCTCAACTATATTTTTCACTTATTTTTTAAGTTTTCGTCTTAAATATTCTACTATATAGACATTTATTGCTCGATAAATCGTAAAACTGATTCCAAATGCGTTATGAAGTTTTCCTTAATGTTCATAGATAACATTTCGTGAAAATAAAAAAATTGAATTTTTAACCTTAAAAACGTGTGTTATGCGGGCTTGATGCATGCAAAACGAGGCAAACTCCGTGCACGCAAAACGATGCGAACTTAAGCGCAAGGAAAGCGAGGCGGGATCCATTCACTGGAAACATGGCAGGCTTCTGACATGCAAAACGAGGATGGCTCTACGCACGCAACACAAGACTGTATTTGCTATGCAAACTAAGGCCCGCTCAAGGCACGAAAAAGAGGCATACAAAACGAGTCCTGCAAGTGCACGGAAAACGAGAATATAAATCTAAAGGTATTTGAATCTAAATAAAGTAACGTATGAAGAGAAGAAAAATCAATAAAAAAATACAGAAAAAAGTAGAAAATAAATAAATAAATAAAATAGAAAAAGATACGATCGGTACTTTGTTACCGATTGTACAATCTGTCGCTAGCAAGGTAGCAACTACTGAAATCGCTAGCTTCATACCGATCGCCTTTTTTAATTTTTTTTCTAATGTTTCTTTTTTTATCTTAGCATAACAGCAAACTTTCATGTTCTTCAAAATATATTTTTGTGTAAAATTTATTATAATTCATATTTAAATACTTGTGATAAACCATTTAAAACCTAAAATTTAAAGATATTTGAATTTAATAGTGGTTACTTAAATAAAGTAATGTGTGAAGAAAAAACTCAAAGGAAAAAAAAAGCAGAAAATAATAAATAAATTGGAATGGGGAAAGACATGTACCACTCTTCTGATCCTCGCCAAGTCATACTTTATCGTTATTGCTATTTATTTTCACATTCACCTCGCCGTGAAGTTTTGAAAATTAAAGTAAGACTTTCCGTTAAGTTTCTTGAGGGTAGAATCCCATTTGACAAATTTTGGGGGTCACAACTATATTTTCACGTATTTTTTAGTTTTGGCTTAAATATTCTGCTAAATATATATTTGTTGCTTAATAAATCACCGCTCCAAATGCCTTATAAAGTTTTCATTAATGCTCATGAAAAATATTTTGCGAAAATAAAATATTTGCAGTTTTGACAACAACAAAAAAGTGTGAGTTAACACTCACAGTTTTAGTCGGTTTTGCAAATTCATATATAAATTATCGTCCAATCTGTTTATTTTCACCTTCACCTAACCGTAAAGTTTTGGAAATTAAGGTAAGACATACCGTTGATATTCTTGAGGGTGGAACCCATTTTAACAATGTTTTGGGTCTCACAACTATATTTTTTTCATTTTGACAAAATAACAAAAAATCCTTTTCTCTTATTTTTTTCCTTCAATTTTCAGCTTAAATACTCTATTAAATATATATTTGTTGTGACATCTCGTCCCAAATTTTAAGTTTTATAAATTTTAAAGTAGTGATTTTACGAAAATGCCCTTAGAGGCAAGGATGTTTGACTTTCGCCTATGCATTCGTAGAGTGGGCCTGAAAATAAAGCTTTAATAAAGACCTTCTAAATGGTATAACCCATCACTGTAATACTTGTATAGTTTCTAGAAAATCATATTACGTATAAGTATGAAATCAAATGTAAATCAACAGTAAATCCAGGAATATTCCAAATCACTACGTATCGGCAGCAACATAATAAAATCAAATGCTCATCAATCTATGATAACACACGAGTCGGAGTTGCCTAACGCAACTGTACGACTCATAGGCAACATGTACAACAGTGTCGGAGTTGCCTAAAACACAAATATAGTCATGCCATAACTCAATCATTTCAAATAACACCATACACTCACCTGAACTTACCTGCACTTCCTGCGTTCACCTTAGCACTTCAAAGCATTCACAAAAATTATATGTGGGTAATATGCATATGGATATGCCATGATGCAATCTAAAACTCAACCATATCATATTATTTTAGAATATATATATATATATATATATATGACATGGCATAAAATGCATAAATCAATTTAAAAGTGTTTGTGGAACTATCAATTATATATATATACAATAAAAAGGAAAAGACCCACTCACATAAGGTCCGCAATACGACTCCATAACACGAATATTGAGACTCACGAACGATCATCACCTAGAACAAATATTCAGTCACGTCTCAGAACTCTTATCAATAGAACACGTAACTTACATAAAACACATCCCAATGACGTTCTAGAATGGTTTGAGACCAATTGACCAAACGTCAACCATTGGTCAAAGATCAACGATAGGGTCCACAACCCTACATAACTCAATCCGAAAGATCTACATCTCGGATTTTTGATCCGTAATTTGTAAAGATCCATATTATACTTTTAGGACATCATACTAAAGTTTCATTATGATTTAACGGTTGGATCTCCGCCAATTGCCAATTCAAGTGGCAGTCAACGTTTTATTTTACGAACTTACAAATCCAATTTGGGAAGATCTACGTCAGATTCTCAATCTGTATGTTTCTAATATCCTCAAATATTACTTACTATAATGTATTAAAATTTGGTGACGATCCAACGGTCGGATTGTCAATTCACATAATGTTTAAGTAGCGGTCTTTAACAAAACTATGTTCAAACGATGAGATTTCATCAATCGGACTTCACCTATGGAATTTGGGTGTCAAACTTATCTTAGAAAGGTCAGGGGGTGACTCGACTCACGTGCTGCCTCGATTCGGCGAAAATTTCAGCTATCTCCAAAAATTCTCAAATTTTACATAAATGAAGATCTCAAATAGTAGAATAAGTTTTATTCCTGTGACCAAGTCCAATTTGGCCTGGAAATGCTCCAATATCACTCAAACCCACTTAAACCCTAAAATGGGTGAACTTTGAATCTCCTACCTCGGTGTTCCAATGTATCTACCACTAGTTGGGTATTGTTCATGGGTCCAAGGGAAGTTGATTAAGGGTAGTTTTAGATGCTGGAACTCGCCAGATCGGAGGAATCATTGTCGAGCATCTCCAGTGCTCCGGTGGAGTTCCTCACGGTTTTGGACATAAAAACCCTCAAATATGGGTGAAGATGGTAGATGGGAGGTTATGGAAGAGGTTGCAGGTAATGGATGGGTGAGAATTGCCTGAAAAATGGCGGAGGATCGCCGAAATCAAACGGGGTCATCGCCGAGTTTATGGTTTGACAGGAAGGGAGATGAAGTTCTCTCTCCTTCCTGATTGGTCATTTCTTTTCTCCTCTTTTCTAATTGGTCCTTATTTCCATTTAAATTGATTGGTCCTTTATTCCCTTGTTAAAAGTTGATTGGCTTCCTTTCCACAAGATGGGAGCTCAAATTATTTAACTAACTTTAAATAATCAATTTCAAACGTTTGTAACTATACCGTTATAATCCGGACTCACAAACGGCTTTCGCTTACGCGTACGAAACTTCAAAATCTATTTGGAAACATTAATTGTGACTTCAAACGGTCAACGAAAGTCAAACATCCTCGCCTCTAAGGGCATTTTCGTAAAATCACTACTTTAAAGTTTATAAAACTTAAAATTTGGGATGAGATGTCACATTTGTTGCTCAATAAATTATAAATCCACTTTCAAATGTCTTATAAAGTTTTCCTTAATGCCCATGAAAAATATTTCACAAAAATAAAAAAATTGCATTTTTAACAAAGTATATGGGTTAACCTTAACATAACGGTAAAGTTGATGGAGTATAAAAAAATAAATACCGAGAACCGGAAAAACTATTAGAAAAGTTGAAAACTTAACCCGTGAAATAGATTAGTACTATTGCTACAATTTGGTCAAAATATTTAATGAGAAATTTTATTTGAACCTATGTAACATTTTTCTACGCCAAACTTAAATTTAAATTGTTAATTGTTTATTTTACCTTATTGCATAATTACTATTAAGTACAAAATGAAATTAATAATAAAACTCAAATTTATTAATAAACCCATTAAACCCTACCATCACTTCTTCTCTATCCTACGTTCATTCTGGCTAAAACTCTAATAGGTCTTGTAGAGAAAAACAAAATTTTTTTTATTGATGGATGGTGATTTTGAAGTTTTGAATCCTCTAACTAAGGTATGACTCAATTTATGAATATTTTGTTTGTTTGATTTCAATTTTTTTAAAGTTTAGAATATGAGTGTTTGGGTTTTAATTTTTTTTATCAATCCCGAATGGTTTGTTAAACTTTCTATTTATTGGAAAATTCTAAGGAAAAACTTCTTACCAATGTTCTTAGATTATAAACTCTCTTGCTTGTTGATAAATATACGAGGATGAATTGTTTGATTTGTTACTTATCCACATTAGTAGAAAGAAAAAAGGCAAATGTTTAGATTTGGTAGCAGAAAGAGAAAAAAAAAAAAGTAGCCATGGAAATGTTAGTGGGATAGGGCGGTGGGGCAAGGACACATCTTTAAAAAAAAAATCAATTACAGATGCTAGTTTATAAAGGAAATGAGTGTAAAGATAACTTAACATTTTGATTGGCTTTGAGATGGTAGTTTACTAATAAATTTGGGTTTATAGAGAGATTAATTCTTTAATAAAAAATAATATAGGTGAAAAAAGTAAGTTAGGTGTGGAAAGATATTACGAGGTTCAAATAAAATTTTTCATATTTTATTTTTTCCGATACGCTTCGGCTTTAGCCTAAAAAAAAAACGGTGAAATGGGTCTGTTATTTAGGTTTGCAGCGGCAACTGAGCTTTGAAACTCTTCACACTTTGAGACTTTGCGGTGGCCGTCGCGGTTGAAACGAGGCTGAGGTAGGTGGTGGCGCACAAAGAACTCAACTTTCATATATCCCAACCTCCGATTCTCTCCCAAATGCCCATATCCACTAACAAATGTCTGTATTTTCCTCCATTTTTGCAGGTAGGAAGCAATTCTCTGTTGCAGCCATGGCGGCTTGGCAGAGGCATCTGCAATCAGCTATCCGTCAAATTGGAAAAAGGGTTGAATGTAGTTACAACCCTCTAGCCAATTTCTCTTCTTCTTCCTCTTCTCGTTTAGAGGGTAAGTAGCTCTTGGAAATCTCCAATTTTCTCACTTAGTGTTTTGGAAATTGTTGAATAGTCAGAATCTTAATGTTGCAGGTCTCTTGCCTTGTTTCCAAACTCTTTGCAAACCATCTTCTCCAACCATTTCAAGGCCCCTTCATCAATATTTTCAGCAGTTGGTAATTCTCAAATTTATATATATGTATATGTATCTATATATATTTGTGTTTTCATCTCTATCACTGTTGTGTTTTCCTTTTCATTGTCAATATTTGTGCTGAGTTTTGTTTTGACAGGGAATTTCGAGTTCAAGGAACTTGAGAGCAGAGGAAACACCTCTTCCATCTCCATTGACTCCTGTTTTGGCATCAAATACTGCAACGAATGAGGAGCACAAGCAGAAATCACTCACTAAACCTGCTAAAGTTCAAGCTATCTTAAAGGGAATAAAGCAGGTATTGAATTGCACTCTTAATGTGTCGTTTTAAGGCTTTGTAATGTATTCTATGCTTTGTTCGGATTCAGATTTTTAAGCATCTCCGGCCATGAAGCACATTTTCTGAATTGTAATGTTCCTTTGCTATCCAATAGTCAAATTCAATATTAGGGTTTTGATCTGTGTGTTCTACCAAATTTACCTTAGATTGGACAACTAATGGCGGAGAGAGGGCCGGGGTTTGAACAATTCCTATACACTAGTCATTTTGCTGATTATGTGGGTGTGTGTGATGCATTTAGGGAAAGACAGTGCTGAAAACAGTAGTCTTGCAGAGCTTATTTGTGACAAGAGGAGGCTTGCCTTTCAGTTGAAACGGACGTGTATTCCGGTTCCATTCATCTTGGATGCCAATTGTCCTAACAATTGGAATTGTATCTTGGATGAATGATCTCGGGTTGCATAAATGACTGCTCTATACTTCATGTTATTTCATATTCTCCCCCTTAGTATTGACGTACCTTTATTGATTTTAGCTCACTCATTTGTTACTCTCAGAGCCCTAAGAAGGTCAACTTGGTTGCTGCACTGGTGCGTGGTATGCGTGTTGAAGATGCATTGTTGCAGTTGCAAGTGACAGTAAAGCGAGCTTCAAAAACTGTGTACCAGGTGATACAGCCATTCAGCGTTTCGTTGAGCTATTTTAATTAGAACAGATATATATATATATATATATGTTAGCTATGCTATGTAAAAACATCTGTGTTGAAGTCAGGTGAGATAAAATTAGCATTTAAGGCGATTTACTGTTTATTATTTTGATTAATGTGACTTGTAATGCCTTCATTATGCTCATTGCATACTCACATGAAAAAAAATATACTTCATAATGTCAACATTGATTAAGAAACTGCTATTTGCAGGTCATTCATTCAGCCCGAGCAAATGCAACTCATAATCATGGGTTAGACCCAGACCGTCTCCTTGTTGGTAAATACTGCAAACAAAGTTTAGTTTTTGATATCTTTCTTTTTTGTTTTTCAGTTTTTAACCTTCTTTGTTCTGCATTTTCTCCTTATTTGTAGCCGAGGCTTTTGTTGGAAAGGGATTCTTCAGAAAGAGACTGTCCTACCATGCCAAAGGCAAATGTGGAGTGAAAGTGAGACCAGAATGCCGCCTTACGGTCGTAGTGAGGGAGATTACCCCTGACGAGGAGGCAGAGATAGCCAAACTGAAGGTTAAGAATTTCATTAAGATGACTAAGCGCGAAAGAAAGCTTGTTCCTCACCAACTTATTGAGACAACTCCAATTTGGGGCCGCAAAGGCAGAAGTCGTGATCGTGAACGAAATGGTGAGGCTTCATGAACAAAGGTTCCTTTCCTTGCTTTCACATTCTAAAAGAAAGTTTTGAGACTCCTCACCCTGTCCTTGCATTTGGATCAAATTGTCGTGTTGAATTGTGAAAGACAGAGTGCCACAGTAGGAGCAAACATTGTTTCGTTTCTGGTAGTGGTTGCTCGCAGTTATAAATTTTTTCGCCATTATAGATTTTAAACGCTTAATATGTCGAATATCATTGCAGTCATTTCTTAGTCGGCTTTTGTTGAGAGAATAAAAGTTTGAAGTTTAGAAGGAAATGCAGGATTCTCGTCTTACAGTGCGTTTTTATTTTGTTTTCCTCGTAGTAACGCTTGTATTTATTCACATTGATACCACACACGCAGTAAGCATATCGAAATACTCCAATGTGGAATGGCAAATCCTGGAGGATTTTAGCGTGCACACGAAAATATATCGTTTTAGATGCTGCTTACCAGTTGGCTAATTACATTCTATCAAACTAATCCGTGCCTGTAAGCTGCCGGCTTATCGATGAAGAATTCTTCCCTGCTCTTCCCGGAGGGGAACAATTTCTCCCCGTCGATCATCTTCATGAAAGAAGCTGCACAGCGGTTGCTTGTTTAATAAAACCCGACAGTAGAATTAAACTGTGGTCCAAGCTAGGCGCTCGATGGACGAAAACTGAGTCAAACACCATGCAATGCTCTGCAGATCCAAACCCAAAACTACAGAACTGGGTTCAGAAACACAGAACCTCCCTACAAGAAGACTCATTCACTTGTGAGAGTTTTGTTATCGACAAACCTTGGACATGGTTATGGAGAGCGTCACTCTCGACATAGCAACTGAACTACCAACAAATCTTGCTAACTGATCATCTAACTATTCCACTCAGACCAGCCCTCTCTGCAGCTGACCTATCTCTTGTTTGCTGCATAAGTTCGGGGACTGACCCATTGTTGCAATCTTGATGAAGAAATCGAATAAAAGAAATGTTCACAGGTATTAAGTACAAAACCAAAGCAACCAAGATCAAACAATCAGAGTAGTCGAAACGTGCACAATCACAAGATAAAACTGCAATGCCATTAATTAGTGAAAGCACTGGTTCACGATATAGAACAAGGATCCGCGCCAAATTTTCAAACAGAGAAAACCACACACTAAAAACCTGTGTCAGGAAGTCACAGGGGACATAGATTGCCTATGTATGAGTAACTTGGTAAAATATTACTTTGGCACATCAATACTTCTGTATCTAAAAATCTCCACACCCAAGTAGTCAAGAGGACCATGAACAGCGACATGCGGCTTTGCAACTTTCACAGAGACAGCAGATATCTGGGGATAATTTTTCAGAGTGGTAGATGCAATTTGTTGAGCCACGGACTCCAGAAGATTATGAGGAGGCCCTTCTACAACTTCCTTTACGATGCTGAGGTGTACAATTTCAATAAATCACAAGTGATGGTATTAGTTTGACAAAATCTTTAGATATAAGACGATAATCATGTAGTTTAAATTTTTTTTTCTTTTGTGCACACAAATGCCTAGCTTTTTTTTTTTTTTTTTTGAAAAGAAACGAAAGAATTTTATAAAACGAAAGAATTACAAAAGAGAAAAAGTAAACCACGTGGAAAAGATATCCACTTGGAGCTAGAAGAGAACTAGCAAGGACCCCTAAGGAAAACTAATTGAACAGAGGAAAAGCTAGACCAAATCAAATAACGGCTGCTAACAAATCCCTAAAAATAGAAGAGAAATTGTAATCTCTAAACTCCACTGAAACTGAAGCCCAAAGGGCTGCCCAGTGTTTTACTCTATCCCAAAGCTCCTCAACCCCCACTCCCTTGTAATCCTCAAAGACTCTTTTATTACGCTCCAACCAAATGTTCCAGAAGAGGGCCATCAACAGAGATCCCCACAAAGTTTTGGCTTTCCTCCCTTTCCCTAGGCCTTCGAACTTAGTGCTTAGGAGCTCAAAACAGCCCTTTGGGGTGACCCATCTTGCTCCGGCTTCCTTGAGCAATTTCCACCAGAGTTGAATGCTATACAGACAATGGAGGAAAACATGGTTGGCGCTTTCCTCCCCGGATTTGCACAAAGTGCACCAATGGGGGGAGAAGCATGCAAAAGGCATTCGTCTTTGGACTTGATCACAAGTATTAACCTTTCCGAGCGCCACTAGCCACACAAGGATTTTGACTTTTGGAGGAACTTTTGCTTTCCATATCTGAGCGAAAGGGGGAAATTGTTGCACCACATCATTGTTGCAAAGGAAAGAGTTATAGGATTTGCAAGTGAACTGGCCAGAACCTTCTAAATTCCATCTTCTCCTGTCTTCTCTAGAATGGCACAGCCGTACGGACTCCACCTTCTGCAGTAAACCAGCCACCTCTTCAATCTCCGACTCTCTTAGGTTTCTCCTAAACTCTAAATTCCAACTGACCGGCTGTAAAGAAGAAGCTACAGCTTTTGAGTCTC
Source organism: Malus x robusta (assembly GCA_963082935.1). Classification (NCBI taxonomy): domain Eukaryota; kingdom Viridiplantae; phylum Streptophyta; class Magnoliopsida; order Rosales; family Rosaceae; genus Malus; species Malus x robusta. The sequence goes on from OY720337.1 coordinate 26,977,156, forward strand.
CATTTTTTAATTATCCTTCAATCATTATTAGTAATTATATCGCACTCATATGACAAAAGAAACAGAACAAAAAACAGACAGATCTCAGGGTAGACTGATATTGAAGATTAACTTTTCAAGGCCATTGCAAACTGAAGTGAACATTTGACCGGTAATCTGCACATGCTAGAATTGCAACACTTAACTAGGACATTATATGTCAGTATTCGAGGTAATGCAAAATGAAAACGTGGTATTATGTTATTACTAACCGATAGATTTCGGTGTAACTAACTGTATCTGACAAGTGATCAGATTTACCAGCCTCCCGGAGATCCATCCAAGCATCAACGTCTATCACAAACTTCTGACCCAACTTCCTTTCCTCAGGCTTCACCCCATGGAAACCATGGAACTTCAAACCCCTCAATATGAGCTTATCTCCCCCTCTTACTGCAGCATCTTCCTGTATTGTTCCTAATGAACATCAACCATAATTAGCCATTAATGGCTGCCCAATAACACCAACCAATAAAGGACAGACGCACAAAAAACGTTAATGTTCACAGTTCACCTGGAACATACAAAAGGCCTAATAAAATTATTACTGAAAAGATAACAAGAATCTATACAAATTGACTGTCATTATTTCATTGTTTTTATTCGAACAGTATGCTAATTAATCTAATCTATACTACGGGGAATGGATTCGAACTTGGTGCAGAGGGGGATGCAAATTGACTGTCATTAGGAAAAACGACAACTTTCCTTGTACACTATCCCTCAGCTCCTAATATAAGTGTCTATGGTAGTTAGAAGAAACTTTTCGTGTTCATTTACACTTTATGATGACCTCGATTGTCTAGGATTGAATTGGATTGGATAACTAAGTAGCTTGAATGAATGTTGAACAAAGAAATGTATGCCAACTTTGAAAATTTTGTACGAGTTGAATATCGAAGATGATATTAGTCATGAAGGGAACTTATCCTTTTAATCCCTACAATAGTAGGACGCGGAGGGATAAGTTACCTTCATGACTAGTTCATCTTCCACCTTTCATCCTGTGCAAAATTTGGAAGCGGCCATCCAATTCTTCATTCAACATACAAACAATCTAGTGAGTTATCCAATCCAATCTAATCCTCGGCACCAAACGAGGGCTATGCATTGGTGATGGGGTTGGGGTATCCAAAAATTCCTATGGCCAGCCAAGAAACATCTTTTTTTTTCTTTCCTTTTTTTTTTTTTTTTTGTAAATCCAGGAGGAACCCAGTAATGCTAACATGCTCATAACCACAAATGTTCAAGAACCCATTACCCATATCCCAAAATTTAGACCGTTTTCCATATCAAAATTACAAAAAAAAAGATTTTAATCAACTTTTTCAGAGAAGTAAGAAAAAGTAAGCAGAGTAGAGAGAGAGAGAGAGAAGATGAGTTTACCAGAAGTGGGCGCAGCCATTAAAGCTCTGTATTCGGCAGCTTTTGCTGAATGTTTCTTCAAGGGTGGTGCGTTGCGGGAGAATCTGCGTGAGATATGCGTATGCGAGTAGAACCCAGAGTCTCAGAAATCTGGAACACTACAAATCACAGATGGATACCGGATAGCGCCTGCTATACCTACGCTTATGTTAGCTACACCGTAATTATGGTCTATAACTCACCATTTTAATGGACTGTATTATAATAATATTAACCCTCCAAGTCCATTTGATAGTATGATCTTCTAATTATATACATTCACATGATAGGGACCAAATAGTTGCTAGTTCAAATGGTGTTGCCAAAGACGAATTTGAATCACATTATTAGTAACCTATTATGAGGCTAAACTCATTCTCTCTCTCTTAGCGTAAATAATATTGTTTGTTAAAACAATATATATTAATACAACAACAACAACAACAACAACAAAGCCTTTTCCCACAAAGTGGGGTCGGCTATATGAATCCTAGAACGCCATTGCGCTCGGTTTTGTGTCATATCCTCCGTTACTCTAAGCCTTTTCTTAGAGTCTCTTCCAAAGTTTTCCTAAGTCTTCCTCTACCCCTTCGGTCCTGAACCTCTGTCCCGTAGTCACATCTTTGAACCGGAGCGTCAGTCGGCCTTCTTTGCACATGTCCAAATCACCAGAACCGATTTTTTTCTCATCTTTCCTTCAATTTCGGCTACTCCTACTTTACCTCGGATATCCTCATTCTCAATCTTATCCTTTCTCGTGTGCCCACACATCCCACGAAGCATCCTCATCTCCGCTACACCCATTTTGTGTACGTGTTGATGTTTCACCGCCCAACATTCTGTGCCATACAACATCGCTGGCCTTATTGCCGTCCTATAAAATTTTCCCTTGAGCTTCAGTGGCCTACGACGGTCACACAACACGCTGGATGCACTCTTACACTTCATCCATCCAGCTCGTATTCTATGGTTGAGATCTCCATCTAATTCTCCGTTCTCTTGCGAGATAGATCCTAGGTAGCGAAAACAGTCGCTTTTTGTGATCTTCACTAGATTGCTCCGATCATTAGTGTGGATAAGTATATAAATGGATAGAGATAGGAAAGCAAACACAAGATGTATGTGGTTCACCCAGATTGGCTACGTCCACGGAATAGAAGAGTTCTCATTAATTGGGAAGGGTTTACACAAGTACATATGTTCAAGCTCTCCTTTAGTGAGTACAAGTGAATGATTTAGTACAAATGACATTAGAGTACAAATGACATTAGGAAATATTGTGAGAGAATGATCTCGTAATCACGAAACTTCTAAGTATCGGAGTGTGGTATCATCTTGACTTGCTTTATCTGTCGCATAGGTAGATGTGGCAGCTTCTCTGGAAGTACTCTTCCTCCATCCAGGGGTGGTATCTTTAACTGGTGGAGATGCACAAGGTAATGTATCAATTTCACTTGAAGCTTACTTGTAGTTTCAGGCTTGGTCAAGCGCGATACAAACCATGTAGTAGGAGTCCCCCAAGTCGCTGAGCTAGGGGATCTGCTGAAAGAGGTGACAGACAAGGTAAGCAATCAGAGCTCCGGCTGATTGTTCACCTTCTCCCCATCTTGCAGCAGCATGAAGGATAAAGAGAAGAAAAATGAGAAGAGATGATATGGAATACTTTTGCTTTTGAAGAAGTAACTTTCCACAGGCTAATTCTTGAACTGAGCTGGAGGGTTTTCTGGTTTCCTCCAGAGTATAAGGCCGACTGAAGAATTTGAGGGTCAAAACAAGTCCATCAAATCTAGAGTACGTTCGACCCTGCTGATATGGGATACTTTTGCTTTTGACAGAGTAATGGATGTATCGGCATGTGTGCTGTTACGCTTGTCTCCACATGCTTCCTTGTATCCTTCGCACTTGCCCTATCTGTCCCTCGAGCAGATGCGGTATCTTCCCTGGACACATAAGATGTTGAAGATGAGTACTCGAGAGCAATGCCAGGTAAGTAATCAGGTAAGGGGTTCCAGGCAGTCAGTTCCTGGCTGGTAACTTGATTTCAAGTGCTGACTGATTGCTCTCTTTCTCCTTGTCTTGCAGGTAAAAACAAGGCCAAAGGAAAAGACAGGGAAAAAGCATGATATGGGATACTCTTGCTTTTAACCCTGATGATATGAGATATTCTTGCTCTAGTATAGCTTGTTTGCAGAGGTATTATCGGGGGGAAAGAAAGCTGAATATTTCGAAAGGCTTCGTTGGGAGTGCCCTCTCAGATATGAGGAAGGGTTGAGCATTTTTGCAGGTCTGCCTGTCCGTTGGGGATGGAGGTCGACATATATAGGAGTCTCCCTAACAAAAAGTAGTAATGCTATTCCTTTACCCTGCTTGGTCATAGCACGGTAGTGGGAGCTGCCAGCTTCACATGTTTTAACTCTGTCAGAGCACTTTGAAAAAGTGGTATGTGGTATCTGGCTCTCGAGATTCGGAGAACGATGCTTCTTCGATTTTTGAGAAAGCAATCATGCTGGGGGTCTGGCTCTCGAGATTCGGGGAGCAGTGTCTCTTCGATTTTTGAGAAAGTAATCATGTTGCGAGTCTGGCTCTCGAGATTCGGAGGGCGGTGCCTCTTCGATTTTGGAGTAAGCAATCTTGTTGGGAGTGTTTTCTCGGATGTGAGTAAAGGTTGGGCATGTTTGCTAGTCTACCTTGCCACGAAGCACGGAGGTTGACACACAGGGACTTCAATTATCCAACAGTGGTACTGTTCCTTTACCCTTGTGGGTAATAATATGTTAGCTAGACCTTCAAAATTTATGTGTCTAAACTTTGTTAGTGCTGTTTTTTTGCTATTCTTTTACCTTTCTTGGTCAGAGCGATGTAGTGGGAGCTGCAAGCTTCACGTGCTCAACTTTGGCAGAGACTTTGGCAAAGTTATCTGTGGTACCCATGAGCTATTGTTGCGTGTGGGAAGTGGGTGATTGAACAGTAAGATTCATATGTTTTCTACTTCACCAGAAGTCTTTGACAGAATGCCCATAATTTCCGCTAAGCTGAGTGTGCGTGTGACATGTGCTGACAAGGCTAGAAAAGTAGGTGCCTCTTCAATTTCTGAGATCGGCCCTCGTGGTCTCTGAGCAGCCCAGCTTTTGAGAAAGCGAGCGCCTCTTCGATTGATTCGGAGAACGATGCCTCTTCGATTTTTGAGAAAGCATCATGCTGGGGGTCTGGCTCTCGAGATTCGGGGAGCAGTGTCTCTTCGATTTTTGAGAAAGTAATCATGTTGGGAGTCTGGCTCTCGAGATTCGGAGGGCGGTGCCTCTTCGATTTTGGAGCAATCAGTCTTGTTGGGGGTGTTTTCTCGAATGTGAGTAAAGGTTGGGCATGTTTGCTAGTCTACCTTGCCACGAAGCACAGAGGTTGACACACAGGGACTTTCCAATTATCCAACAATGGTACTGTTCCTTTACCCTCCCTTCGATTTTTGAGAAAGTAGTCATGTTGGGAGTCTGGCTCTCGAGATTCGGAGGACGGTGCCTCTTCGATTTTGGAGCAAGCAATTTTATTGGGAGTGTTTTCTCGAATGTGAGTAGGGGTGGGTTCAAATAACCGAAAACCGAAAAAAACCGAAAACCAAACCGAACCGAGGCCGAAAAAAACCGAACCGAAAAAAAACCGAACCGAAACTGCCAAACCGAACCGAACCGAATCTGGCTGGTTCGGTTTCGGTTTTTAAGGTTTGGAAACCGAACCAAACCGAACCGAACCGAACAGATATATATATTTAATTTTGTTTTCAATATTATAAATACTTTAGTGATACAATCATAACAAGACATAACCTGTTACCAAGTTGGTTTGCTTGAAATTTAACAAGCCCCTGCGCATGGGTTCGAATCTTCATGCCTCCAGGGTTTCAGAAAAGTTTTTTAGTTTTTTTGAGCAATCAACAACCTTTTAACTTAAAATTAAATATAAATACTTAAAACCTGCGACTGTGAGGAATCGAACCCCTTCCGTCCAGGGGGGATAATTCCTTCAAGCCAACTTGACTGTAGGCTTTGTGTTGTTATAATTGTACCAGTAATATATTTATAGGTTTCTAATATTTAATGCTTTATAAAATTTCTTAAGATTAAAAACCCTAGCCGTCACTCTCCCAATCCCATTTCGGTTTTCCCTTTTCTCAAGCACTCTCTCCCCTCCGCTATTTCCTCTCTGCCTCTCTCTCTCTCTCTTTCTCTCCCCTTCCTCTCTTCCTCCAAATCACTATCTCTCTTTGTGGATTTCGACGGTAGCAAAGAGGAGAGCCAAACCACAGTGGCAGTGGAGCAGTCCAGTGGCACAACATGGGACTGATGGGCAGATTTTGGTTGTGTTTAATTTGGTTGATTTAAATTTGGTTGTGTTTTATTTTTTTCGTTTGGTTGTGTTTATTTTTTTCGTTTGGTTGATTTTAATTTGGTTTTGTTTTTGTGTTGTGTTGTTGGTTAATTTTCGTTTGCAGATTTTTTTTTTCAATTTCGTTGGTTCTGAACTTCTGATGAATTTGATCTGTAGCTTCTAAATTTCATGGTTTTGCAATTTGTTTTGGGTATGCTGGATTTGGTTAGGTAACTTCATTTATGAACACTATTAGACTATTAGTTGAGGTTTGATTAATTTGTGAGAGTACATACGGTTTGATTAATTTGTTTTGGGTATGCTGCTGCTGAAGCCTGGATTTGTTGTGGCTGTTTTGCATTTTTTGGAGGAAAAAAAAAAAAACCGAAAAAAAACCGAAACCGAACCGAAAAAACCGAACCGAAAAAAAAACCGAACCGAAAAAAACCGAAAAAAATTTGGGCCGAACCGAACCGAACCGAAATTTCGGTTTGGTTTCGGTTTTGGCAAAAAACCGAACCGATAAGAACCGAACCCAGCCCTAAATGTGAGTAAAGGTTGGGCATGTTTGCTAGTCTATCTTGCCACGAGGCACAGAGGTTGACACACAGGGACTTTCCAATTATCCAGCAGTGGTACTGTTCCTTTACCCTTGTGGGTAATAATATGGTAGCTAGACCTTCAAAATTTATGGGTCTAAATTTTGTTAGTGCTGTTTCTTTGCTATTCTTTTACCCTTCTTGGTCAGAGCGATGTAGTGGGAGCTGCAAGCTTCACCTGCTCAACTTTGGCAGAGGACTTTGGCAAAGTTATCTGTGGTACCCATGAGCTATTGTTGCGTGTGGGAAGTGGGTGATTGGGCAGTAAGATTCATGTGTTTTCTACTTCCCCAGAAGTCTTCGACAGAATACCCATAATTTCCGCAAAGCTGAGTGTGCGTGTGACAGGTGCTGACAAGGCTGGAAAAGTAGGTGCCTCTTCGATTTCTGAGATCGGTCCTCGTGGTCTCTGAGGAGCCCAGCTTTTGAGAAAGCGAACGCCTCTTCGATTTCTGAGATCGGCTTTCGTGGTCTTTGAGCAGCCTAACTTTTAAGAAAGCAAACACCTCTTCGATTTATGAGATCAACCCTCGTGGTCTCTAAGCAGCCCAGCTTTTGAGAAAGCAAACGCCTCTTCGATTTCTGAGCAGGCGCCTCTTCGATGTCTGAAGCTCCGTCGAGTGCAGCTTTTTATAGGGCTGGCATTAAGTTCCAAAACACACTTGAATCTCCACCAGTAGAAGCTCCATTCTTGCACTTCTAAGATCTTGATTTGTCCGACCTCTTCTCTCTTCAACACCTTTGAAAATGTTTGGCCCTTCCGACCGTCGTTTTGACTTAAACCTTGTTGAAGAGGCAGCCCCGCCTTTTCCAGACAACATATGGCGCCCATTCTTCGTCTCCCCTACTGGTCCTCTTACCGTTGGGGATTCCGTTATGAAGAATGATATGACCGCTGCGGTGGTGGCCAGGAACCTTCTCACTCCCAAAGATAACAGACTACTTTCCAAACGGTCTGATGAGTTAGCTGTTAAGGATTCGCTGGCTCTCAGTGTTCAGTGTGCAGGTTCTGTGTCTAATATGGCCCAACGCCTATTTGCTCGAACCCGCCAAGTTGAATCATTGGCGGCCGAAGTGATGAGTCTCAAACAGGAGATTAGAGGGCTCAAGCATGAGAATAAACAGTTGCACCGTCTCGCACATGACTATGCTACAAACATGAAGAGGAAGCTGGACCAGCTGAAGGAAACTGATGGTCAGGTTTTACTTGATCATCAGAGATTTGTGGGTTTGTTCCAAAGGCATTTATTGCCTTCGTCTTCTGGGGCTGTACCGCGTAATGAAGCTCCAAATGATCAACCTCTGATGCCTCCTCCTTCTAGGGTTCTGTCCAGTACTGAGGCTCCGAATGATCCCTCTCCGGTGCCTTCTCTTTCTGGGGCTCTACCGACTGCTGAGACTTCTCCTAAGCAACCTTTGTGAAGGCTCCCTTTTGTTTGTTTATTTTGACTCATGTATATGTACATATTTGTAGCTTATCGGGGATATCAATAAATAAGCTTTCCTTCATTTCAACGTATTGAGTTAAATACACCACAGCCTTCTTCGCTAAGTTCTTTGAATTTTCTTTTGTTGGAGCTTTGTGAGTGGGGCATGTAGGTTGAGGTAGTGTTCCCTTAATTTCCTGAGTGAGGAAAACTTCTCGGTTGGAGACTTGGAAAATCCAAGTCACTGAGTGGGATCGGCTATATGAATCTTAGAACGCCATTGTGCTCGGTCCTGTGTCATGTCCTTCGTTAGATCCAAGTACTCTAAGTCTTTTCTTAGAGTCTCTTCCAAAGTTTTCCTAGGTCTTCCTCTACCCCTTCGGCCCTGAACCTCTGTCCCATAGTCGCATCTTCTAATCGGAGCGTCAGTAGGCCTTCTTTGCACATGTCCAAACCACCGTAACCGATTTTCTCTCATCTTTCCTTCAATTTCGGCTACTCCTACTTTACCCCGGATATCCTCATTCCTAATCTTATCCTTTCTCGTGTGCCCACACATCCAACGAAGCATCCTCATCTCTGCTACACCCATTTTGTGTACATGTTGATGCTTCACTGCCCAACATTCTGTGCCATACAGCATCGCCGGCCTTATTGCCGTCCTATAAAATTTACCCTTGAGCTTCAGTGGCATACGGCGGTCACACAACACGCCAGATGCACTCTTCCACTTCATCCATCCAGCTTGTATTCTATGGTTGAGATCTCCATCTAGTTCTCCGTTCTTTTGCAAGATAGATCCTAGGTAACGAAAACGATCGCTCTTTGGTATTTCTTGATCACCGATCCTCACCCCTAACTCGTTTTGGCCTCCATTTGCACTGAACTTGCACTCCATATATTCTGTCTTTGATCGGCTTAAGCGAAGACCTTTAGATTCCAACACTTCTCTCCAAAGGTTAAGCTTTGCATTTACTCCTTCCTGAGTTTCATCTATCAACACTATATCGTCTGCGAAAAGCATACACCAAGGAATATCATCTTGAATATGTCCTGTTAACTCATCCATTACCAACGCAAAAAGGTAAGGACTTAAGGATGAGCCTTGATGTAATCCTACAGTTATGGGAAAGCTTTCGGTTTGTCCTTCATGAGTTCTTACGGCAGTCTTTGCTCCTTCATACATATCCTTTATAGCTTGGATATATGCTACTCGTACTCCTTTCTTCTCTAAAATCCTCCAAAGAATGTCTCTTGGGACCCTATCGTACGCTTTCTCCAAATCTATAAAGACTATGTGTAAATCCTTTTTCCCATCTCTATATCTTTCCATCAATCTTCGTAAGAGATAGATTGCCTCCATGGTTGAGCGTCCTGGTATGAACCCGAATTGGTTGTCCGAAACCCGTGTCTCTTGCCTCAATCTATGCTCAATGACTCTCTCCCAGAGCTTCATTGTATGACTCATTAGCTTAATACCCCTATAGTTCATGCAATTTTGTACGTCGCCCTTATTCTTGTAGATAGGCACCAAAGTGCTCGTTCGCCACTCATTTGGCATCTTCTTCGTTTTCAAAATCCTATTAAAAAGGTCAGTGAGCCATGTTATACCTGTCTCTCCCAAAACTTTCCACACTTCGATTGGTATATCGTCTGGGCCTATTGCTTTTCTATGCTTCATCTTCTTCAAAGCTACAACCACTTCTTCCTTCCGGATTCGACGATAAAAAGAGTAGTTTCTACACTCTTCTGAGTTACTCAACTCCCCTAAAGAAGCACTCCTTTCATGTCCTTCATTGAAAAGATTATGAAAATAACCTCTCCATCTGTCTTTAACCGCATTCTCTGTAGCAAGAACCTTTCCATCCTCATCCTTGATGCACCTCACTTGGTTTAGGTCCCTTGTCTTCTTTTCCCTTGCTCTAGCTAGTTTATAGATATCCAACTCTCCTTCTTTGGTATCTAGTCGTTTATACATATCGTCGTAAGCCGCTAACTTAGCTTCTCTCACAGCTTTCTTCGCCTCTTGTTTCGCTTTTCTATACATTTCACCATTTTCATCGGAAAAGCGAAACAAGAGGCGAAGAATAACAAAAGTAAACTAGCAACAATCGCATGACAATTCGTAACACAAATGCACATCTGATCACATAATCGCTCCTAACTATTTAGTTTCATGACCATGACCAAAAAACTCTCATCAATTTTAATTCAAATGAAGTAGATGCAAGCCTGCAAGTAAATTGGAGACAATTACCAATTCTAAAATGTGCAATAGATAACCAAAAGGTGAGATGACAAACAAAATGTTGCACCCACAGAGAATCCAACTCTTTGAACAATTGATGCTATTTCAGTACTTTTCTGGGTCGAGTATATATACAAGGTGAACCCAAAATCAAAGAGGTGATGCTATTATACGCCTCTTCCACCGGCGCCATTAAAAGCTGTACAACATGAATCATATGCTCCATTTTTCTGTAAATATCCCTCCTCCGATATTTACGCCGGTCGCCCCTCCTCCCGCAACCTGCTTCCCAATTGTTACTTAGCTATACAACTGCCTAGGTGTCTATACATCTGGCACTCTTCGGTAGAAAAGAACATACGCAGCTGATGTCTTGATTGTCTCTTCCCCAACATGACAAACCCTGTCATCATCAAACTCATACCATGAACCATTACCGAGCTGCACATGAACAAAATTGTTTATTAAAACCGTGTCATTCGAAAGGTCTGTGTACAAAAGAAACGCAAATTTGCTTGCAGAAGCCCTGTATAAATCAGGTCTGAAAACTTAACAACTCCTAACCAAGGTGAGTCTGTGACTAACAGAAGCTGAAAAGTTACAATCAACTCTTTAAGACTTCCGTTCTTTTTCATTTACACATTTTTTTAGCACACACATGCCTAATTATAAATATACTTTAAGAAAGCCTTAAACTGAGAAAACCCTGGAGATAGATGCATATAATGAACAAAATAAAAAAAAGGAGCTTCTACGGGGCAGTCCAACTTTCGCCAAGTAAAATGTTTCAACTGAGATACTTTGACAAGAACACAAGGAATTTCCAACAATAAAAGAAAAAACACTTACTTGAGCAAATGCAGTATAGTGACCACCGCCCATGCCACCATAGTGATTACTAATCGCATACAACATGTATCGGCTGGATAACTGGCTATTTTGGTGGGCAATGTAGCGTGAAAAATCCAGATCATGAATTGGAAAATCAACAAATGTTTCTAGCTTGTTCTTAAAATAATGGCTGTATGAGAATCTTTTCAGATGAATAACCAAAATCTCAGGCAATCTCCAAAGATCTAACTTTTTGCTAGCTTGTTGAGGCTTCTTGCAGGTAGGGCAGTACCTGTAAATAACAGATCATTGCAAAAGCTATAATTAATATAGGCAACAAGAAAATGACTTGACTGCATTATTTAATAGATTGTCAAAAAAAAAACTGAAAAGTCGTACTGAGTAGATAACGTAAGTGATTAACAAAATAAATTGCATTCTCTCACATAGACTCGCTAGCCAGATTATGCCAAGAAACAACAGCCAACAAGATGCATAACATTTTTGTTCTCGTAATTTCAAATAAAAGGCAGATACTAACCACATATCTTCTGGCCCTAGAGGTTCTTCCTTCATAAAGGCTTCAAGGCATTTGTACAGAGAAACAGATTCTTGAGGCCTCCTCACAGAAAATTGGGGCTTGAAAATTTCCGGCAAATTGCTTAGAAGGCATGTATCATACTTTTTAGTCATTTTATCAGACCATAAAACAAGTACACTCAACCTCTTAGGCAACTTTGAGACCACTATTGGCTCATTCATGTCTATCAAGGTGTCTCTTATAGCTCCCTTTGTATCTGTTAAGTAAAACTGGAAGTCATTATCCAAATGTGCTTCATCCCCTGATTCCCTGTCCGCGTAAGCATCATTATCCATAATCGTAGAAGTTGTAGCGTCCTCCTTGTTAGAATCTTCAGTAGCATAATTTCCAATATCATCATCATCAAAAATATCTAATGCATCTCCAGTAGGCATCAAGTATGGGTTTAGTACTTTCAGGAACTTGTTACGAATATCAGATCCATTGCAAACATCAGGCAACCTTGCTATGAGGGGTACGCCAAACGCCGGTGGGACTAATCCCATCTCTCCATTATTATAGCCCCTGATCCCAGACAGAAACATGTATTTAGGCTTTTTAACGGAAAAAGAAGCAATGCCAATAATAACAATTCTTCAGCGGCGGAAACATAAAACTGTAAATTGTTGATCTTTTTAAAAGATTAAGTGTTCATACATTCAAATTCGGAACTGAGATATCCAATTTTAGTACAACAGAGTTCATTAAAAAATATCACTAGCTATAGAAAGAGACAAAAAATGCCTATAGCTGTACAGCATGAAGACCAGTAACACCCCATAAGACAAATTCTTCTATGCCATGAATTCAAACTTAAATGAATATAAAACAGCTATCAAATCACCACATCAATTACTTGCTCTTTTTTCCCAATACGTCAACTAACTGCATCACATGAAAGATAACATACACTAGCAAAAAATATTTTATGGGGAAATATCACACAGTATGTTTTCGATGCAATTTCTAGTGAACTTTAAGATCCAACGGCCATACTTGCAAGTTAGCATAAAGTGTCCTTTCATATACAAATTTGTATCAGATAAACAATGTACCTTCATTACACCTGTAAACAAGATTATTTTATCAAACATTTTATAAAAAAGCCACAAAGTTATTTTACAATCACATAAAACCCTTCAGGTTGCTTATTGAGTTCACTAAGCATGTTTGACATACAAATCCAGCAGAAAAATCATCAGCAGTATCACTTTTAGTTTTTTGATAAAGTAATTTGAGTAAAGCAATTTGATAGAGCAGTAGTGATATATTTAAGAGACAAAACTTACACGTCCATATGCTGATGAATAAACGTAACCACAAGGGATGACTCACAATCCTTTGGTAACCGATAAGCAACCAACAGGTCACCATCTCTGATCAAGGCTAATGAATCAAATGGATCTTCCAGTAGACGAAAGATACAACTCTTGTATATCTACAAAGTTACAAACAAAGGTCAAGTTGAAAGGTAAAATACAACTCTTGTATATCTACAAAATTACAAACAAAGGTCAAGTAGGTAACCCTTCGCTGATGATTCTTGACAAGGTTACAAATAGTTACAAAAACAATCATGGGCATAACTTTACTGGAGAGAATGCAAAAGGCATAAAGAGGCCCCCTAATAGTCAAAATGCCAGTAAATGGTGCTAGAGGATCAAGAGTCTGCAGAACAACACAACTGGCCCTTGATCATAGCTAGTATAAATGTCATCCATCCATATGGAAAACCCAGTCCCCACGCCAATGACATGCAACAAAGTTTTAATACCCCAAAATTTAGCTCTAGAAATATACCTCAGCTACCATCAGAGTTTCATCATCTCTTAAGCAACATGCAGTGCTTAAGGCATTGGTAAGATCCATCAACCTCCCACCCTGGGGCACTGTCACTGTACATGTAGATGGCATTGCAGTCCCATCTGTACTTAGGACCGTCAAAGTCATAGTCCGCATTGATGTTGAAGGTAACGGTAGCGAAAGGTACATAAATGGGTCAAACATAACAGACACCTTGTTGCAAACAGGGCATACCAATTTTGACCGGTACTGACCCTACAGTTGGAAAGCGAACAGATATTGCAATATAGTGAAAATAATTGAATGAAGTTGATCCCAACAAACTTATTTTAAGAAGATATAGGCAAAACTAAAATCACCAAATTACATATGCATTTAAACCAGAATACTTACTTGGCACACATCGACAATGATTGAGTCATTCCGAGCAAGGTGATTTTGCCAATATTCTTCTGCTACTTCATCATCTGGACGACCCTCCACATCCTTAGCTTCAATGTAAGGTTTGCATTTTACACGATTTAGATCTTCGTGGAGACCATCCAACAAAAAAGCAAGAAGTTCCTACAAGAGGCACTACAACCAATTACAATTTATAAACCTATTTCCTGCACAACATGATTAAATATTCCCACCAAGTAAAAAAGGAGAATAAACATAAAAAGAACTAACCTGGGAATCATGCTGATTATAGCCACTGAATTGGGGAGCAAAATTAGCAAGTTTTAACTTGAACATCGTTGGAGCCACTGACCTTGCACCTGGAGCCCATAACCTCCTCAACAACTCTCCAAATGATAAAGCAAGCTCTCCCTGGAAAATAAGTATAGCAAAAGGGAGAGGCAATAATCAAAGTAAGTGAAAGATGCCAGAGAAAGGCAGGCATCTAAAAAGAAAACTAAGGGAATAATCCAATTACATACTTTCAATCCTAGTGGATTTGCGTAATTTATGTCCTTCCGGTAATCTCCTAGAAAGTAATCAACCAGCTTTGGAGTATGCACCAAGCATTGGATGGCACTGTTCATAAAACAAGTATTCCCAAGATTCTCTAGTCCAGTAAGGCCTAAGGAACCAACTCCTCTATAGATTATACCACTTTGCAAGGAGTTGGTTGAAGTTAAATAAGGATTCACATAGTCAGTGCTTCCATTCATTTTAATAGAGCCACCATAAGTAGAGCCATCCAAACTTGACTCTTTATCAGCCACTTCATCACTCCTCCAATCTGAACCTTTCATATAGTCTGACAATCCATGGAGTCGCAATTCAAGGAGAATCTGAAAAGACAGTATGAAAAGAAAGGCCGGATGACTAAACTGTAGAAATTAATCTGCATGAAAGATTATATAAAGAGCAACACTGAGCATTGAAAATTAAGTTTACTAGATATTTGTACTATAAAATTTGAATACTTGAGAGGAATGCATGATGTAATCTATTTAAAAAATAATAAATAAATAAATAAAAAACAGGACTTGATGTAATCCACTCCACGCTAACAAAGAATCAATGCAGACAAATGGCATCATTATCACCCCTTCCCCCTCCTCACCAAAAATGGGCAATGGCAGCCACATCAGTGCTTTTTAAAAGAACTTTTAAACTTCAAACATAGAAATAGCTTGGGGAGAAATGGAAAGAAATGGAAAGAAATGGAATTTTTTAAACCTTGGACGTGTTGACGTTTGTCTTGGTGCAAATACAAGTGCCCAAAAATAAGTTATGCTAATGAGAAACTGGCCCTTGTTTCCAACCCAAAAAAGACCAATCAGATCGTCACCCAAAAAATACTAAAAAGGGAGAGCAAAATCTATATATCAATAAATGTTGCATACATTTAATCACTCACCTCTTTGTTAAGTTGTCCAGGAATATCGCTTGGCAAATTAACTCTGTCGTTCATGAAAAATTGGGTTGTCTGCCCAGAGAAGTCCCAAATATGCAACTGGCCAATCAATTCTTGAATGAGTAAATATCACCACTTAACTATCGGACCAATTTTAAATGACTAGTTGTCACTTGGTAACTCACCGGAACATACTCTGAACTGAAAACATTACAGGCCCTCTTGTAGGAAACTATTGCATTATCCTGAAAGTAGTAGTCAATAGTCAAATATCAAAGGTAATCAATCCAAACCTAAAGAATTTAAATGAGTATTGATAAACTGAATAGTAAATGAACAATAAATAAAAAATTTATAATGTAATTGTAGTCTATATGTCAGCATAGGAACACTATTAAGCAAGCTCACACATAAATATACAATGCGTTTCAAGGCTTGACCTATGGATGATCTACATATTGTCACTATAAACATGTAATTATGACTTATAAGCTAGAGAAAAATAGAATCACGTTTTGCAATACAGATATCAGGCTGACAGTGCTATCCGCTTGTGTGTGCTACTATCGAGCACAAGAATGTATCAAAGTACAAAAGTAAGAATCATATGCATGTCACAAGCATACAAGAGGTTAAAGAAAATGCAAGTGACACAACCCACATTTCAGTAGAATCCCAAGAAATTTTACCGTAAAAGGTAAATCTTCCACTTAATGTCAACTACTAGAAGCAATATAATCCATAAACAGTATACTTTTTATGTTCTCATTCTTTATGCATTTCTTAACCTGACTCCTAGCTCAAATAACCTTCCTTCATATGACGCATGCCACAAGAACAAATAAATACTCAGAAAAATTTCCTTGAAACATAGCAGAACAGTCCCAATACAATATCCGATAAACTGATGAGAAATAGTTCATTGCTTATTGGGACTACGCTCCTTGGCTAGCTAAAACACACACTCCCCTACTTGATCTCGCTCTTTCACTCGTCTTCTTAGCATCTTGTTCAATAACCATATCATTCCATAGTTTCACAGAACTCCGGTCCACAACACAGAATTAGTCAATTTTTACATCAATTTAATTAGGAAGAATGCATGTATGATTTAACAACTTTCCAAACCTACAATGTTTTGAACCCGCAAATACGTATCACAAAGAAAAGAAAAATGATAACAACAAAAATCAATTTCCACACTTTAGATTATGCTAATTATAATGTAGAGCATGATTCTCAAACAATTTCCTTCCCAAAGAACAAGAAGCATCTAACTTCCATAACAAAGTTTTCAAAATTCATCATCTACAGGACTATAACAAGAGGGAAGGGGATAAAAGAAATTAAGCTTCAACTACAAAACTAATGTCACTAACCTTTTGGGTGATCTTTACGAACAATGAATTTGTTTCCCAGGAAACAAATAGCCTAATTTGTAGAGAATAAATATCGATTAAGTTTTCTGCACCAAAAAAGCTCACGTTATCCTTCGCTGCTGCGTTGAAATCATTATGCCTACAAGAAGAGTGGACAAATCAACGCCAATACTATAGGCAATCCACTGCTTAGAAAAGAATAGAACGATAGTGGCAGACAAATGGCAGCCAGAAGGTTGTGGATAAGAAAGCACCGGTCGTATAAATCGCTGTTAAACCATGTAGAGATAAAAATAAATATCTATTAAAATACTTTAGGAGGAGGCGGAGAAGAAAGAAAGAAATCCCTGAAAACATATTACAAGCATTTTTCTATTTCCTCCCACAATCCCAGACAGCCCAGTGCCAAAACAATGAAATCAACACCGTTTACACTTTACCAACTTTTTCTTTAATGAGAAATAAAACTGTTCTTCGCATAGAAAAAATGTACAAAAACAGTGAACACGGACTACACTTCTGAGAAAACATATCGGCAGCTGCTTTCAAGTGTGATAAATAACAGAACAAGATAGTGAACAAGGCTTGTTTGCCTGACCATTTGACTAGTATGATTGGAGGGGATTTTTTATTTGCCTAGTCCCTTGAATACTAACCTCAAAGCTATATACTCCATGAAAGAGCCTATAACCAAACCCTATCCACATTCTCAGAGCATCTCTAGTCAATGGTGTATATGGAGATGTATAACATATATACATCCCTAGCAGGTAGTGAAGCTCACCAATGGTTAATTTTAAGGGAATGTAAAACACCCATCTTGACCGGTAGATGCAAGTACTTATATAAATTGGCATTTTTTTTATACATCTCGAGAGAAATGAAAGCAAAAGTCCTATGAGTTCAAAAAGAGGAGAGGGCCAAATTTACTACATCTCCCATTGGAGCAGGAACCACATTGACATCTCCAGGAAATGTAAATGGGGTTTTTACACTTCAAATTTGCATCTCTCCATTGGTGATGCCTTAATAAACCCTCTTTTTCCTTTCCGCCATATAAACCCAGAAAACTGCCGTCATCTTCCCGGAGATGTGGTATTAATACCATCCAAGCTCAATCATTTATGAAACGGGCAATCAAAGATTTGTGTACACCACCGTAAAAAAATTGAACTAAGGTGTATTTAGCAGTTCCTAAAAAGATTATCCAGCATAGTAATAGTTAACACCTTACACCAAGAGAGAAATGACACACTATCCTTCCTTTTAAACCCAATTAAAGCCTCCATTAAGACCTGCCCTAATTACATTTCGAGGGTTTTGGGAACCCCGAAACTAGCGTACTCCTGCCCTAATCAATACAACTTAAAAATACCATAATTCAGAGCATTTCAATGAGAAATCAGAACCGCAAAGTTATCCTCACCGTATGAGAGCGCGACACCACGTTGATTCAGGGACCAAGGCGTATTCGCGCCCCGAAAACCCTTCTTCAACGACGTCGTTCTTCTTCAAATTCAATACAATTTCAGCGCCTGCGTCGTCGTCGTCCGTCGTAGCAGTGTAAAGGACCCCTCCATTGCGATCCTCCTCCGTCCGAGCCTCCTTCCACCACCTGAAACCGAACCAAAACGACACCAAAACCCAATTGAAAAAATCCCCAAAAGACAGAATTTCAGCGGGAGTAGTCGTTCCAAAGCGCACCTGTAAGGAACGAGGTAGACCTTATCAACGGCATTGCCCAAAACGTCTTCGTTGTCGCCGTTGTCGTCGTAGTCGTCGTGGAGGCGGGGGCGCTGGGAGCGGAAATGGGGGCGGAAGTCGAGGTCCCAGAAGGAGTCGTCGCCGAAGGAATCGGCCATAGCGTCGCGGTCGGGGTCGGAAAAGGGGAGGGAGAAGAGGGCTAGGGTTTTGGCGGCGATGGCGCGTGCGAGGGACTTGCAGAGGTGGAGCGTGGAGGAGAGAGAGAGGTGGGGAGGAGGAGAGAGAAAGCGGAGGGTCGGCTTGTAGGGGAAGAGAGAGGGTCGGAGCTTCTCGGAGATTCGACGGGTCATAATAGGGAGTGAGTCAGAGACTCCTTTTCTCCTATTTACTCTTCGCCACACGAAGTAATTATATATTAAATAAAAATATTCTTTTTTTTTTTTACAAATAAAATAAAATAATAAAAATATTGTCATAATCTATTCATTGGTGGATGACCTCATTATTTTATTGCTTTTTAGCCAAAATAGTCTATGAAATTTGCATAACATATCACTTTGATCATTGAGATTGTCCACTATCAATTATTTTGATCATTCCGTTAAAAATTCCATTAAGTGTTCCAGAGCACTTTGTCGGAAGCTTGGACAATTTTCAAAACTTTGTAACTCAATCGTTTCTTAACCAAATTTGACCCATAATATATCAAAATGAAAATAGGAAAGTGTAGAACAAGATTATACCTATTTGGAAGCCCAATGATTGCTAAACATGGCTGAAAAAAATAGCTAAAAGGTGTCTGGTCCGCAGAAAACTGGAAAACTCGCTACAAACTTGGTAAACATAACTTCTTCAATACTCAATGAAATCGAGTGATTCCAAAATGAAAATCATACTTCTCAACGAGATGAAGAGAATGGTACCTTTCTCAATGGCTAAATCGCCGTGGTTTGGCAAAAAAATGGCTCGAAAGTCGTTGTCTTGGTCTCAAGTTAGCCATTTTAGAGCCGTTTTCCGGACAAACCACGACGAAATATCTATTGACAAAGATATCATTCTCTTTGTCTTATTGAGAAGTATGAAGTATGATTTTCATTTTTGAATCACTCGATTTCGTTAAGTATTGAAGAAGTTATGAATGTTTAAAGTTTACCCAGTTTCCGACGAGTTTTATAGTTTCCCCTCATACCAGTCACCTTTCAGGCTATTTTCCAACCATCTTCAACAATAATGAAGCTTCCAAATAGGTATAATCTTGTTCTAAACTTTCCTATTTTTATTTTGATATATTATGAGTCAAATTTGGTTAAGAAACTATTGAGTTACGAAGTTTTGAAAATTGCCCAAACTTCCGGCCAATAGCTCCGGAACTTAATGGAGTTTTTAATAGAATGGCCAAAATAATGGATAGTGGACAATCTCAGGGACCATTTCTATTGATTTTCAATCTCAATGACCAAAGTGATGTATTATGCAAATCTCAGATATCATTTTGGCTAAAAAACCTTATTTTATTGTCTTTCTACTCTCGATGATCACATAAGCAATAATTGGCTCCATTCCTACTTTCACCTAATCAGAAGTGGATACGTGTTCAATTTGTGTTTACAATTTCAATTATTTGGATCTGTAACCAAATCTGATTAAATAAAAGCAGGAATAGTTAAAACTAGATGAGACCACTTAGTATTACGGTTTAGTCGCATTCCTCCTCATTTATAAGTGAAAGATCTTAGGTTCAATTCTTGCCAAAGAAGAATTCGATAACAGTCCATTGTGAGACTTAACTCACTCCCCCACTCATCGTTTGTTAAAAAAATATATATATATATATGTATATATATACATATCTATATTACATATATATATATATATACACACATATATATATATATATGTGTAACCAGCGGGATTCCCGGCCTCAATCATCTCTCTTCTCTTTACAAAAGAAGAATTCATTTTCAGAAGAAGGGGACTTTAGTCGAAAATAGTTGAGACTTCTACGAATTCTCTGAAGAACAAAAGCCATTATTCAACTCCATCTCATATTCAGTTAAAATCATCAAACACTTGTATTTTTATTTTATCAAGGATGCCTGTGAGCTCCATCACCATTTTCATCATCATCTGTAATTGCCAGTAGGCAAAATTGTAAGTCTACATTTCACAATTTAATAAACTTATTTTCAAAATATGCCTGCATCATTAATTTTAATTCATTATTTTCATTATGAAGTATATTTTCATAACCACTGATTTTGAATGGCATAAAATTCATACTCACAGTCAATTTGATTTTGATATTGAATACATCAAAGGCAGCCACAATTGCATTCCAGATTTTTTAACAAGAGAATTTCTGCAGGGAAAGAATGTCAGGAAACAACAGTAGCCAAAGAAGGCTTCCGGCCACTCTTCCACCTCCACCACCAGTAAAAAAGGAATCTATTCATGATTCCTCATCGGCCTTAGCCATCACCAACAGATTTACTCCCTTAGGATCCACTGTAGGACATATCCAACCAAATTACCAAAAGGCTTTAGCCAACCCATATGATCCATATTCATCAATGCCATCACCTTCAACACCCAGAACACCTAGCTTTGCTAAAACATCCCCCTATGTAAAGAAAAATCCAATTGAATACCTCTTTAGCATCCCAAACCACATTGACAGAAAACAAACCCCAGAAAAAATAGCCAAAACAATCTTACCTCTGAATTTCCATCATATACCAACTGAATCTTTCAAAACCCTCAAATAGTACCAAACAATTCTCAGTGATTCCAAAAGCATTGCCATCAAACCCATTTATAGTACCACCCATGAAAACAAAATACTCTACCATTCCCTCCATATTGGAAGATTCCTTACCGAACAAGAATGGGGACTCCCCCTCTATCACACTAAATCACTTCACACCCAAAATGTTCTCATTCCCAACAACCATTATAATTATTTTGATTATATTCAAGCATGGACTAATATATTTTTATACCAAACATCGGATTTTAGTAACTCTTGGTTCATCACATTTGACAAAAGTTTCAGATTAAACTTCCCAGCATGGTTTCCTAATTGGTGGTCAGTTCACGGCCCAACAACCAGCTTACTACCTGAAGATCTTATGCAGATTTTATCATCTGGTTTCTAGAAAAGGTTTGATCGAAGCCGGTTTGACGACATGATCACTCTTCTACCGTTGTTCATGGCAAAATACAAGGTTTCTTGGATCATGAAATGGAATTACAAAGTTGAAACATGATAAGTTTACCATTCCTGGTGGGTTAAATGGTGGGACAAATTCGACTACCAAAAAATTATCAGTTTAGTCTCATTAGAATTCCCTATTGTTCCTGTTCCAATGGTATCTCCAGCAACAACTACAAAGGCATTGCCAGAAATTCCAGAAAATACACAATCATTATCAGACATTAATCCTTCATCTTCCCTTAAATGAAAAGCTAAATCATCGAGGTCCTCCAAAACAACATGTTTGAAGAAAAAAGAGAAATCATCAGAGCTTAAGGAGTTAGCAGACAAGCTCATGGTAAAAGCAGCTTTGCTGCACAATGAAGAAGAAGACACAAATTCAGACTCATCAGATGCTTCATCTCAACCCATCAAATGGGCAGATTACCCACCAAATTCCAAGACCTATTTGAAATTTGAAATTTTGAAAATGTAATAATTTGTAATCATTTCAAGGTTTTTACCCATGTAAATCACACAGTAGAAGCCATGTGATTTTTCACAAAAAAGCAGCATCAACAGTAGCAGCAATCATTCAGACATAACACTATTCATGAATAGTAAAATCATTGTTACTATTCATCCATTATTCCAGCAAGCAGCAGCGTGATTCCACAGTGAAAACATCATCATTTGTCAGTCTTTATAGCCTTTGGCACATGCAAGTGACAGATAGCAGCTGGATTCCCAGCTTCAATCATCTCTTTTCTCTCTACAAAAGAAGAATTTATTTTCAGAAGAAATGAACTTTAGTCAAAAATAGCTGAGACTTCTACGAATTCTCTGAAGAACAGAAGCCATTATTCAGCTCCATCTCATATTCAGTTAAAATCATCAACACTTGTATTTTTATTTTATCAAGGATGCCTGCGAGCTTCATCACTATTTTTATCATCATTTGTAATTGTCAGTAGGCAAAATTGTAAGTCTACATTTCAAAGTTTAATAAACTTGTTTTCAAAATATACCTGCATCATTAATTTTAATTCTTTATTTTCATTATGAAGTATATTTTCATAACCACTGATTTTGAATGGTATAAAATTCATACTCACAGTCAATTCATTAAGTATTTCAAATTCAAGGTAAATACCGATCTATCATTCATCATCTTATTCCTTATTGTTTATAACATTTGGTATGATATCTGCACTCCCAATGAACATAATGAATATAGTCTTGATTGTTGTCCTCATAATTTTTACCATCAGTAGATATATACTCCGCACTTATTTGGTATCAGAGCCAAGTGAGTGGTAATTGCATTAGCATCTTCATAATCTGCAATTCCGGTTCATACTCAAGCTTTCAATTTACAGTCTATCTTACATGTCAGTCATCACAGTCGTTTGTTTAAATTCCCCAACCAAACAGTAAGGCGTGTTCCAAACAATAAGTCTCAGGAGAGGCATGAGCGGATTGAATAAGCGGGAAATGAGTTTAGCTAACACACAAGGAAGGTGAATCAGTATAAGTTTTGTGTATTTTGCTTGTTTGTTTTGTAAGCTTCATGAGTAGATTATTTAAATCTAATTCAATGGCCAGCACTAGCTCTAGGTCTAGTTTAGGCGCGATTCCAGATATTGTTAATGAAGAACAAAAACTTGATTTTTAAACCGATGAAAATGTTGACTTTGGAGGTTGGAATATCCCCAAGGTTTTAAGTAAAAATATTTACAAAAAGAAATAGTCAGCAGCCTCATTTAGAAGTGAACACCATGTTAAAACTGTTGAAAAAGCTTATGATTTTAGTAATGAACGTGAAACTTGTCAATTATTTTCACCTGAACAAATCAAATCCCATAGGAAAGATAGTCATAATTATATTCATATAGGCTTAGTTTAAATAGTCGTAAAATCATTAACACGTATAGGCCTTAACACATCTATTTTGTTATGTCTCCGAGGTGCTAGATTCACTAACTTTAGTGATAGTATCCTTGGAATGAGTGAGTCAAGTCTCTACAATGGACCTATCCATTTTGATTGCTTCCCAGACCTTACCATAAGTCTTTCAGATCCTCATATGCTAAAAGCACTCACATTAAACATCAAAACTTCAGGATACCAAGTCCTTGAAGGAACACAGCCCTTGGTTTTAATCTATAAAGTCTACTATAAAGTCACTGGCACAAATATGAATTTCCAGGCTTTAACCAAAAGTCCTAGAGATCATACATTCTTAATTCAAACCAACCAAGAAAATGCAAACATTAAAGTTCCTAGAACCATTAGGTGGTCAGATATCAATCTACTTTCATATTGATGTTTGATTAATGAAAGTTGGCCAGTAGCCATCCAAAACAGTTTAGTTAACCTAGACCACATAGAACAATATTTTGATGGGACTGTCAAAATCAACTTTAATCGTCCGGCCAGAAGATCTTATGAGTCAGTCCACTCACATAAATCTTTTGCTTAGTAGAAATTATTTTTCTGGATCCATACCAACCGATAGGATGGGTCAAGATCAAGAATTAATCAATTCATTAGCCAATAGGAAATTAAAAGCGGTAGACACTAGTTCATCCATAACTCAACAAGAATTAATCAATGATTTGATTAATATCAAACTAAAATCAGTAGAAACAACCTCTCAGGTTACACATCCGAGATACCAACCCCATACCCAAGATAAATGAGAACAAACTTCTCCTACTAAATCTAATTTTGATGCAGGTCAGGTTCACCATCAACTTTTAGTTTTAAACAAACCATTCAAACCAAATAGAAAATGACTCAATGCTGATATTGAAGCTAAAGAAAACATTCAAGAAGGAATATTTTCAGGAACAAATATACTCAAGAAGAAAAATTAGAAATTTATAAAAGAATGGAAAGACTTTATGGAAACATACAGATTTAAAGGACTTTTCTTCGATTATGTTGAAAAGTATTATGAGTCTGAAAACAAATTAAGAGTAATAACTAAAGAAAATTGGTTTAAAGAAGACAAGACTATTGTCTCCTCTAGTCATCCTCCACAAGAAACAATTCCTATTACCACTGTCAATACGCAAATTTCAGCCACTCCGTTCAAACTTCCTAAGGAAGATTCAGGAGTTAAACCAGTCATTAAATAAAATAATTTCACCAATCAAAGTCTCCATACCATTGGTAAACAACTTGATAAAATTGAAACTAAAATTGACAAACTCTCTCAGCCAAAGTCGTTAATTAGGGAAAACCCCCTTGTTAACTTTCCAGAGTCTTTTTCAATGACAATAGCCTTAAAAACCATTTCCACAAGTCAAAAATTTGACCAAATGTTATTAGAATTAAAAAGAAAAAAGAAAAACAATTCATGTAATAAATCATCCTGAAGAATCCCAATCGGAAGTATCTCTTACATCCTCTGAATCAGAAGCTGGGTAATCCTCTGAATTAGAAAAGTTGAACAAGCTTTTCAAAATCTTGAACTCAAAAGGATTACCCACAACCATGTTAATCCAACATCTCTTACAAAGAACCGGTATCCCAAACCTACTCCTCCTGATATTCAGTTTGAAGAAAGAAATATCCAAAATCAATTCTCAGTCTCTTCTGATAAACTCTATTAATGGAATATAGATGGTTTATCGAAACAAGAACTTCTCGATAAACTCCAACATATTTCTATGGTAGCTAATAGCTATATCACCAGTCATAACCTTAGCCAACCACAAGTTGTTGACTTTTGGTCACTGGATTTACTGGAATGCTTCTTTCCTGGTGGGAGAAATATCTCACTGAACAATCCAGAAATGAAATACAACATGCAGTTAAAAGAGATGAAGATGGAATACCCATCTTTGATGAACAAATCAGGCAAGGCGTCCCTGACGTAATCAACACATTACTCTTCACAATCATAGAACATTTCATAGGAACACCTAACCATGTCACCACTAGGATCCACGACCAACTAAGTAACTTAAGACGCCCAACCTTAAGTGACTTCAGGTGGCATAAAGATGTTTTTATGTCAGAGTCATACTTCGAGAAGATAGTAATCAACCATTTTGGAAAGAAAAATTTATAAATGGATTACCAAACCTTTTTGCTAATAAAATTAGAAATGTTTAGTAAATGACGAAGGTATAATATCATATCATACTCTTACTTATGGAAATATAATTAATATTATCTAGAAGGAAGATGTGTATAGATATGAAAATTTCAAAACAAGTTAACAAGGATAAATCTATAGCTAAATACGAATTAGGAACGCTCTGTGAACAATATGGATTACCTCTTATTGCTCCCTCAAACAAAAAGAAAAATCACAAGTCTATCACAAGTCTATCACAAGTATATCACAAGTATCCCAATAGATACTCAGGTAGACAATACCCCAAATATAATAGACACAAATCTAAAAATAAAAACTTTGAAACCAATAAGTTTTATGAAAAATCCAAGACTAATAAGTCTCAGGGAAAACCCACAGGGAAATTTTCCCCTAAGGAACAAAAAGGAAAATGCTACAAATGTGGCAAATATGGCCATTACGCCAACAAATGTCGAGTTAAGAAAACCATTAATCAATTGAAGATCTCTAAGGAAGAGAAACTTCAGTTAATCCAAGTTTTAGAATTAAAAGATACCGATTATAGTCAATCAGCAGATGATTTGGAATTATCCTCTTTTGACAACAATTCATCTAGCAGTCTCTCTTCACCCGATGTTAAAATTGGTTGTACTGATACTTGTTGTAATAACAAGATCTCAGTACTCAACAAACAAGAAGAACAAGAGAATCTTCTTATTGAAATAATTAGCAAGGTTGATGACCCAGACTTAAAAACTTTTTATCTCCAGAAACTAAAGAAATTAGTTTCTTTTGCAGAACCTGGCACTAACCAATCCCAACAAAATCCAAAAATCTCTCTTAGCACAACCTTGGAAAGGTTTAATAAGTCTAGGAAAGAAATCACAGTCAAAGACCTCCAAAGAGAAATTAATAAAATCAAAGATGAAATTAAATTTTTAAAATCTGAAAAATTTAGAAGTTCGTACCCACCTTAGTGAAATCCAAACACAAGCAATAGTCGAAGAAGAAGAATGCAGTAGCAGTTCCTCTTCAGAGGCTCAGTCAAGCAAACATTCCTACTAAGTATTTTCATAAGTCAACAGAGATACTTAGTGCTGCTAACCAATTACCAATGCAACTAAATATGAAATACCTAAAAGCACACGTGTGTCAAAACAATAGATCCAGTTATATTAGGTCTCTCTTTCATAGCTCTTATATATCCTTTTAAGGTTCATCATAATTGGATTACCACCAAAATCTTAGGACAAAAGGTTACATTTGAGTTCTGCTTAGAAACAAATCTCAAAAAACTAAGACACTTACAGAAAAATAATATATCAAAAACCATTGGTATAATTACTAATAAGTCACAACACATTAATTTATTAAACGAAGAAATTTATCACAAACGAATTGAAGAATAACTAACAAATAAATCTTTGTTAGAAACTATTAATAATTTTCAAAAGAAACTTGTTAATGATATCTGTTCTGATATTCCCAACGCCTTTTGGCACCATAAACAATACATTGTTAAACTTCCTAACAAAAAGGAGTTTAATGAATCATAAATTCCAACCAAAGCCAGACCTATCCAAATGAGTCAAGAAGTCATGGAATTCTGCAAAACAAAGATCCAAGAACTTCTTAATAAAGGATTAATTAGAAAAAGTAAATCACCATGGTCATGCCCTGCATTTTATGTTCAGAAAAATGCTAAATTAGAAAGAGGCACTTATTAACTATAAATCTTTTAATGAAGTTTTGGAACAAAAGAGATTTGATAAAAAGACTTTCTCAAGCAGTTATTTTTTCAAAATTTGACATGAAATCAAGTTTTTGGCAAATTCAAATACATGAATCTGATAAATATAAAACAGCTTTTGTAACTCCTTTTGGACATTATGAATGGAATGTAATGTCTTTCGGCCTTGAGAATGCACCAAGTGAATTTCAAAATATTATGAATGAGATTTTTAATCAATATAGTCATTTTCAATTGTTTATATTGATGATGTTTTTATTTATTCAAAGTCAGTAGACGAACATTGGAAACATTTGCATATGTTTGCTAGAATAATCAAATCCAATGGATTAGTTGTATCTGCTTCTAAGATTAAACTGTTTCAGACTAATGTTAGATTTTTAGGATACAATATTCATCGATCTACCATCCAACCTATTGATAGAGTCATTTAATTTGCTAATAAATTCCCATATCAGATTATTGATAAAACTCAACTTCAAAGATTCCTTGGATCACTAAATTATGTATTAGAATTTTATCCCCATCTTCATCACTAGTGTAAACCATTGTTTGATCGTCTCAAAGATAATCCTCCAACATGTTCTACCATTCATACTTCTGTTGTCCAACAGATCAAGTCACATGTTAAGACATTGCCTTGTCTTGGCATTCCAACTCTCAACTCATTCAAAATAGTTGAAACTGATGCATCTGATATCGGTTATGGAGGTATCCTCAAACAGCAAACTTCTTCCTGATCTCTTGAACAAATTGTTCGTTTCCATTCAAGAGTATGGAATCCTGCACAAAGTAATTATAATACTATTAGGAAAGAGATATTATCTATTGTATTATGCATTAGCAAGTTTCAAGATGATTTATTAAATCAAAAAAATTTAGTCCTAGTTGATTGCAAATCTGCAAAACATGTTTTACAAAAAGATGTATGTATGTATGTATACATGTATACACATATATGTGTATATATATATATGTGTGTGTGTGTGTGTGTGTGTGTGTGTGTGTAACTAGACGAGGCGCTTGTGGGTTTTTTACTTGGTATATTTTCTTAGGAAAACTAATGAAAATAGCTTCAAAACTTTGAGTTTTAACCAAAAATCATCATATAACTTTATTTAATGATAATGACAAGAGAAAGAAAAAAAAAACAAAACAAAACAAAACCTAACTAAAGGCGTGTGCAAAGAGCATCCAACCAATCCTTAAGTTGCATAACCCTTTGACTTAATCCTTGCATATTTTATTCCTCTAAAATTAAAATTTCAAATTGAAGTGATTTCCTTTCAATTTAGAACCATATCTAGGGCGGTATGTTTGGGAGGGAATTAGTCAAGTGTGGGTTGGGATGGTTAAGTGTAGGGTGGGGCAACATCGTTGGACTCATCACCCATTTTTCTATTAAGTTTCATAAACAGTGTGACTGTAGTATTATTAAATTTCATAAACAGTTTATGTGAGGGGTGCGCGGGTCCATGCGTCAATTTTTTTTAAATATTAAAATTATGTCTTTTTCATTAAATTTAAGTTTTCTAGTCTTTTTTTTTTTATTAAAATTTAAGATTTTTTCATTAAAATTTAAGTCTTTTTCATTAAATAAAGTTATAACATAGTTTTTTTTTTAATTAAAATAAACTTAGTCTAAGTCCTTTTCATGAAAGTTCTCTATATTCTTCTCTAGTTTTCCTTTTTTTTTGGGGGGGGGGGGGGGTTATACATTAATGGGTTGATGTTTCTATTTCAATTCGCATATTATAATTATTATCATTTATGCTTTTTTCTTTTAATGTTGAATATACAGTTTTACTCCATTTTATTATTTGAACTTGAAGTTTCGTAACATATTAGACCCAAAGTTCTAATTTGAAAAATTGTAATAATCATAGAACCCGAAGTTCTAAAACATAATTCGACTTAAACCTGCGGTTATGACTATATAAACTTGTATACATATTACTTTATAAAATGTTTCACCATTTTTACCTTCTCCCTTTATATATATAGATAACAAAAAAAACCATGACATGAAGTATTGGATCTACATCCAGCTGGGATGTGAACTTTGTCAATTATGATTATGAGAGACAAAAAATGAAAGAAAATAAAAATGACCCAAACCCTAAGTTTATCGATCATTCTTGAATAGATTGTCAAAATTAAGAGAGGACTAGAAGATCCTCATACATTATATATTTAATTTATTTATTTATTTGTGAATAGAGGGGGTGAAGACACCTCAAATGAACTAAAACATATCATTAATAACAATAGAGCGGCCCATAAAGGCACCTACAATGTCATATGTTGCATAAGCCATTGGAGATGAGACTAAAAGGAAAACAACCCAAGGTCCAAATTGTAGCTCTATTTAGCTAGTTGATCTGCAACATTGTTCACTTCCTTGAAATTATGCTTTAGCTCATAATGCTCAATTTGTCTCATCAAATCCCTACAACTCTTCAAAAGGGTAGCAATGGGGTGAAAAGTATCTTGCACAGGCTGGTTCAACAATAATACTGCAGAGGAAGAGTCCATCTTGATGATTGACTTAGATATGTTTTTTTCAATAGCGAGCTGAAGTCTTAAATACAATCCCTAAACTTCAGCTTATATAATATGCCCTTGCCCTAGATTAATAGAGAAACCTCCCAGGCAATCACCGTTATGGTCACGGAGAATTCCTCCGGCATCGATGTTGCTCGAAACCATCTTCCTAGATCCATCCACATTCAACTTGTGCCAACCACAAACAAGAGGCTCGCACTTCAACATAACATGCACCCAAGAAGATGGTTTATCAATTTTTTGAAGGGAATTCATCCATTCAGATGCTGCTCAAACACTAACCTTTTTAGGATCACTAGGGAAGGAGAAATCCACATAAAACATTCGGCGGTTCCTCAATTTCCAAATATGCCAGCAAGCAAAGACAAACAAACAATTCCATGTTATCTTGTCAGACCACATTACCTTGGATGTCACGTTAGCCATCAACCAGGCTTTCAAGTCCAAATTAAAAGTATTGTGCAATTGAGTAGGAATTCGTAGAATATCCCAAATGCATTTAGCTCTGCTACATTCCCTCAGAATATGTGTGATGATCTCCAAAGGCCAAGAACAAAGGTTGCAAAAGGAATCCACAATTAAGTTTCTTTTGGTTCCTTGCTCATTAGTGAGTAACTTGACCAATGAGCCAGAGGAAGAAATTAAGTTTGGGGGGATTTTGAGAGTCCAAATCCCAATCCAAAAAAAAAAAAGGCATTTTTCACAATCATATAACACATTATAGGCTCTTTTTACCGTGAAAGTTCCATTTGAAATACATCCCCATATAAGTTTGTCCTCTCCAGCACCAATAGTCCCAGCTGGCCAACTGATTATTTTTTGGACCAAGTTTTTTGGAAAGTATTTTTATGTAAATTGTCTTTTTAATGGGGTTGTAAAATGACCATTTTACCCCTATCATTCACCCAATCCGGATCCTTTTTTTAGATTTTCTTCAAATTCTCCCATTCTCTTTGACTGCCACATGGCAGCTCCCCTCCCTCTTTTTCTTTCTTTCTTTTTCCTCTATCTATCTCTTTTTCCTCGAGTCTCTCTCAGCTCACTCATTCTCATCTCTCTCGCACACTCTCTCCCTTTCCCCGATTTACACACACACCCACATACACCCAAAAACAGAGACATCAACGGCAATGATGACACCACACACCACCGTGTGAGTTTCTCTCTCTCTCTCTCTCTTCTCCTCCGTGAAGCCTAGGAAACCCAGGAAGTTCCTCCGACGAGCCCATGACTTTCGAGCCAAAATTCGGCCAACTCCGACCACCTCACGACGTGTATTTGGTACGAAACTCTTCCTCTCATCTTGCATTTCACTTTGGTACTTAGATTGTACCCTAAGGTTGATTAACGGAGCTAGGCAAGCTCCGGCCTCCTTTTTCCGTTGAAACAGGTTCAAATGACCCAAACCTGAAGCTCAAGTCATTTGGCCCAAATCCTTAGGTCGAGCTTTAAAGCCTAAACCCGATCCAACCCAAAACCCAGGCCACACGTCGGCCTACGCATGGGTGCACGTAAGGTCAAGCAGGTATCGGCGCGTGGAGCACACGCTCCACCGTCCACGGCGGCTTCAACGATTTTTTTGGCCAACTTTCCGGCGACTTTTCTCGACGCGTGGCCGCTAAAGCCGCCACCGTATGGCTGCATGTGGGGGTACCCTATGTTTTTCGATGTCCTGAATCCGTTTATGATGTTCATTTTCTGAAATTCAATCGTTTAAGTATGGTTTTATTAATTGGACCTTTTATGTGCTTAGCTACAATTACTAGCGGTGTTTTCGTCCTTTTCTTTTTCGTACGGTTCTTCGATGACGGAGTATCTGTGAGTAGACCCTTTTTAAAATGCTTGTTTTAATAGTAGAAATGTATACATGAAAAGCTTGATTTAATGGCTACATTTTATGAGTAAATTAGATTTACACTTTATTATTATCATGCTTTACTAAGAATATTTTAGAATACCATACTTTATCGAACTTAGGTTTTTATAATATATATGATGGATGACTATATACTATTTATGAACATGTTTTTACACTTATTTGTGATATATATGATGGATGACTATACGCTATGAAGATGTTTTTGAGATATATGTACTTATGTTAGAAAGATTATATATTCAATGTTTTGTATGTATCTAGTGGTTACTGTCCTGCCTATGGGCGATTGTCTTGCCTACGGGCGTATGCTACGGGCGATTGTTCTGCCTATGGGTGATTGTTCTGCCTATAGGCGTATGTTCTACCTACGGGTGTGTGACAGTCCTGCCTACAGGCGCATGTTCTGCCTACTGACGTATGTTCTACCTACGGGTGCATGGCAGTCCTACCTACGGGCGATTATGATACCATTAGTTAGCACATTATATATGATATATGTTTTATGAAAGATTTTATGGCATGCTAGGGTTTTTAGAAAACCAATCACATTTTATGCTATTAGTTTTCATAAACTTTGGAGGTTAGTATGGTGTTGAACAACTATTTCCGTATTACTCATATATCAACTTGGTCCACTCATGTTTTTTTGCACCCCCTCAGGACATAGGAACGAGGCGTACAATCTGAGCTACGAGGCATTCCCCTACCAGTGGTATCGTGCCATCCCTTCTGATTTGACATCATTGTAATAGCACACCTTCCACTTGTATTCTGAATTAGATGTATGCTCTGAACATTTCATGCATTATCACTATCATTATCATTGTTAGCAGTTGAATATTATTATATTATTTTAGTAGTATTTGAATTTTACATAGTATATTTTGAGCAAAATTTACATGCATGTTTCACAAGTTCTTAGCATATTCTTTCATTAAATGGCTTGCGTCACCCTAGGGTATCGACCAACATGTGGCCATCCCGATGTCCGGGGGACATCGGGTTCTAGGAGTGTCACATAGAGCACACCATTGATAAAGCTCCAGTTTAAGCGATCATAAGCCTTGGACAAATCAATTTTCCAAGCCAAAAAACTTTTCTTACCCTTGAACTTTCTAAACTTATAAAGAATCTCTTGTGCAATGAGAATATTATCCATTATATGTTTGCCAGGCACAAAACTAGCTTGATTTGGGCTTATCAATTTTGGGAGAAAAGGCATAATCTTAGTTATGACCTTATATAAAGTGCAACAGAGATTGATTGGTCTAAAATTCAGCATATTTTAAGGGTTCTCAATTTTAGGCACAATAGCAATTAACGTTATGTTCAAATCATAAAGCAATCTATGAGTTTGAAATGATGTTTTAACCATATCAACAACATCATTTGCACATCTACCCCATTGAGTTTGATAAAAGCAAGTAGGAAACCCATCTATACGCGGTGCTTTAGTACCTCTAATACTGAAAAGGCTATCCTTAACTTCAGCAGGTTCAATCTCTAAAAGTGATCCAATACCATCCAAATGAACAGACGGAAAGAGTTTAGGTAGAGAAGTAAGCTGTCTAGACCATTGCCGATGAGAGAATAGTGATTGAAAGCACTACACAGCAAGAATCTTTAGGCCATCAGGGTCTATAATCCATTCACCTTGGTCATTCTTCAGTCCCTCAATTCTATTCCTCTTTCTTCTCACAATTGTGGTAAGATGGAAAATTTTTGTATTACAATCACCATCTTGTAACCATTTCACCTGTACTCTCTTTCATGCCACCAACCAGGTGATGACATATACAACCAGTACTCTAATATCATTTGGCAACTTGCCACTCATGCCATCAACCAGGTGAAGAAGGAACTCATCTTCGTACCACCAACCAGGTGATGAAATGTACAACCCGTACTCTAATATCATTTGGCAACTTGCCACTCATGCCACCAACCAGGTGAAGAAGAAACTCATCTTCATGCCACCAACCAGGTGATGAAATGTACAACTCATACTTTCCTTCATGCCACTAACCAAGTGATGAAATGTACAACCCGTACTCTAATATCATTTGGCAACTTGCCGCTCATGCCACCAACCAGGTGAAGAAGGAACTCATCCTTCATGCCATCAACCAAGTGATGAAATGTACAACCCGTACTCTAATATCATTTGGCAACTTGCCATTCATGCCACCAACCAGGTGAAGAAGGAACTCATCATTGTGCCACCAACTAGCTGATGAAATGTGATGAAAGGTGATGAAGGAACTCACCTTCGTACCACCAACCAAGTGATGAAATCAACTCACCATTCATTCCACCTACCAGAAGACGAGTGGTACAACTTATATATGTGAACTCCTAGCATTCATAAATAATAAAAAACCCTCAAGCTTGACAACTCAACTAGGGGAGCACTTATGCCCAACAAGAGTTATAGCCATCAACAAAGTCTTATTGCAAGCCAACAACAACTTCAGTGCATGGCATTCGAAGATCAAGCTATTCAGCCCTCTTGCATCTGCTTCAGACATTTCCCCTCTGTAACAATGCAAACACTACAACTCGTAGAAAGTTTCACACTCTTGATCAAGACAGTGTGAAGCAAAACCAATTTATGGTGTCAACAAGAGCTTCATCAAAGGAGTTCAACCATTTCACACACTCTTGATCAAGACAGTGTGAAGCAAAACCAATTTATGGTGCCAACAAGAGTTTCATCAACGGAGGACAACCACAATTCTCAAAAGGTTTACACACTCTTGATCAAGACAGTGTGAAGCAAAACCAATTTATGGTACCAACAAGAGCTTCATCAATGGACGACAACCACAATTCTCAAAAGTTTCACACACTCTTGATCAAGACGTTATGAAGCAAAACTAATTTATGGTGCCAACAAAAACTTCATCAAATGAGTTCAACCATAATTCTCAAAAGCTTCACACACTCTTGATCAAGACAGTGTGAAGCAAAACCAATTTATGGTGCCAACAAAAGTTTCATCAATGGAGGGCAACCACAATTCTCAAAAGTTTCACACACTCTTGATCAAGACAGTGTAAAGGAAAACCAATTTATAGTGCCAACAAAAGTTTCATCAAAGGAGTTCAACCACAATTCTCAAAAACTTCACACATTCTTGATTAAGATAGTGTGAAGCAAAACCAATTTATGGTGCCAACAAGAACTTCATCAATGGAGGGCAACCACAATTCTCAAAAGCTTCACGCACTCTTGATCAAGACAGTGTAAAGCAAAATCAATTTATGGTGCCAACAAAAGCTTCATCAAAGAGGTTCAACCACAATTCTCAAAAACTTCACACACTCTTGATCAAGACAGTGTGAAGCAAAACCAGTTTATGGTGCCAACAAGAGCTTCATCAATGGAGGGTAACCACAATTCTCAAAAATTTCACATACTCTTGATCAAGATAGTGTAAAGCAAAACCAATTTATGGTGCCTACAAAAGCTTCATCAATGGATGGCAACTACAATTCTCAAACCTTCGAGGCAAATTCATGACTGTTCGAAGCAAATTCAATTTATATGGTTCATCCAAACCTTCAACTACTACAAGGTGTGGCTTGCATCACAATCTCTTGCTCAATAATGTGGAAGCAAAATTTGTATATGTTGTCTCTCTCACATTTTCAAATTTCTAGTTTCTCAAAAAAAAAAAAAAAAAAATTCAACAAAGCTTCATCAATGGAAGACAACTACAGATTCTCAAAAGCTTCACACTGTCTTGATCAAGATAGTGTGAAGCAAAATCAATTCGTGGTACCCAACAAAACTTCACCACAAAGCTTCACCAATAAAAGCTTCATCAATAGAGGACAACTACAAATTCTCAAAAGCTTCACATTATCTTGATCAAGATAGTGTGAAGCAAAATCAATTCATGGTACCCAACAAAAGCTTCAACTCCGAAGCTTCACCTACAAAGCCTCAACTCCAAAGCTTCACCTACAAAAACTTCACCCACAATAGCTTCACCTACAAAAGCTTCACCCATAAAAGCTTCACCCACCACAAAAGCTTCACCCATAAAAGCTTCACCAATAAAAGCTTCACCCACAAAAGCTTCACCCACCACAAAAGCTTCACCCACCACAAAAGTTTTACCTACAAAAGTTTCACCCACAAAAGCTTCACCCATAAAAGCTTCACACTATCTTGATCAAGATAGTGTGAAGCAAAATTAATTCATGGTACCCAACAAAGTTTCAACTTCAAAGCTTCACCTATAAAGCGTAAAAATATATATATATATATATTTATTTATTTATTTATTTCAGAAATTCGAAAATTCAGAAATTCGAAAATTCGAAAATTCGAAAATTCAAAAATTCAAAAAAAAAAAAATTGCCTAGGCCTCCTCTTCTTTAGGCCTAACAACTTTTATAACAAATATATATGAAGGAGAAGTTTTGGGCTACCACTTAGAAAGGAAAATGGTGAAGTTTTGTTACTTTGGAAACTTGGCTACTAGCAAGACACCTCATTCGTCAATTCCCTTGACTGGAGACGTGGGGGACTCCTACCATAAGCTACTGCACCTTGATACTCGGAAGTCTCACGACCACTCAGTGACTTGGATTTTTTCAAGTCTCCAACCTAGAAGTTTTCCACGGGAAATTAAGGGAGTATTACCTCAACCTACATGCTTCACTCACAAAGCTTCAACATACAAGATTCAACAAAAGGAAAAATTCAAAGAACTTAGTGAAGAAGGCCTTGGTGTATTTAACATAATACGTTGAAATGAAGCAAAACTTGTTTATTGATATCTCTGATAAGTTACAAATATGTACATATACATGAATCAAAATAAACAAACAAGAGGGAACCTTCACAAAGGTTGCTAAGAAGAAGTCTCAGCAGTCGGCAGAGCCCTAGAAAAATGAGGCACCAGAGGGTGATTATTCGGAGCCTCAGTACTAGGCAGAACCCCAAAAGGAGGAGGCACCGAAGGTTGATCATTTGAAGCTTCATTACACGGTACAGCCCCAGAAGACAAATGTAATAAATACCTTTGGAACAAACCCACAAACCTCTGATGATCAAGTAAAATCTGACCATCAGATTCCTGCAGCTGGTCGAACTTCCTCTTCATGTTTGTAGCATAGTCATGTGCGAGCATGTGCAAATGTTTATTCTCATGCTTGAGCCTTCTGATTTCCTGTTTGAGACTTATCACTTAAGCCGCTAATTATTCAACTTGGCGGGTTCGAGCAAAAAGACGTTAGGCCATATTAGACACAGAACCTGCACACTGAACATTGAGAGCCAGAGAATCCTTAACAGCCAACTCATCAAACCGTTTGGAAAGTAGTCTGTTATCATTGGGAGTGAGAAGGTTCCTGACCACCACTGCAGCGGTCATATCAATCTTCATCACAGAGTCCCTAACAGTAAGAAAACCAATAGGGGATAAGAAGGATGGGCGCCATATGTTGTCTTGAGAAGGCATGGCTGCCTCTTCACCAAAGTTCAAGTCAAAACGACGGTCGGATGGGCCAGACATTCTCAGAAATGATGAAGGAGAAATGAGGTGCAATAAATCTCTGAAGTAAGGGGAAAATTCCTACAAGCAATAACTTTCTGAATGTACTTCTTGCACACAATTTGTGCCTTTATAAAAGAAAGGGCAACATGGTTGTTGGTTCAAAAATCGAAGAGGCACCACTCTCCGGATTCCGAAGAGGCACCAATTTCCACACGCAACAACAGCTCATTGGGTACCACATATAACTTTGCCAAAGATCTCTTACAAAGTTTAGACACATAAATTTTAAAGGTCCAGCTACTCTATTATTACCTACAAGGGTAAAGGAACATCACCACTGTTTGATAACTAGAAAGTCTCAATGTGTGTCAACCTCCGTGCTCCGTGGCAAGGCAGACTGGCAAAAATACCCAACATTTACTCACATTCAAGAAAACGCTACCAACAAGATTGCTTGCTCAAAAATCGAAGAGGCACCGCCCTTCGAATCTCGAGAGCTAGACTCCCAACAGGATTACTTTCTAAAAAATCGAAGAGACACTGCTATTCGAATCTCAAGAGTTAGACTCTCAACATGATTGCTTTCTCAAAAATTGAAGAGGCACCACTCTCCGAATCTCGAAAGCCAGACTCCTAACAAGATTACGTGCTCAAAAATCGAAGAGGCACCGCCATCCGAATCTCGAGAGCCAGACTTCCAACATGATTACTTTCTCAAAAATTGAAGACACACTGCTCTACAAATCTCAAGAGTCAGACTCCCAACAGGATTGCTTTCTCAAAAATTGAAGAAACATCGTTCTCTGAATCTCGAGAGCCAGATCCCCGACAGGATTGCTTGTTTGAAAACCGAAGAGGCACCACTGTCCAAACTTCGAGAGCCAGATTTCCTTAGATAAAGCTTGTCTGTAATCTTCACATGCAACATCAACTTTCCAAATACCACAGACCACTTTTTCAAAGTACTCTGACAAAGTTAAAACACGTGAAGCTTGCAGCTCCCACTACATTGCTATGACCAAGAAGGGTAAAGGAATAGCACTACTACTTGTTGTTAGGGAGACTCCTATATATGTCGACCTTCATCCTCCACAGCCAGACAGACCTGCAAATAAAAAAAATGCTCAACTTTTCTTCACATCCGAGAGGGCACTCTCAACAGAATCTCTCGAAATACTCAGCTTCTTTTCCTCCCCATAATACTTCTGCAAACAAGCCACACCTGGGCAAGAGTATCTCATATCATTAGGGTTAAAAGCAAGAGTATCCCATATCATGTTTTTTCTCTGTCTTTTCCTTTGGCCTTGTTCTTACCTGCAAGACAAGGAGAAAGAGAGCAATCAGTCAGCACTTGGAATCAAGCTTCCAGTCAAGAACTGACTGCCTGGAACCGCTTGCCTGATTACTTACCTGACATTGCTCTAGAGTACTTATCTTCAACATCTTATGCTTTCAGAGAAGATACCACATATGCCTGAAGAATAGATAGGGCAAGTGAGAGGGATACAAAGAAACATGTGGAGACAAGCGTAACAGAACACATGCCAATACATCCACTACTTTGTCAACAGAAAAAATATCTCATATCATCAGGGTCGAACGTACTTTAGATTTGATGAACTTGTTTTGACCCTCAAATTCTTGGCCTTATACTCTGGAGGAAACCAGAAAACCATCCAGCCCAGTTCAAGAAAAAGCCTGTGGAAAGTTACTTCTTCAAAAGCAAAAGTATCTCATATCATTTATTCTCCATTTGCTTCTCCTTATCCTTGTTGCTGTTTACGACACAAGGAGAATGAGAACAATCAACCGGAAGCCGAAGTCGAACCTCTGATCCAGGTTGCTTGCTTGGAAGTCTGATTGCTTACCTTGTCTGTTACCTCATTCGGCAAACCTCCTAGCTCGGCAACTTGGGGGACTCCTACTATAGGGTTTGTATCGCACTTGACCAAGCCCGAAACTACAAGTAAGCTTCAAGTGAAATTGATACATTACCTTGTGCATTTTCATCGGTTAAAGATACCACCCCTGGATGGAGGAAAAATACTTCCAGAGAAGATGCCACATCTACATATGAGACAGATAAGGCAAGTAAAAATAATACCACACTTCGATACTTAGAAGTTTCGTGATTACTCAATGGCTTGGATCTTGCAAGTCCCCAACCGATGAGCTTCCCTCACTCGGGAACGTAGGGGAGCACTGTTTGTACCATACTTGACCAATCTCGAAACTATTGAGCACCGGTTAACGTTATACCGTCAAGGACCCAGAAGAGTTTCCCTCCAACCAGGAGGCCAATCATAGCGCGACACGTGTCAACATCAGAAGACAATCATAGCGCGACACGTGTCGACATCAGAAGCCAATCACAACACGACACGTGTCAATGTTAGAATGAAACTAGAAACTCTCTTCTATAAATAGAGATCATTCTCTCACAATATTTCCTAATGTCATTTGTACTAAATCATTCACTTGTACTCACTAAATGAGAGTTTGAACCTATGTACTTGTGTAAACCCTTCACAATTAATGAGAACTCTTCTACTCCGTGGTAATAGCCAATCTGGGTGAACCATGTACATCTTGTGTTTGTTTCTCTGTCTCTATCCATTTACATACTTATCCACACTAGTGACCGAAGCAATCTAGCAAAGGTCACAAACTTGACACTTTCTGTTGTACCAAAATCATCACTGATTTTGTGCATCAACAGCATCCATGGCATTTGGTGGCAGTCAGCTACACCATTAAGGTAATCCCATAATTTTCTTCTCTTCACAATACAAGGGCTAGCATAAATGAACGTAAAAACCAGGGGTTAAAACTAGCTCTCCTCACACAAGCCGAGATGGATTGATCAGTGGTGCCAATGACATCAATATGAACCTTGTTGTTATCACAAAGAAGCCACAACCCTCTAGATAACCCATTAGCATCCATTATTTTAAATGAAGGAAAACCTAGCGATTTGACCACAGAAAGGGCTCTCGTACCAATAATTTTAGGCTCACAAATCGCAAGGATCTCCATTTTGTGGTTATGCTTTAAATTAGTAACATTATTCTAAAATTTGGTACAACCAGATCCTCTAGAATTCCACATAACTATATTCATGCTTAAAAGTAATACAGATTGAGTAAGCAAAGAGCCAACATCATCCAATACCAATCACCACACCTCTAAAAATGTTGACAAAACGCATACCCATCATAAAAATCGAACGTTATCTCCCGATAGATCAAAGGCTAGGATACCCAAAAAAATCAATAACACTAAAAACCCTAAAAATTTGCAAGTACAAATTAACTCATATGGGTCACCAGGCCGCAACCATCCGCATCAACAACTAAGGCAACAACAACAAGGATCGAAAGAAGGATTTTCCTTCAATTAGCATGAGGTTCAGCTTGCTTTCATTGAGGAGAGAGAATTTATTGCAGGGGAGAGGAGAAAAATCTCCACAAGCAAAAAGGAAATATTTTAATAGGAAGGTGTGCTTGAAAAGGTGGAAGAGATGGATGATTTGACTAGGGATTTGGGAAGGAGATTTTTAGAGGACAAGAACAATGTATAAAATGCAAGAACTAGAAAGAATAGGAGGAGAAAGGGCTAACGGGGGAGAGTCATGAAAGCAGGTTGAATCGAGAGTGCAAATCTGAAGGAGTGAGTTGAGGGCTCACCGGGAAAATGAACTGCATGAAGAAGCTTACAGATGAGGGGAACTCTCACAAAGGAGATGGCCAATGGGCATTGGGCCCTAGCCCACAGAGAGATTTTTTTATTTTATATTTAATTTAATTTAATTTATTAGATGACTAAAAGGACCCAACTATCATACATGATGGTTATAAAATCATCATATCAAAAACTTATGATTGTCACTTAATACTATGGTCTAATGATATTCCTTTTTACTTGTGAGTGAGAGGTTTTAGGTTCAATTTTTATTTGAACCACATTATTGCTGACACATTAGTATAGAAAATATCGTTTAAAAAATCTAAAAATAAAGAATTAAACAATAAAAAACAACATATGATTAAGGGCAAAAAGTTTTTCAATCCTACACAAACGAAGACTTGAGATTTATTCGTTCTTATAATGTATCAAAGAACATGAAGTTCTTTAGTCATAAAAAAACCAAATATAAGAAGCGAAGTTCTTCAATTTCTCCTTCTCGGAACGGAGCGTTCCATTAATTTATTTTTTATTTTGGTACATTGGTAGTGATATTCACTCACTTATTTTTACCTCACACACACTCTTCTCAATTTCTAGTCCAACTGAATGAAATGAAGAAGATCAATGGACAAAAAATAACAAATGTGTGTGAAAAGTAAAAAATGATGTGTGAATAGCAATACCTTTTATTTTATGGCAATATTGTTTTATATTTTTTTTTTCTTAAACCAAAGCGATAGATACATTTCTTTGATAGGGGAAAATTATAAAAGATGAGCAATTACTGCTCAGAGAGCCAATCTTCAAACACAACATCTACAATCAAATGTGGTAGTTCTTTAAACCATAAGCAGTGGTGCTGGGGCAGCAACCTCATCTGCTTGGCTTTGGATATGGGTAATGTTTTACTTTTATTGTTACAATTCAATTCTTTGTTTTATTTCAATATTTTATAGCCAAATGCTTAAAGTCCTACACACATTTCAACAATCGGAGAACATGTGGTTCAAATTGTACCTAATCTAAAGAATTTAGGACACATACTACATCAATTTCCAAAACTTTTTTGAAAATTTGGATTTTGAGTTCTTCAAGTGTATTATTATATGAATTTCTGTTTCTTTGTACAATATCATTTCAGTAGAATTTTGAATCCGAAGTTCAAACTGCAAATATTCTTAGTTTGATAAACTTCCTCGAATTCAAAGTTTTGATATATATTAATATGAACCCGAAATTTATAACATTTCATGGATTCAAATAATATGAACTTGAAGTCCACGACTTTATTATTTATGATGAACCGTTGGAACTATTTGGGAGAAAATTTGTACTCCGAGTTAGTTTTGGAAAAGGAATATTATACGAAGCTTGATGTTGAAATGGTCAAACATGAATTGACAGTAAGTTATCAATGTCATCTGATTTGCTATGAAAAATGTCAATTGGGTATCTTATATTCTATTGATGCACAAAATCGGATGGGTCTTGGAATAACGTAAATCTGACCGTGAATCTGTAAGAAAATAAAGAACACAGTAAGTATCGTGGTTCACCCAAATGTTTGGGCCACGTCCACACTAATGTTAATATTGTTTCACTCTGAATGGTGAATATACAAGAAGGCTAGAGGCAGTGTGCTCTCTAGCCTATTCTTTTCCCATAGCCTAAACCTTCCCCCCTAATAAGAAGAGTGAGGAGTCATTCATAGAATAAGGGCTCCTCACTTATTACATATTTACCCTTTCATTTATTACATAATTACATTTGAGTCCCCCGAGTATTTATACGAGGTCTAAATACGGATGCCCTAAATATGGTGCAAACAGTAGTCCCCCAAGTCTTCAATCAATAGTCTTTTGGTTGGAGACTTGAAATTCAGACCATGTGTGGGCCGAAGTAACTAGATGTCGTCTAGAACTGATACTCGATATGAGGCAATACTCAATGTGAAATGATGCTCAACTAGAAGTAGCACATGTTGCGAGGCTGCTCGGCTTGTGGCTTATGTTGCCTTGGTTGGCTCGGCTTGTGGCGTTGAAGGTGAGGGAGTCCCTTTTATAGAATAAGGGATCGCTCCTCAATACATAAATGATGGGCTAGAGTTGATGCTCGCGGTGAAGCGGTTGCTCAGCAGCTGGCGATACTCTCTAATGATGGTGAGGGAGTCTCTTTTATAGAATAAGGGCTCGCTCCTCAATACATAAGTGATGGGTTAGAGTAGATGCTCGCGGCGAGGCGGTTGCTCAGCAGGCGACGATGCTCTCTAATGATGGTGAGGGAGTCCCTTTTATAAAATAAGGTCTCGTTCCTCAACATATAAGTGATGGGCTAGAGTCTCTCTCTAATGAAGGTGAGGGAGTCCCTTTTATAAAATAAGGATTCGTTCATCAATACATGAATAATGGGTGCTCTCTAATGAAAATGAGGGAGTCCCTTTTATAGAATAAGGGCTCGCTCTTCAATACATAAGTGATGGGCTAAAGTCTATCTCTAATGAAGGTGAGGGAGTCCCTTTTATAAAATAAGGGTTCATTCCTCAATCCATGAATAATGGATGCTCTCTAATGAAAGTGAGGGAATCATTTTTATAAAATAAGGGCTCGCTCCTTAGTACATACATAATAAGCTAAGTCCCCCAAGTATTTTTCATGAGGTCCAGTTGCGGAAGCCCAATATATAATGCATAGTGTAGTCCCCTAAGTCTTCAGTCAATAGAGTCTGTTGGCTGGAGACTTCAAATTCAATCCATGTATGGGCCGAAGTGGCGGTTATTCAGAGGCGGTCTTTGTATACCATGCACTGAAGCTTTGTAGGTAAAGCTTTGAAAGTGAAGTTTTATAGGTGAGGCTTTGAAAGTGAAGCCTTGAAGCTGGAGCTTTTGTAAATGAAGCTTTGAAGTCGGAGATTTGTAAATGAAGCTTTTGAAGTTGAAGCTCTTGTAAATGAAGCTTTCGAAGCTGGAGCTCTGTAAATAAAGCTTTCGAAGCTGATTGACATGAGTGATGATCATGAATGTTTATGTTGATTAACATGAGTGATGCTCACGGATGTTGACATAAGTGATGCTCATGAATGTTGACATGAGTGATGCTCATGAATGTTGACATAAGTGATGCTTATGAATGCTGACATGAATGTTGACATGAGTGATGCTCATGAATGTTTATGTATGATTGACATGAGTGATGTTCATGAATGTTTATGTATGATTGACATGAGTGATGCTCATGTATAATTTTGGAGTACTGGACGTATTTTTTATCACCTAGTTGGTGATAATAGCGGCAGGCTACCGAATAATTTTGGAGTACTGGACGTACTTTTAATCACCTATTGGTGATAATAGCAGCAGGCTGCCGAATAATTTTGGAGTATTGGACGTACTTTTAATCACCTGATTGGTGATAATAGAAGGTGAACCTTAAGTGGAGGGACGAAGGTTGCAATTTGAAGCCATATGGCCTAGCTCTTTTGGGCATATGGGCCTTCGCTCTCCACATAACATTCCAGCCAATTATTTTGGGCTTGCCGACATTTTGCCCTTTTTTTTTGGCATGCTGCCTTCTTTCTTTATTTATGATTACAAGTGTGAGGGGGAGCCCCCCAGAGAAAGAGAGAGTTTGAGAGCAGGGATTGTGGTTGTGAGCCTTGTGGCTTCTATATGTGAGGATGAGACCTCCAGATTGTAAAGGTGAAGAGACCCTTTTATAGATTAAGGGCTTCTCCCCTTTTACATAAATCATGGGCTCAATGTTTGGAAGTCCAAGTAACGAGGCCCAATATAAACTTATCGTTTTAGACAATAGAGTAAGCATCTTCTTTGGTGGTCCACAAAAGCCATTTTGCCTGATAATAAAGTTCTCATCATTATTTTTGACG
Source organism: Malus x robusta (assembly GCA_963082935.1). NCBI lineage: Eukaryota > Viridiplantae > Streptophyta > Magnoliopsida > Rosales > Rosaceae > Malus > Malus x robusta. The sequence continues at coordinate 27,021,936 of OY720337.1, forward strand.
AAATTATGGTCTGCTTCCTTTATTCCTTGCTTTTGCGATGCCCCCGTGTGCTCTCGCAAAGGAAAGCTTCCCTTTATTCCTTGCTTTTGCATGTGGGTGTTTATTCCTTACTTTTGCAGTGTCCTCCATGTGCTCTTGTAGAGTAAAGCCTCCACTTTATTCCTTGTTTTTGCATGTGGGTGTTTATTCCTTACTTTGCAGTGTCCCCCATGTTTTCTTGCAGTGTCCCCCATGCTTTTGCATGTGGATGTTTATTCCTTGATGCTCAACCAAGAAAATGGAGGGACTGTGGCAGGCGGCGACAGGCCAAAGCACGAGCCCAGAAGGTTATACCGGAATCGAGTTCTGGTCCAACCCTGAGCGCGCCACGTGACTGACCAAGCAGGGCTAGTATATCAAGACGTGGAGGCGTCGTTGGTTTATCTTGAAACAGGAGAAGTTGTTCTGGTTCAAAGACAATCACATGACGCACTCGTCGACGCTGCGCGGTGTGATCCCGGTCGGTACATGCCTGACTATGAAGAACGCCGAGGACGTGGTCCACAAGCCCAGCGCCTTCAAGCTATTGACTTCCAGATTGAAAACTTTTGCTTACGTCCTTTCCTGTGGCTGCTAATAAGACCTCATCGCCATATCTATTCGAGAGGATAAGGGGAGCTTAGATGTAGTCGAAATCGTGATGATCATCGGCATCGTTGGATCCGGAACGAGAGGAAGAGTTGCAACATGTAATACGGAGCGATTTGAGCGACCGGCACCATTTTGCTGATTTGATAGATCATAACTGAATCGTGCAGACCAAGTGGTGCGAAGAGGATGAGGAAGAAAAAGAGGTGTTTGGAATCAGACGAATGACAGCTAAAGCAATCTGGGTCGTGGCATTGAGTTTTGGCTCCGAGCCTTGTACCAAACAAAAATATCAACATCTGATAGAGAAACGGTAGGAGAGAGAGAAAGAAAAAGGAGAAATGAACTTGGTGTCTTCTGTGTGGGTTAGTGAGAGGTCGACAAAAGCCATTTTGCCTAATTTGGGTGAACCACGATCTTTGGTTTGGCAACGGAAAAGAAAAGGCCCTGTAGAAAGCGCGCAGCTCACAACTTATCAGTTGATGCTTGTGGGGAGAGCAACTGCGGGAGCAGAAGGGAAGCATGCTTGATTCTTTTAGAAAGAGTAATAAAACGGACAAACTGGGCCTCATCTGCTTTTACTGGTGGTGGACTATTAGATTTAGGCGGAGAGAGAGATAGGACTAGTTTCTTGGGTTTTTGTGATTTTGCAAATTCACGGTGGAGGTGAAAAAAATGAAAGAAAACCGACACAACTTTTCTTATCATTTCCCACAGACGGCGCCAAATGTTGATGCATAAAACCGAAAGGGTCTTGGAACAACGTAAATCCGACCGTGAATCTGCAAGAAAGTAAAGAACACAAGAAGTATTGTGGTTCACCCCAATGTTTGGGCTACATCTACACTGATGTTGATACTGTTTCACTTTGAATGGTGAATATACAAGAAGGCTAGAGGCAGTGTGCTCTCTAGCCTATTCTCTTCCCATAGCCTAAACCTTCCCCTCCTAATGAAGAAAGTGAGGAGTCCTTTTATAAAATAAGGGCTCATCACTTATTACATATTTTCCCCTTCATTTATTACATAATTACATTTGAGTCCCTCGAGTATTTATACAAGGTCTAAATACGGAGGCCCTAAATATGGTACAAACATATTAACACCTGAGAAAGGAAATAAATATCCTTGAAGGATTGTAATGTAAAAGAGCAAGTTGATAAAGAAAATATATTTGTTCGTGTCCATAAGTTGTTCTTCAGCCGTAGAAATATAGCAAACATTCATTCGACACGATCGAATAACAAGATGTTTAAAGGAATGATGTTGTGAATAATATGTGGATGGCCCACATGAATGGTTTGTTACTATTTATACACATCATTTTCACTATTCATTTGTGGAAAATTTGTAAAGTGAATAATGTTCTCTTTGCTTATAAAATGAATGAGAGGTGAAGAAGGATGAGAGATACGAATGAGGATAGAAGCAACATGGCTGAGAAGAGAGGAAGAATAAAGAGATAATATGGGGAGTTATCTTTGTACTCCTATTATTCCAAATTATAATGAAAGCATCACTGCTGCCCTGAGAACGTACTCCAGTCGCACTGACTGTAGAGGAATCTCATAAATTTTGTGTCTTGTTTCATTTATTCCACATCACACACCGTCGATTTTACAACACGTTATCAACACAAAAAGCTCTCATGTCAGTGGAAAGCACAACGTTATAAATCCAGTGAAGCATTACCTACCTCTCACCTCTGTTAGCCAAAATCTCACAAAATAAAAGGTATGTCCATTTTTTGTCTCTCCCACCACGCCAGAAACGTCTCACCGAATTCCAGTGAGAATTGAAATTTACAACGACCTGAAGTCATCACGAGATGAGAAAACTCGTACTTGACAATTGGTTTCCAGAGATCCAGAAGAATCTCATCAGACTTGGAAACCCAGATCGCGTCGTTTTCAAGGATCTCGAGAACTCCCATGAATACTTAGTTGTCTGAGATGGTGATGGCAAGACTGACTCCACTTAAACCTCCCTCTCTTGTGCCTCTATCAACCCCACTGTCATCTATGTCTCTGTAGGGAGGTTCTTGCTTTGTGATGCCATGTTCTCTGGGCCATGCATGAACAACACCAATTTTTGGTAGCCTGTTTAGATTGAATTGGTTTTGTGTGACCTCCACAACAACCCAGATGGCCCTGGGTTTCGAGCCTGGTAAAGACAGACAAAGAAAAAAAAGGAAGTTTATGGAATATGAACCTCACCATTTGAAAAAGAAAGAAACAAAAGGTTTTGGTGCCTGGTGCATTTGCACCATCTAGATAATAAAATAAATAAAATAAAAAGGAATAAAACCAAAGGTCTGTTTTGGAATGGTGCAACATATGAATGAATAAGAATAATAATAAATAAATAAAAAGTAAAGGCTTTTGGATGGTGTTGCACCATTTGAAAAGAAAGAAGAAAAATATATTTATTTATTTATGTGAATGGTGTTGGCTTAAAACACTTTCACAATTTCTATTTACTTTAAAGCAATTTATTTATCATGGACGGTTTTACCGCCTACTACTTTAAGTTTTGATTTATGTGAATGGTGCTGAATTCAAGCCCTTGTCACAAGCTTTATTTACTTAAATGCAATTTATTCACTATGGCTGGAATCTCTGCTTATATCTTTAATTTACTTATTGTACTTCTCTTTTGTTACGATGAGTATAACAAGGACCCGAAATTCCTTGAACATATCAGAATCTGCAGTTTCTTAATCCTCATCATATAAAAATGATTGGACCAAAAGTTCCATCACATAAAAAGATTGGGCATGAAGTCCTTTGATCCTCAAGATCTGGACATGAAGTTCCTTGATCAGCATCGTAAGTTTGAAATGCCGCAATGCCTCAACTTAATGTAATAAAGACCATAAGAGTCTCAGTCCACAGACTATTTAATAAGGACCAGAAATTCTTTATGTCCATACTCAAAATGGTTTAGCAGAAGCCTTTATTAAGCGTATGAAATTGATTACCCGCACTCTGCTCATAAAAACAAAATTGCCAGTTTTTACATGGGTATATGCTATTTTACATGATGCATTATTAATTCGGTTGAGACATGTTACCAACCATCAATACTTCTCAGTACAACTCATGTTTGGGAACCCGTCAAACATTATACATTTACGAGTTTTTGGTTGTGTTATCTATGTGCCTATTGCACTGCCACAACGTACTAAAATGAGGCATCATCGCCTATTGGACATTGATGTTGAATACTATTTATCATTCAATATGTAGAACCCTTGACTAGGGATATCTTTACCGCATGGTTTGCGGACTGTCATTTTGATAAGACAATTTTCCCGCTGTTAGGAGGGAGAAAATATCGTTCCAGAAAAACAATGAGAAAATATCATTCCAGAAGAATGATGAGAAAAGACAGCTCCAGAAGAACGAAAAGAATTTGTCTTATTTTGATTCACGAAGCAATCAACATGAAAATGAAGAAAGAATAATTGAATGATGCAACGATATATCAATCAAATGCCAGATGCATTTAATGATGCAACAGAAGTGATGAAATCACATATAGTTGCTGCAAATGTGCCTACAAGAATTAATGTCCTTGTTGGACAAAAATAATGAGGCAGCAAATGATTTATTTGTTGCACGCCTGAAGCATGGCAGACCTTTAAACTCAAGGTTTAGTCATTTGAAAGAAGAAGAATATGGCACTACTAAATTATTGCATTCCCAAAGCATAATTGTTGCATACCAGAAGCATGATAGTCGTCGCATGGATATACGTCCCAAAAAGGACAATCCGCAAACATGGGAATGTTGATGTCTCATGCATGAAGCATGAAGCATGATAGACGTATAGGTTCCAATGACTCAATTCCCGGAAGTAGAAATTAAAATTCAAGCTCTATAACGCTTAAGAAAATGTTATGATCCGCATTCTCTAAATAATGACTATCCTGGAAGAGATAGTGTAATACCCTTGAAGAGACAATGGATATCCAAAAGAAATAAAAAGTTTTTATGCATGCGCATGCACATGGGAATATGGGATCACGGATTGATGATAACTAATGGTAAATTTGGTTTTTATAAGTAACTATTAAATTCATCAATGAGCTATGTTAATATTGAGTCTCGTTCTTTTTCGTCAACAAAAAAAAATGGAGAAAGGCAATTTCATTACAATTTTGTAAGAACGTGGAAAAATGGACTTATATATTTGAATATAATACAAATAGCCAAAAGATGTTGAACTAAAGAGGTTACATTGGGCATTTGTAATACAGTGAAATACACTCACATGATATGACACAAGGTTACTAATTGAAACCTGAAATTATACTCTTGTAAACGAGTTCATATAAATGGAGAACTATATACGAAGGGTTATGAGTCACCCACATCATATCTCCATAAGTAAATCCCTCAAGTATACATAGGAGCAAATTGCTCTATATAAATTCCTAAGAAAAATGTGTCATGAAGTGTAGAAAATCCCTGAAGGATTCAAATTGCTTGAAGTAAGCCCCGGAAGGGTAAATCATAAAATATGTACTTAATACCAATGGATAGAACAAATTGCCTTAGTGAGTACTATCATTATGATATTGTTGCAACATGCTAAAATCTCTTGCAAGAGTCAATGACATTAAATTAGAACTCTTGAAGAGTTGATGATATTAAATTGAAACTCCCAAAGAGTCTAGAAAAAGTATAAAGTGTTGACAGAAATATTGTCTCAAACTGCAGATCGAACAATATGTCAACCCGAATCTTGTCCATGATGTTTATGATATTAAACAATCATATGGATTGAAGATTATAAGTTAAATACTCAAATAATGTCGACACCAAGAATGATCATTTATCTTCATGAGGGTAAAGATAAATTGATATTTGGTCCAAAAGTACCACATCTTAGTAAAGTATATGCTTTATTGTATTTAGCACAATACATTGAATGAAATAAAGCTTATCTATTAATATCTCCGAGAAATTACAGATATGTGCATACATATGAGTTAAAACAAACAAACAGGATGAAGCCTTCACAAAGGTTACCCATGTGAAGCCTCAGTGCTCTGCAGTACCCCAGAAGAGGGAGGCACTGGAGATTGATCATGTGGCACCCCGGTACTTGGCAAAACACCAGAAGGGGAAGACATCAGTTGCATTCAGAATCTAGCAACGAACCTCTGGTGATCACTTTGAATCCGACTTTCGGATTCCTGCAGCTGGTCAAGCTTTTTTTTTTCATGCTCGTCGAGTAATTATTTGCAAACACGTGTAACACTCTCTCTTCTAATGTTTGAGCCATCTGATCTCTTATTTAAAACTTGCTACCTCAGCCATCAATGATTCAACTTGGCGAGTTTGGCTAGTAGGCGTTGGCCCATATTGGATACAGAGCCCGCACATTGAACACTGAGAGCCAATGAGTCTTGAACGGCAGACTCATCAGACCGTTTTGAAAGGATTCTGTTATCCTTTGGAGTGAGAATATTTCTAACTACCACATTAGCAGTTATGTTATTCTTCATCACAGAGTCCCCAACAGTAAAAGAACCATTAGAAGATAAGAAGGACGGGCGCCAAATATTATCCTGACGTTGCACATCTATATCACTCATAAGACTCAAATCTAAGCAAATGTTAGATGGATAAGCCATTTTCAAGAATGATGAAGGAAAAAAGAGGTCAAATAAAATCTCAGAAGTGCAAGAAAGGAAAATTTTCTACAAGCAACAACTTTCTAAGCATACTCTTGAACACAATTGATGTCTCTATAAAAGAAGAGGCAACATAGCCACTTGTTCAGAGATCGAAAAGGCACAGCTCTCCAAATTTCAAAAGCCAGATTTTCTTGAATAAAGTTTGTTGGCATTTTTTAAGATATAATCTCAGTTTTTTCGAATATCGCATGCAACTTTGTCGAAGATCTCTAACAAAGTTGAAAACACGTAAATCTTATTGTTCTAATTACATCACAGTTGCTGACAAGAGTAAAGACACAACACCACTACTTGCTATTGAAAAATCTCTATATATGTTGACATCCGTTCTCCATAATAAGTCAAATCTGCAAGAATACCTAACTTTTCTTCATTTCCGAGAATGCATCTTCAACAAAACATCTCAAAATACTCAGTTTTCTTCCTTTTTGAGAATACCTCTTCAAACAAATCACACCATAGTAAGAGTATCTCATATCATCAGGGTCGAAAGTAAGAATATCTCATATCATGTTTTCTCCATGTCATTTCCTTTGTCCTTGTTCTTACCCGCAAAGACAAGGATAAAGAAAGTAATATGTCGGAACCTCCAATCAAACTTCTGGTAAGGAACTAACTGTCTGGAACCTTTCCTGATTGCTTAACTAGAATTGCTCTCAAGTAGCCATCTTCAACTGTTGATGGAGCTAAGTCTCAAGTCACCAACACCACATAATAATTGGCCCGTTGTTGGCTCTTACACTGAAGCTGCAACGCATGGATGAGTCACCAAGAAGTGATGAATCATCCAAATGCAAGGTTTGCATTGCACTCCTGCATCAGTGAACAAATACTACAAGAGAAGATGCCACACATGCATGGGGAAACCTAGGGAAGATACCACTTATGCAAGAGGAACAGATAAGGCAAGCGAAAATGATATACTAAAGCAAGTAAAGACAAGCGCAACAAACATGTGCTGATTCATCCCCGACAAAGCCGAAGATCACTTGCCACGTGAAGCTCCTCATGATTCAATTTCATTCAAGATTAAGCCTCGAAAGTCCTTGAAGAAATCACAAGTCTGATTCAAGATCAAGTATCCACCACCTTGTAATCAAATTTAGCTCCAAATAAATGAAGTAAAATCAGACTTTTTGAGGAAATCAGAAGACCTTCCAGCCCAGTTCAAGAACAAGCCTGTGGAAAGTTAACAACAAGTAAAGCACCTCTTTCTGCAACTCTTCTTGCTAAGATACTGAAGCAGAATGATCAACGATCAGCTTAAATGATTTGAAATCGGAGGGAAATACTCATCGGGGGGAGCATCCAAAACAAGATGTTTAAAGGAATGATGTTGTAAATAACAAGATGTTTAAAGGAATGATGTTGTGAATAATATGTGGATGGCCCACATGAATGGTTTGTTACTATTTATGCACAGTATTTTCACTATTCATTTGTGGAAAATTTGTAAAGTGAATAGTGTTCTCTTTGCTTATAAAATGAATGAGAGGTGAAGAAGAAGGAAAGATACGAATGAGGATAGAAGCAACATGGCTGAGAAGAGAGGAAGAATAAAGAGATAATATGGAGAGTTATCTTTGTACTCATATTATTCCAAATTATAATGAAAGCACCACTGCTGCTCCGAGGACGTACTCCAGTTGCACTGACTATAGAGGAACCTCGTAAATTTTGTATCTTAATTCATTTATTCCACTGCACACACCGTCAATTTTACAACAAATGAGTAATTTTATGTGCATCTTATTGACTCCACATTATTCCCTAAAGCGAATGCAAAATTAATTTTTATAAGTAATGAGATCATGATACTTCTGTTACTTATGTTATATAAGTAAGAGCTTATATGGACATTCATCAAGCGAGCACGAAAATTCTACGTTATTATTTCGCTATCATGTTTTTATCAAACGTATTTGACTCCATAGAAGAATACTTGAGAAATTGTTGATCATATAAGTAAACGAATCAATTAAAATCATGTAAAGGATCATTGACAAGAAAACTCTGACTGCGTAATGCTATTTGCAATTTGATTTGGTAGTTCATTGGATTAAAAAGCCACAAGATAAACGAAGATGGTTTCTTAGAGGTGCTTGGACCTTTGAGCCTAGCCCATTCGATTTGTTTGTGATTGAATAAGTGGTTGGACCATTGGGGCCGGCCCAGCAACTAACTAGACCACTAGCAAAGAGCACATTATAAACAATTGCTCGGCCACGTAAGCGCCTAGACACCCAACCCACATTAGCCATCTTCTTGTCGTTTTGCCCCAAGTTTCACGACAGGTTGTGTCAAAAGCACTCGACAAATTCTCTCTATATCACTTATCATATTGCTTTAGCGTATGTCCATATGTATTGGCATGTGTGCAACATAGTTTAGCTGATGACAACAAGCCCACCGATTATGTGACGACATGCCTTTGCCAATAAATTGAATTTTTTTTTTACACGCCTTCTATCTAAAAACTTGTATTTAACATTGAAAACCTCCAAAATTCGCATTCTAAATCCACCACTGGAGACGGGTAAGTTTCTTTTCTCATAGACTTGGCATCGCCATAATCCTTTGTCTTGTCTATTCAAGGATCTAACAATAGATTTGTGCTTTTGTAGCCTGTCGGTGTCCATCCATGTGTGTGAAAGTAAAAAGGTAAATGTGTTGGCCAATAAGCAATGGCCGCTTTAATATTGTCGTGGTGGTGACCGGTGGTGGAGCTCCGTTTGGTGAGGCAGATGGTGCCATTTGGTTGATTAGTAGGCTGACTAGAAATAGAAATCAAAACTATGTCGTCCAATGCCAAGGCACCATCAATCCTCCTGGGATCCCTTCACAAATATATATATTATGTGCATCCACGTGAGGAGTGAAATCTAAGTGGAATCCATGGCCCTCAAAACTCTTAAGACTTCCCACCCATCACCATGACCATAATCATTGTTCATCGGAGAAAGTTTGACTAAAGTAGAAATTAACTAGGTCTTGTTTGGAAATGTATTTAAAATAACAAAAGAACGTTTTTAATAAAAACGTTTTGAAATTAATTCTTAATAAAAATTTAAATAGATTCTGGAAACGTACTCAAGTACTTCTTATAAGAAACACATACTTGATGCTTCTTTCAAAAAACACTTTAAGTGCTTTTGGAACCCAAAATCAATTTCACGAAAAATATTTTTAATCATTTTAAAAGCATTTTCAAATGAGTCATAAATTCCTACAAATATATATAGGAGGAGAAATCTCGAAAAACAACTTGCATACACAAAGATGCACATTCACGTATTCCTACTACGCTTATAACACAATCATGTGTGTTGACGGGAGAGAAAGCAGAATACATACGCTCCTAGACAGGTAAGTTTTTCCTCCAGCATCGCCATAATCCTTTGTCTTGTCTATTCAAGAATTGAACATTGTCAATCCATGTGTGTAATAGTAGAAAGGTCAAGTGTTGGCCAGTAAGCATGGCCGCTTTAATATTGTCGTTGTGTGGTGGAGCTCCATTTGGTTGACAAAAAACAGAAATCAAAACTATGTCATTATCGTCCGATGCCAAGGCACCATTAATCCTCCTGGGATTCCTTCACAAATATACATAATGTGCATCCTCGTGAGGAGTGAAGCCTAGTGGAATACATGGCCCTCACGACTATCAATGTTTCGGGAGATTTTTAATGTGATGAGAACACGGCTCTGTACATCATGAGTCATAATATCAGTGGTTAGATATATGAAAAAAAAAAAAACTTTTAAACCACTTATATTATGATACTTGATGCACTAAACCGTCTTCCGGATAGACTGTAAAATTTCTCCAAGGCTTCCCTCCCACCACTAATGGACTATAATCATTATTCATCGCTTGCATTTGAAGGTCAAAATGCCACTTACCCCATTTCTTTAATTATTAGTATTATTATTATCACTATTTATTTCTTCTTCTTTCATATCATCAATTTATTACGTATCAATTGTTTATGAAATTGATAGTGCACTTTTTAAGCACATAACTAACATGTATTGAATAAAAATGCTACTAACACTAAATCACTGGCTAATACTCGTGTGAACCATTCTTCTCTAATGATATGTTAATTTTTCATCGAATCATCCCATATAGGGTTGTTTACTGGCCGTTTCCTCGGTTTTCCATCATCAAAATTGTCACATACTCTGAATATTTCCCCATTACTTGAATGTTGAACCCTCATAATTTTTTGAGTTAGTGAAGAAAGTTAAGATTTCATCATAAAACCAATTGGCAATATGGAAAGTAGTCCAACCTCTTATAAGCTTATGTAAGGTCCATTCTCTCATCTATGTAGGATTCATTCTCAACACGCCCCCTCACGTGTGACGAATTTTCAAGCCGAATACATGGACAACACAAACGGGGCGACGTGGAGCGTGTGTGGTTGTTGGGCTTCACACGTGAGACAACCTGCTTGGATACCATGAAGAAAGTTGAGGTCACCATAAAACCAATTGGCAAGATGAGGAGTAGTTCAACCTCTTATAAGCTCATATAAGGTCATTCCTTTCATCAATGTAAAATTCATTCTCAACAGTTAGGTAGTGCGTGATATATAGCAGGGCCGGCCCAGGCCTAGTGTAGGAGGGGCGACCGTCCAGGGCCCAAAAAAATTAGGGGCACCAAAATTATTAGGGCGGTATATTTATATATGTTTTTATAAGAGTATACATTTATAAAATTTGATTCAAAGACACAAAAATTTAACTAGAAGTGGTGGTTTGTCATTTGAAAATAATAAGGAGGTCTTGGGTTCAAAACACCATGTGTGCTTATTTACTTTCCTTTTTTTTTACAAATTTCTTTTTATAAGAGTATAAATTTAGAAAATTTGGTTAAAGGATCAAGAAGTTTAATTAGAAACAATGATTTTTCTTGTTTAAAATTAACAAGAGGTCCTAAGTTCGAAATGCTATGTGCATGTTTATTCTTTTCAATTTTTACAAATTTTTGTTTGGTTGGTAATTTATTTTTAGTTACTATCTAGTAGCTATGTGGGTTGTTATTTTTAAATATTCGTTTTAATTCAAGTCTAATCTTCAACAAAGAATAATACGTAGACCAAATTTGCAAATTATATGACGTGTCATCAAAATGTATAATTTAGTAAAACTCGAAAACATCATTATTTTTTAGTCCCATATTGACAAGGTTAGTAAATAAGAAAAAAACACCTCACGATTTATTCAAAAACACATTCAAAGTTCAAATGGAAAACAAAACTCATCATCTATCTTCTTGTAAGCCCGAAGTTTTTTTGTTTCCCTCTCTTAATACAAAATAAATTAGTTTTTCTGTGTTTCTAAATTATTGAGTTTGAAGTGTTTTTCTAAGTATATTTTTTTCGATGTCTTATGTGTGAAAATAAATAATTTTCTTACATGAAGTTAGGGCACTTTTTTTTTACGTCGCCCCGGGCCTCAAAAATCTCTAGACCGGCCCTGATATATAGACTCCTCCAAGCTACTTTTTCGCAAAAAAAAATGAACTTAGCTTATCAATGGATGAGGAGATTCTCCTCAAGATGCTTTATCATGTTATAAATCACTTTGTAGAGTTCATTTATGCTAAAAGTCAATAAAATGTGAGATTGTTTAGCCATTGAAGTGTATAAAAACAAATTGTTTAGCCATTGAAGTGTATAAAAACAAATGGTTGGATACAGTAAAAATATTACGAACTGTCAATTTATTTGCTACAGTTGATTGACTAAATGACTTTATTTTAATTAATTATTTACATAAATGATCTCTACATAGTAATTTATAATATTGAACAATTCTGATTATAAACACAATTTTATACATCAGTTGTAAAATATCTTAGTAGAAACTCCTTTGTAATTTTAACGAGCCGAGCAATATTCCTCTTTTCTCGAATGATATGCCAACTTTTTCATCATCTCATTAACACTCATCAAAAATTTTAAATTTCTTTTTAGAGTTTATTTAGTTATTATTTAATTGGTTTCCAGCATTGTATGCGTCGCTGCTTTTGTTTCGAAATTGCCCTTCAATTTTGTCCCGTTGTTCTAGAGAGATTTTTCAGTGTAACCGTCACACGAGATGATATATCACGTGTTCTTATATAAATAATAGGTTATATATGTTAAAAGATTAATAACTTAAAAATTAAATTTTTCCACCACTTACATAAAAACACGTAATATATCATCCTTATTCCCGTCATAACTAAAAATTTATTGTTGTTCTAGGGTCCGTGAACCGTGGGGTTTTGGGGTTTCACAAATCACATCGTGTTTTTATCTTACATTTCGAGTTGAGTTCTATGCCTTTGATTTTAGAAAAAGACATTTGGTTCTGTGCTTAATTTCTTTCTTGCTATCAGTAACCAAGACGCAGATTCCGTGACAAATATAATTTTCTTTACATAAAAGTTTCCTGTCTCTTTTTAGGTACTTGAAAACAAGTACATACGAGCGGAAGTCGAGAAGTCGAGAAAGTTGTGCGATATGTTTGTTTCTGTTCATCAGTAACTGCTTAAGCACTGGCGGTAGCTCATCTGCTACCTAATTAATTAGTAATTATATCCAAGGAGAAGCCAGAAGAGGTTAACTGTAATTTAGGTTAAATAATCGCAGTTGCATGCCACAACTAGTCTTTGTTCTATATGTTGAAACAATAGAAAATGATAAACTAGTCTTCATTTGATTGCGTATCTTAACGATTATATTTTCCTTGATTCTTGTTGGCTTTTACCCTTTTTTAGTTGACCCTGTTACGGTGGGTGGGTGATGTCTATAACTCTTTTTTTCACCTGTTACGCATTCTTCTTAATTTTCAACTGTGGAATCGAATAAATTAAACACTCTATCCATTGACCAAAAAAGAAAAGGACAAAGTATACCATACTTTAATTTTTTTTTTAAATAGGTTTCTTAGTTGCAATGAGAATTTAATTAAACTTTTTTTTTATTATTATTAGAAGTGATATTGTAACTCTAAAGTAGACCAAAGGGAGTAGAACTTGGGACAAGTTAGTTGAAGAGAAAGACCTTTTCACCAATGCAATCTACCACATGCAAAATGAAGTGAACCCTTAACCTAATCTAATAATTATTATTTTACAACCACTTACACAATCACAAATTGTGTGTGTGCTGGTGTCAAAACTCAGATGGAGTTTGGACTAGATTTAACACGTATTTGCTCCGAGTGTTGCTTTCGACATCAGTGCCACGAGATGGCTTGAGAGAATAGGTGTGCTATTTTTGGAGGCTGCCAACATACAATGTTTGTGTTTGAGTGTGCGTGTGACTTCTTAACCAACTGATTGTGCACTGAGTGGAGCGTTGGTTCAATTAAGTTCTTTTTTGTGCCTAACGAGGAATTAAAATTTAGTGTAACATCGTGTATGCTTGCCTAAAAAGTAAATGTAAGCGAAACAGAAACTAAGACAACAAATAGAATGTAATAAAAATTCTAGCAAGATTCATACCATGAAGGGCAAGATAATGCTAAAGGAGTCCACCAAGATCACTGGTGTCAAATTGGACTTAGTACAAAACATGCGCTTCAGAGAGGACATTAGGGTGGTTGGAATTGCACATCAACTGAAGCATACCATGGGGTGGCAGAGTTGTAAAATATTTAGATCTCATAAATCATAGGCATTGTTTGCTTCGAATGAAGGCTTGAGATTGTAGCTGAAAAGCTTATAGAGTTTTGTTGAAAAGCAATTGGGTTTTTGCTGAAAAGCAGTTGGGTTGATTAAAGGATAACTTGAGTTTTTTTGTTTAATTGTAGAGATTGAATTTGACGAAGATTCTAAGCTTGAAGACCTTTGACTTTATTTATAGATACGGGAGAAGGAGCAACCTCAATCATATCGCTGAGCTGGAGTAGGGGTAGATCAGTCATTTGGTGCTAACAGTTACTGTAATTCTTGGTAGGTGGCTTTCAGCTGTGTCTTATGGTAACTAGCACGATCACGGTAGTGACCTTAGCGTGTTAGATGATGCATACGTTTGCATTTAAGGGGGCGGGATACTCCTAAACGCTAATTGTTTGTGTGACAAACGCGTCTCGAAGTTGGTGGAAGTGCGACTTTAGCATAAATAAATAGATAAGCCCCATAAAGCGCCATATTTTAATTTGTAGCAAAAAATAATGTGTGTGTAATCTCATATTTGGTAAACACATATTAGTTTTAGTTTGATTTTATGTAAGCATAAAAAACCTAAAAGGCGAAGGTTTTCCAAACACTTGAGAAGACAAAAGAAGTGGTATTCATGATAGTTCAGTTAAGCGCCGCCTTTTCTGGACTCGGCTGCCCACCTAAACGAGCCACTCGCCCGCCTGCTGGCCTGGTGAATCCACCACACCATCCTGTTACTGGAAATACACCGGACATAGATTTAGATAAGCAAAAATTTCAGATTCTAGCCTTGATATTCTAAAATCCGATAACATGCACAACGGCAAAATTCTACACTAACGGCACAAAAAAGTGTATTCCGAACTATATAAAATGGTTTAATATAATATGTTGTGATATATTATATTATAATTAGCTTTAATCAGGATTAATTAACCAGTTGAGGTCTTACCAGCTCTTTTTGACCAAAAAGTTGGGAGAATATTCAATAGATTAGCTAATTAATTATTATTTTATTGGTAATCAGTATATAATCGTAGAACGAACAATGAAGTATACTGTTGAACACGTTAAAGACAAAGAGAATAATTTGTATATGTGATGACAAACATACGTAAACCAAATCCTAAATTAGTATTTGTTGAACACGTTAAAGAATTATTATTTGTTTAAGCCCTAATACAAGAAGAATCAATCAACAAAAGGCTCCAATCTTTTAAGGTTTGGAGTGATTGGTCCCGTGGGGTTCTGACTCATGGCCAGCTCTGTTTTTGAGACATTTTCTGTTTAAGGAATTGGTTAATTAACTTTTACACCACCAAAAGTATACACAAACGATAACTGCAAGATGGGGTTGACGGTGTTGATAAGATTATAAAAATAAAATATAAAAATAAGATAAAAAAAAAGGTTGGTGCAAGGATAATGATAAGTGCTCCCTTTTTTTTTCATGCATATATTCGTATTTTTAATCATTAAATTGAGTAAATAAATTAAAAACAACAATATAAATAATGGGTCTGGAAAATGATACAAGGTGATGGGCAGAAATCATTTCTCTTTGTGCAATTGCGTTTTTTGCAAATGACGTTCTAAACCTTGGGTAAGAAGACATGTTCAAAGTTCTTACTCGGAAAGACCAAGAACTTTGCAAGTTGCCCTCTCAAAATTCTTCTGAATTAAAGACTTATTACAATCTAAGTGGAAAACATTATCTATAACCTAATTGCCCTATACTAAAATATATTACATAATTCCAAGTAGGCTCTAGATTAACATCTTCTCATAACCTAGTTAGTTGCATCGCATAAATAATATTCTTTTCCTTTTCTATCTATATTTTCTTAAAATTTGAATTCATCTTAATTATAATCCTTGATCTCATAAAGAATAATGCATATATATATATATATAGTTAAATCAATATTTGATAGTAAAACTGATCACAGTTAAGCGACCTAATTGTTATTTGAAAAAAGGCTTTAAGGCATAGTGAAAAAGGTTAAGAAAAATGGATGATAATTGTGAGTTGGTTATAAGAAAAAAAGGTGGCGTTGTCCGCACACATTTTTTTACCTCTCATATATCTCTAGTAAATTTTTGTCATTTGATCATTTCAATTCATTTTATTCGATGACAAAAAATTAAGAATATATATAAGATAAAAAGAAGTGTTAATTGCACCACATAAAAAAAATTGAGCTTGACAAACTTGACAAAAACTATATGGAGCAAGAACATGATTATTATTAACCAATAAAAATAGTTAAGTAACTAACAGGATGCTCTTCACATTCTTTTGGTAAGGATTCTAGAGATCCGTAAATTGTGTCTGTTCATCGTATATTTAAAATGATTTTTGAACGTACAGGTTACAATGAACGGATATAATTTAAAAATTCCTAAAATCTTCGCAAAGACAATCCGAAGATAATCCGGATTCGTTAAGTGATAGCTGAAATGTCGAGTCCTCGCGAAAATGGCCGCTTTCTCCTACAGTGAGAAGGTCGACGAATCACCCTCCGATCCAATAGGAGACATTCTCAATTTCTTACTTGACAAATGGCGTGTTTTCATTAGCCCAAGGGTTCTTCGTTTTCGTGATTGATTGTGATTGGTGTTTCTCTCTAGGCCCACTACGGTCCTTTCCTTGATTTGTGGCCACTTATTCCACGCTTTCTGGCTTTTTAGGGTTTTGGAGGTGCATTTTTGAAGTGTTGTGTTTCCACCGTATCTTTATTTTAAGATTTCTATGTATGTGCCTGCAGTCTTTTCATTAAGCTGTTGATCGTGTGTTTAAGAAAAGATAATTGCAATTATCTTCTCATTTTTCGCAATACACACACAAGGTCAAAGATGGTAGTAGCTAGTTTCAACTGATTGTATGAGAAAACCTACGTAATTTGTCAAACCTTTGCAGATGGTGAAAGAATAACAAATTACTTGGACTTTCAACTTAGTTTGTCAAACCTTTACAGACTGAATCTGTCTAACGGAACAATGTCAAAAGAGAAAATCTACTTTATATGGTGTATTTTCTTTTCGGAGGATTTACATTCAATGGAATGTGAAAGTGACTGGTATTTCAAACCAATCTTGCTCCTATTATGTTGAAAACTTAAAACATGTTCGGTCGTCTTGTTGGTTGTGCAAACGATAACATTCTATGTGCGGTCGTGTTATTGATCATGTATGACGCATCTGATATAATCAAGGAAGCTCAAATGTTATTCCTTGGCTAGAAAATACTAGCAAACCCTAGAATTCTCTAAGAAGAAAGAGATTAAAACTCAAATTTGATAATATCAATAAGATAACAAAACCTACACCAAGAAGGTATATTTATACATTCAAAAACACAAGTTCAAACCCTAATTAATAAGACTTAACGTTTCAATATGAAAGAAAACAAACAATTAACAAAGTTCTAAAAGTGTACTTGAAACTTAAAACGCAATTTTGAGATAGCATCCATGATCCATGCGTGGTGCTCTTCGAAACATATTTTAAGCACTATTCCAACACTGGTGATCAAACTTGCAATCTACTAGTTGCTGCTAGTTTTACGTCTTTCGAGTTGCTCTTCGATTAGTTCTGTCATCTGTTCTACATCAATGCATGTCACGGAAGGATTCCATGCTTCGTGACCAATATTTCAAACCAATCATGTGACATCATAATTTTTTTTTTTTTTTGCAAACTTGATCGTGAGTAGAGTCACCAAGTTTGACCTATATATAAAATTGTAAATTGAATCAAATGTTTACGTTCCATTATACACACGCAATGCATGTGAAATAAAATGGCATAGTCTTAGCTCTTAAGTATGTTGATGACCTATTCACTCTTAATAAATCACAGAGGCTAAGCTAAGCTTCTAGAAATGGTGGAAGATGATATTTTAATATTTGTTTCTTAAATGAACATGCTTGATTATGATATTTAATTTACTACTATTTTAGACTATAATTTTCGTACTGGTGATGGCACGATGGGATGAAGCATGATCATATATGCAGAATTTTAACAGTTAATATATTGGAGAAAACAATATGCTATATTGACGACCTAATTTTTATGAAAAAAAAAATCACACTTGATTGATTTAATTAAATAACGATATAGTGAGGGGCTGAGCCCACTTCCATCCCCATTGCAAATTGATAGAATAAGCTCATGCTTTAATTCCCAGTGACCTAATGAAAAGGACACGAAACAGACCAAGCATCAAAAGTCAGAATCCAGAAGCAAGCATGTGGTTTGACGTGTTTACTGTGCATTATTTTAATAGGTTAGAAAGATTTTAAGAGGGTATAAAAGTCTTTGCCAGATTTCATCATTGTTTTCTAAAACCCAATGATAAATCTAATGGAACCGGATTCCATCCGAAATCAAAGGAATTAAGCTTACTCATCAAATGAACCGGATCATTGAAATTTGATCTAACGACTACAAACAATGGAGCCCTCTAAAAGTTATAATAATTGTAGCCGTTGAATCAAATTTCAATGGCTCGGATCATTTGATGCTTGGGCACAGTTCCTTTAGATCCAGAAGGGATCCAGTTCCAAATCTAATGTCATGTATTGGGCTATTTTTTTAAGAGAACTGTTATTGGTATTCCACAAATCGTCATTATGTACTTCTTATAAGTGAATTTTTGTTTATAGTTATAGAAAATTTGAAGTGCAAAATAAGATTTTTAAAGTGTTAATAACAATTCTCCTTTTGAATATATAAACATATACATACATACACACACATGTGTGTTTGTGTTCTAGTTATCTAGATGACACACACATATATATATATATGGGTGTAAATATTTTTTATTATACATATATAAGCTCGTTTGGTAAAATGATTGAAAGTACATTTAGAAAAAAGTTTTTGAGTTCCAAAATCACTTGAAGTACTTCATAAAATAAGTATCAGTTATGTGTTTCTTCCAGAAAGCATTTCAAGTATTTTTTTTTTTTCAGGATTCAGTTGTGTTTTTACTAAGAATTAATTTCAAAAATATTTTCATAAAAAAACTTTCAATCATTTTAAAAACATTTTCAAACAAGCCAGATTTATTCTTGTTATCTAGATGTAGAAAAGTATATTGTGCATTTGTTGAAACTTCTACATTATTTTGAATAATTAAATTAGTATAGTAGTTTGAGATTATGTCATTTTATGCAGTGATAGGAAAAGACTTCTGAGTAATGAGTGATCAAAATGATGCAAAATTTGCTAATTAAGGTGACAAAGCAAATTACATGATACCCTAAAAGTGTCTTCAAAATGCGACATATATCTAAACTAATTAAGTACGTGAGTATTATTGCTAAAACTTAAACTAGAAGAATATGAAAGTCGAATCTGTTGAGACCTCATGAAACTGTACGGACCAAATTTATCTTTGTTTTTCTGAAACAAGTATTTCTTAATTTTTTCCAACTATAATTTTATGTTGAAGTTCAATTAACTTACAAGTTGGTTGAGCTTTGTTGGAATATGATTATTATAACACAATTTTCACTATATGGTTATAAACGACTCTATATATGTTTATAAACGACTCTAACCCTTGTCAGAGAATTATTTCTTTCAACAATCTAACGACGTTGTATTAGAGATCATGCTCCGTTTGTATCACTAATTCACCATTTCCATCAAGTTTTCAATTAACCTAGATGAACCTCTCCCTCATTGGATTTAAGGCCCAAATGTAAATTTTGGGTATGTACATAGGGTTGTTATAAAAATTTGTATTAATACATGAGTTGAAAGAGTATTATTTAATGGACAAGGATTGTTTGCCCTTTCTTGTTCTCGTGCCCTCTCATGCCCTCCTGTTTGTGTGGTCACAGTTAAGCCATGTCAACATTTTATATTACTATTTATTTTTGTCTTATTATCTGTATACAAAAATATAAAATGTTAACGTGGCTTAACCATGATCACACAAAATAGGAGGGCACGGAAGGACATGGGAACAAGGAGGGCAGACAATCCTTATCCTTATTTAATCCATCACAAAAGTGCTTTTTAAGTTTCTTAATTACTCTCTCTCTATCTCTCTAGATCTCTGTATGATTTGAACGACCTTAAAACGGTTTTAAATTGTAGACTGCGCATAATATTTAAAAACCTTTTAGGTGATGAGCAAAAATTTTGAAATGAGATCCAGCTTGTAATGGTGGAGCCAATGAATTTGTTAGGTAACTAATTTAGAGCCCACATATTTAGTAATAATAACTTGATCAATCATGATAGTCATCATCTCTAGCTAACATGACGTTATGATTCCTTTAAATTTGCAAGGAACAAACAAATGTGGTTCCCAAGTCCAAGGGCTACCTTCAAAACCAATTCGATTTCCTAATACAACAATACAAGGGGTGGAGAGTTGGGTTAACCATACAATTAGTTAGCAATAATTTAATATCAAACTCGTTATTTATTGAAGTCAAAATTTGCTACATGTACTGAAGAACACCACTAGATCATAATGCTTGTGGTAAAATCAATCTGAACTTTTAAAGTGTAAGAAAGCCAAGTTGTAAAGCCAAAACTGTCCTTGAATGAAAGAAACTAAAACCCTAATTGAGGTTGGTTTTGGTTGCCCTTTATTTTGGTTCACATAAAAGAGATAATCTACCTGTATCTGAGTATTCTGGCTTCAAAGGTCTTCGATCCCTATCCAACCCATGAAGCAAAACTGCACATGCAATCGAGTGCAACATGTGACACATGTGGTGCATATGGAGTCAAAAAGGGGCAAACCAACTTACTAGAACTCCTTTACACTTGCCGAAACAGGCAATCCAGAAGAAGAGGAAATAAAAAAATAATAATAATGAAAAGGGTTTAAAATTTTTGAGTTTTAGGGCTGGTTTGGTATTGCTGTGCTTTGAAAAAAAACTGATTATGCTGTGCTGTGAGAATAAGCAGCTGTGAAATAAAGCAGCAGAGTGTTTGGTAAACCTTTTTGTAAAAGTGCTTTTGAAAAAAAAAAACAATATTATAGTGTTTGATAAACTTTTATGTAAACCAGATGTGAAAAAAAGCTGGTTTTTCAAAGCTGGGTTTCGCAACTTTGTGTTTTTGGCTTTTTTTTTCACCTAAAACTGTGAAAAAAAGTTGAAGCTGAATGTTTACCAAATATAAAAAAGCTCCCAACTTTTTTTGATAGCCATTTTTTTTTCAGAATCACCTCAGTACCAAACCAGAGCTTAATAATAAGGACAAAATAAAAAGTAAAGTAAATAGTACTATGATTAACCTTTTAATATAAAAATTTGATTTTTCATTAAAGTTCAAAATAAAAAAATGGTTGGGTTTCTATCCACCAAAATGAAAAGAAAAAGGAAGATGGGTTGGATTAGTTTAGACGTTGACTCATTATTTATTGCATGACTACCAAAGCATGACATCAGAAGCAAGATCACTAGAAGAGAAACGAGCGCACCACCACCCAAAATGGTCAACTAGTTTTGTGGTGAAGGAGGGTGCTTTTATTTCAATAGCCATCTTGCATTCCTTTCATATCAATGTAATGAAGGAACTTAAAAATTAGATGAATCTATGTTAACCTTTTTAGAATGCCAATAACTGCTTTTTTAAAATTAAAAAAAAGAAAAAAAGAAAAGAAAATGAGCACATTGTAAAAGAAAAGTTACACTTAGATTTTGCAATTAATTTGATAATAGAAAGGTGATGAGTAGAACAAATGACTAAAAAGATCGAAGAAATTTAGAAAGATGTAAAGTTAACAACAAAGTCAAAGCATTGTAGATTTAGGATTCAACGTCATATTTTAGACTCATAACTCACCGTTTTGAAATCCGAACCAAACTCGGTGGTTTGCTATGATATAGGGGCATTTTAGTCAAATTCTTTTGTTTACCCAAAACGAAATTTTAAGATTTTACCATCTTTATGGTACTTGATACTTGTTTATTTTTCTTTCTATTTATACTCGTGATTAATATAGGGTTAAACGACACTATTTAAGTAACCGCTAATTCTTAGCTTTAGAATACTTCGTTCAATTTTTCTGTTCATTATATCACGCCGTGTCATATAAATTGAAGAATCAAATGTGTAGGGAGGTTAAAATTTGAGAAGAATGGTTAGCCATTGCCAAGTATGCAGTAGCTGGGGAAACTTTTAGCGGATATGGTGCATGTGAGAATAGAGTCCAACCCTAAAGCAAAAACACCATTTCTAGTGCGTCAAATGGTTGCCTTTTCCAATTTTGTTATGTTCTTAAAACCTAAAAAGGGCGATATAAACGAAGAAATACTTGGATATATATGTCGGGTCAGACCGTATACACAAAGGTGATAGAGCCACTGAACCTAAAAATTGTAGCTGCCAGCTGGTAAAACTAATTAAATTATGTATTGCACTATTGTCCTATATTTCCAGTTGAACATTATCTTATTGAAGATAATTATTATTAAAATTAACTCACGTCCAAGAAACGAAAGTTTTTGTTTTAGGTAACAAGTCGCTTTGTGCCTCAGTTCTATACACATGTAAAAAAAATGACTTGCATCACCAGTAGCAGATCCAAAAGGAGGTCAACGTAGTCAAGTGACCTGTGGCGAATGGAAAATTTGTTGAGGAACATTTTCTATGACCCCTTGATTGTTAGAGTAATAATCACTTCGTGCACATAAGGTGTTCAATAAAATGCCAAGTACCACTTGTTAACACTTGACATTGTCTATGAGTTTGTTGCATGGCTCGGTAGATGACTAGCCTATTAACTGTTTGACGAAATGTCACATTAAAGTACATAATATATCTGTTTACAAAAATGAAGGGACAAAGGACTTGAAAGCTCCATCATTCAAAATATAGTTAATATTTAACTAGAGGGGTTAAAAAAATTATAGGTTAGCCTAAGAAATTGCAAACAAATTAAGACATCCTTGGGGTGTTTTTTTTTTTTTTTTTCAAAGTGCTAATACAAGGTCATGCGTACGAAGCAATGATTGCGTGGTTATACTTCTTCAAATGATTATGGCCGAAAAGGAATCTCCTCACGATTGTTAGCTCTTTTGTCTTGAAAATAAGAGTTTGAATATGTCAATTACCAATATGGCATGTTCGATTAGGTAACGTGATTGATAAATTAGTACACGGGAGCAACTAAAATCAGACAATGGGACAAAGATACTCACAAATTCATTGGTAAGTTAATTGTTCACTTGCAACATACATTTAACATTTTAACACTTTTTGACAAAAAAAAAATTTACGCATTTACGAAAGAATAGTTTAATAATTAAACATAAAACATAAAAACCCTAATTTTTTTTCTACACTTCTATCTCATGATGTGACGATTAATCCAAGTCATACTTCCAATTTTATTTTACTTTGAAGATTTATACACAAAGGAGGGATGTTTTATGAATAAAGCTACTCCATTTGTTTTCTTAAACGTTTTTAGTTCATGTTTTTACGTTTGCTTAGTTACTTTTTTTCAAGACTTGATAATATGTGGAGGAATCTAAACTTCATAGAGTATGTTTTGTTTTTTGTTTACTTAGAAGGAAAATGCTTAAGAGCTTGAATTTTTGTTCACAAATTACTTTCCCCCCCAACTTATGTGACACTTAGATGTACTGAATACACAATTATCTTGTAGACCCAAAGGTGATAATTCTGTTGTTGATACTTGATGGAGAAAAGTTGAGGGTTGCATACTGCTCTTTGTTATCCAATATGATTAATGAATTTATCATCCGGACATCATAATCGAGATCGTTCATTAATCTTTTTATTATCATTTAAAGATTATGTATGCACATAATTATTTAATTTGGAGATTTGTTAGCCATTCATATGCGTAAAACAAATGGACAGTTCATCTTAGAATGCTACTTGTTATTAGAATCGTTGATTGATTTAACATGTACATTGACAAAATGATCTCCTAATTAAATGATTTTTGCATATACGATATTTCGATGATGATAAAGAGAATGGACGATTCTAATTCAATAAGGGCGCTACGGAGACACTACAAGAGTACTACAACAGTCGACTACCACAGTTTGAATTACAAAGTCGACTACAACAATAATTTCATGCAATACTCCAAATGAACTTGGTTCGCTCGTGAAGCGAACTATGCGACTAATTTAGTCACCTTGCTGGTTGTGAAGAAGACATGCCTAGAAAACCAGGTCAATCAACCTCCGTCTTCACCGATCTTCATGTTGGCTCGTGATGGGCTGCCATGTCCGCCGCCAGCTTCATAGACTCTAGAATTACTCATAGTTTGTACTTATGGGAGTTTCCTTCTTTTATCTCTGTACGTTTGTTTTGGGGTCTTGGCTTTGTTTTTGCTGTGAACGCTTGCACTTTCTTTGTCTTTGCTTCTCTCAAGCAATTAATAATTTCACACTCGTATTTTAATTAATAGATAGAACTTACACGTATCAAGTTCAAGCTCACACCACTATTAATAGTGTTATAAGAATCGAACTTAAAATATATAATTTGTATAAGCAAAAATCAAACTTATCTGAACAACTATGAACGTGTTTGATTTATATATTTGAAGGCAACAGGTTAACGTATTGCGTTATGTTGAAATGAAAACAAAATTTTAATTTTTCAGCATAGAAAACATCTTTAAAAAAAATACGAAAAACACAGATGTATTGCCAAGTCAACATAAGACGGAGCATGCTGCACAACATTTTACAGCAGCATGACAACCCCCAGATGACTTAACAACCACAAAGAGACAGTAGACTTTGAAGAAATTATAGTGTGCGTTACAGACTAGGTCAACACACCGTGTCTTTAATACGACTTTAGATTGTATATGTGAATTTAATCAGTTAATAAGGATATGTACTCATCTCTTGATTTATTTAACGCATTTTTTCATAATAGTTATTTATTTATATTTTTTTATACAAATAATAGTGAGAAAGAGGATAATCGAACTTTGAACCTTAGGTGATGCAAGGGCATCGTAGAAAAAAAAAATGCAGTATTAGGTTTTGTTATACGGTATAGAGAATACCGGTATGGGTAGAGACTACAGAGTAGAGAGTATAAACTTAACCGTAGGTGGAAAATTTAACCCAAGTAAACAAAAATGGACCCGACCCAACTCAACCTTTTCTCGTACACTAGTAATACAAACTACAGACACAATTTCCTCATTCCAACCCCCTCCCATATACTTTCTCTCTCTAAAATCCACTCTCTTTCTCTCTCTACAAAATTTTCATACCCAACTTAACGGCATATTCTCTCTCTTTCTCTCTCTCTCTCTGTTCTTCCTCCCACTTTTCTCGGAAAATCCGTCACTGCAAACCCAAAAGCTCCATCGGAATTATTTATTTTCCCGGGAACCAAACAGCCCCCAAAGAAAATTGTCAATTCGGATTAAGGGTTGCTTTTCTCAAATTTTCTTTTCTGGGTTGGTGGGTCGGTGGGTAGGAACTGATTCAGAAGAATGGTGGTGAAGATGATGAGGTGGCGGCCGTGGCCGCCTCTGACGACGAAGAAGTACGAGGTGAGGCTGGTGGTACGGCGGTTGGAGGGCTGGGATCTAGTGCGGGAGGGTGCAGGCGGGGCCGGTCCACAGGACCAAGAGAAAGAGGACAAGTGGACGGCGGAGATTAGGTGGAAGGGATCCAAGGTCAAGGTTGGGGCTTTGAGCTCTCTCCGGCGCGCCGTCGTCAAGAGGAACTTTACCAGAGAGGTCGAGGCTTCGTCCCAGGACGGCGTCGTTTCCTGGGACGAGGAGTTTCACAGCGTTTGCTCTCTCTCGGCTTACAAGGACAATGTATTTCACCCTTGGGAGATCGTATTTACCGTCTTCAACGTAAGTTTCGATTTTTCTTCCTTCGAAATTTCGCTTCGATCTTTCTAATTTTTTTGTAATTTGAAATTTAATAATTAAATTTGTGATTTTAGAGAAATTATTGTGAAATTAGCTGGAAATTAGAGACATGGTCTGTGAATTTAAGCTGAGATAGTTAATTTTTCTTGTAATTGCTGTTGCTGTCATTTGATTTGGACGGCTGATTTGTTTTGATTTTTGTTCTTGGTTGAAAAAAATAGTCTCTTTGAATAATCAAGGGGTTTTTATTGATGGAGTATTTAATTATGAATTTAATTGTGTCAACTTTCGGCTATGGAACTTTTTGGGAGGGTCCTTCACACGACCGATAGTTTACTGATTGAGTTGTGGAAGGGTTATTGGAAATGATATCCTGATCCCTCAAGGGGTTTTTTATCCCATAAGTTTTACAAGTGTATGAATAATTGCTTCAATTGCGCATTTGTGGGTTCAAATCGCTGCAAATTGTCATCTGTTTTTCACTTAGGTTGCATGATTTCTGTAATCAGAATTGGTTGTTTTGTTATGGGTTTTCCGCAATTTGGTGCCTAAAAGCAGATGTATTTTGCGGAACACCATTTTTTTTAATATCGTTTTGATATTTTCTTTTTCGATCATTTGATTTTTGTGGAATTGGTTACTTTGTTATGGGGTTTCCGCGATTTGGTGCTAAAAGCAGATGTATTTTGTGGAATACCACTTTTCGTTAATATTGTTTTGATATTTCTTTTTTGTTCTTTTGATTTTTGGTAAACTTTGATTACCCTTTTGTAGAGAACTAACTTGTAAGTTGCAATTATAATACAGGGTTTGAATCAAGGTGCCAAAAGTAAGGCTCCTGCTGTTGGAATGGCATCAGTGAACCTTGCTGATTTTGTTTCGGAAGCTGAACAGAAGGAGCTTGAGTTACACATCCCCTTCACCTCATCTGGTCCTGCTGCTGAACTTTGTGTATGTTCCTCTCAACTAGTTTCCAGTTCTTTCTTCTTCCACATCTGCTATCCTTTCTCGGTAGAAATTAGTTTGGTCCCGCTGCTGCTTAACTTTCTGAAGTTCTAGAATTTCTGATCTCAAGTTCTGCTAAATTTTCAGATATCACTCAGCTTATTGGATCTGGGAACTACTCAGGAAATTACAGAGCCAGTGGAGAGATCAATTGTGCCTGTTCAATCACCTCCCCATTCAGCGGAAACTGTATCGCCAGAAAAAGACGAGCTTTCTGCTCTGAAAGCTGGACTTAGAAAAGTAAAAATTTTCACAGAATATGTGTCTGCCAGAAAAGCGAAAAAGCCCTGCCGTGAGGAGGATGGCAGTGAGGGCAGGTGTTCTGCTAGGAGTGAGGATGGTGATTATAATTATCCTTTTGACTCTGAGTCACTTGATGAGTTTGAGGAAGGTGAATCAGAAGAGGTCAAAGAGGATTCCAGTGTTAGGAAGTCATTCAGTTATGGCACGCTGGCTCATGCAAATTATGCTGGAGGATCAATTTACTCCAATATGAGAATCAACGATGAAGGTGAGGACTGGGTTTACTACAGCAATCGCAAATCAGATGTGGGATGCTCACAAACTGAGGAGTCCACTGCACCAGTATCTGACCCACCCGCAAGTTCAAAACGAGGCTTACTATCTTGGAGGAAGAGAAAGTTGAGCTTCATCCGGTCTCCTAAAGCCAAAGGAGAACCTTTGTTAAAGAAGGCCTATGGTGAAGAAGGTGGTGATGACATTGATTTTGATCGTCGGCAGCTTAGCTCTGATGAAATTCTATCTCTCGGGGTAAGTATCTACTTCTAATTCTTCTTGTGATTATGGTTTAATGAGATCTTGGTGTTGTCATAATCGTTTTCAGCATCTTGTAGTTAATTTTCTGTCAGAGTTCTTAAAAATAAAAGTTAGTTGCTTAAGTTCTGATTATAATTAATACAATTTGGCAGTGGAATAAGACAGAGGAGGATTCATCTGCTAATCGGTCGTCAGTGTCTGAATTTGGGGATGATAATTTTGCCATCGGCAGTTGGGAGCACAAGGAAGTAACAAACCGCGATGGACACATGAAGCTTCACACCCAGATCTTTTCTGCTTCTATTGATCAACGGAGTGAGCGAGCAGCGGGCGAGGGTGCTTGTACAGCTCTGGTTGCAGTGATTGCTGATTGGTTTCAGAATAACCAAGAGCTCATGCCTATAAAATCCCAGTTTGACAGTTTGATTCGAGAAGGCTCATTAGAGTGGAGGAATCTCTGCGAAAATGAGACCTACAGGGAGCGATTCCCTGACAAGCACTTTGATCTTGAAACAGTCCTTCAAGCCAAAATACGTCCTCTTTCTGTAGTTCCTGAGAAATCTTTCATTGGGTTTTTCCATCCTGAGGTTGTGGACGAGGGACGATTTGACTTTTTACATGGTGCAATGTCCTTTGATAACATTTGGGATGAGATTAGCCGTGCTGGATCAGAATGTGTTAGCAATGGCGAACCTCAAATTTACATCGTCAGCTGGAATGACCATTTCTTCATTCTCAAGGTTGAAGCTGAAGCTTACTACATCATCGACACATTAGGGGAGAGGCTCTATGAAGGGTGCAACCAGGCCTATATCTTAAAATTCGACAGCAACACGATAATTTACAAAATGAAAAATGTTGAACAATCATCTGATGATAAACCGACAACCAGTGATCAACCAATTGTGGTGGCAGAAGCAGGCGAATCTAGAAACCAGCGGGTCAATGCAAAGGAAGAAGAATCTACAGTAGAAGCAGGAATAACCAAGTCAGAGGAGCCGAAGGAGGAAGTGGAGGTGGTCTGTCAAGGGAAGGAGTCCTGCAAAGAGTACATAAAGAGCTTCTTGGCTGCAATTCCAATAAGGGAGTTGCAGGCGGATCTCAAGAAAGGTCTAATGTCGTCCACGCCTCTTCATCAACGGTTACAGATTGAGTTCCACTACACCCAGTTACTAAAACTGCCTCCGGCTGCTCCAGCAGTAGAAATGACCGCAGATGCTTCACAAATTCCCGAACTTTCAACAACAGAAGTTGCGGCATAGGAGAAACGTAAATTGTAGGAAGTGTGATTACTAACTGTATTTTCGCTTATTTTAATCGTTTTTCTTTCAACTGAGTGTCCTTAATTGGAAGTGGATTAACCGATAGGAGACCGCTTAAGCGTTTTGAGGATCATGGGAGAGGTAACTGCTGTGTGTTTCTAAGTTAGGCTGGAAAATGAAAGTGTAAGTGTCTTCTGTTTGAGGTTATGTTTGTTATGTTATGTTATATTACTTGCCTAATCTCACTGGGAAATGAGTAATTCTGTAACATGACCCTGTAATTTCCCTTCCAGTTGACGGAGCTCTGACTTTTTACTGATGTTATCCAAATTTTACTTTTTATGGCTTTTAACTTTGGCAGTTTGATGTAGTGAAAATCCAACCATTCTGTTCTGCAGGAACTTTGTGATTCCAATTTCCCCTGTGATTTCTGATAGCTTTTTATAACAGTTGAATTGCAGTTTGAGTCCCTATAGTTTACTTGGATTTTCATTTTTATCCTTTTATAGTTTCATTCGGTTAGCTTAATCTGTTAAATGAGGTAAAATTTCTTCAACTTGAGTTTTTGGAATGAGAAGATGTGCACAAAAATGATGGAATAATAAACTTGGCTTGTTTGGACTGCTAATGTAGAAAACACTTGAGTGCTAGAAATGCTTTTAGTATACACATTCTAAAAATGCTTTTTGAAAAAAACACTTAAAAGTGCTTCATATAAAAAACACTTAGTTAGAGTTTCACCAAAAAAAAAAACCTTTCTACAAGGCACAAGCGGATTAATTGTATTGCCAAACATAGTTGGAAACAATTTTGGTTGCTAAACAATTTTAGTCATTTCACACGCAATCTCAAACATGACCTTAGTTGATAGATTGATCTAAAGGGAAAGAAAACACGACGAATATGCATGGCAAAAATGTCATAACAAAAAAAAAATGGATGGAAGTGAAAATCTGAATAAACTACAGGGACTATCAGTGCAATATATCCCTTGGTCAACAATGCATATTTGATTGATGCCTAGATATTCCATTCTCTATATCAGATAATCCAATCCCAAAAGCGGTGCATCTCATTAGCTGTAAAGATGCAAAGGGAAAACTTTTCCGTGATGAAAAAGATAATATCAGAGAGACCAAATTTGCAAATCAAATAATGTGTCATTAATAAGAAATAAGCACGTTAATCGATACTCAATGAATCATCGAATCATCTGCAACCATATCATTTGGTTTACAAACTTAGTTTAAAAAATTTGATCTCCTATCCTGAGAAAATAAATAAAAAATAAAAAAAAAGAAAGAAAAAGATGGATGATGAGGCTTTCAAGTATTGGTGTTGGAAGCAAGCAGGCTGTGTTGGAGGAAAAGTTGAGGTCTGGAATTGGTTCCACCACTAGGGCACTACTACTACTATATTTTATTAGGGTTAGCTATTTGCATATGGCATCATTCAATTGAAGGCATGTGTTAGGGTTTTGGGAACTTTAACGAAAAACTTTTAGTACTGTTTACTTTAATGAAAAATCATATTTTTACACTAAAAAGTCAATCTTGGTATACTATTCACTTTACCCTTTATTTTATCTTTATCGTTAAAACTCAAAATTTTCAAGTCATTTTCATTAGTTTTTCTTAGGATGTTTATTTGGAATTTTCCCCCCCCTGTAGTGCACGTTGAGAATCTGTGGATTGTTGGTACAAGTTTCTGTCATTGTTCCATGTTGTTTGGTTCAACTTGCCCCACGTACATGTCACTCATAGTTTGGTTGAATATGTCATCTAACGAGAGGGGAATTCAAACTTATGAGTTTGTTTCTGACATTATCAGATGAAGAGCTCGTTAGTGAGTGAATTAAATGAAAAAAAATGTCGTTTCATTTTTTATAAAAATATGACTTGTAGAGATTTCAAGTATGAATGCGTGGTTCAAATTGACAGTTTGATAACATTGCATAACATAAACAAAATGTTCAAGATTTTCTAACCATTATTTTTCACATTTATAATCCTTATTTGGCCTAATCCACAAAACTGATTACCACAAACTACTTTATTATTTTACTTCAATATCTTTTTCTATATAAAAAAATAGACGATATTCTTTAGTAAATTTGTTTAAATTACGGTGGAGAGGGATTCTGATTTAGGTGTAAAAAGACAGTGTACACTGCTCTAACTATTTAGATAAGTCAAAATCTGCTTGTTTCTAATTTCTTTTAGGCAATATATGTAGGTGTAACATAATATGAGTAGATGTCTATTGATACTATATTAGAAAGTGCAAATACTTTGTCGTTCATATCACAACACGTAACTGTTTATATTAATCGATTCAGATACTACACGACACAATAATATTTTCTTGATCCAACACGTTTTCAAAGTTAGTGTATTTATTGTGATAATTGCCATGTAATGATTAATTACCGGCTATAACTGACTTTTGAGACACTCAACAAAACAAACAAAAAGGCCAAGACATGCCTTGCCAAAGTAATTGTATTTACGACAAAAATTCACAGCTTGAATGAAACAGTTGACAAAAAGTTAAAAGCGCCATCAACATAATAAATAGAATTGAATCATTTTTAAGGGTGGGCGCAAGTCGAGTCAGGTTCAATTTTGGTTTGTTTTTCTGTAAATGAGTCTGAATTGGTATAGGTTTACATATTTTTATTAGTGGAACTAGCTCATTTGGATCGGTTTGGTATGGTTTGGTTCTTATGAGTTGAACATATTCATTTTCAATCATATATGCCGTATAACAAAACAACAATATAAAACAATCTCTATGTATTTTTGTTACGAAAGAATTGCGTCTAACAAAACCAATACCAACAAATGTTCTTAAGACTCTTTGTTTAAAGAAGTTTGATTGTTGTTTTACCTCTTAGGGTTAGATTGACATGAAAATATGGATCATAGGCTTCATTGTGGACTACTAATAAAATAACACATGCTATAACAATCTTAACCGGTCCGTGCTGAGTTATTCACACATAAGAAATATTGGTTCAGTTTTGAACTTGTTTTTACACAAGCTGGGTCCAACTCAGAGCATTTTAAAAATAAGTAAGAACCGGATGATTTTACATCCAACCGTGTAATATGGTCCGAATCCACAAGGGCAAAGACCTGTATATCCAACCCTAAGTTTTATATTTCTCAATGAAATGAGAGGATTTTGTACTTTAGTTAAAAATACAAAGCTTTTAATATTTTCTCACTTTAGAATGCTTCAAGGGCTTGGAAGTAGTTGGTGTTAGAGGATTGGGCTCAGCCGGATATACATTTTTTTAAAATCTTGTATTGGGTAGCTTTCAAGTTTAATACACGTTATTTAGACACAATTATTTTATAATGCACATAAAATTCACGTATTTTATACATATTTTTAAGACATTGTACAACCAAAAATAACATTTTCAACACATAAATATCAAATAAAAAATGGCAGAAATTTTCAAAGTATCATTTTAGCAAAGTTGCCAAATAGTACATTTAAATTTTTCAGTACTATACCCGTTCCGTATTTTACTAACTATAATTTAAAGATAGCATGTTTATCAAATCATCCATATGCTATGCACTGAGGAGAGAAAAAAACAGAGACAATGACATAAAATTATTGTAACAAAAAGATATTATTTATTAGAGAGGACCAACGGATACACGGATCAAACATGATGTGAAAAAAATGGAAAAACAAAAAAAAAAAAAATCACAGTCAAGAAGTACATTGCCACTTTTATGTATTCATTAGGTTTTTAGTAATCTGCATGATAGTAAATTGCAATTCTAGGAGTGGATGAGTTTTCCCAATTTTTGTCAACGTCGCAAGGAACCACAACATCACCTCCATTGTTGCTACCTCGAAATTTCCCACCTGCATCACTTCCACCACCACTGCTATGTCCAAACAGTCCATAACAGTGCTGGAGCTAAGATATTAGTCTAGAAGGGGTTCAAAAGTCTCAATATGAAATGCTCTCTTCATCTTTTCATATGATGAGTGATCGACCATTGTCATTTGGGTCTGTCATGGTGCCGTCCTTATCATTCTCTTCCTTAAACGTAAACCCCAAGCCATTCTTACTTTCTTCCTCTCTCTTCTTCCTCTTCAAAGCTCACAAATAACAGATTGCTTGAACTTCACATGAGCCACCAATTTCAAATCAAACTAAACTAAAAACCTTAAAAATTATAAGCATAGCAAGAAACATTTATACGAGAAAAAAAATGTCAAGATGGACCTGGGACCATTGTATTCCCTTCATAGCTCCGCCTATGGTCCACAAGGCAGTCCTATATCTGTTTCAGGACCTCCTGTGCTGCCATCGTAAGGCAGTTTCCCCAATACATTATTGCTACTTCCATTAGCATTCAAATATTGCAGCATCCAGTGAATGATAAGAGATAGAAGAGCTACATTCCAAAAGAGAAAGGCAACCTTGTTCAAGAAAACGCGTGACTCGCCATCTTGTATGTTGTTAATGGCTTTACCATTGGATATGGCGCAGACGACAATGAGTTGACAAGATTGTGAGCTCACTCATTTTCTTAAACAAGCTTGCCTTTTTGGAATGTAGCCTTTCTATCTCTATCGTTCAGTATCCAGGCGAGTTTTACCTTCGTCCTAGTCATGGTTGATATGCTATTTTCTTACTAAGATCTCTCTGTTTCTAAACCAACTCTATTGCTCTGGATGACACTCACAAGAGGGAATATATAGGAGCAAGGATATGACTTGACGACCTTATTCTAAAGAAAAAATTGGAATATGAAACAAATCAGCGACGCAAGTTGTTTTGATATTATTAAATGTCGTATTAAAAAAAAAATCTATACATGTAGATTTTGTGAATATGTATTTTTTAATTAGCAAAATAATTTAACTTCGTATCTTGCTAATTTGCGCAATTTGTTATTATTAAAATACCTAAGACATTCGGAAGCAAATTTGTATTTTAAGAGATTTAATTGTATGTATTAAGCCACAAGTCAACATTATTCGAAAGGAGAGAGAATTACAATTAGAGATAACACTAGGGGTGAGAAAAGGCCTCGATGTTCTCTTTGTTTTCCGAACCTCACTCTTTCCCTCCCAACTTTCTTTTTTATTCGCTCTCACCTCTTGGGCTGAGAGAATCAATGAAAATAAATTCGTTTTGACCAAATGAAGCGTGCTTTCAAAACTTCTTTTCTAAGAGAATACAAGGATCTTCTTCGATGGGCCCTAGTCCGACATTGGTAGGGAATAGAAGGAAGTTGCATTCATACTATTGTTGGCTTATGTGGTATGTTTAGCGGATGGTGAATCCTACCTAAGATAGGGTCGGCCTTCACGTTTAGGGCTTCCACAAACCATGAGTGACACCTAGCAGTATGTCATGGTTACCCAAGCTAATCAGAAGAGGTGGATAACCTATTCAATTTAGAGATTTCAGGATCCTGTGCGAAAATGAATTGGAGATCCTAAAAAGCATTAAGAATTAATTTTTTTTGTTCAAAAAAATAATTGTAGTTTTCAATTGAGCTTCTATAAATTCTAATAGCACAAAAAAAATTTAACAAATCAACAAGTGAAAAGGTGGTGAATTGTTTTCCCTTAACTATTTAGAGGGTCAGAGTTCAAATTTTCATATTATTGTGTGAAAATTTTATATTATTTTGTGGAAACTTATGCATTTAATAAAAATAAACTGAAAAAATGATGGAGATGAGTTTCGAACCCATTTCCCAGGCCGCTGTAAAGAAGCAATAATACATGCATGCAAATTTGAAAAATCGGGGGACCTTTCGATTTGGGGGCCCTGTGCGGTGGCACCTATTGCACCCCCTCAGGGCCGGCACTGTTTCTAAGATTAGAATTGAACTTCTAAGTTCCCTTTGCCAAAGAAAGACCATAAGTAGCTTATATTTATAAGCGAGCAACCAGTAGTCCTGTTTATCTACCTCTCCAGACAATGGTTACCACATCTGTTGGTATGTGATGTTTGGGGAGTAGAGTGAAACTTGACATGTTTGGTTCATATATTGGAGACCGTGGAATATGAATGAGTTTTCATACTCATGCGTATACAGATTGTTGGAATGTGATACCACTAACATGACTCTCTTCTCCTTGACATAACAAGAATCAAATGGACTTGGCCCTTCTTGTAGGGATGTTAATGCTTTAGCCTTTTATTACTTTGTACTACATTTTAATGGTATTCCTTTTCAATTATAACTGAAAGGGTCTTAGTTTTAACTTTTAAGAATGACGAGTTTAATACCAAATTATTATGACTTAGTGTTCTCCTTAAAAATTACACCTACGTGATGTGAAGTAAGGAGCTAATGACGTCCTTCGATTGTTGATTGCTAATGCGGGCGTGCCAACTCACTACCGAGCTCAGTCGGGCGAATGTCGCTTTGAACTCTTGAATTGAGCGACTTCGACCGAGGAAGGAACACTTTTGGCCTTGGGTTCTATAACATGAAGACAAGGTTATGCAAATCACTATTAAGTTCTGGATCTTGTGCACCAAATTCGACAACCTCAACTATATTAGTAAGAATATATGTCCCCCAAACTGGTATCAAAATGTACGGACAAAGATACTCAAAGGAAATGAGTGTCTTTATTGTAAAAGTGGTTCAACCGTCTAAATGCCGAACTTTAAACATGACTTGAGAATATCCAATCATAAAACCCTCCACTTCGCTCAGAAGACTAATGATGTGATATCTCCGGCGAAGAATCAAAGACTCTTTGCAGACGAAGACTTGAGATAGTTAATTAGTCGAACTTGAGAAACTCGTCGTCTAATGAAGGGGTCAAGACTTTTAAGTCAAACTAATTCTTCAACTCTAGAGCCATCTAACTAGGCAATCGCCTTTGCTGGTTGCCTCTGGAAAACCTCATCTAACCAGGCAATGGTCGTCCGTCAATTGCCAACCCAAATCTTTCTAACCAGATTGTATTCATGCTGATAGTTAGTAAAGCATTTAGTATTTTCTCAAAGGGATGAAAGGGTTCGCATATAGCGTTGATTTGTGTGTTGAGTTGAAGGTTATCCCTACATTACAAATCATCTTATATTTATATGAATAAATTCCTTCTTACCCCCCAGTCCACCAGGTTGTAGAGTCTTGATAATATTGCAATTCCCCAACATTATTTGACAACACTTAGAATTATCTCCACCAATCCTTCTTCCCCAAGTCTTATTCGAATTAGGATTTTGAATCTGATTGCTTTAGATGATAAATTCAATCTTCATCCATAAACCAATCATGATACTTTGAAACCTTTATCCAAGGATCAATCCTGCCTCAAAAAATTTTACCTCATCTAGGACTCGGCAACTCCATTAGCACTGCACCATTGGGCCACTCATTGTGAATTTCGGACCCCAAACACTTAACCCAAATCTCTAACCCTTAGAGCTTATCTAATGCTTGCAAACCAGCTGGCAAAAGTGTAATTTAGCCTCAAATGACAAAATTTAGTTTTTAATGAGGTATATCTAGCCTAGGCTAAACTAGCCCAGGCTTTTCAAATAGCCAATTTAGTCTTGGCTCTTGAAGGGTCAATTTAGGAAAAAACCGAGAGCTAATGAGAATAAATCATCTAACACCATATAACTTTCTAACCTCTCACACCATTAGAACAACCAAATTATGAGAGTACTAGATTTCACGAATATTAATATTTTGAGAGGCCAAATAAAGCCTCTAGCCCCTAACCTTTGCCATTTCCACTAGACTTGCGAGGAAAAATATATTATTGTATTAAAAATACAATAATTATATGCTTCCCTTTAACTTTAAGTTCGTCGGCCTCGATGGTTCATTACTGTGAGCCCACAGCACCCTTTAGTGCATAAAACTTTTTAATAACAATCGCAGACTTTCTGTCCAAAGTTTAGGAAGAGCCATGTGCATGGTCTTCCATAGCCCATCATTTCAGAACACAATTATAACTTTCATCTACTAAGCAACCTTACTTAAGCATAATTAAATACTAAACATTACAGTATAATGACATAATCCAAATAGAAATTTTGAACAGACTCTCTTAAAAGTGAGATTTTTCATGATCTCTCTGCGCGACCTTATATTTTTGGTACAATGTTTTATAATGTTAACACGAAAATTAACGTTAAATTGTGAAGTTGTAGAGAATCCATGAAAAATCCCACTTTGAGAGTCTCCTTAGCATTTCAATAAATGCAGTATTCCTTTGCGTCCGAGGGCTATTGTTGAAGACCTTCGGTGGATCTCTTCCTCTTTTGTACATATTTTTTACGCCAGTTTTTTAGACAAGCAAATTTTCTTTCGTCGCTACTGCCCGCGGTGCACCTACTTTTTTGTATGACAAACTTGGCTCCGGTTGTACTAGTGATTTCTCTCCTTCTGACGATTTTTTCTCATAAAAACGGCTGTTTTGCAGTTGTTTTGGTTCCGAAAATCGAAACGACTGGAAACGAAATCTTTTCCTTATGAACAAAACATTCCAAATATTGCAATCTACCATATATATCAGACCTACAGCTGAAATTCTACAACATCAAATTGTTAGTTCTTCATATTTCGGATAAGCTAATGCATCACAAACGCTAAGCGTTTTACAACTCGACAAGTTATAACACGAAAACAGGAAACACCAGTTAAATTTTCAGCAGCAGATGGAGCACTTGATCAAACCATTTTCGTTGCACTCCGGACATCTAATGCACAACTCATCGTTTTCGTGATCACCATCCGTGAAAACTTTGCGACTGCCATTGCAATTGAAGCACACAACGAAGCGCACGTTGGCACAGCCGGTGCATGGGGAGCTAGACAGGTCAATTGGGATTCCTTCGAAGAGCTTTTTCAGCTTGCCTTGCTCATGAAGTGCTGTAACTTCTTCAGCTCCACCAATGTACCTTCCCTTGATGAAAAGCCTCGGAGGGATCACTCTACCGCCAAATATCCTCCACAATTCTTCCCTGAATTCCATGTGCATCGAAAGGTCCCTCTCATACACCGGTACTTTGAAACTCTCCAGCAAAAACCGGATTGCCTTGCAATCCTCGAACGTTTTCCTAACCCCTGTCACGCTTGTTGAATACAGAACGACACAATCGCCTCCTCCTGGCGGACACTTTTCCTCGAAATCTAACAAAGATGGAAGTTCATCATCATCCTCTGCATCATGAAAAATGTCATCCTCCATAACTGTTTCTTTGGTTTCCATTGAGGGCGGTGTAATATTCTCCTTACAGACATTAGAACCCAGTCCCGTATCTCCATCTTTGAGCTCTTTAAATACAAGCTCCGCCGATAGAGTGTTCTTCTTCTGACAATCTTCATTTTTGCGAACGAGCTGAGACAGTGTTTGGTGGTTCGGATTGGAGAACTTTTCCGCAGGATCGAGCTGAAAGAGCAGGCCATGTTTCAAAGTGTTAATTGTTGGGATGGCCTTCAATTTCTTGAGAAACTTTCCTCTCATTCCTTTCATCTCAGACTTTTGTTTTGGTTCTTGGAATGGCATGTGATATGATCGCATTGAGATGATCGCAAAGAGTGGGAGAGGATAAAAGGAAGAGTGTTTTGGGGTGAAAAGGACTGGTCAGGAGATTGAATGTCCCTAGTTGATGACATTTTCCCTTTTGGTTTCCAGTTGCTCCAAAGCGACAATTGAAAAAGTTAAAAGTGTTGGGATGCTTTTTAGAATTTTTGGTGGGTGGCTGGGGCACCCCCTCCTCCTCCATTAGAGCTAATTGACCCTTCACCAAATATCATTCATGATTTTGGTCTACTTGTGATCAATTCCACCACATAATGCGTAGAGTGAATCAATCAAATACATGTTGATGGGAGGATTCACATACACCTCATGACGCAGTTTTTCGGGCTAGTAATACAATTTACCTTCTCACATGGCAAGAGGTGATGGGTTGTGGACAACACGACCTTGGTATCCCCGTCTCCACTGCATATTTACCTACAAGGAACGAATATGTTGGATATTCATTCCCTGACATATCCTAGGTTCAGTAACACAAGAAGCGAAGAAAAAAGTGGATCCCATGTTGGGATAGGTATGCCATGCTTAAAACAATTCAAGATCACCATTTAGGGTTGTTTATCTCGTACCTATATAACCAGGTACCATGTGTAAGAATGTAAACATACCCTAAACAATCTTTTTATTTTGTTTTTAATTAGCACATGCAGTGTACTGTATCTCTAACAAAATAAAGAGCATATGTCATTAGACCAAATCATCATGAGTGTAAACTAATTGGTCATGTGTCACAGGACAAGAATTAATTCTGGGGAGACAGGTTGGCCAATTTGGCCATGATTGAATCTCAAGTGAGCAAAAGCAAAGCTTTCCTTTTCCTCTTTTTATCAGTTAGGAGGAACCCCTCGAGATAACAGCTAAAGTGTGGCTCAAACTTTTTGTACGCGCAATCACACCCAACCATGATGATATCCATCATGTTCAGCTCAAAACCCTCCACAAATTGTGCTAATTATAAAATTAACCATCAAGAATATCCTCACAACAATGTAGGTTGCTTGTAAACTATTTGTTTGCAAGTCACTAATGCAAGGATACATGAGTTCATATCATTTGGTATAGGGGAAATATCAATATCTGTCTTCTCACGTGACACATTAGAAAACGTGAGTACATGTATAAACCCGGAATAACCAAGTTTATCGACTCATTGGTAGAGAATAAAATATAAACCAGGAATACCTAAGTTTTCGGAGAGAGGATGAAAGGGTATAGCCAGGTATACGCTATGAGGCACATCAGAGAGAGACTAGGGGTGCGTTTGTTGCACCGGACTGTCTCAAACTGGACTAGCTTCAAGGATTAAGCTGGACTGGCTTATACTAGACTAAGCTGGATTAGCTTAGTGAAACGTTTGGTGCAGTGTCGGACTAAACTATGACTAAATTATTTTTTGAATCCAACTTAGTTTTTTATGATTTTTTTTAATTTACTTTTGCCTTCAAAACGAAAAACAAACAAATATTATGGTTATAAAATATTATTTTGTAGCTATTTAACTTTTAGAAACCTAATTAATGTTTCTTCCAAAAGCTTGCGGAGGCTTTAAGAAGAGAACCAGATATTTTGCAAATCTCTCTCTTCCTCGTCACTGCAAATCTCTCTCTGCCTCTTTTATTCCTCTCACAAAATCCCTTGCAAATCTTAAAATCAAAGGTGAGAGATGGGGTTAAATCTGCTTTCGGTTTTTGAGTTTTCTGGGTTTTTGGCTTTTTTGGGTCTCTGATTTTTTGGGTTTTCTGGTTTTCTTAGTTGAAATTTTGGAAGTTGGATATGGTATTGAAAAGGAAAGGGCTGCAGAAATCCACTAAATGGGTTTCTCAGAGAAATATTTTCTGACCACAGATCCATGGTGGCTTCGTTGGAAGATGAGTCTTACGGGAGAAAAATAGCAGTCGGAAGGGGAAAAGCAGAGAACTGACGAAGAGTGAAGCGGAAAAGGGTGAAGGAAAGCTGGTCTTAGCAATTCGCCCAATTTTTGGGGGCCTCGCTAAGACCGCCTAGTGAGGCGTTTAGTCTAGGCGAGTCCTCTTTAGTCTCATTAAACACTGTCCCGACTGCTAACAAACATGGGATTTCACTTACTGTTAATCCTAACCAGTCCAGTGACACTTAGGCCTCGTTTGACAGCTCGGACTGTACAGACTATTTCAGTCGAAAAGGATAATTTGTCATCGGATAGTACTGACTATTTAGTCAAGCGTACTGACTATTTAATCGGGCGTTTGGTGTAGTATTGGATTAAAAACTCAATTCATAAAAAATTATCATGTTCATTTACTTCCTCAAAAGAAGATTGAAGAACATTTATGGCACTGAGTTTCACAATTTAAAACTACCAAGAGAGGTGGAAAAAGAGCTAGCTTGATTTTGTTTTCAACGATCCGACTAATTAATACCGACGATTTGGAGTGTATAAGTTATCCGGCGTACGTCGTATAAAATAGGCCAGACCGCATAAATAATCCGGTGCTAATTTTATCCGGCAGGCCAAACACGCCCTTAGTGAGGGCAAACAAATGCCCCCTAGGGGTATAAAACCGGTATACCCAAGTTTTTCCGCACGTCTGAGAGAGAACAGGATTGGGTACAAACCGGGCATAGCTAAGTTTTTCCCTTGGGCATAGACATCAAGCGACTATGTGTTCAGGCACTTCGAGGAGGTTGTTTTCGGCCGGGACCTGTTGGGTTGGGCTGCTGAACCATATAAAGCATAGTCCATAAAGCCAACCCAGTTGTGTTTCGGACATCAATACAAGAGCGAAGACTCCGAACTTGAGACCTCCTCTCACATCGGGAAGAATTTTACCACCAGACCAAGAACAAGTTCTCCGTCATCATTACCGTAGAAGCGTTCACTCATAGAATCTGCAATTTTACTGAAGGGGTGTGCTATCCACACACCTTTTTTTACTTCTTACACATCCTTTGTTAATTTATGTCCGTTGATCTTTTTCAATTTGTCCGATCCGACGGCCGAAAACTAAAAAGGTGTGGGAGAAGTAAAAAAGGGTGTGGATATCACACCCCTTGCTAAATTACTATATGGTGTTTGAAACACTATACAAAGTTTCTGAATTAAGGCACTCTGGGGCTATTCAGCGAGTTGGCAGATAGAACGAGCCGGAAAAAAAATGCTTATCTTCCCAAGATCACACTCTTATCACA
This sequence comes from Malus x robusta, assembly GCA_963082935.1. Taxonomy (NCBI): domain Eukaryota; kingdom Viridiplantae; phylum Streptophyta; class Magnoliopsida; order Rosales; family Rosaceae; genus Malus; species Malus x robusta. The sequence continues at coordinate 27,063,577 of OY720337.1, forward strand.
TATACTGTAACAATATGTCATATTTTAAATCATGTTCCATTAACTTTCAATAGTCTCAACAAGAAGTAGATGGAACGATAATAATATACAGATCACAAAATACCAGCGAAGTTAAAAGTATGGAAGGGGATAATTCTTCTTACATGCTGTATAACATTGTTTAGACAGGTATACTAAAAGACAAAATATTTGATGCACTTAACTATCAGCCACAGATGATGCAAACCCGATGTCAAAATCGAAGGCAATGCATGTCAGCTCATGGTTGTTTCCGTCAAACAGCCTCATTTTAAGAGAGTACGAACCCTGCATTTTGACGAACTTGGTCAGAACACAAAACATAGGAGACGAATATAAGCAAAGAGATTACAGAAGCGGCAATGTTGATGGGGACAGGGTGATTAAAAACAATGCAGTAGCAATTTGATTTATGAAGCAGAATCACATATAATCCATATACAGATTATCAAAGCATTATACCATGAGCAATTTTCTATTGGTTTTCTGCAATTAAAATTGTAAATGCATTAGCAACATGCCAACATGGATGATCATAGTAACTTTGGCACCAAAGGAATGCAATATATGGAGTATGAAGCTTGAGACTCAACTAGACTCTATTAGACCAACTCTGAAATAACTCTTTGATAGCAATATCTTATAACTGACCTGAAGTACTTTATGATAAGTAAGTGGAAACTGAATTAAACATGCCCAAGAGAAAAACCAGATTAAGTTAAGTAATTCTTAATGTTTTAGTTACAAAATAAAATCGTCATTGAATTCCTAAGACTAGGCCTCCTTGGTTCAAATAAGTATATATTCCAGGGTTATTTGGGAGTTGGTCAAAGAGCCAACAAGCCTCTGGTGAAATCAAAATAGTGTCAATCCAATAAAAATCAACGTTGGAATGTAAGACAGTTTTGTTTGTTTAAGAATAGACCAATTATTTTTTTTTTAGCCTGGTCACCAAGAAGAAGGGGTAATGTTAAACATGCAAGGATAGAGAGAAAAGAGTAATGTACTGCTAGAAGCCTAGAAGAAGACAAGACAGAAGTGGGGACATGAATTTTGACCACAGTGAAGAACAACAAACTTTCTTGGTTTTATGTCCCTTTTTTCGCACTATACAGAATAAGCACGATGAGGAAGATTGGCAAACAAACAATGCTTTCCAAGCATGTATTCAATCAAGTGATCAACTGTGCACCATGGTTACCAAACGTGATAATTGCCCCTTTGTATTACTTAGACTATGACATTTAACTGTCTGCATCCTTTTATAATGTGACAATCTAACAGTTAAGCATAAACTATTTCATTGTACTCAAAAAATTCTGGGGGGATCAACTTAAACTTTGTATTGGCCGAAACAGATACCAACAGTTAAACTCATAGGCTTATTCAAGTTTGTAGGGACAACTCACAGGTAACACTAAAAGCCAAAATAATATATTAAGTATATATGGCAAGGAGGACTTACAGGTGGAGTATATCCTGGTAAATCTTGCGAGTGGGCAATCACAAAATCACCAGTTGAAACAGGGCAAGATGTTTCTGCGCAAAGGTCATGAGTCTCACTGTGGATGTGCCAACCAAAGTATGAAACCTCAATCACCAATTTCCCTCCAGAGATTGATGCACCTGTTACCACATATAGGAGTTTACTCTAGTTAAAACTAAACTCCCTAAAGGTCTTCAAACAGAGTTGGATTATCCGATTCGTTTTTGTGTTTATCTAATAACAATTACATGTAAACAAAAACTCACTCAAAAAGTTTTAAGTGTGAGATAGAACTAGGACCTGCAGTTGCAGAAATGCTGAAGCTGGCAGGCTTGCCTCTTGCCACGGGGTAAGGATTAATATCAACCGCAGAGACCTTGACATCATAGTCAACCTTCTTATCTGAACATATTCCACAAATCCGCTTAAGTTTCATTTAACCAACATCAGTATAACAAGAACCAAACAAACCATAACAAAATTCAACACCGAAACACCATTCGATTGAATACATACATCCAATACCAAAACTATCGAAAGAGAAACAAACCCAGATTTTATATTTTTGTTTAAGTAATCTGAAATTGCAAATACATATCAAAGATGTTAACTTTGTCTAATCAGCTAGAGAGTGTAGATGCATATACATATTTAAAGATTCCTTCTTGTTGTGATTGTATCAAAAAACAGAAGAACCCAAATCGAATTTGACAACAAACAATGAAACAATCAGTTGAATTACTGTAAAAAGTGGAAAATTTGCGATTTTCTCAGGAAACAAACAGAGAATTGAAAACTTGTTCCGAAAGTAAAGTATCATGCCTTCATAAATTGAAAGGAAAAGAGAAAACGGTAAGAGTGAGAAACCCACCGCAGTAGTTGACGTCCTTGGCTTGGACGCGAGGGGAATCCAGACAGAGAGAAATTAGGATGATGAGGGGGACGATGGACTTCAACTGAAGAGCCATATCTTCACAGATTGCCTCGCTCCGATTCGCTTTAACAATATTATCTGTAAATTTTGTGAGAAATTAGGGTTTAAAAAGGTAGACGACAGAAGAGAGAGGAATTTGGATGAAGGAAGGAAGGCGTAGGATAGCTAAGAAGAGAAGAGGAAGAACGAAGAAGTAGTCTGAAGGAGCGACGACTTTTTGGTCGAGAAAGACAGAAGAACGGTAGTTGGAACCAATTAAAGACTTCTTATTTAAGGTTTTCTTCGCTGGCTCGGACTCTATTTAAAAACTCAACTATTTTCTTTATATTTTCTTTTGTTTTGGTTGAAACAATTTTTCTCTTTCGTTAGAGCTTTTTTTTTAGGATAAATTACACAGTAGCCCCTCAGGTTTGAGGTAATTATAACTTCATACAACAACTTTAAAACATTTCACTTTCATACCTCACGTACCATTTTATTTCAAAATAATACAACTGTTAGATTTTCCATTCATTGGTCTATTAAATGCTGATGTGACATTAGTGGACCCTGTTACACGTCAGCCCACTCCCTCCAAAACTTGCACACATGGAATTTTATAGTCCATGTGGAGCCATGTGGACCGACAACATGGCAAATTTAAAATTAAAAAGTTTCTTGAATCTCTAACCCACCATTCCCATCCCACTAACCAATGCAACCCCATTATCATCGAGCACACCACCATTCCCAAACCCAGAATCGAAAAGGATGATGTTCTGGTAACCCTAGCCCTTGTCGTGAAACCTTACTTCCGTTGTGAAACCCTGTCGCGAAACCTTATTTCCATCACTTTCCACCCGTCGATTTCCAATCGGCGTCGTACCCACTACCTATAACAACCCTTAACCTGCGACCCGCAACCCACAATCCACAACCCAGAACCAACTCCTGATTGCAACAATAATCAAGTGGTTCGAAGTGAAGGATTCGAAGTCGAAGGCTGAAAATGACTTGGGAAATGAGGGAGGATCCGTTAGATCCATTCCCAACATACAGTTAGTGCTTTTTGGTTTCTTTATTTTGTGTTGTTCGATATTGGACTGTTCGAAAATGTTAGGGATCTGAAATTGTGTGTACTTTGTAATTTTGGATCTATATTTCCTAATTTTAAATTGCTTTGTTCGAAAATGGTGGGGAACTAAAAATTGTTTGGTGTTGTCGGTTAATGGAGGACTTTTGTCCTTGTTTAATCATGTTGGAAAAAAGCTTGTGGGTTATATATGTTTGGCAGTGCTTTGTTTATACCTTTATCTGTGGTATGATGCTTTATTTATGCCTTTATCTGGGACACCACATTGTCAATTGTGGTGTGTCTTTATCTGTGAATTGTTTTGTGGTCTTGGGTCTTGAAGTTTAGGTTTCATCACTTTAAATAGGATTTTTTTAAAGCAGAAATTAGGGTTTCATCAATTTATAATAGGGTTTTTTATGCTGCAATTTCAGGGAACAATGAACTATTCACAATCAAAATGTATCACGGTGGACAACTCAATGAAGACTTCTATGTTGGAGGGAAGGTGGATTTCTTTGACTACTGTGACAAAGATTTCATGTCATTGCTCGAAGTTAACAATATGGTTGAGGAACTGGGATATGAGAATGTCTTCATGAGTTACCAGTATAGGATCCCAGAGATGGAAATTCGAAATGGGATGAAGCTTTTGATGACAGATTCAGATGTTATCAACATGTGCAAATTTGTGCCAAACCATACTCTGGTTGATGTGTAAATTGAGAAGATAACACCTGAAGAATGTGTCTCCCAAGAGATGAAGTTTATGAAGTCATTTGAACCGGTTGCTCAGAGTAGGGTGGTTATTGAAGAACTTGATGATGATGATGATGACCAGTGCAATTTGATAGAGGAAAGGCCAGTGCAAAGTAGTCCCCCAAGTCTTCAGTCAAGATAGTCTTTTGGCTGGAGACTTGAAATTCAGTCCATGTGTGGGCCGAAATAACTAGATGTTGTCTTGAACTAATGCTTGATATGAGGCATTGCTCAATCTGAAATGACGCTCAACTAGAAGTAGTACACGTTGCGAGGCTGCTCGGCTCGTGGCTTATGTTGCCTTGGTTGGCTCGGCTTGTGGTGTTTGAAGGTGAAGAAGTCCCTTTTATAGAATAAGGGCTCGCTCCTCAATACATGAATGATGGGCTAGAGTTGATGCTCTCTAATGATGGTGAGGGAGTCCCTTTTATAGAATAAGGGCTCATTCCTCAATACATAAATGATGAGCTAGAGTTGATGCTCGCGGCGAGACGGTTGCTCAGTAGGCAGTGATGCTCTCTAATGGTAGTGAGGGAGTCCATTTTATAGAATAAGGGCTCGCTCCTCAATACATAAGTGATGGGTTAGGAGTGATGTTCACAGCAAGGCGGTTGCTTATCTGGCGACGTTGCTCTCTAATGATGGTGAGGGAGTCCCTTTTATAAAATAAAGGCTCGCTCCTCAGTACATGAATAATGGGTGCTCTCTAATGAAAGTGGGGGAGTCCCTTTTATAGAATAAGGGCTCGCTCCTCAATACATATGTAATGGGCTAAGTCCCCCAAGTATTTTTCATGAGGCCCAGTTGAGGCCCAATATATGGTACATAATGTAGTCCCTCAAGTCTTCGGTCAATAGAGTCTGTTGATTGGAGACTTCAAATTGAATCCATGTATGAGCTGAAATGGCGGTTGTTTGGAGGCGGTATTTGTATACCCTGCACTGAAGCTTTGTAGGTGAAGCTTTGCAAGTGAAACTTTGAAGCTAGAGCTCTGTAAATGAAGGTTTTGAAGCTGATTGACATGAGTGATGCTCATGAATGTTTATGTTTGATTAACATGAGTGATGCTCATGGATGTTGTCATGAGTGATGCTCATGAATGTTTATGTATGATTGATATGAGTGATGCTCATGAATGTTTATGTATGAATGACATGAGTAATGCTCATGTATAATTTAGAGTACTGGGTGTACTTTTGATCACCTGGTTGATGGCATGAAAGAGAGTACGGGTTATACATTTCATCACCTGGTTGGTGGCATGAATGGCTAGTTGCCAAATGATATTAGAGTACAAGTTGTACTTTTCATCACCTAGTTGGTGGTAATAGCGGCAGGTTACCGAATAATTTTGGAGTACTGGGCGTACTTTTGATCACCTGGTTGGTGGTATTTTGGGCTTATGGGTGTTCGCCCTCTACATAACATTCCAGCCCATTTATTTTGCGCTATGTCATTATTATTATTATTTTTTATTATTTTTTATTTTTTTTACCCTCTGATAGGTTTTATACATATTACCCTCTGATGGGGTTTATACAGATGTCTCCGAAAGATAATAAAAATAAATTACATCATTCAAAACAAAGGTTTCGATACAAAAGCTTCAATAGTTGCAGATCGTTGGTGCGTTGCTTTTGCTTTTGCTTTTGTTTTTTGCTTTGCTTTTGCTTTCATTTCTGCTTTGCTTTTGTTTTGTTTCTCCCACTCTTGTTTTTTCTCTTTTCTCTTTTGGCAGATGGCAGACAACGCCAAAGCGGAATAATAATTGTATTGTTGTAGGACAGCTTATCTGTATCTCTACTTTCATCATTGGCAGTGGACGGTGATCTCATCTTTTGCTTTTCTTGGTATCTCCATCAGTATCATTCCAGCCAAGCTCTCAAGAAGCTCAATCTTCTTCTTAATCGACATTCCACGGGATTTAACATTCTCTCCTGCCCTAAAAACACCACGTTTCAAGGTTCGAGGATAGGAGAGTTGAGGAAAAAGCCATATTCTCTGTTGAGAACATCGGGAGTCGCCATGATTGTTTGGATGCAAATCTGATCTGAAAGCCTGCGGCTTTGAATCTCCTCTTTCTTCTGGGTTTCCCGGTTTTTTCTGCGGCGATGGATTTTGAGGAAGCAGAGATGAAAGTCGACGAAACTTACCTCTTCAAGGCGCTTAGAAATACGGAAGAGAGGGAGAGGCGACACTAGAATACACTTTATACCTCGTGGCTGGAGCTGACTGCACAACCTTGTAGCATTGCACTGCTCCTCGGCGAGCTGCGGAGGCTGGATCTTCCTTAGCGACCCCCATATGGTGCAGCTTTTCCTTGGCGATCAAACCCAGAAGCAGGTGCTGGGTAAACACCATGTTTCTGCCGAGAACTCTGGCTTCTCTTTTGGAAAAGATGATGAATTTGATTGCTCGCTCCGTAAACCGCTCGAAGACGACGGTGCCGATCCAGAGCTTGGTTTTTCGTCGACCGGTAAGGTCGCTGTGTGACTCGCTGAGTGAGTGAGTGGGTGACTCGGCAACAGGTGTGGTGATTCCTCCGACGAAGCCTGGATTCATTCCCGGGATTATTCCCCATAACTGGTTCGCTGTGGTTACCATTAGAGGAGTCCTGGTTGTCGTAGTCCTCATAAGAGCAAAGAATGTCAAAAGAGTCAGAGACTTGTGGAGAGAAAAAAATTCTAGATGGAGAAGAAGATAAGAATGATAAAAGAGTCATAGACTTGTGCGTTTGGTTTTCTTGATTTTTTTTTTGCAGATCCACGGCGGAGGTAAAAAAAATGAAAGAGAACCGACACAACTTTTCGTATCGATTCCCACAGACGGCGTCAAATGTTGATGCACAAAACCGGAGGTCTTGGAACAACGTAAATCCGACCGTGAATCTGCATGAAATGTAAATAACACAAGATGTATCGTGGTTCACCCCAAGATTTGGGTTACGTCCACACTGATTGTATTGTATTTCTTTGAGAAGTGAGGGAAAGAGAGCTATGAGAGTGAGAGCGTTGAGATGGTGAGGAGCCTTATGAATTGACCTCCTCTAATTGTGAGGGTGATGGGTCATTTTATAGAATAAGGACTCCTCACTTATTACATATTTGTCTCTTCCTTTATCACATAATTACATTTAAGTCCCTTGAGTATTTGTACGAGATCTAAATACGAGGCCCTAAATATGGTATAAACAGTAGTCTCTCAAGTCTTCAGTCAAGAAAGTCTTTTGGCTGGAGACTGGAAATTCAGTCCATGTGTGGGCCGAAGTAACTAGATGTTGTCTAGAATTGATGTTCAATATGAAGTGGTACTCAATCTGAAATGATGCTCAACTAGAAGTAGCACATGCTGCGAGGCTGCTCAGCTCGTGGCTTATGTTGCCTTGGTTGGCTCGGCTTGTGGCGTTGAAGGTGAGGGAGTCCCACTTATAGAATAAGGGCTCGCTTCTCAATACATGAATAATGAGCTAGAGTTGATGCTCTCTAATGATGGTGAGGGAGTCCCTTTTATAAAATAAGAGCTCGCTCCTCAGTACATGAATAATGGGTTAGGAGTGATGCTCGCGGTGAGGCGGTTGTCAGTAGGTGGCGATGCTCTTTAGTGATGGTGAGGGTGTCCCTTTTATAGAATAAGGGCTCGCTCCTCAATACATAAATACGGGCTAGAGTTGATGTTCTCTAATGATGGTGAAGGAGTGCCTTTTATAGAATAAGGGCTCACTCATCAATACATGAATGAAGGGCTAGAGTCCCCTAAGTATTTTTCATGAGGCCCAGTTGAGGCCCAATATATGGTACATAATGTAATCCCCCAAGTTTTCGGTCAATAGAGTCTGTTGGCTGGAAACTTCAAATTGAATCATATATGGGCCGAAGTGGCGGTTGTTCGGAGGCGTTATTTGTATACCCTACACTGAAGCTTTGTAGATGAAGCTTTGCAAGTGAAGCTTTGAAGCTAGAGCTCTGTAAATGACGCTTTTGAAGCTAGAGCTCTGTAAATGAAGCTTTTGAAGTTAGAGCTTTTGTAAATGAAGCTTTTGACATGAATGATGCTCATGAATGTTTATGTTGATTGACATGAGTGATGCTTATGGATGTTGACATGAGTGATGCTCATAAATGTTTATGTATGATTGGATGAGTGATGCTCATGAATGTTTATGTATGATTGACATAAGTAATGCTCATGAATGTTTATGTATGATTGACATGAGTAATGCTCATGTATGATTTGAAGTACTTGGCATACTTTTGATCACTTGGTTGGTGGTATGTATGAGAGTACGAGTTGTACATTTCATTACCTGGTTGGTGGCATGAATGGCTAGTTGCCAAATGATATTAGAGAACAGGTTGTACCTTTCATCACCTGGTTGGTGGTAATAGCGGCAGGTTGCTGAATAATTTTTGGAGTACTGGGCGTACTTTTGGTCATCTGGTTGATGATAATAGCGGCGGGTTGCCGAATAATTTTGGAAGTACTAGGCGTACTTTTGATCATCTGGTTGGTGGCAGTAGCAGCGGGTTGCCGAATAATTGTAGAGTACTGGGCGTACTTTTGATAACCTGGTTGGTATTATTTTAGGCTTATGGGCCTTCGCCCTTCACAACATGCCAGCCCATTTACTTTGGGCTTTGCCCTTTTTTTTTTTTGGTATTATTACCCTCTAATGGGGTTTATACAAATGTCTCCGAAAGATAAAATATATTACATCATTCAGAAATAACAAAAGTAAATCACATCATTCTGATGGGATGTTTATTCCTCACTTTTGCTTTCTCTTTTGCTTTCTCTTTTCTGTTTTGTTCCCCACTGCTTTTCTGCTTTTCTTCTCTTTTTTGCTTTGTTCCCCACTGCTTTTCTGCTTTTCTTCTCTTTTTTGTTTCTGTTTTTCTGTTTCCCACTGCTTTTCTGCTTTTATTATTATTATTATTATTATTTTTTAGTGGGAAACTTTTGCTTGTTATCCCGTGGGTTTTCTTTTTTCAGTGGGATAGTGGATGACTGTTGTCCAGATCCGTAATCATGGTTTCCATGCTTGCCGACAATGGTAGGGACCGGATTTCTTGAGATCCCTCTCCAATCTCTTTTTTCTTTTTTTCTTTTGCTTTCTCAGAAAATGAAGATGTAGGGGATGGGTCATTGATCTCATCCAGCAAGTTGTCTGCAGTGTAGAGAGCATCTTTGATCTGCACTAGCTTCCCTGCAATTTGTCGAGGTACTGGGGCTGATCATGGGCCCTCTTAATCGCTTCCCGGAGACTGCGAGATTGAGAACCGGACGGCGGAGGAAGGGCAAAACAATTTGAAAGTTATTACCTGTACAAAAGAGTGGACGGAGATGACTGAAAGTAAATCCCAAAAGAAAAGCCCTCATCGTCCAACGACTGAAATATTGTCTTCTGAGGCAACCCTTCAATTAGCTTCTGATTATCATTCCTCGTCAACCCATGCGACGTCGCAGAGTGGATGTACTACCGGTTCGGCTGCATCGTAGCTGGCATCGACGCGAACCACCGGTCACATACCGTAAACTCCTTCACCAGCTCTATGTGAACGGGGACGTTTTCGGGCCTAAAACCATTCATCACGGTCTCACCTAAACCTTTTTGTGTTGTTTCAGTGTTTTGAGTGAAGCTGTTCATGGTATAAACAAGCGTGATGTTTTGTGTTAGCCCGTCTCAAATGTATATTATTTTATCCTTGATAGCGTGAAGTGACGGTTATGCCCTTGAGCATTTAGTGGTTGTGTGTGTATAAACGGGCTAAGGATTTGGACCATGACTTGTTTTGTATAACTTTTTGGACCCAATTATATTTTAGTTTTATTTGTTTTTGTTTGGTAGCCCAAAGCTGGACCACACACACACCCTCTCTCTCTCTCCTCCCTATCGGATTTTTCCATTCGTTCGTACAATTGTACGGACAAGCCTTTAACTCTCGTCATCTCTCACGGATCGAGGTAGTGGATGTTATTTTTGTGCTTCTTTCAAGCCCAGGAGTCGAGCTGTAGTTTTGGTTGGACGTGAGGCCCTCGAAAACTCGAGAACCAAAAACCCCGATGAAGTGCACAGTGACTCCGTCGTGATCACGGAGGTTTTATCGAGTATTAAGGTTCTAGTGAGCCTTAGGACTTCTTCACGAAGCTCAGAGAAGAATTTTGGAAGGTTTTGAACGTCGGGAAGCTCAAGTTTAGTGAGTTGTAGGGGTGGTCGGAATATCGAAGGATTTTCCGGCAACTTTCCATTTATTTTAGGACTCTTAAGTGGTAAGAACTTGTTCCTTTCGTCCTAAGCTTCATTTTGGTATAAATTTCATGAATTTTGGTTAAGTTATGAGTGAGAAATGATGGTTTGAAGTTTTTCCTAGTTTCCGACAACGGCGACGGAATTCCGTGATTCACCGAAGAAAAAGACGAATATTCCGTCAACTTTGAGGGAATATTCCTAACGGCGACTAACGATGTCTGGTAAAAATAACGGCATATGCTTTTATTTAACGGAATATTCCCTAACGCTGTTAGGGAATCTGTCAGTGTGCCAGGCACGTGCCTGCACATGGGCGGCGAGTCTGGCTGTGCCTTGGCCGGCGCGTAAGACATCGAAATTTTTTTCTAAAAATATAGGGATGTTCGTGGGGTTGAGTAGGTCACAGTGGTATATTCAAATACCCTAATTGAGCAATGTATGAGAAGTTATTACGTAGTTTTGATTATGTGCTCAAAAATAACGTTTAAATAGTTGTTTCGCATATATGTGAGACCTAACCTGAGGAATAGCACAGTCAAGTAAGGCTTGGGGGTTACGACCCTTCCACTTATTAGTGAGTGGGCTTTTGGTTTTCAGTATATATACACTTGGTATTTTCCCATAAAACTTAAATGGTTTGATACCTAGAAATGCCATGTCAAATGCTCTCTATGTTTAATTGTGCATTTGTATAGTTATATATATATATTGTTGCTCGACGTTGTGGACGCTTAAGTAAGCTTCATGTGAGTATATTGATGGTAGTGATGGTACTGGGTACATTAGTGCTGAGATATATTTCGAGCTTATTATCCTACATCCCAGTGTTAGTGCTCCACCCGAGGATAGGGCTTAGCCTTCACGTGATTGTTCACCTCCCGCACCACACTCTCACCTTGGATCTAAGGCAGATGTCAGCCTGTCGTACATACCACTTTAGGTGGTTCCGACTCGTAGGTGACTTGCGATACTTCACACAGCCTTCACGTGACCGTAGCATTTGAGTGTACTTATTTACACCCAGCATGTCGTATAGACCACTTTAGGTGGTTTCGACTTGTGTGCAGAGAATTACTTGATGAGTTATAGATCCAACCGTACAGGTCACGTTATGTGACTTCGGCTTGCATACTGTTTCATATTGATTTATTTCACTTGGTTTACTTATTTCTTTATGAGATTCAACATGGTATATTCGATGGATTTGCTATTCTGAATATGAGTTTGAGATATAATGGTGTATGCTATTGTTTTGGGAATTATACAGGTTTTACGGCGAAGAGTTACTACTTTTGATAGTGAAATGGTTTTGAAAAGCTTTGTTTTTTCCTACTCACACTTTCTGTTTTGCGCCCCTCCAGGTGTTAGGTAGGAGTTCTCGTTGGTGGCTCACGAGGAATTCACGGCAGCTCTGACAGATTATCACTCATGTAGGACCATCTTTGGTATTGTATAATTAGTATTTGTCCTGCTGGACTGCACCTAGGATACCTACGCTCTGGTTATGTTTAGTCACACTTCATTTCGTCCTGCACTTATTCTTATCTAGTGTTTTAGTTAGTTGGTTTTTATTTATTCGCAATTCTTTATATCGTTATTCTTCCGCACTGCGCACATGGCTACACACCCTCATGTGAGGACCATCATGCCTCGATCTAGTTCAGGGTGTGTCATGTTTGCCTTAAGTGAACTTACAATTACTAATCACAAGAAGCCCTTCTCAATTTCAGGGTGATGTTTCAACATAAATTGTATCAAATTACTTGTCTAAATATCCTAATGGTGATCAATCATTAAAATATATAAGATAGTTTAAATCGCGGTGATTAATAATTCAAAGCAATCATGCATTCATTCATAAGCAAATTAATAAAATCACATATTCATGCTAAGACTCGTGACCTAACCCTATCAACAGTAGAATTAGTTACACATACACATAATAAAAATCAAAGAAAATATCATTAACTAGTAAAAGGATGAAAACACCTTGTAGGTAAGAAGTTTGAAATTCTCCAAAGCTTGCTAAGTTCTCTCGATGTTGCGTTGAAAACCCTAATTGCTAAAAAGCCTTGTTTATACCAATCCAAATTAAAACCCTCATAAAAAAAGGTTTTCTAAAAACTAGGAAATAAAATAATAAAAGGATAATTAGGAATTACTTTCTTATTCTAATTAGGAAATCTGCCTATTAAAGAGATAACCACGTTTTTGAACCTTCAAGTCTCCAAAACAAGCCCAAAATGACTTGAATTAAAGAGTAGGACCCCCTCTTCAAGTTCCAAGAAGAGTTTAAGTCCAAAATCCATCATCTTCCAGCCCAAAAGTCGCACATAAGCTTTGTAGCCCAATCTGCCAGCACTGCACATTGGGCATAAATTAATTCGCCACGACCAGATGCTTCGGGATAAAATTATGAAATTTTGATACAACATTCTTGATAGATTCACGAATCTGCTCCAATTAGAATCACTAAAAAATTCCACCATTTGATTACTTTATATTCAGAACAAGTTCGCATGTCCTACATTAAAAATACATAACAAAACATCAAAATCTCAATAAAATAATAACCAAAATATACAAAGAATAGGGAATAATATATAGTATAAAATGGACTCATCAAATACCCCTAAGCTTAGCTTTTTGCTTGTCCTCAAGCAAAACAATACTAAAAAAGGAAAATAAAACTAGCAAACTAAGGAGGGTGTAGTCAATTTGAATTTAATAAGATTTTAATGGATTTTGGAAGATTTCTATGGATTTATATTATAGATTTCTATGGATTTGTATGAACTTTTTTCATGGATTTCTTAGGATTTTTATTTGACTTCTACAACATAAAATGAATTTATTTCTCAGTACACAATCTAAAACATATATGATATCAAAATATAAACCAATACAATATATTTTTACTTTTCTCATTTGAATTATAATTTTTTATAAAATTTTTAACAAACCAAAACGTAAATCATTGATGGTTTCAGATGATATCTAGATCAAGCTAGATTCCAACTAATCGAACCCAACCCAAGCATACAAAATTAAATCTTTGCTTCAGTAGCTAACAACTCCAAGTACAAGACAAAAATACTATTGAATCCTAAAGCTCATCTTTTTGTTGTTGTAGCTTCCAAAACTGAAAAACTCGCAACCCAATTCACCATTTTTCACTTCAGCACCCAAGTTACTCAAAACCCCAACATCCCATTTTCCAATCCCTCCAACCCCTCCATTTTCCCACAGTTCGACATTTTCTAGGCTACCAAATAGAGTTAAAACACACAACTAAACAAATAGCGACAAAAAAAGGTAGATAAGTAATATACACAGCAGAACAGGGAATGGAGATTTTGTGGGGGTTGAATTTGTGGTGAGATTTTGGATTTGGTGGATATATTATTAAGCAATAAAGGAACTCTTCTTTTCATGAAAGATGGTTCGTCCTCTTCTTTTTCTGAGAGATGGTTCGTCTTCCTCTCTAGAGAGAAGAAAGGAAATCCTAGGGGTGAAGGGTGGATTGTTTAAGGTGTTTGGTATTTATACCACCCACTCTCAAATCCATCAAAATCCCTAGTTCATTAAAATCCTAGCAAATCTTTGATATTTTCACCACACTTAGATTTTTGTGGACATTTTAAAATCAATTACCCATGGATTTGGATGCATTTTTTTAAAAATCCTTGAAAATTCTAATTAGACTACACCATGATTTCAAAATCTTTTAAAATCTTTTTTTAAAATTTAATTGACTACACCCATATTTTAAAATCCATTAAAATACTATCAAATCCTAATTTGACTACACCCCACTAAACTTTTAAACGAAAATTAACATAAACAAATTTTTAGCTTCAAGTTTCAATCCATAGAAAACGCTAAAATTAAAACATCTTTCCAAAGGTTCGAATTAATCCCATCACAGAGTCCAAGCTATTTATAACCAATTAGAAAAGAATTCATAAACTTCCTTTGGTGTAAAGTGTATTAACAAAGTTAAAAAGCCTCGACTAAAATCCCTACCTCTCGTCCTCTTTATTTAACACTTCACATATACAAACTTCATATGCAGCTGCTTCTCACGTGGTAGCTCACACGGACACAAACCCTAAAATATCTCTATATAAAACTCATGTTAGCTCTTCTGTCCTCATTTATTTCAAAACTTTGCCGCTCGCTATCTCAAATAGTCTCGATCCCAGAGCCAAACGGCTCGCCCGCTCTCTCTCTCTCTCTCTCTTCATTTCTCTTTTAAATACAAGAGCCTTCTCTCTCTTTCTGCATTTCTGAAATAGAACCCTAATATCTACCCTTAGCCACTCTTCTCAACCAGACCTTTCGTCTCCCTCCCAAGCCTCAAGCCATCACGGATTCAAGCTCAGATCGTCATCACCGTCAGTCCCTGAGCAAAGTGATGCTCAAAAATCAGAGATTGGAGTTCCAATCGTACATGCAAAGGTAAAGATCCCTCAATCATCTACTATGGTTTGTGTATAACCAACAAATCTTGAAAACTTGCTCAAATATTCATGCGTGTTTTCTGTGAAGAGGTGCCCGCAATCCGCAAGGAAAAAGAAGATAAATATACGAATGACACCCCAGGCTTGCAGATCCAGAAAGGGGAAGTGTGAAGAACATTTGGACGTCACGTATCCATGAACCAAAGACTCACAGAGCTGCGAAAACAAATCCGGTATAACTCATCTTCCTTCAAATTCTCCTGTTTACGGGACAAAAGGTCTAGGAAAAATGATTGCACTTTTGCCTCTGTTCCATCTTGTGAAGGGAACCCTGGATCCGTGAAAAATCCTAGAGCTACTTATGAGCAATGGGTAGTGAGTAGTATTTGGCTTTTATTTCTACACCAATTGGAAATCCAAATTTCATAGAGTTCTATGCATTATAACTTCAAATGTCATCAAGCACTACCAAATGTTTTCTTTTTCGTTGGATGATGCAAAGCTTCTTAAGTATTGCAGTATTAGTCATTTCTGCAACATTTTGTGTTAGCTCATGGTATTAGAAGTAAGTCCAATTAAAATCTCTTCTCAGACTTTCCTATTTGACATTGTTGAGTACACACACCTAAGAAAACCTATCAAAGTAAACCCTAACTTTACTATAATGATAAACTTGTTTTGCAAAAGTGATATTTCTAAATCCTCACATCTCAAATGGAAAAACTCGAGTTTTCTTGTTTCACCAAATACTCAACCAAAATGCAAACTGATTTCTGCTCTACTTGTCTTGTATGCATGTATTTTTGAAAGCCCTCTATAAAAGATAACTTATATTTTGCGTCCAGAACTTCACTTCTCTAAGGATGGGGCTTTTGAGTGCTTTAAGTACCCTCAAAAGAAGGGGAACAAAGACAACTAAAACCAGCTGCATCTTATGGAACCTTTAATTAACTTAACTACACACTACAAAACAAGAAAGAAGAAGCTGGTTTTAATTTTGTTTTTGTTCCCCTTATTTTGTCACATTGATTAGAAATATAGTTGAGGAATTCGCTTTAAGGGTACGTTAAGCACTCAAAGTCCCCATTTTTAGGGAAGTGAAGTGCTTGAGTGGTGTTAGCCATTAAGTATTGGATGCAGAACATGAGCTTTTTTTATAAAGAGCTTTTTGAAAGACGTGGATGCAAGACAAGTATAGCAAGAATCAATATGCATTTTGGTTAAGTATTTGGTGAAAGAAGAAAAACTGAATCGAGTTTTTCCATTTGAGGAATGATTTGGAAAGATAACTTTTGCAAAATGAGTTTATTAATATAGTAAAGTTAGGGTTTTCTTGGGTGTGTGTACTCAACAATATTAAATAGGAAAGTCTAGAAAGAGATTTTAATTAGATTTACTTATTTTACCATGATCTAAAAAAAATATAGTAGAAATGACTTACTGCAATTCTTGAAAAGGAAATGTTTGGTGGTGTTTGATGACATTTGAAGTTGTGATGCATGAAATTCTTTGAATATGGATTTCCAATTGATGCAGAAATAAAAGCTAAATACTACTCACTACCCATTGCTTATAAGTAGCTCCCTATGCAGACATAAATGGTTTGAATCACAAATCTCGTCTACAAAGTAAAATTGGAAGCTTTTTGAGAAAATAGTAACAGAGTATACAAGTAATTTTACTTAGCTTTATTATGTTTTCTAGTTTTATCATTGTCTTTTATTTGTGGAATATGCTTAGCTTTCTAATTTATTAAGAAAATTTGTTTTTTAGTCTTGTTAATAGATATTTCCAAATGGGTTTTCTTGATAAAAAGAGGAAAATGATACATTCGGTCTTATACTTCATAAATTTTAGCATGTGTATTTGTTGCAATATGAGGGGTTTGACAACCCCATCATTTTGTGTTTAAAAAATCATGCTGAACGACCTCATATTGCGTTTAAGGCAATGTTATAGATCCTTTGTTGAACCAGGTTGTGGATAAACTTAAAATACAAAGTCTTATATAGAGAGACCAAATAGTCTTGTGTGATAAAAACATTGTAGGTCTATTGCACACACCATGATTGAAAGAGAGATACATTATTGGACTATAAAGCTTATATCATTTTTTTATTATCTTTTGAATTTTAGTGTTAAAATCAATAAAGCACACTGCCAGCATATAATGTCTTGGGACGAAAAACTATTTTACGTGGTTTGTATTATTTTTAGGGTCCAATGTGACGCCTTTAGCCTAAACCTGTAGGGCTTCTATCCAAAAAATGTCTTAGTTGAAGAATGGACTATTGTGAGTAAACATGTTGGTGTATTTGGTAGGAGAGGCATGTATGAAAAAGCTTACAAAGGTGACCAACACTATGCGGGTGTCATGGGTATTGGTGTTGAGTTATGACAGCTTAGCATATCACATAAAGTTGTGGTTTCTCCATTGACCTCTTTTCTTGAGGAATGAACAAGTGCACAAACGCGAACATTATAGAAAATTTCAACCTGCTATAGAACGGTAATGAGATTGAAACTCATTAAGTTATCCGGACAGCACATTTATTTTTATGAATGTTAAAAAAACCTTTAAACTAAAATTCACCCCAAACTGCCTACAATTACAGTGGCATGATCATTGACTGATAAGAAACAAATTGAATGTCCAGCAGGGTAGACAACAGATTTCAGATTATCCTCGGGTTAAAAGTTCCATCTTTCAATTAATGTACAAACAATACAAGAGTAACTGATAATAAATGGGATTAATGGACTACGCAAAGGTAATGTGCATTGAACTAAAGCTTATGCAAACGGTTTGACATCTCTTATAAAGATTTTATTATAATAAAAATCACAATATATTCGGCGATAATTCGTTTCTCATATAATGCCAACAGAAGAAAGAAAAAAAAATGCATTTTTGTATGGGTGTGTGTCTATATTGTATTGATTGTGTGAATGAAATAAGAAGTAAATTTATACATACCAATTCCCGGGTGACAGAAGCTGCTGACACAAGATTGAGAACAAAAGAAACGCAGCCAAAACAAAGAAAACCTAGCCAAACATAAGGATCAGCAAGAAATTAGTTCATAGTTGTAAGTAAGGTTTAAAATATCGATATTATCCCGATATTTTTATCGAAATTTCCGTGTTTTTTACCGATATTTCCGATATCATCGGTATTTTAGACCTTGATAGGAACTCTATGTGATATACTAAGTCACGATCGCTATATAATCAACTTAAATCAGTTAAATTCATCATGCAATGCATTTCCTTTCAATTTTTTGTGATAAACTAATAGATAATTGACTAAATAAACATTATGCAAAGTTTCAATAAAAATTTCTAAGTTTTTTTTACAATTTTCTTGGTTTTTATTCAATTTTTATCGACATCAATAATATTCCGATATTTTGATTTAAATTTCCGTGTTTTTGGACTACCGATATTTTCGATATCATTGATATTTTAAATCTTGGTTGTAAGAAAGCAAATGTGAAATAGTTCACAGTTGCAGGAAATCAAAAGTAAAAATGTATAATTGGTTAGTAATTTAGGTGGAGAGAACTGATAATTTGGGCTTTAAACCTAAACCCTTCCATTTCACGAACCAACTCCCCTTACTCTGTAACCCAGCAAGCGAAATTGGTCTCCTTGCGCAAATGGCTTAAGATAAAAAAAAAAAAAAAAAAACAAACAAACCAACTAAGAAATGAGAGAGAGGGAGGAAAGAAAGTACCTTTTAAGCTTCCTCTGGTAGAAGCAAAGGGTCGGCGAGAATGGATGGATTCAGATTACATTATCGATGGGTTGCAGGATTTCACTGATGCTCAGATTGGATCTTTATTTTGGATTCTGAAGAATTCTTTTAAATGGTTGAGAGAGAACAGAAGATTTGACAAATGAAAAGATGGAGATCAGACATTTTCTCCCTCGTGGAGATCAAACGTTTCTCTCTTGCTCAAACAATTATTTTTCGTACTCATTATAGAGAAGGATTCTGAGTGATTTTAATTTTGCTACGTAATTTTGAGTGATTTTAATCACCTGCCACACCGTAATTGGTTAAAAATCTTATTGAAATTTATCAAGGTTTTTAAACAGATAGTGACATGTGGCGTAACATAATTGATTAAAAATCTTATTGAAATCTATCCTTAAGGTTTTTAAACAGATAGTGACACATGACGTAACAAAATTGATTAAAAATCTTATCGAAAATATATCCTTAATGATTCTAGTAACATGTGACACGAGAAAAATTGGATAAAAATCTTATCGAAAATCTATCTATAAACATTAGACTTTCGGAGAATGACATATGACGTGACCAGATCAGTTAAAATTCCTATATGAAATTAAAAATAAAATTATTTTTTTTAGTTTATATAAAAATACTAATATTTTAATAAGAATTGTTTGGACTATTTAGTATATGGTGAAGATTTACAGGACAATTAGTGTTCACAGTTTGGCCATTGCCTAGAAGGGACTTACTACACTAAAATTGCTTTTAAACCATCTTCAACCGAAAGGGCTAAATGTTGCCCGTCCATAATTATAGTCTTCCAAAATATTATTTTTAAATGAACAATGTCCGACTATATTTATATATCATCTCCAACCGAAAAAGGCTAAACATAGCCCCTCAATAATTTACTATTTTTAAGTTTGTTCTTTTAACTTATTGGTTAATTGAATTAAACTACTATATTAAAATAAGGTTATCTAGACATATTGTAAGCACTTATCTTTTGCATAATGAGGGACCGTCATATTGTCCTTAAGATAGATGGATGGACGCTGGGCCTCAGGCGAGTCTCATTTCTTAGTTCTTTTGGGCTTTCTTTCCTCTAGACCCAAAGTTTAAATATTAACCCAAATAGTGCCCCCTTCAATCATTGTTGAGCTTGCAAACCGAGGCGTAAATGATAATTGAACAGTCGCTATCGTCGCACGCCCCTACTCAGAACTTGTGCCATTTTAATGCAACCATTCGTTTGCCTGAAACCCTTTACACTTCCTCACGAACACTACCGTTACTCAACCATTCCTCTATATATAATCTTTTTGGCAGAATATCCTAACCATTTCAAGCCTTTGAATTTTCACAACTCTTTAGAACTCCCATAGTTCAAATTCTTCAAGAATTCCTCTTGTTCTTCAACTCATCTCCCTTGGCTCCAAATTTATTTCTTCCCACCTTTGCCTCAAAATTCCTAATGGTACCCATATTGGCTTGGGTTTAATCTCCCTGCGAGACTGGTGAGGGGATTTCTACCATGAACTGTCCTCTTAACAGCCTTCATCGTCCTCAGGTAGGCCTCCACACTGAACTCTTCTTCAAAGAGGGATGAGTGCTTTGCTTAGGACTTGCATGGACTTATCAGGTCTCAATTGCTGTTGGAAACAACATTCCTAATGAGGAATCATCTATTATAATATCTTCAGAAAGGCGCACTGCTTCAAGCTTCCGTTTCAGGACTTCTGTGGCTTTGAAGAGTAACCGAGCAGCCTTAATCGCACCGGTAGATCCTACTCGTGCTGTTATCCACAAGCCCAAACTTCCCCATAGCTTTTGATTTCTTGATCACTTCATCATCATAGGTGTTTGCTTCAGGATCAACTACCATGACTGTCGGCCAAAACAACTTGGTCGGGCTTGAAGGTTCCGAAGATTGGAAGAATTTAAGACAACAAACGGAAGTGGATGTACTAGAACATATTTAGGAAATATTAGCAATTTTTAAGAAGAGTCGGGCGAAATGCAAACCCACCATTCTAGGATAGTTGCCATAGTCAAGGATGAAAAACTATTAAGCTAAATCTGATGTAATCTTCCACATGTGCTGAAATAAAAATGACTTCTTCAATTTACTTTGGCTTACCTTCTTTTCTTGAGACCTAAAAATGATGAGCCCGGGACTGCCTTTAGATTCCATGTAATGCCTACACTTCATCAATGTAACAATCTCTAACATCCCACAAGGTTGGGTGATATTTCTTTAAGAATTTAGCATTAATTGGATGTTTCTGTAATCTTCCTTCCTAATCTGCCAAGTAATATCCCCCTTTGTCCAATACATGGTGAATAATGAAAAGACATTCCCAAGTTGAGCTCCACTTCCCAAAATCAAGCGAATTGCCTTCCATACTAACTTTCCTTTTTTGAAGTTTTTCAACTTCATATTTTTATTGTATGCTCGGGCAACAACTTCCTTCCCCTCTTGAATTTTATTTAGAGCCTCAATTCGGGCTATATCAAGATCTTCAACTCCTTGACACATAGCTTGAATGTACTGTTCACTGTGTAGCCCGAATTGATATAAAATTTTGACAGAACTTACATTAATCTCCATAGGGAGCACAACATCTTGCCCGAAAGTTCCAGTTGTTGCCTTCTTGGAAGTTCTGTAAGCCCACAAAGTTTCTCCCAACTTCTCATGCCATTTTCTCGGCCACCATTCTCTTAATAATGTTTACCATGATCTTGTTGCTGGCTTCTGCTTGGCCATTTGATTGGGGGTAGTAAGGACTGATATGAACCATCTCTATTTTGAACTTATTCGTAAACTCCTCTACTTTTAAAATAAAAGATGGCCTGTGGTCTGTGACAATTATCTCGGGCACTCCAAATATGTGTA
The DNA here is from genome assembly GCA_963082935.1 of Malus x robusta. Classification (NCBI taxonomy): domain Eukaryota; kingdom Viridiplantae; phylum Streptophyta; class Magnoliopsida; order Rosales; family Rosaceae; genus Malus; species Malus x robusta. The sequence goes on from OY720337.1 coordinate 27,085,176, forward strand.
AGATCTTGGATTCAATGAATTTCTTGACTGCAGTTGAAGTGATAGTCTTCACAGCTGAAACTTCTACCCATTTGGTGAAGTAATTTGTTGCCACAATTATGAACGTGTGCCCTTTGCTAGAAGCTGGATGAATTTGCCCAATGAAGTGCATCGCCCATCCTCTAATGTATCATTTTCCTCTATTCTTTATCAAGAAAAACTCATTTGGGAATATCTATTAATAAGGCTAAATTGATTCTAGACTAAAAAACAAGCTTGCTTAATAAATAAGAAAACTAAGTATATTCCACAGGCAAAAAACAAAACAATGATAAAACTAGAAAGCATAGCAGAGCTGAGTGTGAAATTACTTGTACACTACGTTACTATCTTCTCAAAAAGCTTTCATCTTTACTTTGTAGACGAGATTTGTGATTCAAACCATTTCTGTCTACACATGGAGCTACTTATGAGCAATGGGTGGTGAGTAGTATTTGACTTTTATTTCTGCATCAATTGGAAATCCAAATTTCAAAGAGTTCCATGCATCACAACTCCAAATGTCATCAAACACCACCAAACATTTTCTTTCTCGTTGGATGATGCAAAGTTTCTCAAGTATTTCAGTATTCTGCAATATTTTGTGTTAGCTCATGGTGTCAGAAGTAAGTCCAATTAAAATTTCTTACCAGACTTTCCTATTTGACATTATTAAGTACACACACCCAAGAAAACCCATCAAAGTAACCCCTAACTTTACTGTGATGATAAACTTGTTTTGCAAAAGTGATTTTTCCATACCTTCCCATTCCTCAAATGGAAACAACTTGGTTGAGTTTTTCTTCTTTCATCAAGTACTCAACCAAAATGCATACTAATTCTTGCTCTACTTGTCTTGCATCCACGTCATTTAGAAAGCCTTTTGTAAAAAATAGCTTATGTTCTGCGTCCAGAACTTGATGGGCGACACAACTTCACTTCCCTAAAGATGGGGCCTTTGAGTGCTCAAAGTACTCTTAAAACAACTTCCTCAGCCATATTTCTAATCTTCTTGCAAAAAGAAGAGGAAGAAAGACAAAACTAAGACCAGCTTCTTCTTTTGGAACCTCTAATTAACTCAACTACAAAACAAGAAAGAAAATCCTTGGGTTAGAAACTGAGAAGGATTAAAATAAAACACTCCGCAAATGAGAGAGAGTCCAACAATGAAGAAGCGAAAGCATATCAAATCGTCATTTTGCATACGTAACAAGTTACAAGACTAAAGATCTAACTAGAAACACAGAGCAATTTTGAATAGTTAGCAGACCCAAACGTGAAAAATGCACCTTTGTATTACTTACAATACGACCTTTGGCTGTTTTCATCCTTTTTCTAATGTGACAATCTAACAGTTAAGCATAAACTATTTCATTCTATTCAAAAAATTCGGGCGGGATCAACTTAAACTTTGTATTGGTCAAAACAGAACCAACAACTAAACTCATAGGCTTATTCAAGTTTGTAGGGACAACTCACAGGTAGCACTAAAAGCCAAAATAATATAATAAGTATATATGGCATGGAGGACTTATAGGTGGAGTATATCCTGGTAAATCTTGCGAGTGGGCAATCACAAAATCACCGGTTGAAACAGGGCAAGATGTTTCTGGGGCAAAGGTCATGAGCCTCACTGTGGATGTGCCAACCAAAGTATGAAACCTCAATCACCAATTTCCCTCCAGAGATTGATGCACCTATTACCACATATACGAGTTTACTCTAGTTAAAACTAAACTCCCAAAAGCTCTTCAAACACTGTTGGATTATCCGATTCGTTTTTGTGTTTATCTAATAACAATTACATGCAAACAAAAACTCACTCAAAAAGTTACAAGTGTGAGATAGAACCTGCAGTTGCAGAAATGCTGAAGCTGGCAAGCTTGCCTCTTGCCACGGGGTAAAGATTAATCTCAACCGCAGAGACCTTGACATCATAGTCAGCCTTCTTATCTGGGTTGGAATTAATGCACTATCCTAAATGTTAAGACTCTAGACATTTCCAAGAACAATTATTCTAGAGTCATTGTTCCTAGCCTATATCTGTTAAGTTATCTAGGAAGAACTTTCTAGTTAGAACTCTCTAGTACTTTGTGGGTGCGTTTGTTGCACCGGACTGTCTCGGACTGGACTAGATTCAGGGACTAAGCTGGACTGACTTAGACTAGACTAAGCTGGACTAGCTTAGTGAAGCGTTGGGTGCAGTGTCGGACTAAAAAACAGGATAATTAATAACTATAATATTATATTATATAATACACATCTAATAATATTTTATTATTAATTCAATAATATTTTATAATACACATCCAAAGTCCACAGCCAGACACTCCACTGCTCTCTCTGGAGAGTTCTTCCCTTTTCTTCCTCTTGTTTCGTCCCCCATCACTTCTTTTCTCCGTCTTTTTTCCTGCAAGACAACATCCTTCAAATCATTTTTCTTGCAAATCGTCCCCTGTGCTACTCTCCCCTCCCTCTCTGTCTCTCCATTTCTCTTTGTCCCAAAGCTACTCTCTCCCCTTCTCTATCCATTCTTCCCGAAATTTTCTGGGGCAAAGGAAAAAAATTTGGAAATTTTCTGGGAATATTCGGGAATAAGGAAGAATTTTCTATTGGGATTGTTGTTGTTATCGTTTTGCATATGTGTTTTTGAATTTTGGTGTTGAGATTTAGGCAGTGGGTAAGGCTGTGTTTTAAATCTAGACATGGGTTGGCAAACGGAGTCGCCCAGAAGCATTCTTGCAGATTTGTAGTTCACAAGACTTGCTGCATGCGATCGTCCTATGCAAGTTCTGGAGACGGGATTAGCAATCCCATGGTTTTTGGGGAGCTTAGCAAAGACCGGCTAGGCCCTGTTTTAGTCGGGACGAGTGAGAGCTAGTCTCATTAACTCTAAGCCCTATGGGAAACAAACACGGGACTGGACTAACCCTTAGTCCAGTCTAGTCCAGTGAACTTTAGTGAGGGAAAACAAACACCCCCTGTATTCACTATATATATAGCCTTTGGCATATCATTTTGTATCAAGAGAGTTACAATAAGAAGTAATACAAGAGCTCTGCTGTAGAAACTCAGATTTCTCATAAACTTGTTAAGTATTTCCATCGCTCTACACTTCCTACAATCCGAAGATATTCCAAAATCCGCTTAAGTTTCATTTAACCAACATCAGTATAACAAGAACCAAACAAACCATAACAAAATTCGACACCGAAATACCATTCGATTGAATACATAAATCCAATACCAAAACTATCGAAAGAGAAACAAAACCCAAATTTTATATTTTTGTTTAAACAATTTGAAATTGCAAATACATATCAAAGACGTTAACTTTTTCTAATCAGCTAGAGAGTGTAGATGCATATACATAGTAAAGATTCCTTATTGTTGTGATTGTATCAAAAACAGAAGAGCCCAAATCGTATTTGACTAGAAACAATGAAGCAATTAGTTAAATTACTGTAAAAGGTGGAAAATTTGCAATTTTATCAGGAAACAAACAGAGAATTGAAAACTTGTTCCGAAAGGAAAGTATCATGCTTTCATAAATGAAAGGAAAAGAGAAAACGGTTAGTGTGAGAAACCCACCGCAATAGTTGACGTCCTTGGCGTGGATGAGAGGGGCAACCAGGCATAGAGAAATTAGGATGATGAGGGGAATGATGGACGTCAACTGAAGAGCTATATCTTCACAGATTGCGTCGCTCCGATTCGATTTAACAATATTATCTGTAAATTTTGTGAGAAATTAGTCATTAAAAAAGTAGACGACAGACGAGAGAGAGGAATTTGGATGAAGGAAGTAGGGATGGGTTGGAAAAATCGAAAATCGAAAAAAACTAACAATCAAACCGAATCGAGGTCGAAAAAAATCAAATTGAATGTGTTGAACCAAATCGAACCGAATTTGGTTGGTTCGGTTTCAATTTTTAAGGTCTGAAAACCGGACTAGATCGAATCGAACCGTCACTCCTTTTCATTCTCAAACACTCTCCCGTTCATTGCTTTCTTCCTCTCTGCTTCCTCAGTCTCTCTCTCTCTCCTTCCTCTCTTCCTCTCTTCCTCTCTCCAACCTGCCAAGTCCATGGTTGTAATTTGGATCTTACCTTTTCAAAGGATTACCACAAGAGGCGTAGGGTTTGTGATGAATTTATTTGACAATCCCCATTTTTTCCCTCACCAAATCTTGTGCCTCTTGTCTCTCTACTCCTCGTCTGATAGACTCTCTCTGTGGACTCTCACCTACAACAACTTCACTCCCTTCTAATATTCCTTGCTTTCTCCATAAACTTTCGATCTCTACTTTTCAAATACACGCCAAATAGTTTTATACTCTGGGATTCATATGGAGGTCACACCAGACATCCATCTTTGTTCCTCTGGATCTATTATATGTTTGCCTTTTTCTTGTTGAACTGATTGTGAAAGTTAGGCAAGATTGGGAAAAATTTGCCAACCCCAACGAGTAAAAGTGCTGTCTAAGTTTCTAACCCTGTCGAAACCATTGTGTTTGGCAACAAATTCTGTGACTTATAGCGTATAACTAGAGTTTTTTTTCTGAACCCCATTAGATTTCCAAGTATCTGCTATGAATCTGTTTGATAACCTGTTAAAGTTTGGGACGTAATGTGTGCTTTCATAGAACTGGTTCTCATAACCTGTTAAAGTTTGGGACTTGATGTTTGCTGCATTTTGAGCTTATTTTTCTGCTCTGGTGATGAAAATTTGTGTTGAGGTCAGCTTGCTTCCCAGTTTGCCAATTTCTTATTCATTGGTTCTTTAGATTTTGATGCATATATTTTGCCCAAGTTCACTCTATGGAGTGTCCTGTTATTGATTAGAACTAGTTATTGGTTGGTTTGCAGTGTCTACTATGTTAGAACTTAGAACTTAGAACTAGTAATTGTAGGCCTTCTGATTTTGTGATGAACGTTGATGGTAGGCCTACTGATTTTGTTTGTCAATATGGAATTAGGGAGTTCTGGAGCATTACACTCTGTATAGTAATTGAAAAATATTTTTATATGAATATGGAAAGCATGGACATGAATCTGGAAACGTACTATTTTTGTATTTTAAATTTAGTGTTGTTCAATTTCATTTATCCTCTTATTATTTTGTGTGAATTAGATGAAGTCAATGGCGTCAAAGTCAAGGGCCTCAAACTCAAGTTCAAACCCAATGAGATCAAATTGCCATGACTTTGTTGAAGTTTGGGACTCACATCTTTAACCTTGCTGTAATGTTATGACCTTTGCAGAGACGTGGGCTGGAATTTCTGATGGTCGTTTCATGTTGGAGAAGTCATCTTCAATAGTATTATTCATATTATTTTGGGTGCTTATGTTTCTTAGGACTTTTTTTTTCGCTATTGGAAAAAAAAAAATCGAACCAGGCCGAAACTAGATCCAAAAAAACCGAACCGAATACAAACCAATAAAAAATCAAACCAAATCGACCCGAACAGTAATTTCGGTTTGATTTTCGGTTTTGACAAAAAAATGAACTGAACCCATCCCTAATTGGAAATGCCTTGCTAAAAAAGAAAGGAATACATACAATTTGAATATTGATCTTTCAACCTTCATAGAGGTTTTTTTGTCCATTTATTTGCCAAACTTGTAAGTTCTTGTTAGGTTTTTCATGGAGTTTTTATTTCAGTAAAAAACAAGGAAGAAAATATCGGTAATATCGGAAATATCGGTGGTCCGAAAACACGGAAATATCGATGGAAATATCGGGATAATATCGATATCGATAAAAATTACATGGAAACCACGGAAATTGTAAGAAAAACTTGGAAATTTTTATTGAAACTTTGCAGGATGTTTATTTAGTCAATTATCTATTAGTTTATCACAAAAAATTGGAAGGAAATGCATTGCATGATGGATTTAATTGATTTAAGTTGATTATAGAGTGAGCTGACAAACATTGTGAGTGTAGAAAATATGTAGTAATTAATGAAAGAAGTTTAAACACACCATAATCATTTATATATAATGACTTAGTACAATATTTTACACTTTATATATTGCATGGTAAGATACATGAGTTACACAAACAACGAGAAATTAATGAGAAAGCCCTTCCCAAAACGTCAGCACCTGCTTTTTTGACCACACTAATCCAACGGCTCAATACCATTGATAGCCTTAAAAAGAAAAAGAATTGTTTGGTCTTAAAAAGAAAAAGAAAAGAAAATATTATATTATAAGAATATAATATAGTATTATTTTAAAAGATAGATAGTTTAAGGGGTAAAAATAGAATGACAATTTAATCTTTTGCTGGAAAAGACGTCGTGATCTAGTTGAGTAATCCAAATAAGAAGAGGATACAAGCCAGATCTAGAAATGTCAGTCACAATTACTTCATTTATTTACCAAAAAACCAAAAAAAAAATTGTTTCAAAACAGAACAAATAATATAATGTTATCTTAATCATTTATATAATATATTTATTGGACCAAAGCAATAACAATAGGAAGAAGGATTCACAAGATTTTGTTCCTGCCTCTCTTTGTCCAACTTTAATAGTGGGTAATTATTTTTTGTTTTTTTTAATTTGTGGGTGGTAGACTTTCACACAAAACTAGGCCTTTTTTTCCACTTTCCCGATTTCCCTGCCTAATTTCTATCAATCATCTCAACTTCTCTGTTTAACCCTCTATCTTCTTCTCCAGAGATCTCTCGATCTCTCGATCTCTCTTCTCCATTCTTCGATCTCTCTCCTCCCTCTCCTTTCTCTATGCACCAAGACCCACACACACACCACAACCTTCTGCTCCTCCTTCTCCTTTCTCTCTGCATCGAGACCCACATACACCTCTCCTTTCTCTCTGCACCGAGACCCACACGCACACCATCGCACCTGCTCCGGCGAGTTCCTTCAATTTCTCCGGTTAGGTAAGCTTTGAGTTTTTCATTTTATGTTCTAGATCGAAGCTTAGATATGAAATTGAAGTTCTATCTCGTCTTTTTGCAAGGATTTTGGGATGAAATCGACTTGGGAATAGGCTCCGCACACCCATCTCCGGCGAGGCCGTGGGTGTCGAAGAACTTTCCGAACACCTCCGACCGTTTCACGGCAAACGGACGTTATAAAAACGTTCCTCTCGGCTTCTATTTCATGTTCATACCTAGATCGAAGTCTAGGGGGTTGTTTTACAGTCGGCCGGAGCTGTAGAAGCTCCGGCGTTCGTCTCCGACGTGCACAGTTCCGATATTTCGTGATAATATCGCGAAATTTGGATGAAAACCCCTTGGATACCAGTTATAATATCGGCTTGGGCAAAATTCGATAATATCGGCGATATATCGTCGATATTATCGATATTTTCTTCCATGGTAAAAAATACATGGAGTTTTTATTTCAGTCATGTTGAAGTTTTATTTCAGTCGTGTCAACCTCTCCGTTGCTAAATTATCACTCAACATTGCATCATAAGTTATGTATATATTTGTCACGTGGACAATACGTGAACCACTTAAAAGGATAAAAACAACATTAAGTGCACTTAGATGAGTCATTGCCAGCATTCCCTTTTATGTTTAAGTGTCTTGCATTCCTCTTATGTTTATTACAGTCTGATGGTATCCTATGGTATTCCTCTTTTCTTGTGGGAGGTCTTATGTTTAATTTTCCTAAAAGTAAATTCGAACCAAGTTATTATGACTAATCCATTACGAGGCTTAGCTTACTCCTTCATCCTTTAGTGCAGATAATATCGTATGTATTAAAAAAATGTCTAGCATCTTGCAAGTCCCAAATCATGGGAACGAGTACATAGCATGGGATGAGAGAGAAGTAGTACTACCCTTGGAGGAATAAGCGTTAGTAGTGTGTAAATAGATGATCAGGCTCCACAGGCTTGTTGAAATAAAAATATCACTCGACCGCTAAAACGTATTATTTCGTTGATACGTGTAGTTTTTTAATGATTGCATTCATTTCTTATTGTTTTGATTGGTGAGGGATGTGCACATCTCTCGTTCCACAAGTTCATAAGCGTCGCTAACCTTGAAATTAAATTTTGTTTCCTTCCCACAGAGGGATTGATTTTCTTTTCCTAAATGATTAGATAGATTTCCAATTATATGGATTAATATAGTGTTTCAAATTGGTATGAAAGATCTTAATAAAGAGTTTAATGTCGTCCTAATTAGTTTGGGATTGAAACTTTAAATGAATCATGATACTTAACACACATAGTTAGTGCTCATAAAATAACACGCTCATAAAATAGGGAAATCCAATACTTGTTTCCATATAAATTCTAGTCAGTGCTCATAAAATAACACACTCACTCGTTATTGTACTTAGACTGTTAAGATTGATAGTACTACAGGATAGAGAAAACACAAAGTACAGTAGAAAGATGGACACAAGGCCCTGTTTAGCACACTGTATAAGGCACCGGATAGTACTAATAATACGGTGTATGGTGTTTAGTGGCTGTTTGGATTAAATAGGCACCGGATTAAATAATCCGGGCCCACCTTTTTTACACGGTGTTTACCCGCTTGCTTATACCATCCAATTTCACGGTATAACTTAGTCGGGCTCTCTTCCTCTCCAGACGCACTTTTCCGCTCCAGGCGCTCTCTCTTCTTCTCCAGACACTCTCTTCCTCTCCAGACACACTCTTGCTCTCATCCCAGGTTCGTCTTCTCAAATTCTTCTTCTTCGTTTGAATCACAGTTCATCTTTTACTTTTCTTCTTTTGGGATTCCGCCCATCCCTCTATTCTTCCCCCTTCTCCTATTTTTCTTGCAATTGATTGAATCTAGTTATTATTTTCTCTCTAATTATGCAATTGATTATGTAATTTTGTGTTTTAATTAGAATTTTTGAATTTTAGGGGTTTGCTATTGGGGTCGAATTTAGGGTTTGTTGTTGGTGTTGAACTTTAATTAGAATTTTAGTGATTGGGTAGAGTGGGAGTGTGCATGTTCACTTACCTAAACAAAACTTTGTCTCTGGCTCAGCTCCCGTTTCATTCGCTGTCTCGCAGCAGCAATGCAACCATACGGACAACTGGGTAAGCCAATTTCTCTTCGCTCTTGTTCTCTCTCTCTCACTCCCCATCACCGTCTATGGCCCGAAAATTAGATCCCAATAAATTGATGTTCTTCTCAGTTTTTGCATCACTCCTTCTCAGCTTTTATCCATTTTTTAATTTTTATGTGAATTTTACTTTTTATCTGGATATATATATGTGTGAATAATTTCGGACTAGGGTTGTTGAATTGTTGATTGGCATTTATTCCACTTTGTAAAGTGATTGCCTTATAGAAAAAGAGTGAGTGAGAAATAGAGAAGAAAGGGAGAGTTGCTACTCGTCTAATGTTTCGGCTTAATTTTGATGCAACATGACACTCAATTTGATGCAACATAAGGTGATGAATATATAATGCTTTGAGGTTGTACAAAGTGTCATCATAGACTAGACTTATTTTCTCTTCGGAACTTGGTGTTGTGATTTTTTGAATTCGATTCGTAATATGCTTCCTTGATTGATGAATGTCAAGACATCTTTCTGATTTCATTGTAATTTTTCCTTCTGATCACCCCAACAGTCTGTAGGATTTATTATATGCCTATGACATTTTTTGGTAGGACTTATTAACATGCTTCCTTCTGTTTTTAGTGTTATTATGACTTCATGCTCCAGTTACTTAATTTTTTGCCACTATCTAATAATGTTATTTTATATTTTCACTAGACATGGATGAAAGAAAGATTGTGGCATGCTTCATTGTTAAGATGTGGTACTTGAATATTGTGACTTGGTTGATGATGTGGTTCATGATGAATCATAATTCAGCTAGAAGGCGGAATCGGCAACTTGCACTTAGAAATTGCACATTTGTTAGGAGAATGGTAGGGTCAGCCTATTTAGACAGCATAATAGGATATGATGATGTTCAGTGTGTGAACCAAATTAGAATGGATAGAAGAACGTTCCATTATTTATGTCAAATGCTTTGTTACCACGGTAGAGTAAAATTGGATGGTGTAGTGACAATGGAAGAACAAGTTTGCATGTTTTTGCATATACTTGCACATCATGTCAAGAATCGTACAATTGAGTGTAGGTTTTGTCGATCAGGGGAGACTATAAGTAGGTATTTCAATTCCATTCTACATGGAGTGTTAAGGCTACAAGGTAGACTTTTGAAAGTGCCAGAACCCATTCCTAATGCCTACCCAGATCCTAAATGGAGTTGGTTTGAGGTATTCTTCATATTTTATAAAAATTACTTCTAAAATTAATGTAATTAAATATATTGAGCTTACTAATGTTAATGATTTTTTTTTTTTAGAATTGCTTGGGGGCATTGGATGGGACTTACATTAACGTTCATGTCCCTGAGCGAGATAAACCAAGATACCGATCAAGGAAGGGAGAGATTGCGACCAATATGTTGGGAGTTTGTAATCTAGACATGAATTTTATATTTGTGTACCCAGGTTGGGAAGGGCCAGCCTCTGATTCTAGAGTATTCCGAGATGCGATAAGTAGACCATCGGGATTAAAAGTTCCCACGGGTAACAATAGATTATTTGTTTATATTAGTAATTTGAATCCTCATTTTTCTTATATATAGTAATATACATTTTTTGGTGTTTTAGGGTGTTACCCTTGTGGATGGTGGGTACACAAATGGTCCAGGATACCTTGCACCGTATAGGGGAGTGCGTTACCATCTCTCGGAGTGAAGAAATAGAAGACTCCCGATTAATCATGAGGAGTATTTCAATATGAAACATGTTCAAGCTAGAAATGTCATTGAGAGATGTTTTGGACTACTTAAGATGCGTTGGAGCATCTTAAAAGGTCCATCATTTTTCCCAATTAAAACACAACTTAGGATTATGACAGCCTGCTGCCAATTAAATAATCTTATTAGAAGGCATATGTCAGCTGATCCAATAGAAAATGAAATCCTAAACTTGGACGAATATGAAAGTAGTGATGATGATGAAGATATGATTGAGACTATTCAACCTACACAAGAATGGACTGCATGGAGAAACACTTTAGCTATTAATATGTACAATGAGTGGCGTGCACAAGTGTGATTTGATTAAATTTTCTTACATATGCATGTTGTCATTTTTTGAACAAATAGTGATTTCTTATGTATTCGGTTATGATACTTTATTTGAACAAAGTGTGACCTGGTTATGTATTTATTTAAAAAGTGTGATGATTTGCTTATGGTTTTTATCACTTACTAGTAATTATATGCACTGTTGATTATATGCTATCTTATTGTGTATGTAATTATAGGAATAGAAAGTGAACAAAGTAGTCAACCAAAAGGAATTAAAAGGGTTTGGAAACAACATGAAGAAGATGCATTGCTGTCCATACTTGAGGAGGCAGTTGTTAAGAATTTGCGATGTGATAACGGTTGTTTCAAACCCAGAACAATGGCTCAGTTTGAAACAACTATTAATTTGAAATGTCCTAATGCCAATATAAAGGCAGTTCCATATATTGAGTCCAAAATGAGGAGGTGGAAAAAAGATTACGCAATAGTTTATGACATCGTTAATAAAACTGGTTTTGCATGGAATGATGTACGAAAGTGTATTGAGGTTGATAGCACTGAAGTATGGCAGTCCTATGCGAACGTAATTCTCTAACATAATACTAGAATTTAACTTTACATATTTGATTACTTAACATGTTCCTTTACATACAATTTAATAGTATGATTGTGTCTACCAAACCATATCCTCTAGACCCATTCATTATGACAACTTAATTAAATTAATGGATGCTTGATTATATCAAGACATGTTGAAGGGAACAAAATAAGATTATTTGTATTTTATGGATAATGTGATTTGTTTTCGCATTGCAGGTTAACAAAGAAGCAGAGGGTTGGCTAGGAAAATCGTTTCCATTGTATGACAGATTGAATGTTATTTTTGGGAAAGACCGAGCAACTGGAGTAGGAGTTGCAACTCCTACTGAGATGATGAATTAGCCTGAGCACATTACTGAAGATGAAGATGAAGATGAGGTGGAGACTAGTTCTCCTTCTGTTGCTCGACGATCTAGCAGTTCAAGTACCCGAAAAAGGAAGAAGGTGCTAATGATAATGATCTTCATGTGGCATTTAAAGAAATGCTTTCTGAATCAATGGATAAGTTGGGTCAAGTTTTACAAACTGCTTTTAGGAAAGGAGTGGATCCAAAACCTGAGATTGCTTCAGAATTGTCAAAGATAGATTTATCTATTGAGGATCAAATCAAGACACTAAATATTCTTTTCGAAAAGCCACAGAATGAGAGGACATTCTTGTCTTTGGATGGTGCAATGAAAAAAGCTTTCGTACTCATGTTACTTGGACAAAGTAACCGCAATTGACATTTCAAATCAACAATAATATATTTTGTTAAAAACATCATGCATATCTTTTGTTAAAAGCAGCATGCATATATTTTGGCTATCTGGACTAACTGTTTCTTACTAAAACCAGCTTGCATTTGTACATTTTATGAACCTGAATATGTGGTTGAATTATATAACGTAACGATTGTAGTTGTTTTTTGTGAACCTTCTTTTATGTTATTGGAAAATATTTTGAATTTGATGTATGGAATTTACTATTTTTCTTTGTTATTTGAAAATTTGTGTGGTTTTCAATAGGTATAAATATGAGAAAATTTCAACAAATTAATTTTTTTTTTCTTTTGTCCTATCCGATTCAGTACCAATCACAGTATAAATAATATGGTCATTAATCCAATACTGCACCAAACGTCAGACTAATTTAGTCAGTACTATCCGGTGGTTATTTATCCTATCCAACAGAAATAGTTAGTACAATGCGAGCTGCCAAACGAGGCCCAAGGATTTACGTGGTTTGACAATTTGTGCCTTTGAGCGATCAATCTTCCAATCAAAATAATGGGTACAACAAGAATAATCTTACCAAACCAAAGACAAGGTTTAATGAATACAAGAAAGTATAACATACTTTTATCGCGTCTCTAGAACAATTGACAATGTACGAAGTTCGCCTCTAAGATGCTCTCATATAAGATCATGGAGACGTTCCAACTTGAACTTGCTAAGTGAATACATTCTTCCAACTTGAACCAAACACAAGCGTTTCAACTCAATTGAGCACTCATATGCTATGTCTTCTATCTTTTTATTTGCAGATGCTGATATAAAACCTTCAGCTATCCATAATTAAGTCAATTGTTCCATTGGTATTTCACAGTCCTTGGGAAAAGAGGTCAATGGAGAAAACACAGCTTGTGGGGTTTTGACCCACAGTCCTTGGGAAAAGAGGTCAATGGAGAAAACACGGCTTTTGGGGTTTTGACATAAACCGTATCACTTTCATCTTTTCTTAACTGATAATTAGGGTATGGTTCATAGTGATATGCTTCATTTTTTGTTTTGGGTATTTTTTTTGTTTCATGCACAAGTTCCTAAAATGATCTTGGGAGGTTTGAAGTTGACCCCTTGGAGTTTTGGGTCTGCTAACTAGTTAGATCTTTAGTCTTGTAACTTGTTACGTATGCACAATGACGATTTGATATGCCTTCACTTCTTCGTTGTTTGACTCTCTCTCATTTGTGGAGAGTTTTATTTTAATTCTTCTCAGTTTCTAACCCAGGAATTTTCTTTCTTGTTTTGTAGTGTAGTTGAGTTAATTAGAGGTTTCAAAAGAAGAAGCTGGTTTTAGTTTTCTTCCCATTCTTTTGGCAAGAAGATCAGAAATATGGCTAAGGAAGTCATTTTAAAGGTACTTCGAGCACTCAAAGGTCCCATCCTTAGGGAAGTGAAGTTCTTAAGTGGTGTCAACCATTTCTGGATGCAGAACATGAGCTATTTTTTTATAGAAGGCTTTCTGAAAAACGTGGATGCAAGACAAGTCGAGCAGGAATCAGTATGCATTTTGGTTGAGTATTTGATGAAAGAAGAAAACTCAACCAAGTTGTTTGAATTTGAGGAATGGGAGGGTTTGGATATATCACTTTTGCAAAACGAGTTTATCATCACAGTAAAGTTAGAGATTACTTTGATGAGTTTTCTTGGGTGTGTGCACTGAACAATGTCAAATAAGAAAGTCTGGGTTTTCTTGGATGTGTGTACTTTCCTATTTGACATTATTCAGTACACACACCCAAGAAAACCCATTAAAGTAACCTTTCCAAATCCTTTACTGTGATGATAAACTCATTTTGCAAAAGTGATCTTTCCAAATCCTCCCATTCCTCAAATGGAAACAACTCGGTGGAGTTTTTCTTCTTTCACCAAATACTCGACCAAAATGCATACTGATTCATGCTCTACTTGTCTTGCATTCACGTCTTTCAGAAAACCCTCTATAAAAAATAGCTAATGTTTTGCATCCATAACTTGATGGTTGACACCACTCAAGAACTTCACTTGCCTAAGGATGGAGGCTTTAAGTGCTCGAAGTACCCTTAAAATGACTTCCTCAGCCATATTTCTGATCTTTTTGCCAAAAGAAAAGGAAGAAAGACAAAACTAAAACTAGCTTCTTCTTTTGGAACCTCCAATTAACTTAACTACAAACTATAAAACAAGAAAGAAAATCCTTGGGTTAGAAACTGAGAAGGATTAAAAGAAAACACTACGCAAATGAGAGAAAGTCAAACAACGAAAAAGCGAAAGCATATCAAATCGTCATTGTGCATACGTAACAAGTTACAAGACTAAAGATCTAACTAGAAACACAGAGCAATTTTGAATCGTTAGCAGACCCAAAACTCCAAAGGGTCAAAGAAAACCTAGCAAAAGAAACGCAGCGAAACAAAGAAAACCTAGCAAAAAATAAGGATCAGCAAGAAATTAGTTCATAGTTGTAAGAAAGCAAATGTGAAATAGTTCACAGTTGTAGGAAATCAAAAGTAAAAATGTATAATTGTTTAGTAATTAGTTGGGGAGAACTAATAATTTGGGCTTTAAACCTAAACCCTTCCATTTCACGAACCAACTCCCCTTACTCTGTAACCCAACAAGCGAAATTGGTCTCCTTGCGCAAATGGCTTGCATATCAGCAGCACAATTTAAAAGAACAGTAGAAACAAAACAAAACAAAAAAAAAAAAAAAAAAAAAAGGCAAAGACGTTGTGTGAGAAGCCATGGGGTTGAAATGAGATGGATAGCTGAGGAGATATATCTATCTCACAAACCAACTATAAATTATAAATCCCCTTTTCTAATTCACACAAAACCCAGCATCCCTATAAATACTGAAACAACCTTCATCAAAGGAGCCGCTGGAGAGACACAGATGATGGACTGCGGAGAGTATAATAGGGACAGCCGGAGTCGAGAGACGAATATGGAGGTGAGAATCGACGAGAAGATAGGGGAGAATTGAGGAGAGTGAGAGCTGTATGAGTAGGGAGGATGGAGAGGAGGTGCGGCTTGGTGTGAGCATCAGGAGGTTTAAAGTGGTTTTTATGGGGAAAAATAAGAAATCATAAGATTGGATAAGGACACGTGTCATTGCATGAATGGTTGAAAATCTTCATAAAAATCTCAACAGATAAGGAGAGATATTTTAATATGACCGTCACACGAGATGGTACACCATGTATCACTATACAAATAGTAAGATATGTGTGTAAAAAGTTAATAACTTAAAAAGTAAAATTTTCCACCACTTACATAAAAACACGTGGTGTACCATCCGTATTCTCGTCACAATAAAAAATTTCTCACAGATAAGGCTAATGAATAATGACATGTGACACTACATGAATGATCATGAATCTTAACAAAAAATTGAGGGGATATTACTATTTACAAATATATGTTTTTATTTTTTATGCTTTGTTGGTCTTATCTTATCCTTCATGTCTCATTATCACTTCAAATTTCCAATGAAATTTTCAACAATTCTTGTTGCGCCACATGTCACTATCCATTAATAATCTCCGCTTAGATTTTTTATAATTTTTTTACTATTCACATTGCGTCATGTATCCTTATCCAATCTTTTAATTTCTAATATGTTTTATACAAATCATTCAGCTCATGTGTCAGTAGCGATGAGTACTACCAACATAACATGAATATTTTTCAAAACATGTCTCGAGCTTAGAGGTCTAACATAAACATAGAAAAAAGGGCCCTTGTAGATGCATTTTGGTCATTTCACATAATATGGAACGAATCTACAAGAAAATTAGAGACGAATCTGGTTGTAACATTGCTCTTTTGTTTAATAAACGATATTATCTAGAGAGATATTGGGCTTAACCTCACAATGTATTAATAATAATGTAATTCACCTAACATTGCCCTTAGTTTTGAGATTTGTGATACATTTCTTTTTTGTTTTGCTAATAATTTACATATCTATTTTCGTAAAAAAAAATAAAAATAAAAAAATAAATAAATTACATATCTCTGTGTATGTATATATATTGGAAGTTTTACCATCTACAAGGAAACTAGCTATGTTATGCCATATTTCCTATTATTCAATGTCAATCCTAAGGATATTCATGCAAATCCCATACCACCTACAGAACATTCGGCAGGTGTGAAGCGCAAATCCCCTACTTCACCAAATGGAGTCCATACCTAGAAGAGGTTAAGGAAGAAATTGTAAACGTATTTGGTTCTCAGTTTTTGCGGTGTCTTTGTCACCTTGGTACTTTTGTATTTGCAAGGATGAAAGTTCTATGATTACCAGACAGTTTGTATTTTGCAAGGATGAAAGTTTTATGAATACCAGACAAGAAATAGGTAAAATGCACTTCTAGTAGGCGGGTATTGTCATGGATTCACAAACACGGGGTAAGATTTGAATACCCATACTTTTCTGGGCTTCAGGTTCACCATGACACTACGATGGGATTAGATTATTATTTAAGTGCTGGCATAATGTTAATGCAATTGACTTGTTAAATGTTAGCAAAGTGATTCAAAAGAGAACCAAAGACATTTACAATTTCTTCCTTAACCCAATAACCCTCTTAAAGGTATGGACTTCTTTTTGGCCAAGGCCGAGGAGGCTTCCGCTCGCCGCTACAAAATCCTCGACCCAGAGAGAGAGGCGGCGAGAAACCAGTTCTTCATCAAAACTGCTCCAACACCTATGAATTGCTACCTAGCCTCTGTAAGGTCTCTCTCTATTAGTGAAAAAGGGAATTGTTATTGTCACTCCAAAAACTTCATTTTGCACTCCAAACTTTTTATAATTAGAAAGAAAAATGCACTTGTGAGGAGTGTAGAATAAGATTTTTAGAGTGCTAATAACAGTTTCCATTGAAAAATTTAATTTTTCAAAAGCAGAATGTTTTTTAATTAAGAATTGAAACAGCAATCAAAACTCCACCCCCAAGCTCAACTTTCTCTATCATAAGGTCTTTTTTTGGCAACGCAATCCATCATTAGTTAAACAGAGAAGAGATTTTTCAGTGTGCCCTAAATACAGCGTGGAACACCATATGTCATTATATAATTAGGGGACACTTGAAGAAAAAAAATTCTCCAATTACGGCGGCATAATTATATGTATATGGGCTTAGAGCCGTAAATGCCCTTTATTATACCTTCTGGCTTTGTGTTTGAGGAGGGTTGATAAGTGCTCTTACTTACCCTCAACTATCAATCTGGTTGCATATGTATTAGGAAATGCTAGTAGGATGCTAGTTAAATTTAACAAGAGTGATTGAGAGGTAGAGTTGCATGACAGAGTGAGTTCAAACTCCGTTGGTGGCTAGTCTAACATCTAATCTAACAAAATCTATCATTTGACAAAAAAAAAAAGGGTAAATAAAAAGAAGAGGACACATCTAGGTTCGAACTTAAGACTTGGAGGCATCACAAGAGAAAAAAGGCACAGAGCTTGCTCGTGTGAAGAAACCATAGCAAGTCTAGTATAAAGCTGATGTGTAAATGCACTTCTCATTTCTTCGAATCTAAGGCCATCTTCAATGGAAATGGTTAAAGGGCTAAGGCCATCTCCAAAGGGCAGGGCCATAGGTCATGTTTTGGCCAGAAATGAGAAAAAAATCATTCCCAATGAAGGGCTGGGCCAAAGGAGAAAGGGATCCACCGGGCCAAAGAGGAGCCTGATTGCCATCGGGCTGGGCAAAACCAGCCAGCCTGTTTGAGGGGCCTATTCTGTTACAACCCACTTGTTAGTTGACATTAGCTAGTCGTTAGATTTTGATTTTTTAGGAAGAAATTTAAAACAAACTAAATTTTTTAATTTTTTTTCTATAAATACCTAAGTGTTGCAGTCCTATTGGATTAGGAATGTGATTGTGTAAATCCTAATGTATCTAGGAGTATCTTTTATATTCTTATTAGTAGTTTAATTCCTATTAGTGATGTAATCCTAAAAGGGTAAGGATTCTACCTATCCTACTAATATAAATAAAGGCACAATAAGGTGATATAACACACATCTCATAATTACATATCTCTCTTTTCTCTCTTGTTGCCATTGGCCCCTCTCCCTCTCTGTCATTTATACAGTTCAGTCAAATAAGCATACAACACGTTATTAGCACGCTTTTGCCAGAAGCTAAGGAACTGAAGGATCGTATGAGGATGTTTTCTTCTACAAATTCAAAAGCTTTAAATTGTTTTCTACCAATCAGGTTCTTTTAATATAAATTAAGATATTTGAAACGACATTGAAGCATGAAAACAGTCCCCATGATGCATAAACCCCCTATATTTATACTTTCCTTTCAATTATATATATTGTATATATGTTCATATATTTTGTATATGTATATTTATATACACTTGTCCATGCATTACGCATTTATGCTATGTGGAATTGTGAGTCAAAGTATCGAAATTAATTTAGAAGCAATTAAGGGTTTTTAACCCTAGATATTCGAAAAACAAAAAAAAAGAAAATGGGGATTTTTGCAGCACCACCGTCGCACAACCACGCTGGCTTAAAGCCCAGCCATGTCGAGGAAAAAATGTCATACAGACACCTAGACCATGCGCACAGCCCTTTGGGCTTATTGCCGTGTTGAAACCCAACCAGGCTCCGACTTGGGTTAACCAACCCCACAGGCCTAAAGCCCTGGTCCACATCCTAAGCCCATAACCCGCAAGCTTTTTCTTACTGGGCTTGAGAAAGCCCCGGCTTGTTGCTACCACAGCTAACCTTTCAGGTTGGGCTTATCCCACAACCCAAAGCCACGGCCCCATTTTCGCTAAGGCTCACGTGAACTTACCTGCAAGCCAGCTTCGACTAGGCTTACTTCCCGCGTTGCTCTCGACCCAAGAATGCCAGCAGCTTGTTGCTGGGCTTTTTTTCCCTCGGCCTATGGCCTATTGCTACTTTTGGGCTGCTGTTGCAACCAACCCAAGCCTCTAGGGTTTTGCCCTACTTACGACACCCAAGCCCAAACCCTTTTGGGCTATGGTTTTTGAACCCAATGCTATTTTTTTGCATTTTAAATAATTTTAACTCGAATGCTATTATTCTTTTTTGCTTCTACAATCGAACATGTATGGTCCGATTTATTGAACTAATTAAAATGATTAGCAGTCCATTAATCTGACAATTAATCCACAATTATTGACCTGAAGTTCAATTTTTGGCATTAACGATTCAATAAATTATTTCGTTTCTTTAAACCATTGACTATCTTTCGTTGTCCCAATGCACTCATACTTGAGTTCATGAAGCAATCCACAAATTCATTATACTTTATTGTATATTGTATTCTGTATTCTTGTAGGTACCCTTATATGAACTAAACGTTCATAAACTAAATCAAACCTGTAGTTTCGAATTTGGTGCCTTTGAAACTTGAAGTTTTCATTCAAAACTTACCACATGAAACCCACAGCTTTCATGCTTAAATTAAACCAATATATGTCTATAGAACCTGAATGTTGTACGATATATGTCTATACGACTAACCATGTTTTGGTGTACCTTTTATCTTAGGGACATGTCGAACTTGAACAAGCTCGATTTCACTGTTCTGGAAGTATTTGGAAGAAAATACTTGAAGCGGGTTCAAGACGTGAAGCTCCATCTAACTGCAAAGAGTCTTAGAGCCACCATCAAGGAACCAATCGATGATGAACCCGTTGACAAAGCTCAGAAAGCTACTGCTATGATGTTCATTCGAAGACACATCCGTGATGCACTATAGACTGAGTACCTCGTAGAAGAGGATCCCCGTACCCTTTGGCTCACTTTGTTGAATTGTTTCAATCACCAGAAAAACATTTACTTGCTTGAAGCAAGATACGACTGGCAGCATTTATGCTTTCTAGACTCTAAGTTTGTGAATGAGTATAACCTGAAGTTTGTAGAATCCGATTATTGTGTAAGTTATGTAAAGATGACTTAACCAAACATGATCTCTTAGAGAAGACATATTCGACCTTCAATGGCACCAATATTATCCTACAAAAGTTCATCAAAATTTTGGATTTGATATATGTTATACTTCTCGCTGAAAAGCAGAACCAGCTTTTGATGAAGAATCATCAAGCTCGACTTACTGGCTCGAACGCTCCACCTGAAGCACATGCGACTAATTCTAGCAGCCACAACTGACGGAAACCTCGTCGTGGCGGTGGTAATGGGCGACAAGGCCCACCACGGACCCAAGGTCCACCGAACAAAGGCACACCATATTGCGTGAAAAATACTATTTTACTAACTTCGTACCTAAGAATGTACCTCTAACAACCCTCTCAGGTCCATCCAACCTAATAGAAGGATACGGAAAGGCCCATATAATGTTGTCCAATGGTACTGAATTAACCATTAAAGAGGCACTCTTTTCTCCACGTTCCGAAAGAATGTTGTTGAGTTTTAGAGATATTCGAGATAATCAATATCATATTAAAGCCATTGAAGAGAATGGTTCTAAATTACTTTGTATTCTTACGAATATGTCCAGAAGCATATTCACGAGAAGCTGGAATGTCTCTCGAGTGGGTTGTACATAACAACCATTCGAGCCCCTTAGACACACCATGTGGCCAACCCTAGTGCTGAGTTCCAGGACACTTTCCTGTTTTGGTATGATCGAATGGGACACCCTGTACAAGATTTGATGCACCGTATCCTCAAAGTATCTCATGGGCATCACTTGAAATCTTATCCCGACCATCCGATTTGCAAAGCATGCTCCCTGATCAAGTTGAACATTCAACCCTTAATTACAAAGATAATTCACGACTCCCCTAAATTTCTTTAAAGGATTCAAAGGGATATTTGTGGACCTATCCAACCAACGTGCGGACATTTAGATATTTCATGGTGTTGGTTGATGCATCAACACGATGGTCACATGTTCGTTTATTGTCCACACACAATGCTACATTTGTGAAACTCCTAGCACAAATTATTAAACTTAGGGCTCACCACACTGATTATTTAATTAAGTCGATTTGACTGGATAATGCTGGAGAGTTTACGTCACAAACTTTTGACGATTATTGCATGCCTGTTGTGATTGATGTTGAACAACATGTACCTCATGTTCATACCCAAAACGACTTGGCAGAAACTTTCATAAAGTGCTTTCAAACGATAGCTCAAACTTTGGTTACGAGAACCAACTTGCCCGTATCTGCCTAGGGCCACGCAATATTGCACACAACTATGTTGGTCCGCCTGAGGCCCATTGCTATCCAACCTCATTCACCGTTATAGTTGGCTACTAGATACGAGCATGACTTTTCACATTTACGTGTGTTTGAATGCGCAGTTTATGGGCCAATAGCGCCGCCACTACGTACCAAAATGGGTCCTCAAAGAAAAATGGGAATCTATGTCAGTTATGATTTGCCATCCATTATACGTTACTTAGAGGCTTTGAGATGAGATCTCTTTACCACATATTTTGTGGATTGTCACTTTGATGAGGCAGTTTTCTCATCGTTAGGGGGAGATAAGATCACTAATGTTCTTGTAGAATGTCGCAAATTGTCATGGATTACTTCCACTATGTCTCATTTAGATCACTGCACGCTTAAGTCTGAAACTGAAGTGCAGCGCATTGATAATGTAATCCATGAAAACTCGCAAAGATGGATTTTTATTGCAAAGATGGAGATCGAACGTTTCTCTCTCTTGCTCAAACAATTATTTTTCTTGCTTATTGATTTTCCACAAAGTACTTAAGAAGAAAGACATTGTAGAACTCAAGATTTATAAACCATGAAGGATTCTGAGTAATTTTAATTTTGGTATGTGATTTCTTAGGATGGATGGTAGGTTTTATAGAGAAAAAAGAAGGATGAGGTTGTAGATAATGCCACGTAACACACCGTAATTGGTTAAAAATCTTATCAAAATATATCATCAAGGTTTCTAAACAGATAGTGACATGTGTCGCAACAGAATTGGTTAAAAATCTTATCGAAAATCTATCATTAACGATTTTAAACAGATAGTAACACGTGGCGCGAGAAAAATTATTTAAAAATCTATACGAAAATCTATCCACAAAAATTATACTTTTAGATAATGACACATGGCGTGACCAGATCGGTTAAAATTCTTATCCGAAATTAAAAATGAAATTATTTTTATTATTTTATAAAATAAAAATACTAATATTTTAATACGAATTTTCTGGACTATTCAGTATAGGGTGAAGATTTACTGGGATAGTTACTGTTCACTAGATTGCGTTGGCCATTGCCTAGAAGGGCCTTACTACACTAAAACTGGTCTTAGACCATCTCCAACCAAAAGGACTAAATATAGCCCCGTCCATAATTATAGTCATGCAAGATATTATTTTTAAATGAACAATGCCTGACTATATTTATATATCATCTCCAACCGAAAATGGCTAAACATAGCCCCTCAATAATTTATTATTTTTAAGTTTTTTTTTAACTTATTGGTTAATTGAATTAAACTACCATATTAAAATAAGGTTATCTAGACATATTTTGAGTGTCACTTGTCGCTAAATGAATAAGACTATGGATTTTTTATCTTTATATAATCTCAATAATTTTTCAGATGAGATTTCTAGTGACACAGATGTCAAGTCTTTCCTTTAGTTGAAGTTGTGGTCATATGAAAAAAAAATAGGGGTGTGCCTATTTAGCGATAAAATCAAAAATGCAAATGAAAATTGGATTATTGGAGGCTGACTATGAATGCATGCCTAAATATTCACTGCACATCATTTACCAAAAGTGAATTGTTTTACCTGTGGCCGTTGGATTCTTACATGTTGGATCTACAAAGAGAATGTAGTAGTAGTTGCTGGGCCCCAGTAAACGGGCTGGGTATCAAGCCAAGCTTGGCCAGCCCGATAGCCCTTCCCCCATCTTTTAGCTTGGTAGGCTCCACTAAATTTTAGCCCAGTTTTTAGGTTGGATATGGATTTTGTTCAAATCATACTATATTTTGGCCATTTAGGCCATCTTCAACAAAAAAGACTATGTTTAGCCCCCATTTATATTATAAATCTGTAAGAAATTATTTTTTAATTAACAGTATTAGGTCATATTTATATACCACCTCCAACTGAAGGAGGCTATTTTTTAGCCCCCTCAATAATTTAGTATTTTAAGTTTGTTCTTTAA
This sequence comes from Malus x robusta, assembly GCA_963082935.1. Lineage (NCBI taxonomy): Eukaryota > Viridiplantae > Streptophyta > Magnoliopsida > Rosales > Rosaceae > Malus > Malus x robusta. Next base: position 27,108,770 of record OY720337.1, read on the forward strand.
TTTATTGGTTAATTAAATTAAATTACCATATTAAAATAAGGTTTTCAGACATATTTTGTGTACCTGATAAGCTCATATTTATATATATTTTACATCAAATCCACTTGTCTTTTCTTAGTTAGTTCATTATGAGCTATTTACCTTGTTTTTGTGTTTTTTAGGATTTGTCAAGCAAAGAAAAGAAAAATAGCACAAGCGGGATTTTAAGTAACAAATTCATCAAAATTGCCTGTGCATATCAGCTGATTTTGGAAGCAAGTTGCGAACAACTCAGAATGAATTAGAGAATAAGCCTTATATGCTCGGAAATCTACGGATGTCTATTTTCTGGAGCATTTCACGAATTGTTAATATCCTTTTTTCTAGAATAAGTTATGGCCGTTTTAACACTGAAAGGGAGCAGTTTGTAACTGCAATGAAAGCAATAAACCCATAAAACTAGCAACCAAAACTGATGCAGTCAAGAACTAGCTACTTGACACCTATTCAAATATCAGAGAAATAGAATTAAAGATGAGGATTAAGATGGAGTAATTGGCATAAAGGCTTCCTAAAGAGTTACAATTGTTTTACCATTTTCTCTCATTTATTGTCATCACTAAATTGCTATTAGCAGGGGGAGTACAAAAAAAAAAAAAATATGCAGATTGCAACGGAAAGGAAGGGAAAAAAATAAAAGGCATCAGCATTGGAGAAGGAAGGGAGGAAGGATGAAGTCTTGGCATTCTCTTTTCAAACTCATGTCTTTCTTTTGGTTTTATTTAAGGATTATGTGTAGCTAATTTTTAGAAGTTAGGGGTTGTTTTGAAGCCCCAAATATGATTGCAAGTTTGTTATGACATTTTGTTTGAATTACTTTTCTGAATGGACGTCCTTAGAACGTACCATAGTACTTCCTTTCACTATGCCATATGCTAATAGATCTTTACTGCTTCCTCGATACTTAATTCACTCTAACAGTGAGAAATTAACTTGTACTTCGATTTTACTGTCTACCTGTGAAGGTGATCGAAAAGGTGGCTAGTTTGAGAGGTTATGTTTACCTAGATAAGTGATAAGGTAAAAACAACTATGAGTTTACTGTCCTAATACAAAGCATGCACCTAACGTTTCGAGATTTAGTTTCTTCGGCTCCAACAATCACTGTTGATTAGTCTATTATTCGCGCGCTAATTAATATATTTATGATATTTTGATATTATTTGTTATCTTGAAACTGTGAACAAACATTTTGGTATAAAGGTATCACACCCAGATACTAGCACCTGTGTCTGGTATCAAAAATCATACTGCTGAATACTGGTTAGCAGTTTCTGGATATCGGACAATATCATCAATTAGTAGCGCCACCATGGATTGATTACAGACTAGAGCCTGCTAAAGTGGGTAGTTTTGGACGACTGATAAGGAACTGGTCCTGTGAGGTGGTTTCATAATTCTAGGAGAAAAACTCATTACCACAGAGATTTTATACTAATAATAGGTATAACAACTCGTACTTCGGTACATATACTCATCGAAATGACGAGTATATCACCAAAAGAAATTTGGAAACTAGTATTGGTTAAGATGTCCTAAAGCCAGAAAAAGGAATTTACTAATAATCTACTTTAGAATGGGTTTAAACAGAAGTCGATCTTTCTCCTGAAGATCCAAAATGATAACTAGTGTGTTTGAGAAGGCAAGTACCATCGGGGACCAAATTGACTGTTCCCCTAGATATTTCTTTTGTTGAGTGCTACCACTTTAGCACCAAGTGTCGCTCAAGACAATTTTGGACTCTTGACGAAGTAAACTTCGTAAGAATTCCAATAAATGGTATGCTAACTGGTATTGCCAAGGAATCAAAATCAATTCTGGTTTCCTATCTCCAAAAGGTTGATAATGATGGCGTCAAAATAATGATGGGATTGATTTACAGTTCCTTGGTGATCCACCAATATCGATACATTAGCCCTGCTTTAAGGCCATCAACTTGTCCCAAATCTACATGTTTCCTTGGTAGGGAAGTTCTTCGCTTTAAGTCTAAAAGCGTTCGCCAAAGTGACTTTCTAAATATCAACAAGTCGACAAAACTACCCAAAACTCAGGAAAGCTAACACATTTTTCCTATTCGACGATGTGGCAAGATTCAAACATTAGGCTCAAGAATCGAGAATGCTTACATCATGCGTGTGATGAATGCAATACTGCCCTACATATGCTCTGATACCAAACTCACACATCTCGACTCAGAATGTCCACTAAGACTCCGAATTAAGCTGTGCTGGCCGACACCTGGAAGGTGACGAAGCCATAAAGTATAGTGATGTGGAAAATGTGAATAAATTTAAATCTAAAAGTGCCTAAAGACAAGAGAGCGCTGTGAGCTGGAATGAACCCATTTTACACGCGACCTCAGAGCATAAGTAAAGTACAGTAATGTGGGTAAGGATCATACCCTCAGAGGTAGCCATTTATACTGCAATTCGCCAAGAATCCTCGTCGATACGAACTTTCAGCAGCTAAAACTTGGAAGGGTGAAAAACAGAAAACGTGAGTGGGCAAAAACAAAGTTTTTGAAAACATCTTTCTTTTTAAAATGTAACAACCCCTCACCTTAAAACCCGTATAATTTCCCAGAAAATAATACTACATACGTAAATAGAAATCATATTCAAGAACAATGGAAATCAAGTATATGCCATGTCAACCATCTCAGTAGTAAATGAGTAGGCCAGGTGATAAAATCAATACAAAATGACATGTCAGCCGGAGTCATCTAATGTGACCTGTACGGCTGAACCTATAGCTCATTTATCAACTCCTGGACACGAGTCAGAACCATCTAATGTGGTATGTACGACAGGCTGGGTGTAAATACGTACGCTCAAGTGCTACGATCACGTGAAGGCTGTGCGAAGTATCGCAAGTCACCTACGAGTTGAAACCACCTATTGTGGTCTGTACGACAGGCTAGCACCTGCCTTGGATCCAAGGTGAGCGTCTGGTGCGGGAGGTGAACGACCTCGTGAAGGTTAGGCCCTGGCCTCGGACGGAGCACTAACACCGGGGTGCAAGATAATGAACACTAGATACATCGAATCACAACCATACATAATGCAATCATTATCACCGATAAGTACTTACCTGAAGCTTACCTACACTTTCGCAACATCAATAAATATTATGCATATCTATACTAATGCATATACTAAAATGTAATGCAATAGATATGGCATAAAAAAACGTAATTCTATTTAAAACAGTTTTTAGGAAAAATGTAAAGCATATATATATATATATATATATATATATAGAAAACCAAAAGCCCACTCATCTAGAATCTGCGCTACAACTCCTTAGAATAAGCATCGAGACGTCACAAATGAACGGCGCCTAGAACAATTATCAAACCACATCTCAAAATCCTTATCAATAGAACACGTAACTTACATAAAATACATTCCCAAGGACGTTCTAGAATGATTTGAGACCATTAACCAAAAGTCGACCGTCGGTCAAAGATCAACAGTAGGGTCCACAACCCTACGTAATTCGATTTGGAAGATCCACATCTCAGATCTCTGATCCTTAACTTCCAAAGATCCACATTATACTTCTAAAACATCATACTTAGTTTCATTACGATCCAATGGTTAGATCTCTGCCAATTGCAAATTCAAGTGACGGTTAACGTTTTATCCTATGAACTTACAAATCCAATTTGGGAAAATCCATACTTCATATTCCTGACCCATAAGTTCCTATGACCCTTAAATATTACGTACCATAACGTATTGAATTTTGGTGACAATCCAATGGTCAGATCGTCGATTCATATAATTATCAAGTAACGTACCTCAAATCACATCATACAGATATCAAATCTGAGATCAATATATCGATTTAGCATAAAATAACATCAGCGGCCCACTGGCCATGCGTCGCCACACGCATGCCTTCGGTGGCGGTCAGCCACCCCGACTCGTAGAAAAATTCAACTATTTCTAAAAATTACCAAATTTTACAGGAAAGTAAATCTCAATGAGTGGAGCAACTTTCATACATGTGATTAAGGCCAATTTGGCCAAAAAAGCCCTAATTTCATGAAAACCCTCCTGAAACCCTAAAGATGGTGTGCTTCAATTCGACCTCCATACTCACTCCGACACTTCCACCACTGCTTGGGCTTTGTTCATGAGGTTGAGGGGAGTCTAATGGTGGTGGTAATTAAATGAAATCATTTTAGATTTGGAGGATTTCGGCCAAGAGTCTTCGCCATACCCGTGGCTCCCTAGGTTTCGGTTCTTCACGAAATCAAGGTTATACTCAGTGGAGTTTCGGTGAAAATAGAAAAGGGAAGGATGATGGCCAGTTTTCAGGTGGTAACAAGGTTTGGATCGCCAGAAAATCGACTGGAAAGCGTCGAAAAACCCATGGCACAGGTCGAATTTGAAGGGATAAATGGGTCAAAGGGAAATAAAAATCTCGTTTGGTGCTTCTCACTTCCCGCATTTCTCTCTTTGCTTTGCCTTTTCATTGGTCCTTCTTTCTCCCCCTTTCACTGATTGGCCTGCACCCCTCCTCATCCTCATTTCCTTCCCATCACAACCACACATGTGGCATAACTAGATAATGCTCCAAAAATCTGGAGCATCCCAGAAAATAAGAATTTTACAATTTTGCCCTTAACTTCAATTGTTAATAACTTCTTCATTATAACTCCAAATTACATTCCGTTTGTATCCACGCGTTCGTAGCAACAAGTACTACTAGGATATTCCAAGAAAACAAGTCTTACATGACACGACATGACAGTAAACAAAAGTCAACACTTTGCCTAGAAGGGCATTTTCGTAAATTTACTTATTAAAATTATGAAAACTGAAATTTTTAGGAACAGGTTGTTATAGAAGCGCCCTAACCTTACTCACAAGGCCCCGAACTTCAAGAATAAGGACAAAGCACCTGATACCATGGATACAGACACATGCTACCATTGTGGTTCAGATGACCATTAGTCTCGTGTTTGCCGTGCTCCCTCAAAGGTTGTAACTGAATATCATTCACGTCATAAGAAGTTTGAATCAAACTTTATGCAAGTAGATGAACCGGAGAATACCAAAATGGAGGTTTCTGATTTTCAAGAGGCTATTACCCTTATGGAAGATTAGAATCTTATACATGAACTATTTTTAGTTGCATTTTAGACCCATGAAGTAGAATTCCCCTAGTGGCCGAACCCTCTTGTTTTTTGGTTTAAGTTTGAACAATTTTCCTTCATTTTTGGATTATTTGTTGTGATTTGTATTTTGGATATTAAGTTTTTTTTTTTTAATTACCAACCTTGAATGCTTAAGTTAGTTTGAATTGATATTTTTTTTTAGAACTTTTATGCATGTGATCGATTCAAATTAATTTTTATTTCAAGATATGACTAGTGGGAAAGTTAGTTGTCTGGCGGATAGTACAACCACGCACACTGTTTTGCGTGAACACATGTATTTCACTAACTTCGTACCTAAGAATGCACATCTGACAACCTTATCAAGCTCATCCAACTTGATCGAAGGATACAGTAAGACACATATAATATTGTCCAACAGTACAATCTTGACCATTGAAGAGGCGCTTTATTCTCCATGTTCCTGAATAACGTTGTTGAGTTTCAAGGACATTAGAGGCAATAATTACCACGCTGAAACCTATGTAGAAAATATAGTTGAATTGATGTGCATCACTTCCTACGAATATGGCCAGAAGCGTATTTTAGAGAAGATGAAGCGTATCCCGAGTGGTTTGTATACTACAACCATACGCCTTCTAAAGAGCCAATATGTGTCGGCCCTACCTCAGGGACCGCGCATGAAATTACACTTTGGCATGATCATTTGGGACACCCTGGACAAATAACGATGCGCCGTATTCTCAAATCTTCATACGGGCATCGACTAACCCAAAGTTTAAATTCAATTCAAGGAATTGCATGTCAAATATGATCTATGGGAAAGCTTATTATTAGGCTTTCTTATGACAAGATTTGCTCGAATCCTCCTACTTTTTTACAAATGATTTAAGAGGACATTTGTGGATCGATTCACCTTCCATGCGGACCATTTCGATATTTTATGGTTTTGGTTGACGCTTCCACACTTTGGTCACACATGTGCTTGTTGTCCACAAGGAACGCTGTATTTTCCAAACTGTTGGCTCAGGTTATCAACCTCAAGGCTTACCAGCCTGATTATCCGATCAAATCTATTCGATTAGATAATGTCGGATAATTCACATCTAAAACTTTTAATGACTATTGCATGTCGGTTGAGGTTAAAGTTGAACATCCAGTACCCCATGTTCACACCTATAACGGCCTTGCAGAGGCATTCATTAAGCGCTTACAAATGATTGCTCGATCGTTGGTCATATGTACCAAGCTCCCGATCGCGCTTGGGGCCATGCAATATTGCACGTAACCATGGTGGTCTGTTTGAGGCATGTTGTGACCAACCATATAGCACCCTTCAGTTGGTTACCGGATACAAACCCGACATATCGCACCTGCATGTTTTTGGTTATGCGGCCTATGTACTGTTTTTGCCGCCTTTACGTACAAAAATGGGGCCTCAACGAAGGATGAGAATCTATGTTAGATATAATTCTCCTTCAATTATTTGTTACTTAGAACCTTTGACAGACAATTTTTTTTACCTCGTTTCGCGGATTATCACTTTTATAAGACAGTCTTCTAGTCATTAGGAGCAGATAAGAATGTCACCGTTTCTGAAGAACGATGCGAATTATCATGGAAGACTCCCACTTTATCTCATTTGGATCCCCTCACCACACAGTCTAAAACTGAAGTTCAGCGCATGTTAGATCTTCAAAGCATAGCTCAGAGCATGCCAGATGCTTTCACGGATCTAGCGCGAGTGACAAGATCACATATTACGACTACAAATGTGCCTGCAAAGATGGATGTACCAAATGTACAAGGGACTTCCCTCCTAGAGGCCCGGGAAGCCATTTTGGCCGATCCACGTACATTAGTGGCTAGCCAATCTTTTGCCCCTACACAAAAACGTGGCAAACCACTTAGTTCAAAGGATTCACACCCCCATAAAAAGAAACCCATAACACATTTTGTTGAGCCTACTGTGAATCCGACTGTTGCCTACTCATTCTATTCAAATAATGAGGAAATTCTAGATTACGGAAGCGTCTTTAAATAGACGAATCTACATCCCGAGATTCGTGAGATTTTGGTCCATTATGCTAGCTTTGATAGTGTTTGGTGTAGAAATGAGATGATTATCGACTATGCATTAGCATATGCAGTAGCTACCGAGATCATGTTGAGCGATGACATTGAACCCTGTTTCGTTAATGTATGTCGACATAGAACTAATTGCTCAAACTGGAAACAAGCAATCCAAGTCGAACTCAATTCGCTTGCTAAACGTAAGGTGTTTGGACTTGTAGCTCATACTCCTCCACATGTGAAGCCCGTTGGCTACATGTGGGCTTTCGTTCGAAAGCGTAATGAGAAGAACAAAATTGTGCATTACAAAGCTTGTCTTGTTGCGCATGGCTTCTCACAACGCCCCAAGATTGACTCTAACGAAACTTATTCACCCATTATGGATGTGATTACTTTTCGCTACCTTATCACTTTGGTAGTTTTTGAAAAATTGAGTATGCAGCTAATGTACGTAGTAACTGCATATCTCGATGGGGATCTTGATATGGAAATTTATATGAAAGTTCCTGAAAGACTTACATTGACTGGATCAAATATTTCCAAACCCCGGAACACGCTCGCAATTCGGTTGGGGCGCTTCAAAAGAATGTGGTATAACTGTCTGAGTGAGTATTTGACTAGTTAGGAATATGTGAACAACGAACTATGCCCTTGTGTGTTCATTAAAAAGTCACATTCCGGTTTTACGATTGTTGTAGTGTATGTCAACGACATGAACCTCATCGGAACTTCAGAAGAGCTCAAAAGAACTACCGTGCACCTGAAGTCAAAATTTGAGATGAATGATCTAGAAAATACTCGATATTATCTCAGTCTCAAGATAGAGCATCTTTTGGATGGAATCTTAGTACATCAATCGAAGTACACCTAGAAGGTGTTGCGCCGCTTTAACTTGGATAATGTGAAGCCTTCGAGTACTCCTATGGTCGTTCAATCGCTAGATGCAAAACGAGATCCCTTCAGTCCGAAAGAGGATGATAAAGAGATTTGAAGCCCGAAGTTCCTTATCTAAGTGCAATAGGCACTTTATTGTACTTAGCTTAATGCATTAGACCCAATATATCTCTCACTGTTAATCTTTTGGCAAGATACTGTAATGCACCAACACGCAGACACTAGACTGGTGTTAAAAACATCTTCTGTTACCTTAAGGGGTACTACGAATCCGGGCCTGTTCTATCCTTAGGATCCTCGAGTGATGCCCCACCCCTATCTCGAGTTGATTCTCATCTTGTTGGTTATGTCGACGTATGTTACTTATCTGACCCACATAAGGCGCGCTCTTAAAGGGGTTATGTCTTTACCGTTAAAGGCACCGCAATCTCTTGGAAGTCAACTAAACAGACCTTAGTTGCCACTTCGTCTAACCATGCTGAAATTCTAGCCTTACACGAAGATACTCGGGAGTACTTTTGCTGAAAGCAATTGTGGGCTATATTTGAAGCTCCAACGATCTTTACCCCATCGTTGACATCCCGACGACAATCTTTGAATATAACGCAGCATGCATCGAACAACTCAAGAAGGGTTACATCAAAGGAGACAACACTAAGCACAATGCGTCGAAGTTCTTCTTCTTATATCAACAACAAGAGCATCAAAAGATTGAAGTCATGCAAATCCGTTCACAAGATAATTTGGTCGACCTCTTCACCAAATCACTACCGAATGCGACATTTCAGAAGCTTGTTCAAGGAATAGGTATGCGTAAACTTTCTAAGTTGTAAGTTCTTTTTGGAATTATGTCAAACTCAAGGGAAGTATCCTGAAGTATACTTGCTTGATCCTAATGTACTTTTTTCCCTACGATTAGGAGCATCTTTCCCTTTGGGTTTTTGCTACCTAACAAGATTTTGACAAGGCACACACCTTGGGTTGATTAGATCCCTGATGACGTCTCGTAGACGTTTCATTTGACTTTGCATTTTCTCACACATTTTTCCTTAGACTACGGTTTTGTCTCTACTTGGTTGTTACCATAGCCATTGGGTTTTTTTGTGAGACTTAGTTCCATATGCAAGTTCCTACTTTACTTTGAGACTAGCGTGTTCCCAGAATCAGTGCCGACGAGTCGACTTCCTCAACTCTACATGATGTTGAATCTACTTGAGTATTTACAAACTCAAGGGGGAGTGTTATAAGCATTGTATTTAAGTGTGATTGTGTAAATCCTAGATTAGATTTGATACTAGTTATTTTTCCCTATTATGACTTATATTCCTTGTAGGAGAAGGATTATTCCCTCCCTTATTACTATAAATAAAGGCACTACGTAGGCTGAATAACACATCATCTACACAACCCTACAAACACATCTCTCTCCCTACTCTTTCTCTCCTGCCGCGCTTCCCTCTTTCCTTGTCAGATTAAAATAAGCCACAACACATGAATAATTATACCCACCATAATGTTATCACTAATTTAATTAAATCAAGAACACTAACATTATGATTTTAATAATACATTCCAAAATCGGGGAGCTCTCACCACTTGCAAATTGACCCTTCTATCACAAAGATGAATCACAAACCTCGAATTATATAAAGTTGTACCAGATTCTTTGAAGGATATTTACCTTTAATTAACCATCATGCAGGAGATTTAATCGCCCACTACTCGGGAAAGAAAAAGATTAAGAAACGTTAATCCACTTGCTTAGTGGCAATCCAATTTCGTCCACCCTAGCGATAATACTTTTTAGTAATTATATTTAGATAAAAGTGAAGAAAAGCATTTTTTTTTTTTTTGGCTTAATTAGTTAACTCCCGTTCCTGGTGAAGTGAATATGCATACCACGTAATAGGTCTTTACCGATAAGGGGAAAACAATCCTCCTAAAACCAATACGACACAAAGTGAAAATAATTAAATAAATAATAAACATCACCAATCCAACTTTAAGATGCCGATGAACACCATAAGTATACATAGTAAAATCCTGCATGCAATCACGTAAACACCATACCCCTGTAAAAATCTCTTTTATATTTTTATTACATATGTAGATGTGAAAAGATCAAGACACAAACACAGTGGATCAAATCCAAGCAAAAATAATTGTATTCACTCCAATTCTATTGTATTATTGGCACTCCGTCCGTCCGATTACGCCATGTAGATAAGTGAGAGCTAGTCGCATGCCACTTAATTACTAATTAGAAAAGCAAAAGCAAACTAAAAAACGCAAACAATGTGGAAATCGATCTGTATTATTGGTCGGTAATTAATTTATGATATTTATGATTTATGCACTTCTTACATAAAATTGGTGCATGTCATTCAACAAATAGTAGAGTAATTTTGATTGCCTAGTCTTTTATTAGTTTACCTGTTGTCGTTTTCTAAATTATGATACAAAATTTACATGAATAATATCATTCACGTATATTTTTTTTATCAAAAATATGAGTCACTTTTTCTAATTATATTAGTAAAAATCGAATCATGAATCTATTTAATTTCCACCTAATCATGAATCTATTTAGTTTCCACCTAATTATCTCACCCTAAAGCGTACCCTAGACCTATTATTACCTAGCTAGCTAGGTCAAGGTTGTTCTTCCATTAATCTCTTTATATGGCCATCACTTTCTTTTATACTATTCCTTGTAATAGGTTTTCATTTTTTTCTTATCGTTTTCGATGCTCTCTACTACCTTATCTTAACAATAAAAGTTACCACCACGTAGAGCTAGCTGGCTCGACCTCTTTGGTATTGAAGCTAATATTTTTGTGTTAGGACTTGGATTATGAATTCTAATTCACGCTTGTACAAACAAAAACACAAAGAATATGGTGTACGTGTCCACTTGATCAGCCTATTCTGGAACGATCCAAGAAAGCAAACCCTTTAGACGTGCACAATGAAATAAGGCTCTCTAGTTCTCTCTCCATCTCTCCTGATCACATGTATCCAAAAGGCCATGCCAGTCCTGGTGGTGTAGTCTTCTAGCTAGGGTTAAAGGATTAAAAGAAAGTTCAAAAGCTTGGTTGTGATTAAGTGGATTGCAAACCTAACAGGCACAAAATAAAGATCAGTCCACCTTTTGTACGTGTCCCTCCAGCAGATTTCCCACTTGGCGGCTCGTCGTCCGCCATCATGGAGCCATTTTTGGGTGCTCCATATATATAATGGACACGGTTCACACTTCACAACCCATAGTGTCTTGAGTGGTGGAAAGCTTTCTCAATTCAACATCAAACAGTGAGAGAGCTGAAAGAGATGGACAAAAAGTCACAAAGGTTTGTTCATCAGGAGTATACATAATTGTTTGAGTCACGAAGCCATGCGTGGATCACAAAGCAAACTATTCTTTCGCCTTTTACTAAAGAATACCGTGTGCTTGTCGTTTTAAATGGCATACGCTTATTTTTGGAGAGGCGCAACTCTGTTGGTGCCCCTTGAAAAAAACTAACAAAAAAAAAATTGTTTGAGTGAGTAGCTTGTATGACCATTTGTCTTTTGTAACTTTGTTATATATTAACCACCTTTATCAACGTACGTACTACTTGGCTAACGATATTCTTGAATAATTAAGGAGAGAAGCTAGCTAAGACTAGAGACAGCCAGCTAGGCATCTGCTTTGAGAAACTGGTAAAAAGTATGGGCATGGCAGAGGAGATTAATTGTAATGTGATTTTCCTGTTTGGTTAACAACAATGTTTGGACTACTACTTCATATAGGTATGCATGCATGCTTCTTGAAAAAGAAACATTACAACTTGTATTTTGGTGCTGATGATGAGTTTTGCCATTTTAAAGATACTATTTAGGTGGGAGGACTTGAATGCATATACTAGTACCCTTTGCCACATAGTCATTTTTTATACAAGCTATATTGAGGGAAGAAGAATAGAATGTAAGATTTCAAGTAAATCGATGAATACTTTGAACTACTTGAGCTACAAATCTCTTGTACCATATTAATCATGAATACTACATCCTAATAATTTTTTAAACTAGAAATATAAACAAATAACTGAATCAAGAAAAATAAGATTAATACTTTCCTCTCATGAGATCAGCAACCGTACAATACCTTACAATATTTAAAAGCTAGCACTACTGGTGAACTAGTCAAACAATACTTGATAATTGATATATACGTTGTTTGGCCATTAGTAATAAACAATTAATATTTCATGAAACCATTAGTAATAGATAATTGAATTGGTATTTTTAGTGGAAGTTGTACTTATCCAGAACTGGGTTACCAATGAGCAAAACAATACTGTAATGTAGGGTTTCTGAAGTAAGAAATTGAAGAACTCAGAAGAACTTGAAGAAAGAAATGAAAACGCAGAAATTGAACCTTTCAATTAACCGACTAAAGTCATTTCCACATCAGCTATATATAACTATCCAATCTTCGTTTATCAACTAAGCTATTACACTGCTTACAATTAAACAACCAACACACAAATGACAAGTGTACAAATACACAAATGACAAGTGACATCATCCAGCATCATCTATGTTATTAGCTCCAGCTCATTAGAAGCGAAATTAATTATATTATTAACGTTAATTAAACCTGGAACTAGGTAGTTAGTGTCTGTTGAAGTGTAGCTGTTATTTGAGACCTTATGAAAACTTGAATTGATAGGTTGCTCCCTGCCCTATCAACCATCCTCTCCAGCCCTCCAAATAAACAAATAAGTTGCTCACTCATTGTCATCATTGCCTAAATTTCTTGAAGCAACCAAATAAACTTTAGGTACGTCTCGGTGTTTGGAGGGGTTTTGTACTCTAGCTATATGTGTTGGTGTTTTAGTTTCCTTATAAAAAGTAATTAGAGAAAAATAAACATTGATGTATATGTTATTAGCATCTTTGGTAATATTCCAGGTTTTAGAGCAGGACAATGGACCTTGTCTCATCGTTCAAATCATTTTGGTGTAATCAAAGTCTTTACCTACTGAGTCACACGAGACCAAAGTAAAAAAGTAAAGCAAAAGTTCAAGGAAAAGGAAAATGACTAATGGGGACTCTCACAGTGCCCACTAGGAAATTTTTATTTTTTGAACAACCAATAGTATCTAAACTAGGGGAGTAGGAGTGGGTTAAACCTTACAATGGACTTGTCATAATAATGTGATTTAACTTCGCCTTTGACGATAATTGAACCTAAGACCTCTCACTAACAGGTAAAAAAGAATACCATTAGATTGTAGTACTAAGTTGCAAAAGTGCAAAGTAAGATTTAAATGTTGGATTTATCCAATATAAATCAACTTAAGTGGTCTACTTCATGTAATAGGAATGTAATATTGGAGAATAATGTTAATTGTGATTTAATCTCTTAAAGATATTAATTCTATATAAGGTGTCTTATATTGGAAATAGGATTGATGGAATCCTTAATAATATATGATTATGATATTTTACTTGAGAGCCAAGAAAGGAGAGTTTTAGTTTTCCCTTATGGACGGAATCTAAGACTGTTTGGATATAAACACCGGTCCCTACTAACCCTAAAACACAACAACTAAGGCTTCCCATAGAGCATTGTCATAAAGCTAGGAGTTTACAGAAGAGTTGGTGTTTCTGTTTGTCACCGCAAACATAAAGATTGGAGTTTTATCGATCACGGACTTGCTTGCATGGCTGCTGCATCTTCGATAACTACCATTGGAATCAGGTCAGTCACTTCTTCGTTTGTGTTTTAATTGTATAACCTTATAAGGCTAACAATTGGTATCAGAGCCACTGGTTATATGATTAAAACCTATTAGGTTTGAAGTTTGGTTATATAATATCTTTCTTTTTGGACTGCGGTTTTGATCTTAAATCCTTATTGCATTCGGCAACATCACCATGTTGGACTTGCTTGAAAACTGCATAGTACGTTTCCGCATATGATTGCATATACTTGGCAACAGCACCATGTTGTTTCAATCGATACAATTGATGATTGTTAATAAGTTATGTTGATGCACAAAATCAGTGAAGACTTTGGTACAACAAAAAGTGCTAAGTTTGTGACCTTCGCTAGATTGCTCCGGTCACTAGTATGGATAAGTATGTAAATGGATAGAGATAGGGAAGCAAACACAAGATGTACGTGGTTCACCCAAATTGGCTACGTCCATGGAGTAGAGGAGTTCTCATTAATTGTGAAGGGTTTACACAAGTACATAGGTTTAAGCTCTCCTTTAGTGAGTACAAATGAATGATTTAGTACAAATGACATAAGGAAATATTGTGAGAGAATGATCCTTATTTATAGAAGAGAGTTTCTAGTTTCATTCTGACATTGACACGTGTCGTGTTGTGATTTGCTTCTGGTATTGACACGTGTCGTGCTATGATTGGCTTCTGATGTCGACATGTGTCGTGCTATGATTGGCCTCCTGGTTGGAGGGAAACTCTTCTGGATCCTTGACGGTATAAGGTTGACCGATGCTCAGTAGTTTCAAGATTGGTCAAGTATGGTATAAACAGTGCTCCTCTAAGTTCCCGAGTGAGGGAAGCTCCTCGGTTGGGGACTTGCAAGATCCAAGCCATTGAGTAATCACGAAACTTCTAAGTACCGAAGTGTGGTATCATTTTCACTTGCCTTATCTGTCTCATATGTAGATGTGGTATCTTCTCTGGAAGTACTTCTCCTCCATCCATGGGTGGTATCTTTAACCGATGAAGATGCACAAGGTAATGTATCAATTTCACTTGAAGCTTACTAGTAGTTTCGGGCTTGGTCAAGTGCGATACAAACCCTATAGTAGGAGTTCCCCAAGTCGCCGAGCTAGGAGATTTTTCGAATGAGGTAACAGACAAGGTAAGCAATTAGACTTCCAAGCAAGCAACCTGGATCGGAAGTTTGACTTCGGCTTCCGGTTGATTGTTCTCTTTCCCCTTGTGTCGTAAATAGCAACAAGGATAAGGAGAAACAAATGGAGAAGAGATGATATGAGATACTTTTACTTTTGAAGAAGTAACTTTCCACAAGCTTATTCTTGAACTGGGCTGGATGGTTTTCTAGTTTCCTCCAGAGTATAAGGCCGACTCAAGAATTTAAGGGTCAAAACAAGTCCATCAAATCTAGAGTACTTTCAACCCTGATGATATGGATACTTTTGCTGTTGACAAAGTAATGGATGTATCGGCACGTGTTCTGTTACGCTTGTCTCCACATGCTTCATTGTATCCTTCTCACTTGCCCTATCTGTTCCTCAGGCAAATGTGGTATCTTCTCTAGAAGCATAAGATGTTGAAGAGGAGTACTCAAGAGCAATGCCAGGTAAGTAATCAGGCAAGAGGTTCCAGGCAGTCAGTTCATGACTGGAAGCTTGATTCCAAGTGCTGACTGATTGCTCTCTTTCTCCTTGTCTTGTAGGTCAAAACAAGGCCAAAGGAAAAGACATGGAAAAAGCATGATATGGGATACTTTTGCTTTTGACCTTGATGATAGAAGATACTCTTGCTCTGGTGTGGCTGGTTTGCATAGGTATTATTGGGGGGGGAAGAAAGTTGAGTATTTCGAGAGGCTTCGTTGGGAGTGCCCTTTCAGATATGAGGAAGGGTTGAGCATTTTTGCAAGTCTGCCTGTTCGTGGAGGATGGAGGTCGACATATATATAAGTCTCCCTGACAACAAGTAGTAATGTTATTCATTTACCCTTCTTGGTCATAGCAATGTAGTGGGAGTTGCAAGCTTCACGTGTTTTAACTTTGTCAGATCACTTTGAAAAAGTTGTTTGTGGTATCTGGAAAGCTGATTTGTGTGTGAAGATTGTAGACAAGCTTTATCCAAGGAAATCTGGCTCTCGAAGTTCGAAGAACGGTGCCTATTCGGTTTTCAAACAAGCAATCCTATCGGGGATCTAGCTCTCGAGATTCGGAGAACAGTGCCTCTTCGATTTTTGAGAAAGCAATCCTATTGGGAGTCTGCCTCTTGAGATTAGGAGAGCGGTGCCTCTTCGATTTTTTGGAAAGTAATCTTGTTGGGAGTCTGGCTCTCGAGATTCGGAGGGCAGTGCCTCTTCAATTTTTGAGCAAGTAATCCTATTGGGAATCTGACTTTCGAGATTCGAAGAGCGGTGCCTCTTCGATTTTTGAGCAAGCAATCTTGTTGGGAGTGTTTTCTCGAATATGAGTAAAGGTTGGGCATTTTTGCCAGTCTGCCTTGCCACGGAGCACGGAAGTTAACACACATAGGGACTTTCCAGTTATCAAACAGTGGTGTTATTCCTTTACCCTTGTAGGTAATAGTAGGGTAGTTGGACCTTCAAAATGTATGTGTCTAAACTTTGTCAGAGATTTTTGGCAAAGTTATATGTGGTACCCGAGGAGCTGGTGTTGCGTGTGGAAAGTGGTGCCTCTTCGATTTTTGAACCAACGGTCATGTTGCCCTTTCTTTTATAAGGGCATCAATTATGTGCAAAAAGTACATTTAGAGAGTTATTGTTTGTAAGAATTTTCCTCTTACTTCAGAGATTTATTGCACCTCATTTCTCCTTCATCATTTCTGAGAATGTCTGGCCCATCCGACCGTCGTTTTGACTTGAACTTTGGTGAAAAGGCAGCCATGCCTTCTCAAGACAACATATGGCGCTCATCCTTCTTATCCTCTACTGGTCATCTTACCATTGGGGACTCTGTGATGAAGAATGATATGACCGATGCGGTGGTGGCCAGGAACCTTCTCACTCCTAAAGATAACAAACTACTTTCCAAACGGTCTGATGAGTTGGCTGTTAAGGATTCTCTAGCTCTCAGTGTTCAGTGTGCAGGTTCTGTGTCTAATATGGCCCAACGCCTATTTGCTCGAACCCACCAAGTTGAATCATTGGCGGCTGAAGTGATAAGTCTCAAACAGAAGATCAGAGGGCTCAAGCATAAGAATAAATAGTTACACAAGCTCGCACATGACTATGCTACAAACATGAAGAGGAAGCTCGACCAGTTACAGGAATCTAATGGTCAGATTTTACTTGATCATCAGAGGTTTGTGGGTTTGTTCCAAAGGCATTTATTGCCTTCGTCTTATGGGGATGTACCTCGTAATGAAGCATCAAATGATCAACCTTCGGTGCCTTCTCCTTCTGGGGTTCTGCCTAGTACTGAGGCTCCGAATAATCACCCTCTGGGGCCTCCTCTTTCTGGGGCTCTACCGACTGCTAAGACTTCTCATGTGCAACCTTTGTGAAGGTTCCATCTTGTTTATTTATTTTGATTCATGTATATGTACATATTTGTAACTTATCGGAGATATCAATAAACAAGCATTGCTTCATTTCAATGTATTGTGTTAAATACACCAAGGCCTTCTTCACTAAGTTCTTTGAATTTTTTCTTTTGTTGAAGCTTTCATGTTGAAGCTTTGTGAGTGAAGCATGTATGTTGAGGTAGTTCTCCCTTAATTTTCCGAGTGAGGAAAACTTCTTGGTTGGAAACTTGAAAAATCCAAGTCACTGAGTGGTCATGAGACTTCCGAGTATCAAGGTGTAGTAGCATATGGTAGGAGTCCCCCAAGTCTCCGGTCGAGGGAGTTGACGAATGAGGCATTTCCTTTCTAAATGGTAGCCCAAAACTCCTCCTTCATATATATTTGTTATGAAAGTTGTTAGGCCCAAAGAAGAGGAGACCTAAGCAATTTTTTTTTTTTTTGAATTTTTTTTTCGAATTTTTGAATTTTCGAATTTCTGAAGAAAAAAAAAATATATATATATATATATATTTTAAGCTTTGTGAGTGAAGCTTTGAGGTTGAAGCTTTGTTGGATACCATGAATTGATTTTGTTTCATACTATCTTGATCAAGATAGTGTGAAGCTTTTGTAGGTGAAGCTTTTATAGTGGGTGAAGCTTTTGTAGGTGAAGCTTTTGTGGTGGGTGAAGCTTTTGTGAGTGAAGCTTTTGTTGGTGAAGCTTTTGTTGGTGAAGCTTTTATGGGTGAAGCTTTTGTAGGTCAACCTTTTGTGGATCAAGCTTTTGTTGGTGAAACTTTTGTGGGTGAAGCTTTTGTGGGTCAAGTTTTTGTGGGTCAAGCTTTTGTATATGAAGTTTTTGTATTAAAGCTTTGTAGGTGAAGCTTTGGAGTTGAAGCTTTGTAGGTGAAGCTTTTGTGTTGAAGCTTTTGTTGGGTACCATGAATTAATTTTGCTTCACACTATCTTGATCAAGATAGTGTGAAGCTTTTGTAGGTGAAGCTTTGTTGGGTACCATGAATTGATTTTGCTTCACACTATCTTGATCAAGATAGTGTGAAGCTTTTGAGAATTTGTAGTTGTCCTCCATTGATGAAGCTTTGTTGAATTTCCCAATTGTTTTTTTTTTTTTTTTGAAACTAGAAATTTGAAAATGTGGGAGAGACAACATATACATATTTTGCTTCCACACTGTTGAGCAAGAGATTGTGATGCAAGCCACACCTTCTAGTAGTCAAAGGTTTAAATGAACCATATAAATTGAATTTGCTTCGAACAGTCTTGATCAAGAGTGTGTGAAGCTTTCTACGAGTTGTAGTTGCCTTTCATTGATGAAGCTTTTGTTGGCACCATAAATTGGTTTTGCTTCACACTGTCTTGATCAAAAGTGTGTAAAGTTTTTTAGAATTGTGGTTGAACTCCTTTGATAAAGCTCTTGTTGGCACCATAAATTGGTTTTGCTTCACACTGTCTTGATCAAGAGTGTGTGAAGCTTTTGAGAATTGTGGTTGCCCTCCATTGATGAAGCTCTTGTTGGCAACATAAATTGGTTTTGCTTCATACTGTCTTGATCAAAAGTGTGTGAAGCTTTTGAGAATTGTGGTTGAACTCCTTTGATGAAGTTCTTGTTGGCACTATAAATTGGTTTTGCTTCACACTGTCTTGATCAAGAGTGTGTGAAGCTTTTGAGAATTGTGGTTGCCCTCCATTGATGATGTTCTTGTTGGCACTATAAATTGGTTTTGCTTCACACTGTCTTGATCAAAAGTGTGTGAAGCTTTTGAGAATTGTGGTTGCCCTCCATTGATGAAGTTCTTGTTGGCACCATAAATTGGTTTTGCCACACTGTCTTGATCAAGAGTGTGTGAAGCTTTTAAGAATTATGGTTGAACTCATTTGATGAAGCTCTTGTTGGCACCATAAATTGGTTTTGCTTCACACTGTCTTGATTAAGAGTGTGTGAAGCTTTCTACGAGTTGTAGTGTTTGCATTGTTACAAAAGAGAAATGTCTGAAGCAAATGCAAGAAGGCTGAATAGCTTGATCTTCGTATGCCTGATGTGAAAATTACTTGACACACAAATTAAACCCTCTTTTGACAATTGTAGTATAAGTATAAGTAGGGTATCGTTCTAAGCCGGGGATTATGAGGGATTGCTAAATCACTTGAAACTTAAAAACAAAGTTAAAAATGTAAATAAAAGAACTTAAAAACAAGAAAGAAAAAGGGGGATTTGAGTTTGATTAAGTGAAAGTAAAACCAATAAACTAAAACTTTAAAACGAACTTGATGGGCTTTAGCTAGAGGGTTCTTCTCCACACATGTCTTGCTTGCATACAAAACGATTTCCAATTGTATTTCAATAACTTATTAATTCTCAATGCCCCAAGTTAATTAGGTACGCTTAAATTAACCCTCAGATTTTCCTACTTTTATTGAGTTGGATGATTGCATACGACAACCCAAAGCATTCCTCACAAGTTCCCTACATGAATTGCATAATAGAGATACAAGCAAGAATCATTAAGTTCTATGAAAATCATAAGCATTGACGAGGCACTCGTTACTATGAATTGCATGAAACTTATGCCAAGAATTTACTTAACGCGATTGTGACTAGCAACCTTCACTACTTGTGAATATAAGTTCATGACGATTAGGTGAAACTCCCTTATATTCTAGCATCGAATTCATGCATGCAAACTAAGTGTCGACCCTCAATCAACATACACAAATCAGTTTTTATACGAACGGATAAGTAAATTGAATTCATAACTTATGAAACGCAATTAAAAGTAATCAAATCATAATGCAAGCAAGGACATGTGTTTCGAATCCCCCCCTAGCCAAGGGGGGTTTAGTTCCTCATTATTACAAAACAAAGATAAACATATTTAAACATTGAAAAACAAAGGAAAGAAAGCACCTAAACGTTCCAACGATCCATGTTGGATAGCAAGCGCGTCCAAGGACTTTTCTCCTTCTCTTTGCCGCAACAACAAGGTTGGAATGATGTTGAAGGGTTGGTTATTTGGAGGAATGGATGGGGAAAGTTTAGATATGTAGGGAGAGGCAAGGAAAGGCTTATAGAATGGTTTATTCTTGGATCATTTGAATGAGGTTGCTGCATGGTATTTATAGGGAGAGGATGGACTTGTTTCATGCAAAAATCTGGTGGAATGAGGTAGGTAAGCATGACAATGAATGGAGAAGTTTGGTGAAAAATGTTGGTGAAAAATGTTGGTGGGTTAGGTATCCACTCAAATGTCATGGTTAGCTAAGCATGACATCATCCACTCACATGTCATGGTGAGTTAAGCATTGCATCATCCACTCAAATGTCATGGTGAGTTAGGCATTGCATCATCACTCAAATTTCTGGTTGCTTTTGAAGTAATACCCACGGCATTGATGTGTTTTGAGTGAAGTTTTGGCCAATCCTTCTAGAAACCTATCCCTTCTTGTACTTTGTATTTGTTTCACCACATTTTTAGCATGTTCCTAACCTCATTTGACTTCAAATTCGTCCATCCATCTTGCTCATATCATATGTAATCCATTCCAAGCTCAAAACTGCTCCAAAATGCACCAAAATGCACTTTCTTGCTACCTTAGCCCTTTGGACCTACAAACACACAAAAATAGCGTAAAGTACTAAAATAACTAAGACCATTTAACGTAAATGCAAGAAAACTAGTTAACTAAGTCGCATAAATATGCGTCTATCAAATTCCCCCACACTTAGTTTTTGCTAGTCCTCGAGCAAAACAAAGAAATAAAACAAAACAAAACCAACATAACCTAAACCTTCCAACGTTTGCTTTAGGGATTTCCAATGCACATGACATGTTAAGGATTATCATTCTCACAGATTTGAGTTAATTTAACACTTAAGCACATACTTAATCATAGTCACTACATACTAGTTCACAATTAACCAATTAAAACAATGTTTTGAATGTAGTAACATGCCTTAGAGAATTCCCTCAATCCTTACAAGATATGCACTCTATTTTCACTCAGATTTTCTAACTACACACCCTATACTAGTTATATGTGAGAGAATTGATGTGGATATAAAAACGAATGCTCACATATAAGTATCACAAAGAATGCAATTTCCGGAGTTAATAAGCATGTTTAGATATGATCTCATGAATGGAATGCTACTACTTAGATGCGAGAACCAATGACACCATATGCTCATACCAATTTCAAACTCCACAAATTGAAGCACATAACACTCAAGATAGAAGTTAAGGGTTGTAACGGGGCTTGGGGTATTGGTTTAACAAAGAAAGGATAGGGAAAACAAAAGTTCTTCAAGCGTTAGTAAGCAAAGTAGTAAAATTGAGACTTAGAATTCACTTAGATTGCAGAAATTAACTTTAAAACACAAGGGGAAGATTTAAACAACTTTTTAGGGCCGAATTTATTGTTTTGGACCCTTACTTCAACACTTTGAATTCTTTTCACAACTTTTTTTTTTTTTTTTCAATTTTTTTTTTTCTTTTTTTTTCTTTCTACCCGTGCCTATGGCACACAATTCACAAAATAAAAATTTCCCCCACACTTGGTTTCTGCCACAAAGGAATTCAATTTGAATTATGCTTACTATACTTTAAGAATGAGGGTATGGATAGTCCTAATCTAGGCTAGGTGAGAATGATGTGGGTTAACAAAGAAAAGGCTAAACAAGGCTCAATGGGGTTAACACCTAAACATATAATGGAGTAAGGTTTTACGGCTTTTTGGCTATGGTGGTGGTCACTACACAACTTTATCTTGAATATGTGTTATGCAAATCAATAACATGCTTTGAATGAATTGGGCATGAGTTCTAGCATTTGGAACTAAATGATGACACGCCTTCTAAGTAGCAACCAAGCAAAGAATAATGAGATCATGCAACGACTTAAGAAAGCAACAAGTTCACAGATTATTAACTCTCCAAATAAACGTTTAGGCTCAAGTCTCACAAGGTTGTAGCGTTAGTTTGAGTTACTTCCTTCAAGCATGTTACAAAAACTAATTTTTCCTTTATGTGAATTCATAAGTTATAACCACAACCAAGCATAAACCAAAGAGTAAATCAAACTTTTATCCATGTTTATAACTTTCTTTAACCGTCATGCAATTACAAATCGAATCCTCATTATTGTGTTGGAAGGTACCCTACGACACAAACAACCACACAAAAACAACCCTCTTTGGGTTTTTAAAACAAATTTTTCAAATTTTTATGTGATTTTCGGATTTTTACTTCAAAACACACTAAAACACATCAAAACAACTTAAAAACACTTAAAAACAGCAAGGAACAAGTCTTTAAGTTAAGGGTGATAAAATCCCACGAATTTGCACCAAAAACACTTAGTTACCCCCCACACTTAAACTTGACATTGTCCCCAATGTCAGAAAACACGATAATGCAAATAAAATAAAATAAAATAAAATAAATAATAAGAAACAAAATAAAGCAATTGGACTGAAAACTTCCCTAATTTGCAGTAAAATCAAGCGATGACCCCCAAGCTAGAATTCTGCAATCAACTTCAAGGGTGGAAATAACCAAAAGTTCCTGCAAAGAAAAGAAATAATTCAGTTAAGTAACGCAAGAAAATAAAAAAAAATTGCAAACGAAAATTTGAAAATTACGATAAAAGATAATGAATAAAACTAATAAGTAATCATTGGTCGTGCTTGGTGACTTTCCACAGCTTTGATCTCGAACTGGTTTGGAATTCTGAGCGAGAATTGCACAGTCTGCATTCTTCTCTGCTTGTTTCTTCAGCACGGCGGGCAGGCACGAGGTAGAGGTGTTTTGGTCTGATTCTTTCTTCAATCTTTCCAAGTGCCCACCTCTTGCTTTCTTTCTCCTTGTCCCTAGCTGGGGATGAATTGGCAATTTGTCTCCACATGCTTCGAGGTATCATCTTCATTTCCCTTATACGTGAGAGACGAAGAGGAAGCACAACATGATGAGTACTCGAGAGCAAGGCTAGGTAAGCAATCAGGAACAAGGAGAAGGAAGGAGAAAGCATGATATGAGATACTCTTGCTTTCAACCTTTATGATATGAAATACTTTTGCTTTGAATGGGTTGTTCGCAGGAGTATCCCAAGGAATGAGGAACACAGAGTGACTCGAGAGGATTCTTTGGGAATCCATTTTCGGAGATGAAGAAATGTTGAGAGGGTTTGCTGAGAGAGTGTGCTTTTGCTGTGGAAGGCGAAGGTAGAAACTTATAGGACTTGTCTTCACAACCGGAACTGTTCTCTCACTCATTGTCGGCAGCCGGTGGATGGATGAATAGTACAAATTACGCGCTTTCTGACAAAGCTGCCCGTAATTTCCGCAAAGCTGCCAGTTGCATGTGACAAGTGCTGACTAGGCTGAGAGAGACAGATGGTTGGAATCGGCGCTTCGACAGACTGCCCGTGATTTTCGCAGAGCTGAGTTTGCGTGTGACGGGTTACAACACGTCTGAACGAATTGATCTTGCGAAATCCGGGGTTTGGCTCGTGGTTTCTGAGCAAGCCCAACTTTTAAGAAATTAAACGCCTCTTTTGAGAAAAGAATCCGGCTTTTGAGAACGGAGCCCCGACTCTTCGATTTGCGAGAGGACGCCTCTTCAATTTCTGAGGATCGCCTCTTTGATTTCTTCCTTTTTATAGAGGCGTTAATCTTGTTCCACAACACACTTATCCCTCCAGTAAACACTCCTTTCTTGCACTTCCGAAATCTTAATCTGTCCGATCTCTTTTCTTTCTTCACCACATTTGAAAAATGTCTGGCCCTTCCGATCGTCGTTTTGATTTGAACCGTGGTGAAGAGGCAGCTCCGCCTTCACCAGACAACATATGGCGCCCATCCTTCATATCCCCTACCGGTCCTCTTACCGTTGGGGATTCGGTGATGAAAAATGACATGACCGCTGCGGTGGTGGCCCGAAACCTTGTCACTCCCAGAGATAACAGACTGCTCGCAAGGCGGTCTGATGAATTGGCGGTCAAGGAGTCTCTGGCTCTCAGTGTGCAGTGTGCGGGTTCCGTATCTAACATGGCCCAACGCCTATATGCCCGAACCCGTCACGTTGAATCCTTGGTGGCTGAAATACAGAGTCTCAAGCAAGAGATTAAAGGGCTCAAGCATGAGAATAAGGAATTGCACAAGCTCGCACACAGCTATGCCACCAGCATGAAGAGGAAGATTGACCAGATGCAGGACACCGATGGTCAAATTTTACTTGATCATCGGAGGTTTGTGGGTTTGTTCCAACAACATCTGCCTTCGTCTTCTGGAGCGGCACCGCGTAGTGAAGCTCCAACTGATCAACCTCTGCCGCCTCCTCCTTCTGTGGCCCCGCCGACTGCTGAAGCCCCGCCTACTACTGAAGTACCACCCGACCAATGAATACTATTAGTTTACATCATTGTAAAATATTTGTACTTTACTTTTCTTTTTTTTTCTTTTTTTTTATTTTTATTTTTTTTATGTAATTTTTTTTTTGTATTATTATTATTATTATTTTTTTTAATTGTTTTTTTTTTTTTTTTTTTTAAGCAATGTAAAAAAATGTAATGTAAAATATGTAAATCAAAGTAAAAAAACTTTATTTACCCTAAACAAGATTCACACTTAAATAAACTAACAATTTAAATAAACTAACAATTAATGAACTTAAACAAGGTAAAATAAATGCAGTAAAGAGAAGGGTTTAAGAGTGCAAATCTGATCGGAAAAAGATTTGTTGAGCAATTTCAAAGTCTCCCTTCGTTGAATGCTTGGGTTGCCTCCCAAGAAGCGCTTGATTTAACGTCTTTAGCCGGACGAATCTTTCCCTTAACTCCCATTGGCTCCAAAGCATGGAATTTATCTTTTAATGGGAGGTGATACTTGAAATGATTCGGCAATGGTCTGAATTCACGAGTGGGTGCCTGAATCATCAAAATCAGAAAAATGTTAGTATACATTAAAATTAAAATTGGAGAAGATGGCTTACTTTCTTTCTCCGACACAAACTCAAAAACAAACACGACATTTTTGAACATTTCCGGGACTTTGAACTTGGCCAGGTTTACTATGATGGTTGTGGCTTGTCCCGGGTCATCAAACTCTACTGCTTCGGGCTTGATTGTCTCATGCACAGCCTCTTGGATGAAGTCTTGACATTCTTTAGCCACTACTTTCTCTTGAATCATTCTTCTTGGGAAACAAAGGCCTTTGAAATATTCAACACGATCTAGGACCTGCTTTGTTGCACCAAGAATAGGAATATCATTAGAATGAAATGAAATGGGAACTTCCTCACCTGAGTTGGATGACATAGGGATTTGAGGAGCTTGTAGCAAGAATTCTTCTAAACTGCCCAGGTCGTCCTCCTCATCTTCTGCTTGCAGCAGCAATTCATCCCTGTTCGGGCTGTGTTTGGATAGTTCTGGGACAACTTCATCCTCTATGTCACCTTCCAAGGTGATGGCTTCATCGATTTCAACTTCTGCCTTTGAATTTTCAAGAGTTGAGTTAGAGACTTCACTTTGCTCTTGAATCTGTGCCATGAATTCCATAATCTGCCCAACATGCATCTCCAATTCGTCCACTCTTCTGACTCGGTCTTGCATCTCCTGGTTTTGATTTTCTACTCCCTGATTCAAAGAGGTGAGTAAATTATTAAGTGTATCATTATCCAAGGACGTACCTGAATTGAATTGGGTTGATTGTTGTGGTGGCTGTGACGATTCATATGGCCACTGATAGAACTCTTCCGATTGCGGCAATTGTTCTTCTTTTTGTGAACCCTGTACCGAAGAAATTAATTCTTCAAGCATTTGATTATAATCCACGGGCATACTTTGATTCGATTGGAGTTGTTGTGGGGGATGCTGTGGTGGCTGCATAGGTCTTGAATAGAACGCGTCTTCTTGCTGCCAATATCCACCTTGTTGGAATTGTTGAGGTTCTCCCCACATGTAATCTGAATAATCTCTCCAATCTGAATTGTAAGCATTGGAAAACATGTTGCCCCTTGATTGGTTATGGCATTGATATCCCCAAACATCTTCATTTGCAGAAAATTGAGGACCTTGATATCCTTGCCCATAGGGCACATCAAGTGTAGGGATACTTGGCATTGTGGTCCGTTCGGCATTATGAGTTAATTGAGCAGTGAGCTGTGCCAATAGATCTTGAATGCTAGTAGAATCCAGGTCTTGCTCCATTTGTACCTCAATTCAAAGAAAGAAAACTAAATCAAATATCAAAAGTAAAAGACAAAAACACAAAAAGAAAAAAAAGAAAAAAATATAAATAAACACAAACAAAAACATAAACAAGGGATTAGCAAATTTGCTAATCCCCGGCAACGGCGCCAAAATTTGATGTGAAAATTACTTGACACACAAATTAAACCCTCTTTTGACAATTGTAGTATAAGTATAAGTAGGGTATCGTTCTAAGCCGGGGATTATGAGGGATTGCTAAATCACTTGAAACTTAAAAACAAAGTTAAAAATGTAAATAAAAGAACTTAAAAACAAGAAAGAAAAAGGGGGATTTGAGTTTGATTAAGTGAAAGTAAAACCAATAAACTAAAACTTTAAAACGAACTTGATGGGCTTTAGCTAGAGGGTTCTTCTCCACACATGTCTTGCTTGCATACAAAACGATTTCCAATTGTATTTCAATAACTTATTAATTCTCAATGCCCCAAGTTAATTAGGTACGCTTAAATTAACCCTCAGATTTTCCTACTTTTATTGAGTTGGATGATTGCATACGACAACCCAAAGCATTCCTCACAAGTTCCCTACATGAATTGCATAATAGAGATACAAGCAAGAATCATTAAGTTCTATGAAAATCATAAGCATTGACGAGGCACTCGTTACTATGAATTGCATGAAACTTATGCCAAGAATTTACTTAACGCGATTGTGACTAGCAACCTTCACTACTTGTGAATATAAGTTCATGACGATTAGGTGAAACTCCCTTATATTCTAGCATCGAATTCATGCATGCAAACTAAGTGTCGACCCTCAATCAACATACACAAATCAGTTTTTATACGAACGGATAAGTAAATTGAATTCATAACTTATGAAACGCAATTAAAAGTAATCAAATCATAATGCAAGCAAGGACATGTGTTTCGAATCCCCCCCTAGCCAAGGGGGGTTTAGTTCCTCATTATTACAAAACAAAGATAAACATATTTAAACATTGAAAAACAAAGGAAAGAAAGCACCTAAACGTTCCAACGATCCATGTTGGATAGCAAGCGCGTCCAAGGACTTTTCTCCTTCTCTTTGCCGCAACAACAAGGTTGGAATGATGTTGAAGGGTTGGTTATTTGGAGGAATGGATGGGGAAAGTTTAGATATGTAGGGAGAGGCAAGGAAAGGCTTATAGAATGGTTTATTCTTGGATCATTTGAATGAGGTTGCTGCATGGTATTTATAGGGAGAGGATGGACTTGTTTCATGCAAAAATCTGGTGGAATGAGGTAGGTAAGCATGACAATGAATGGAGAAGTTTGGTGAAAAATGTTGGTGAAAAATGTTGGTGGGTTAGGTATCCACTCAAATGTCATGGTTAGCTAAGCATGACATCATCCACTCACATGTCATGGTGAGTTAAGCATTGCATCATCCACTCAAATGTCATGGTGAGTTAGGCATTGCATCATCACTCAAATTTCTGGTTGCTTTTGAAGTAATACCCACGGCATTGATGTGTTTTGAGTGAAGTTTTGGCCAATCCTTCTAGAAACCTATCCCTTCTTGTACTTTGTATTTGTTTCACCACATTTTTAGCATGTTCCTAACCTCATTTGACTTCAAATTCGTCCATCCATCTTGCTCATATCATATGTAATCCATTCCAAGCTCAAAACTGCTCCAAAATGCACCAAAATGCACTTTCTTGCTACCTTAGCCCTTTGGACCTACAAACACACAAAAATAGCGTAAAGTACTAAAATAACTAAGACCATTTAACGTAAATGCAAGAAAACTAGTTAACTAAGTCGCATAAATATGCGTCTATCAATGCCATGCACTGAAGTTGTTGTTGGCTTGCAATAAGACTTTGTTGGTGACTATAACTCTTGTTAGGCATAAGTGCTCCCCTAGTTGAGTTGTCAAGCTTGAGGGTTTTTTATTATTTGTGAATGCTAGGAGTTCACATGTACAAGTTGTACCACTTGTCTTCTGGTTGGTGGAATGAATGGTGATTTGCTTTCATCACTTGATTGGTGGTACAACAGTGAGTTCCTTCATCACCTTTCATCACATTTCATCACCTGGTTGGTGGCACGAAGATGAGTTTCTTCTTCACCTGGTTGGTGGCATGAATGGCAAGTTGCCAAATGATATTAGAGTACAGGTTGTACATTTCATCACCTGGTTGGTGGCATGAAAGAGAGTACGGGTTGTACATTTCATCACCTGGTTGGTAACATGAAGATGAGTTCCTTCTTCACCTGGTTGGTGGCATGAGTGGCAAGTTGCCAAATGATATTAGAGTACAGGTTGTACATTTCATCACCTGGTTGGTAGCATAAATGAGA
Source organism: Malus x robusta (assembly GCA_963082935.1). NCBI lineage: Eukaryota > Viridiplantae > Streptophyta > Magnoliopsida > Rosales > Rosaceae > Malus > Malus x robusta. The sequence goes on from OY720337.1 coordinate 27,137,728, forward strand.
GTACGGGTTGTACATTTCATCACCTGGTTGGTGGCATGAAGATGAGTTCATTCTTCACATTTCATCACCTGGTTGGTGAGAATAAGGGCAAGGTGTCGAGGCACATTGTAGCAAGTGTCGAATGACACAAAGTATATTAAACCCTTTCAAATCACAGTTGACTTATGTATGAATATGTTGGAATGTATGATTGAACGAATATAATGTGAAGTTGTTCGTTTATTTGTATAGTCTTGTTAACATATACTTAGACTTTGTTTCATGTTGGAAACATTCATGATGAAGTTTTGAACCTGAGTGTTTCATTGCTATGAATGTAAGAGGATTAAGACCAAGTTGTCTAAATCACCTCTTTATTGAATTCATGCCAAATAGTCTTTGTTACATAGGATGCCGAACGGTTGAAGCTTAACACTTGTACAATGTGAGTTTACTTGTAATAGTACTTCAAGTGATCAGCGTTCCATGGATGGCTAAGGGTCGTGCCATGGGAGCTTCTAAACTTGTAGGAGCTAGGGCGACTGATGCCAACAACTTCAAATGGTCCATCATAGTTTGGACTAAGTGTTGCTTCACTTGGGATTCTGTTGCAGAGTAATCTTTTCTTCAATACCAGTCCCCCACTTTGAAAGAATGAGGTTTGACCCTTGAGTCATAGTAGTTGGAGATACGCTGCTTGTAGGTGACATTCCTCAAATGAGCCTGGTTTCTGTGTTCCTCAACTAGATCTAAGTTGAGGGTAAGTTGTTTGTCATTTTTGCTTTGCACGTAGTTCTGGACTCAGAACGTTGCTTGCTCAAGCTCAACTAGGACTACTGCCTTTGTACCAAAGGCAAGTGAGAATGGGGTTTCTCCTGTTGATGTCCGATACGAAGTGCGGTATGACAAAAAAACTTGGGGTACAAATTCTAGCCAACAACTTTCAGCCTTGTCCAAGCTAGTTTTCAAAGTTCGCTTGATTATTTTGTTGATGGCTTCGACTTGTCTATTAAACTGGGGATGAGCTGGGGAGGCAAAACATAAGTTGATGTTGAACTTAGAACAGAACATCCTGAACTTATTGTTGTCGAACTGTCGCCTGTTGTCAGTAACTATCGCATTGGGAATGCCGAATCTACAAAGGATGTTCTTCCATACGAAGTCTTCTATTTTTACCTCAGTAATGGTTGCCAAGGGTTCTGCTTAAACCAACTTTGTGAAGTAATCAACTGCAACGATTGCATAATGGACCTTACCCTTCCCTACAGGCATTGGGCCGATCAAATCAAGTCCTCATTGAGCGAAGGGCTAAGGGATGATCATAGGAGTGAGCGGCTCGAAATGGGAGTGAGGAATAGTTGCGTAGCGGTGACACTTATCCCATGAGCGAGATATTCTGATGGCATCTTGGTGGAGTGTTGGCCAGTAATATCCTTGGCGAAAGGCTTTGTGTGCTAAAGATCGAGATCCAGCATGATCTCCATAGACTCCTTCATGTATTTCCCGAATGACAGTTTCCGCCTCTACAGGCGTAAGGCATCTTAGGTATGGTAGGTTAAAACCCCGCTTGTAGAGTTGGTCATTAATGATCAAGTAACGGGTAGCCTTGTATCGAATCTGCTTAGCTTGGACTTTGTCATTTGGAAGGGTGCCAAGAGTAAAGAATCTATAAATTGGGGTAATCCAACTATCCCCCTATTGTAAGTTGCACACTTCCACATCCATGGTGCTTAGTGCTGCCAACAATTCGACCTACATTTTTCTCCCAATCTTGTCTTCCACCCCTAAGGCGAGGTGAGCCAAAACATCTGCATGACTGTTTGCCGCTCGAGGAATTTGGGTGATCTGGTAGTGGAAATGCTTAAGCAACAATTGTGTTTGTGCTAGATATGCTGCCATGGAGTTATCCTTAGCGTCAAAGTTGTTGGTGACCTGGTTAACCACCAATTAGGAGTCACTAAAGATATCAATTCATTTAACCCCCAAGGTGTTTGGCCAAACGTAAGCCTGCTAGGATGGCTTCATATTCAACCTCATTGTTCGACACCTTGAATTTAAAACGAAAAGCATACTTCATCGCTACTTTGTCAGGGGTTGTAAGGACTAGTCATGCTCCACAACCCTGTTGGTTGCACTAGCCATTAACATATAGACTCCATGCTGGGGTTGTTCGTTCTATTTTCTAAGCTTCCGAGGATAATGAAACCACTTCTTTAGGTGTAAAAACAATGTCAACAGGATATGTGAAGTCGGCGATGAAGTCTACCACTGCTTGGCCCTTCTCAGCTGGCTTTGGTTGGTAAGAGATGTCAAACTCACCCAATGCTATCGCCCATTTGATCATTCGCCCAAAAGTGTCAGGACTTTGGAGTATCTGTCGAAAAGGATGATTGGTCAGCACGATGATGAAGTGTGCTTGGAAGTAAGGGCGAAGTTTTCGAGCAGACATGACCAATGCTAGAGCTAATTTCTCAATGTTTGAGTATTATGTCTCCGCATCATGTAAGGCCTTGCTAGCGTAGTAGACCGTTCGACATTACCATCATTTCAAATAAGAACGGAACTTACTGCTGAAGTCGATACCGACAGATAGATAATAAGAGTGTCACAAACCTCAGGTTTGGAGGGCATAGGGGTTTTACTCATGTAGTTTTTGAGATTCTTGAATGCCTCAGCACATTCATCAGTCCATGTAATGTACTTCTTACTTCTCTTAAGTGCTTTGAAGAAATGAGCACATCTGTCTGTGGCTTTAGAAATGAACCTAGTTAAGGTTGCTACCTTGCCAGTAAGGCTTTGGATGTCCTTTGAAGTTATCGATTCCTTCATGTCGAGGATTGCTTTGATCTTCTTGGGATTAGCCTCAATGCCTCGTTGGCTTATCATGACGCCTAAGAATTTGCCAGAGCCTACGCCGAATGCACATTTGTTGGGGTTCAACCTCATTCGATACCTCTTCAGAATGGTGAAAGTTTCAGATAGGTTGGTGATGTGTTGATCAGCATGTTTGCTCTTGACTAGCATATCATTAACGTAAACTTCCATACTCTTCCCAATCTGTTCGGTGAACATTAAAATGACTAGTCTCTGATAAGTCGCTCCTGCATTCTTTAGGCTGAAGAGCATGACTTTATAACAATATAGTCCTCTGTCGGTAGTGAAGGCTGTGTGTTCTTAGTCCGGAGGGTTTATGAGGATTTGGTTGTATCCTGAGTAAGCATCCATGAAGCTCAGTAGTTCATATCCTACCGTAGAGTTTATAAGTCTATCTATGAGAGGAAAAAGAAAGTTATCCTTCGGGCATCCTTTGTTTAGGTCGGTGTAATAGACACACATTCTCCACAAGACCTTTTGGAACAGGAGGCTTTCCTTGGTCAGATTATTCTTAACAAGGAAAACATTTGCTACCCATGTTGGATAATTGACTTCGCGGACGAAGCCTATGCCTTTGATTTTTTCAACTTCTGCCTTCATTGCCTCGCACCGTTCAGCGTCATAAAATCTTCGCTTCTGTCTCACTGGCTTGGTATTGGGGTCAATACTTAAGCGATGACAGATGATATCGGGAGAGATGCCTGGCATGTCCTCGATGACCAGGCAAAGACCTCAGTGTTCTCTTGCAAAAAAGAGATCAATGCCAACCGAATGGATGGTGACAAGGTGGTGCCAATCTTCATCATACGATCCAGATAATCTTTTAAGATAGAGACATTTTCCAACTCTTCAACGGGTTGTGCTGCTGGGTGAAAGAGTCATCTCGAGGATCGTCGGGTTGATTATTGCCACCATGAAGATCTAAGTTGGCTTCGTCTGGGCTGGGCTTTATGAGTTAGTCATGTATAGAAAGGGTTTCCTTGGGCACAGGCAGGTGTTGTTGCTTGACCGAAGTGTTGTAACATGATCGTGCACTAAGTTGATCTCCTCTGATGTAACCATTGCCATAGGGGGTTGGAAATTTCATCAACATATATGTGGATACCATGGCCTTGAGACCATTGATGCTTGTGCGTCCCAAGATGTCGTTGGGCAATCAACCACCAAGAAGTTAGTGATAATGGTAGCTGTGTAAGGGTATGTACCAATGGTGAAAGGTAAGTGTATGCTCCCCAAAGGTTGCACGATATCACTGGAGAAGCTTATTAAAGGAGAAATCGAGCGATCGAACAAGTGTTCAGCTACATTAAGTGCCATGAAAGCTTCAGCAAACATGATATTGACCGAAGCCCCCGTGTATACCAGGATTTGTCGTACTTCAAAGTTGTCTATGTGAGCTTCCACGATCAGTGGGTCATTGTGAGGGTAGATGATACCTCTTTCTTCCTCAGGGTAGAAACATATTGGATCCCAATTAGGCTTTTGATACTTGCCTCCCCTGATGTCTTCCACGTGAAACACTTGGTGGCCAGACCTTAGAGCTCGTTCACTATTTTTCATGGCCCTGTTGGAAAATTTAGATATGGGTATGCCACCACTTATGAAATATATCACATTCACCTGGCGTTGGTTACGGTTACCCCTTTGAGGGTGAATGAGGAATTGATCAATTATTTTTTCATGTGCCAAAGCTTCAATATGATCACGAAGGGTGATACACTTCTCGCCGGCATGGCCGTTATGCTCGTGGTAGCAGCAAAATGTGCCCGTGTTCTTCGTGGGCTTGTAACCCGATTGCCTCGGTATTGGCTTCTGTATCAGGTGTGCTATGCTAGGGTAAATGGCCACGCATGTGGCGTTCAAAGATGTGTATGTCTCATACATCGGAGTAGAGCCTGTCGTGACACGTGTTTGGCTCACTGTGTTAACTGCCTAGGGGCGGGCATTATCGTGGCAATACCCTTAGTTATCGCGATAGTGTCCATTACTCCTTTTACTAAAATAAGACTGGTGAGGATGGAAATTTTTCCTTTTGCCCTGAGATTGATATGTCTGTTGACTTGGCGAAGTATTAAGTAAGGCATGAGGAGGCACCGCTGCCGTTTGGAAGGTCGAGGTCTTCTCATTTGGTTGGATCTGGCTTCCACTCCCTACTTGTTGCTAAGGGGTGGCTGTAGGGGGTTTCCCTTGGTATGTCCTTGCCTCGGCGGATGCATGGTTATGAGCATGAGCCATCACCTCAGAGTAAATCTTCCAAGTGTTGGCATTGATCATGTACTTAAAGAAACAGTCACGTAGGCATGCCGTGAAGGCTTTGAGGGCAGTCTTGTCGTCTACCTCGGCATAACGGGAATACTCATGGCTGAAGCGGCCAGAATACATACGTAATGACTCGTCTGGCTTCTGGCAAATAGTGTACAAGTCATCCGCAGAGTGCAAGCGATCGGTCTGGAAAATGTGTTGAGAAACAAACTGTTTCCTTAATTCCTCAAATGAGTCTACCGTCTCAGGTGGAAGATGGCAATACCAGTTTAGAGCTCCACCAGAGAGAGTAGAGGGGAAGAGAAGACATCGCTCTTCGTCGGTGTGCATCCGGTATGCCATGGTGGACTCAAAAAGGTTAAGGTGTTCAATCGGGTCCTCCTTTCCAATATAGAGTTGCAAGCCAAGCTTCTGCTTTGTCTTTGCTTGGAGGGGGTGTCGAGAATCCTCCTTGTAAGAGGGCCAGGCCTAGGTTGGTTCCAATCAGGTATCTCAACTTGTCGTTCGGCCTTCAACTTGTTTACTTCCTTAAGAAGCTATAGGACAAGAGGGTCATGAGTGGAGTCATGTACCACTAGAGCTTTCTTTTGTAAATCTCCATCTCCTCTTGGAAGTATGAAGGTTTGATCAATTCCTCATAGTGTACAAGTCATTCGCAGAGTGCAGGCAATCGGTTTGGAAAATGTGTTGAGAAAAAAACAGTTTACTCAATTCCTCAAATGAGTCTACCGTCTCAGGTGGAAGACAGCAATACCAGTTTAGAGCTCTACCAGAGAGGGTAGAAGGGAAGATAAGACATCGCTTTTCGTCGGTGTGCATCTAGTATGCCATGGTGGACTCAAAAAGGTTAAGGTGTTCAATCGGGTCCTCATTTCTAGTATAGAGTTGCAAGCCAAGCTTCTGCTTTGTCTTTGCTTGGAGAGAGGTGTCGAGGATCCTCCTTGTAAGAGGGTCAGGCCCAGGTTGGTTCCAATCAGGTATCTCAGCTTGTCGTTCGGCCTTCAACTTGTTTACTTCCTTAAGAAGTTGTAGGACAAGAGGGTCCTGAGTGGAGTCATGTACCACTGGAGCTTTCTTTCGTAAATCTCCATCTCCTCTTGGAAGTATGAAGGTTTGATCAAGAGCATGTAATTTTTCCCTGGACTCGCCATACTGACTTCCAAGGTATGTCTGTCGGAACATCTATGAGTCCCCTATACCTTCGTTTTTCTTTAGGACTTGTTGCCCCTTCCCCAAATTGGTAGCCGGCCTGAGACATGGGAAGGGACCGAGTCTTTCAAAGACCCTTGGGTCATTGATCTTCGAGCTTACATGGATGGGATTGTCTCGACGTTGCTTTAGGAAATCTCGACAGTTGCGAAAGACGGCTTTCGATCCTTCCACTCCTTCTATAAGGAGGTGTCTTCCTCTACCTCTCCTACTTTGGGTCGAAGCAGCTGGGTTGAGAGAAGTCTCATGTTGATCAATGTTTTAATGATTAGCTCACTCCTCATCAGGGATACACATGTCGAATGAAGGTGACCCTTCGTGTTGGGGGGCATCCAGATGATGGTTGATATCCACAGGGGTAACGAGCTCCCGTGTTTGAGTACATCTAGTTTCGTGGAGCGTCTTAAAGAGCTTCTCATACTGCTCCTGGAGGACCTCATTCTTCATTGCTATCTTATTGTTCTGAGCTTCTAGCTCATCGACTTTAGCTTGAAGAGCAACCCTCTTTCCTTCCTTCTTTCGTTGCATGTAAATGGATAGAGATAGGGAAGCAAACACAAGATGTACGTGGTTCACCCAGATTGGCTACGTTCACGGAGTAGAGGAGTTCTCATTAATTGTGAAGGGTTTACACAAGTACATAGGTTCAAGCTCTCCTTTAGTGAGTACAAGTGAATGATTTAGTACAAATGACATTAGGAAATATTGTGAGAGAATGATCTCTATTTATAGAAGAGAGTTTCTAATTTCATTCTGACATTGACACGTGTCGTGTTGTGATTGGCTTCTGATGTTGACATATGTCGCGCTATGATTGGCTTCTAATGTCAACACGTGACGTGCTGTGATTGGCCTCCTATTGGAGGGAAACTCTTCTGGGTCCTTGACGGTATAACGTTGACCGGTGCTCAGTAGTTTCGGGATTGATCAAGTATGGTGTAAACAAGTTATATAACCATTCGGTTTTAGTCAAGAATTTTAATAATTTTATGGCACGAATGCAAATCGTGGTATCAATCCTTATATATAAATCATGGTATCATAACTATTTTACAATGGAAACCATGGGAGATTTTTCTATTTCAAATATAGTTTAGAGTGATTCCTTTTGACCAGCCATATTAAGCCATCGAAAATAGCTTGCGTTAGTGACACATCAAGTCACAAGTATAAAGCCACGAACCAGGCACTGAGAAGAATAACAGTTTTGTTCTATTTCAATCTTCATGCTAGTGTTTTGGTTGAATTGATTTACCATGTGCCATTGATGATCTCAATTTTTGTAAGCGTGTTATATTTGTTCTGACCTTACTGAAGAGCTCCCTCCAATTAGCAAGTAGAACGAAGTCATCTCCCAAAGTAAAATGGTTTGTTTCATTGACTTTGATTTCCATGATGGTTTATGGTATTTTGGCTGATATATATTTGGGTTGATCCCTGAAGGCTTAAATTGGTAATAAGATAAAGATATACTTGCATGAGTGATGTGCTAATTATTGTAGAGCATCTACATACATTGAATACGTTGTATCGGTTAAGTATGTCATGAATATGGATCCAATTTTGGATATATTTGGGCAATACATATCTAAATGGGCATATGCTTATTGAATAAGAACTAATATTATTTTCCATGAATTGTATTCTATATGAATTGCTACGGGTGATACGTTAATGTGACAAGAAACAATTGCATAAGTGCCAGCAATTTTTTGATCAAGCAAGTATACATAATTTTCTAAAGCCAATTATGTATCTATAGTTCGCATAGCATGTATATGTATTTACATTTGTTCTAACCTTGCATTGGAGAATTTCTTAAGATCCCTCAGTCGAACAAGCCCAATGAAGAGGTTCGTATTACATCAATATATGAAATTCTGGTATGATCTTTCCTTTTGATCTTCATGATAAATTATATAAGGAATGGTTATGTTGGATTCATAAAGTGTTATATTGTTCCCACAATCCAACCATGTTGTGACGTCTTACTGATTGTAGGAGACGGAATTAGTCATATTCTATAATTTATCAATACTATTGGGATATGTTGTGCCTATGATTGTGATAACATATGTTAAAGTTGTGTTGCAGGAATGCATATGCTAAGTTTATATATGTCTATATTTGAAAGCAGAACAATATAAATTTTGGCAATTTTTTGTTATTGCATCTATAGCATCACGGATATGTTTCAAAGATGTGTAAGGTGACAAAATTTCTTCCATGACCGTGGAATATGATAAATTGTAACTAATTTGCTTGAACCAAATTTTTAATATTGTTAAGCAAATGGCATGTATAGTGTTGCTTGTATGGCTAATTTGGTTCAAGCATGAGATAACATATTTTTAATATTGCCATGGGTTTTGGACTATAGTGAATTGTAGTGTTGTTTTCACTAATTTTCACGAGATGTGAATGAACTTTTATGCCATTAATAGCACAAGAAATATGCTTGACTAATCAATCAAGTTTGTCTACAATTTGCTTTCTTATCTCAAAAGTCATTTAAATTATACATGACCAGTTACTTGTGAAAAATTGATGTATAATTTGTGAATTGACTGAGAATGACAGAAAGCATCCAGTGACAAGAACAAGGGTATTATACCAATGAATAAGGTTTGTAGTAATTATGTGACAATTCTCATTTGTATTTTTATCTATTCTTATATGAGAATTTTGGTTGGTCATGTGATTATACATATGTTTATAAAGAAGTGATGAACATATGAAGGCATGAGGTATGGAATCCATTCAAAGTATGTGGCTTAATTGATAAGCATGAATTTTCAAACATGTATTATTGTTTGTGGTTTTTCCTTTGCCTAAAGAATTTAAACAGTGCTTTGATTAGTAATTTTTATATGTCATAAGGGGAGAAGAAAAGAAACTTTTCAAGGCTAATGTAGGGCATATACTAGAAATGTTTTCTATGGAAGAAAATAATTTTGGTAGTTCCTTTATTTAATTTGGTATTTACAAGGCTAATGCACGATTTTGATGCTAATGTTTTAGGAGCCTTGTACTACGGAAAGAAAGGTACAAAAGAAAAGGAACTCGTTTGACTTAAGAAAACATTTGAGCAATTTAGTTTTTAAATTAAAGGAATGTATTGTTCTTTTGCATTACATAAAGTATTTCTATTTCAAGCAATTGACTCCATAATGATAATTATTGACATTCTTGTGGTGGAATAAAACTTGTTCTATATGTGATTAATCTCTTTCATGTATGGTGTCAGGTTTCTTGAGATTAATTTAATGTCAAAGGGAGTCATGAAGGAATTAGTGCCATTTGTTGGCAAGACTCGAAGCTTGAATCAGGTTATCATAATTTTGTCACTTACAGTTAATTAATCCATGTGACTTCTTGTATTGTTTCAGGACGGAGTTGACGAATGCCTTTTCAACTAAGCAAGACGCAACGGCTTAGTTGACGATGGGACTATGTTTTTGAGTTACTTCGGTCAACTTTGCATCTTAATTAGAATAAAAGGGATAATCTTCTTGCCTACAGGTGTGGATTACTTCTTTTAGTTTAATTAAGATGGCATAGTATGGGTTTTATTTCACAGAAGTTGTGAAAACCTTCATCTTGCCTACAGGTGTTGAAGTTTTTCATGAAGGAACTTTTGTGACATAAAATCTAGTACTAGAAACTAGTTATTTTTCTTCCCTACAGGTGTAAATTAATTTAGTTTCATGAAGTTTATTGGGATAAAGTTCCATGCCATTAGTGACAAATATTTCCACAATGAGCCCCATAAAAAGGTTGTGGTTTGAAGGTATGGAAATCGTTTGCATCATGACGTATTTTGTGTCTCTTCATGAGACTTGTTGATGCAAAGTATTGGACCCATGAAGGTTAATCAAGGATTGCTAAGGTACGCATTGTTTAAGTCTTATGCTTGTAAATCTTTTCAATTTGAACTATGATGTCAGTTTAGAGGATGAAATTTGACTACTAAGGTTTCCTTTGGACATCGAAATTGAAATGATATGAAATTGAATTTGTTATGGATGCATAAATTCATGATAGAAGCACAAAATTGTTTCTGGCAGATTACATGTCTTGATTTAAATCGGGTGAATGACATGTCTAATGGTCACCAAATGACCTGAATTTTGGATATGTTTAACATATAGATGTCTAATATGTGTCTGCAAATTTTCGTAATTTTCTGCCATGTATGTTAATTATGGTGAATTTACTAGTAACCCATGCTCGTATAGACAGTTTTTACTGGCAGATTGTGTTGTTTTTTTTGAGACGTGACTTTAGACTACTATTTTGACCCAAAATGGCTCTGTATTTTTATTTTATGAAGATTAGTATGTCTATTTTGATCAGTATAAATTTGGTAGCAATCAAGCTTATAAATTAATTATGATTAATTCTAAAGTAAGTGTAACTCGTTGCTGAAAATTCTGTTTGACAACTTTATGTTGATTGTAATATCTATTTTATTATGTCTAAAATATAAGGCAATTTTAGTTAGGTACATCTTTGAAAGAGTGTTTGCCCAAGTGGGAGAATTAGTGAACGAAAATTGGGCTTCACACTCATTAACTTATTTGCAAGTATAAACTCTGAAAACTTAGTGGGAGTTGTTCTAAAATTTTTGAGCATTAAGTGGACTTGCATGAATCTATTAAAGCGTTATTTTATCTTCAATGAATTTGTGTTACTTGAATGTCTATAATATGTTTAAGTTGCACGAATGGATACTTGGTATATGCGTATGTTTCTCTGTTATTTGCAATCATTTGGATTTCTTGGTTGATCATTTGTTTTGAGGCTCATAAGGACTTAGCATAAATGTGGACTTATTGATACATATAAGATGGTTGTTGGATGCATGTTTTGTGTAACAATGGTGAATGCTTTCGTGCTTATTTGTACCTTTCATTGAGGTAATATGCATTCATTGACTAAGTAAGGCTATTCCCAAAGGCATATTTTCAAAAGTATGATTTAAGTATTGATTTGCAAATTAAGTAACGATGTTGCAGATCAGTGGTAGTTTGAGTTTCATGTTAGTAACGGCTTACATTTGCAGATGACCTATAAAGTATGTATAGAATCCATGTATTCATATTAATCTCCAGTTGGATTCATTAAGTCACATTTTTCGTGTGCTAGTCAATTATTTGATGAAATATATATATCAGATATCAAGTTGTTATCAAATTGCATATTAAATGGCATGACATGGTTTGTGCACTACCTCAGTTGTGAGGATTTCCATCTTGCCCGCAGGTGTTGGAAATCACTATGAAAGTAACTGGTATGGTGCATAGATCAGTGTCAAAAACATATTAATTCATCTTGCTCACAAGTGTTGAATTAATTTGTTTTATGATGTTTTTGGGATATTTTACTTGGACATGTGCCTATTTTGGTATTTTCAGTTATGTCCATTGGCTACAAACATTGTTTGTATTGTTATTGATTAATGAAAGTGATGCATGATTGTTTTGGAGATGTATTCATACCTGCAGGTTATGATGGTTTCATTAGATGAAGGATATCTGCATTGGCAGATTTAAGGCTTCGAAAAAGCATAAAGTGTAACTTGTGAGTTACAATAAGGTGGACCAGAGATGATATAAAGTAAGACATTTTAGTTAATTTAAAGTTTCATCTCTTAATCATAATTTGTGTTTCATGTGAATGAGGATCTTAGCATGTGTGATTATGAAGGTTCTGGGTTGTGTCAATCCTACAACCTTGTTAGTTCCATGTTAAGAAATGCATTTGACAGAAGCTGCATTAAAGACGAGATGTAATCACTGTTACATGGCCACTAAAGTGACAGTAGTACTCCAATCTCAAGTATAAACGTGAATATTACATTTTGTAGACCAAGTGGGAGAATGTTGGATTTATCTAATATAAATCAACCTTAAGTGGTCTACTTCATGTAATAGGAATGTAATATTGGAGAATAATGTTAATTGTAATTTAATCTCTTAAAGATATTAATTCTATATAAGGTGTCTTATATTGGAAATAGGATTTATGGAATCCTTAATAATATATGATTATGATATTTTACTTGAGAGCCAAGAAAAGAGAGTTTTAGTTTTCCCTTATGGATGGAATCTAAGACTTTTTGGCTAATATATAAACACCAGTCCCTGCTAACCCTAGAACACGACAACTAAGGCTTCCCATAGAGCATTGTCATAAAGCTAGGAGTTTACAAAAGAGTTGGTGTTTCTGTTTGTTACGGCACATAAAAATTGGAGTTTTATCGATCACAGACTTGCTTGCATGGCTGCTGCATCTTTGATAACTACCATTGGAATCAGATCAGTCACTCATTCGTTTGTGTTTTAATTGTATAACCTTATAAGGCTAACATTAAAGTTATTTATTTATTATATCTTCTCGAAAACAAGAGGTTATTTAGTTAGAAAAAAACAAAAAACAGCGTCTAGGATCGTGCTTTAATACTAGATGCATATTACATAGGGTTAAGTGCTTTAATACCTAATTTAATTACTCTTCATATTTTATTTCTGAAAAGTAAAAATATCAGATATAAATGTGTTTCCATTTTGTTACAATCGGGGAAACACATTTTGGATACGACATAATATGTAGCAATACTAATCAAGTTTAGATCGGGTGTTACTATGTTCATGTTGAAATAAATATGAACACAAGATTGACACAATGGCATATAGAATAGAGGCGTAAGAATAATGAGGAGCAGCTTGACAAGGGTGACTCCATAAAGAACAAAGTCCATTCTTTGTAGATTGCTCTAAGCTCTTGTTTAAGTTAAAACTTATTGTTTCGAAGAAAATAATGAGATGAGTCAAAAACATTTATTTTTAGTCATATGTGGTCCTTTTAACTCAAATTCGATAATAAATTAAGTCTAAAATCATTTTAAGTATTTATGTAATCTTATTCTTGTTTGTATTTTGCTTCCAATTAGGGTTTCTAGGGAAACTCGAGTTTGAATTTTAAGCAACCCTAACTCAAAAATAAAAGAATTGATATGCTACATGATTAACTAGTTGTACCATGTTAACAACCTAATGCAGTTAATAATCACATGTTAACTAAATTTGAAGAACTCGTGCATCACTGCTCTATTAATTTGCAAAGCCTTTTTTTTTCCCCAATTGGAAAGGAAGAACAACGTTGCGGTGTTACCTGACAAAACCTATTGATTACAAGTAATACTATGGAATAATTTACCCTAAAATACTGAGTTTATTCCTTACCAAACAGAACCTTGTTTTTATTTGAATCCTAAGCCTTACAAGTAGAATTATTGAATAACAAAAGATGATTACTAACTTACCAAAACCAGCAACAGCTTGTTAGACTACTAGCCATAGCCGGCGCATATACATACAAATTATAATACATTCTTTGGATAAATCACCTTCTACAATTAATTCGGTAGTATTAGGCATTCCACAATGGTTCAAACGACTGTGATACCTATATATAAGAATCAGACATCGTGAGTTTGATTTTTATAACATTATTGTTACACTAGTGCGAGTTCAATATAATGGTACCACACTCATGTGTCTAATATATTGAACTATTATGAGTCTAATAAATTGGTATCACACTCAAATTTTTCGGTCCACTGTAGAAGTGTTGATTCCTATATGAGTTTAATATATTAATATCACTCTCACTTTTTTCGACCTACTGGGGAAGGCCTTAGTATCACGTTACCATGTGCCTGAAGAAAACAGCTTGAAATTTTGAATTTTTGAGTCTTAGATTAATCTTATATATATAAATTTAATCAAATTAAAACATAAAAAGATAAAAACCGAGCTAGCTACTACACGCCTAAATATCCTTGTATCTGTCACAAGAACAACTGAAAAACTACCACGACAAGGACTGCAAATGTGCAGATATCTTAGCAAGTTTAGTGAGCTTGACCAGTCCTCCTACCAACATTTCTTGTGGTCCAACCTTCCGTCTATATTCATTTCGTACTTCGATTGCTTTTTCTGGACTAAAAGATAGGGTTTTGTTAATGATTGATGTTTATGGTTCCTGAAATCGAAGGTTTGGTGATGTCACATGAATGTACTGAGCTTTGCCGCTAAGCAAAGGGAAGCAAAACACTGGCCAGTGGGCACCTCCAAATTAACCTAATTATTCTTCAAACATTCGAAGCACATGGCCGGCTTAGAAACACAGCCAAAACTAAATTAAATAGTGTGAGGGAGCAAATGGCACATGTGTCAAGAGCCGAGAAGGCCGATTCCCCATTTTCCAAAAGTCCCTGTCCACTTTATTCTAACAATTTTGGGGACATTGCCGGCTTCCTATTGAGCCCAAACTCTATGGAGGGTGCCATAAACTCATCAATGCTGTTGATTTGTCTACTCATTATTTTCCCTCTAATAGGGAACAAGGGATTCTCTCCTAGCTAATATGCTTCGGGGCATCTTATAAACTGAAAATTTTAACTGTTAAATTTTGTCAAGTATGTAATGGCCAATATTTTACGGTTAAAAATCTCAAAGTAATTTTTTTCGTTTCAAAATAGTTTTTCTTATTAACTAGCTAATAATGCTACCATGCCTTTAGCTAGCTAGCTACATATTTTAAAATGTGTACCTTAATTACTTGTACTTTTCAATCCATTTGGATTGGGCATCTTTGTGTAATGCAAGTCTTTTATACAAGGAAAATAAAAGACTAGTTCCAGATAAATCCTAGAGCAGAAACAGATTTGAGCCAGTGACAAAACTGCCCCAACGTAATTAGGTTAAAGGAAGTACTACGGCTACTACTTGGAGATAAAATGAGAGTTAACCCGACCCAACAGGATTCTCTCCGGATCCTTTTGGTGAGGATCTTGGAGATCCGTAAATCATGTCCGTTTATCGTACATCGTGTGGTCAGCTTTTGTCAAGTACTATTTGTATTTAATTTTAAATAAAATATTTAAAATAATTTCTGACTGCACAATGTACGATGAACGGATAAGATTGACAGATTTCCGGGATCCTCACAAAGAAGATCCGGCAAGGATCCAGATTCTAACCCGACTATGTTGATTTAGACATGTTGAATGACAAAGCAAATTTTAGGAATTGTTATTAGCACTCTAAAAATCTCATTATACACTTCTCATAAGTGTATTTTTTTTTTCCAATTATAGAAAGATTGAAGTATAAAATGAGATTTTTGAAGTGTCAATAACAATTATCTTATTTTATTATATTAAATATGGGTCAAGATCGGGAGACACACACTTTTTAACACACATTTTGACACTCCTTCGTTGAGCCCACTCCATAATGTACTTAAATGATCCAACCATCTATCTTTTTGGTATTTCCTCAAAGATAATCTCTACAAAAAAAAAGCACTCAAATGCGAAACCATATAACCATTGGATTTATTTGTAGTCATTTTAAGCGTTTCTTTGTGAAACCTATTTTCTTTACTATAATAAATGTTTTAATGGTTTTGGATTTGTCTCATTTTTTGTAAGGATAATGTATGAATGATAAATTGAAATATAGACAGCTCAGATCCTTAAAGAAACACTACTACATTTAACAGTTCTAGCGACGAAGAACATTTGGTCGTGCAAAGAGAAATTCCGTCACATAAATATTAAAGAGACAAATCTTCGTCATTTGCACAAGTTGTCGCATAAAGGTCATGAAAAAAGATCTTGTGCGATGAAATTATGAACTTCGTTGCACAACAAATGGAGCCGCACGACAAGATGAGGTTTTGTCGAAATAAATGTATTGGAATGAAGCCCTTCGTTGCTGGAAGAATAAGGGTACAAGAAAATGTTTCAAAATGGGTGCTCCCCGATCCTAACCCATTAAATATAAGTGATATACGTTACTCGTCATATTAAAGTTTTATAGAGATACTATATATCTAAAGGAATGATTTTCATGTAGTCATAAAAAATTTCGGTCCCAACTTGGGACTAGTTATATATTGGAATAAACCAAGAGAGAGAGCTCCAACTTATCTAATCCAAATCAAAGTAGAACAACATACATAGGCGTTGAAAAGAAGGAGATATTTTCTCAATCTTCACTTTACCATGCATCTTCTAGGTAGCCATTAGCAAGAAAAATCTAGCAACTAGCCAAACATATTGAATGACAAGACAAAGCCAAACACATTGTGCATACTCACGATCAAAAAAGTAAGAAGATAAAGGACACTAGTTGTAATTTTTTGCATCTTACTATTTTTCTTTTATCTCACAACCAAATTAAGTGCATGGCAAGCCAAAGCCAAGCTACTAGTCGGAATTTTTTTTGTATTCTCATATCAGAAGATAAAAAAAAGGTTGAAGTACAAAAACAAAATAACAACTTTAAAAAATAGTGCATAT
This sequence comes from Malus x robusta, assembly GCA_963082935.1. Lineage (NCBI taxonomy): Eukaryota > Viridiplantae > Streptophyta > Magnoliopsida > Rosales > Rosaceae > Malus > Malus x robusta. Next base: position 27,154,427 of record OY720337.1, read on the forward strand.
GTATCACCCAACCCACCCATCCATCCAATAACTTGATGGGCCAACCTAGAAAAGTAACAGATGTTTGAGTTGGCAAACCTAGAAAAGTAAAATATAAAAGTAAAGTCATATACTTATATGATTGTATATTTTAATATCTTAATTATCTTATCTTTATGAGTGTTAAGCTTAAACTTATCTGTCACGCACTTGTATTAGTAATAACAAAGGGCACTTGTGAATAGCGTGACCACTTCTCCAACATAGATGGCATACTCAGATTCTCAACTAAAATAAATACCAAAATAAATCTAAATTAAAAGGAAAAAAAAAGCATAAATGGAGATATAGAGATGAGGATTGGTGTGTCGTTATACCATCATTTCTTTTTATCTTTTGGGTTAATTGGTATTGTTTTTGTGGGGGCATTTTCTCACCACCTTTTTGTGACAGAGTAATGCTAGGTGAATTAAATTTGTAGACTAAATGATGTGTTATAAATAAGAAATAAACATGTTAATCAATGCTTAAGTAACAATACAATCATCAACTTTCATATCATTTAGTTTACAAAATTCAGTCAATAAATTCAGTCTCACTAGCATTGCCCTGTGATGATAATATGCTCATAGTCTACTTCTTATTATTTGGATAATATTAAATTTTAAGATTTGTGTCTGTCCATTATCTCAATCTTGAAATTTAAACTCATTTAATATTTGTGATAAATAAGTTAGTAAGCGTAATCATCAGCTAAGGGTGGTGAGAAAAATAATTCGTTGTTTTTGTGGCCACTACCCTCTCACTAACAGATCTCAACACCCTTGGTTTTGAAGTTGGGATACATTAATTAAGTACAATGGCCCCAAACTTACTATATTATTATTATTATGATAAATTATTTAATTAAGTTATTCTAATACTAAAATACAGAAATATATAAATACAAAAGTGAGAGAAGGAGAGAGAAAATGTGTACGGTATTTTTATAGTATTAAGTATGGCAGAAAGGCACATATTAGAAAGCGGGGTTGCATGAAAGCCAAAGCTCATTGGCCACTGGTGTGGAGTTCCATATCACTTGTGCGCATATATCATCGCTCTCTTCGGCCGTTTTTCTCTCCCCTTATCTCTCTCCTCTCTCTCTCTCTCGCCCCCCCCCCCCCTCTCTGCTTTGCTCTTCTGCTTGTAACCGTACCGACATGGCTCCTAGCAAATGGGGTTTCTCTGCTTCTACTTAGAACTCAAATTAAGCTGCTCCTTCCACTTACTCTACAAGCACTTCTGCAATTGGTTTCTTCTCCACCAACCTCACTGTTAAAACGGTCTGTTCGGAATTTTTAGACCTGTTTCTATGTATGCTTTCTTTCTTTTCTTCAGTTATTTAGCTTCTACGGTTGTGATTTCCGGTTTTCGCTTCTGGTTTTCGCTTACATGATTGTTGCTCTCTCTTCTAAGTTATAATATTTTTGCTACCTCACTGCTAAAAAGGGTCTGTTCAGAATCGTTAGACCTGTTTCTATGCCTTCTTTCTTTTCTTTCAGTTATTTAGCTTCTACGGTTGCGATTTCCGGTTTTTGCTTACATGATCGTTGTTCTCTCTTCTAGGTTATCATATTTTTGCTAATATTTTTCACAATTCAGTATCTTTTGTTGAGTTCGTTTTACTCTTTCTGCTATTTCTCTTCTTTCTTTTTTTCTTTTTTCCGTTATCTAATTTTTATGTATGTCTCTTTTCTTTCAAAATATTCCATTTATTTATTCCCTAAATTCAGCTTGTTTTCATCTTCTATGTTCCAATTGGAAGCTCATATGAGCAGTTAGTCATTCTTTTCTTATATCATAGGAACATTTTAGTTGCATATTGTTGTCAAATATTTCATTAAAATCGCACACAGAAGAGGCATGTTGATATTCGAGCAATTAGTAAAAAAAAAAAAGATCGTACCCAGTGCACAAGGCTCCCGCTTTACGCAGGGTCTGGGAGAGGTGAATGTCGGCTAGCCTTACCCCCATTTATGGAGAGGCTGCTCCCAAGTCTCGAACCCGAGACCTACCGCTCATGGGCGAAGGCACTTACCATCGCACCAAGTGCGATTAGTAACAGAAGAAAAATTGTCCTCTTTGGTGGATTTATTTCAGTAGATACATTTCAGTCCTTTTCCTTCTTTAGCTGAAAGGTAGCATAATTGGTATGTTTTTAACATTCAACTTTGAATTTGCAGGCATTGTGTGGAATATTTGAATTAGAATTAAGTAAAACTCATTGCTGGGATCATTAGTTTTGGAGGACAATATGGCTATGCAAACTGTGTATTTCAAAGGACATGAAGGAATTGCCCCTAATCCCATAGGCCAGTTTTCATCAGCATTGTCAGGGCCTTGGTGGAGTTCCTTGGGATCTCAACCGGTGTATGGTGAATCCTGTGGTCTGTCGAAACCTTCTACTAAGGAGCAGCCTAATACTGGGGACCATTTCACTGCCACTAAACTTGCCGGGCGGGGTACTGAACAAGGACTGGAAAAAGGGAACACAAATCAGTTCACTATCTTTCCTGGTAATAATCTCCTCCTTTACTTTTGATGTCTTTCCTTTTCTAAAAGACTTCTCTTTATGAAGTCTTTTGGTCTATAACATTTACGTAGTGGTTTTGAAAAGAAAAAGAAATGCTTTACTAGCTTCTTTTTTGTCGCTTAAATTTATGTCTGAAGATAAGGTTCGTATCCTTCGTCATGAAGATCCCTCGTTGTTTCCTTGTTCATCATAGACCGATTGGAGATGGGCTAAAATGTGGGGTCAGGAAACGTGTTTTTTCTTTTCGTATCAATACATTTAAGGATTCCCTTTTGGCGATGATTGAAGGTAAAGTCAGTAACAAACGTTTAGTCATATTTGGTGAAGAGAGTGAGTGTAGTTAGTACTTGAGAGATACTAGAGGGGGTATGAGAATCTTTCTATGCCAACCTCAAGGTAAGGTTTTTTTTTTTTTTTTTTTTTTTTTTTTTTTTTTTCATGCAAGCTTGTCGATAAGTTTTCTTAAATATCATTGCTGTTCCGCAGCCAATCATGAAGAAAAGAAAATTATGAAACTGGACGCATAAGGTTTAGGTGATTCTCTAACATTGCCTAGGAAATCAGTGATAGCAATAACATTAACCATGTACCTCCACTAAGAACCTCTCTATGCCCCTCCCTCACCATTCATTCGAGCTCTTCTTTACTCTGAAGCCTGATTGTGTAGCCCACCCTTGTCCCGGCTTAATTATGAAGAAGATGCTGTCTCAGATCGCGTGGGAGTCGGAGCCCTACTGCTGAGAGTTATTTCATTTTAACTGTTTTTGAGTAATCTGGGTGAGAGGAATACGAAGGACCCATGAGAGACTGGTGAGGGTTTTGACGTGAGCAGCATTAAAGCGAGCTTTTAATCCTTTTTCGACGCTTCTATTCCAAACTGCTCTCCAAATGCCACCTTGTAGGAATTAGGTACAAAATTTGGTTGTCAATTTCCGAAACATTCTGAGGGTCATTTCCAATGCAATACTATTGGCTGCAAATATAGAAAATGATTCGTAGAAGCGTGCGAGCGTAGTTCGCAGTATTATTATGGAAATTAAATGTAGACTTGGTAGAGTAAGCTTTTCTCCTGCTGAGTAGACATGCCAGTACGAAGGAAATTACTTTATAAAAGGAAAAATGGTTACAAAGAATGGATGTAGATGCTGTAGGAACATAGTCTTAGCAGTTGATGTTGTCCACTCTACGTGCTTTCGAAGATCGAGTTCTTACTCAACGACGAAATAGTTGTTGATAATTGCATTATTAGTTACACTTGTTTTCTCACCTTTTCTGACCTTCTGTGGCAATAGAGATTGTTAAACTGGTTTGCCATTGCAGAAAACCTTCCATCCTCCCTCACAAGCCCTTGTTAACCAGAACCGATGAATAAATTATCAACTCGTTTACATTATCGTTCTTTCACAACTTGTTCAAAATGATTTACTTCTCAAACAGAAGTTATTTTTAGTCATGGATAACCAGCCAAGTAGTTTCTCATTCAGGTGAATGTTAATTTTCAGGGGATGGACAGAAGTCCCAGGCAGCAATCTCTCTGCAATCATCGCCAGGAAAATATCATGGTCATTTTGAGCTCGGATTCAGCCAGCCAGTGGTAAGCTTTTCTTTTTCGATTACTTTCATTTGTTTATTTGTGAATCAATAACTGTTTTAGGAATAATGAATATGGTTCTTGTCACAATTGCTGATAAGTTGATTCTTTGTTTGGAACTTGAACTAGATCTGTGCAAAATATCCATTTATGGATCAATGCTATGGACTCTTCTCAACCTATGGAACTCAAATTTCGGTGCTTCTTCCATCTCTTCTCCTACCTCACTATATATGGAGCTATTACTTTTTCAATCATGTTAATTCCTTGAAAACAATATTTCTATTTCTCTGTAACCTGCTAATTTTGGAATATACTATCGTTTTCTTGCTGGTGCATTAAAATGGAAATATGAGAAATAGAACCAGTTTAAGAAGCATGAATCTCTATTTACATTCTTGGTTCTCTACGATAATTTTAGTTTTGCGAACTAGAAACCATTTAGGATTTAACTTAGAAAGTCTCTCTTAGCACCCCTCTGTGTATTTTCGTGAGTTAGAGTAAGCACGTCTCTGCTTGTCTTTGAGTTTTACTCTTATTAAAAGTCGGAACAATGTCAAGACAAGCAGAGAATCCGTTTCTCTGCGAAAGAGGCAGTTCTTTGAGTGTAGCAAATTTACTGATGCACGTACTTATCCGTTTGCAATGGATTAGGGACGCATTATGCTGCCACTGAACTTGACTGAGGATGAAGGACCAATCTATGTAAATGCTAAGCAGTACCATGGAATCATGCGTCGCCGACAATCCCGTGCGAAGGCTGTCATTGAGAACAGAGCAGCTAGACTGCGTAAGGTATGACATCTGAATTCGGTAGATGCAAGTTTGAGAAACAAAATGCACATCTGATGAAAAAATATTTCTCTTGTGCAATGACATAGTTAGAATGACCTACGATCTATTTTTTTTCTACAGCCGTATATGCATGAATCGCGCCATCGTCATGCAATGCGCCGACCAAGGGGCTGCGGTGGTCGTTTTCTGAACACTAAGACTATGAACAATGGGGACAAGGGAACTGAAGGGAAGCAAGTTGGTGATGGGCAGCTGTTTAGGCTTTCGGGTTCTCAGAGTTCTGAAGTCCTGCAATCCGACAGTGGAACTTTAAACTCGTCAAAGGAAACGAATGGCAGCATTTCAAACATATCCGGGTCAGAGGTGACAAGTATGTACTCTAGGGGAGACCTTGATTGCTTTTCAATCAATCATCTCGGTCCCTCCCTGCACTCTCTCTCAGACATGAGAGATAGTGCGCGTGGTATGGTCATTCCGACGAAATGGGTTGCAGCAGGAGATAACTGCTGCAACCTCAATGTTTGATAGCAAGGGAAAAGATGGGGTTGGTGCCAACTCCGTTGCCTCAACCCCATCTACTCCGCAACCAGATGGAGAAGCTTGTTGCAGTTTCTGTTACGGCTGTTGCAACAGGCTTTCGGTTCTAGGATTGTCTTGCCCCCATTTGGTTGCTATCAAAAGGCAACTCATTCTTGGCTAATGCTTGCGGAAAAGTTTTCCTGCCGTTCGATGCAGTCATCCTGTTAGGGCGGCTAGCGAAAACAGCGGAAACCTTGAAGCAGCATGAATTAATCAGTAGACTATATATATGGCTCTCTTCCCATAAGAGGAATCAGAACTTGAGAGCCTGGTGTGTGTTTGTGATAAAATTAAAAAAATTTAAAAAATGTTAAATTTCTTGTGTAACACTGTAATATCTTAGTGTCTGGATTTTTGACCTACTTGGTTGGTGTGATGTATAACTGAATGTTTGTGTTGTGTTCCGAACGTTTGGAAGAATAATGTATCATATTTTAAGACATATTTCTTGACTTATTGATGTCAAGGAAAATGCTTTTCAAGTGTGGTGGTACTCAAGCCAAGCACCTAAACAACACATATAGCATATTATTCTAAGAATTCCCATCTAGATGCTAGGTGGTTGGCCATCGTCTTGATTAATCTCTAAGCATTTGAAAATTAAGAAATGACGCATAGACCTGCTTAGGCGCCGATCTAGCCGGTCCAGACCCGTTTAAGTTGTGACTCTCACTTGGACAAAAAATAAATAACTTTCAATGAATTTTTTTTCTTTCAATAAATTGTAAGAGACTTGTTGATTATTTAGATAAACTCACATTATATGCTTGTTCCCCATTGTTTCATTATATTCTATTACTTTATAATCTATATGTTATTCTATTTTGCAATTTATATATCCTAATTTAATTATGTACTTTTTTAAGTGTAAGAAGAAACTTATTTAAATGAGAATATAATAACTTTACTTAAATCTGTCGGGTCCGCCTAGGACCCCGCCTACGTCCAGCCTAGGCCCCGCTACCCGACTAGCGCCTACCTTCTTTTAGAGCAACTCCACTGTTGTTTATTGTGTAATTGGGGATAGGCAACCCAATCCACTCTCCCCTCCCCAAAACACTCCAGCCCACTTGGGCAATTGGACCCAAGGAGAGCCCGATAGAGAAGTCAGACAATAATCGCCTAGCTTAGTACCCTACCTATATGACGTAAGGCTGACATCAACCACAATTTAAATTATTAAAAAAATTAGAGAGAATATAAAAAAATTATAAAAAAACTAATTAAAAAACTAATTCTTTTCTATAAAGACGTAACCATGTTCTTCCATGTTACAGATACATAGCCACATTCTTCCACTTTACATTACATTTCAATATTTTCGAATACTTTCAACTAATCTTTTATTATTATATGAAATTAAAAATAAAGTTATCCTTTATTATTTTATAAAATAAAAAATATTAATATTTTAATATGAATTGCCGGGGCTATTCAATTTAGGGGTAGAGATGTACTCGGACAGTTACTATTCATTGCAGGCAGTTATAATTCATTTAAGGGGATTGAGTTGCCTATTGCCCAGGAAGCCTTCCTACATTGAAAGTGCTCTTAGAGCCTTGATATCAGGTGACGTTGATCAAGGCTCATTACCAAATTCATAGAGTAATACTTCACCATGAAATTTTAATTAGGGGTGGGTTCAAAAAACCAAAAACCGAAAAAAAAAAAAAAACAAATCAAACACCAAACCAAGATAGAAAAAACCGAACCGAAAGAAAAAACTGAACCAAACCGAACTGAACCGAATTCTTTTGGTTCGGTTTCAGTTTTAGTGGTCTAGAAACCAAATCGAATTAATTAAATTAATATTTATTTTATTTTATTTATTTAATTATCTGTTTTGGATATATATATATGTATGTGTGTGTGTGTTGGAATGTGTAATAGGTAATTATTATATTATTTAAATAACTAAAGTTGGTTAACAAAAGTTGTATCAAGCACACGGGTGCTTGCTTTCTAAAGACAGAAATCTATCTCTCTCTTATTCTCTGTTGCCTCATACTACTACCCATTTCTGAGATCTAGCAAAGAGCTATTTTGAGCTCAGAGCCAAACGGCTCTCTTCTACATTTGCATCAGTCCTTTCCCTCAAAACAACCCATGCCTCCATTTCTCTTCTCTTTGCACAAATCTCATCACTGCAACCAAAATCACAGAGCCTCCAAGGGTACACAAGTCTGCAAACGAAATTGCAGACCTCGTCAGAAGATCAATCCCAAAAACAAACCCCCAAGTTAAAAATCTCTCTTGGCTACTATTTAGTTATATTGGGTTTATTTTCATGGAAAAATCAAAGAACTAACACATGCATGCGTTTTCTTTGCGAGAGCTCTCAGATCCACAACAAGAAAGACGCACTGACACCTAATAATGTCAGATCCATGGCCAATCGTCCAACTCCTGATCATCAGTCATAGAAACAAAACCCCACTCCCGATCATCAATCATAGATTCAAAACCCTTATCAAGTGTATAGCTTCCATCTACTCTTGACTGCCCAGTTAAAAAAAAAATCATGAAAAAACCGAACCGGACTGAAACCAAACCAAAAAATCCGAAGAAAAACTGAACCGAACAGTAACTTCGATTTGGTTTCCGATTTCGGCCAAAAATCAAACCGAACAGAACCAAACCCACCCTTAATTTTGATTATCTTCACGAATGTGTGACGAAAGAGAGTGGAGTGTCAGAATCAGGAGCCTCTTTCATCACTCAAGGGTTTAGTATTTAGGGTTTAAGGTGTGTTTTACTGTTTCAAAAATATCCCCAGTAAACAGTGTACATGAATCTCTTTGCAGACCTGCCTCTCTCTCTCTCTAAAGTATCTCCCTCTTCTCTACCTCGCCAAGGTCTTTACCCACAAACTCTGGTTCCCAGCCGCCGGCCCCTCTTTTGGTTGGGATCGGTGGCAATCCTTAAATTTGCTTTTCCTGCAACTCTTAGCTTTCCTTACTTTTCTTGCTTTACTTTTAATCCTTGTATTTGAGCTCAGTCTCACTTTCCCTTAGCTCTGTCTCGGTTTCCCTAGGCTCTGTCTCAATTTTCCTGGGCTGTTAGGCCTTTACCTTATATTTTATTTGGTTGTATTATTGCTTACTTGGTTGTTTTGGTTTTTCTACGGATTTTCCTAACCTTGTATTATGCTTTATTTAATGAACTTCTCTTCTTTTGGAAAAAAAAAAAAAAAACAGTGTACATGTATGTAAATAAAGGATATGGATTGTATGCCCTCCCCATCTCATACCCTTTCCATGCCCTCTTATTTCTGTAGTCACGGTTAAGTCACGTCAATATTTTATATTCCAATTGCTTTTTGTCTTATTATTTTTATAAAAAATCAATATAAAATGTTGACGTGGCTTAACCCTAACCACATAATATATGAGGGTATGAGATGGGGAGGGCAGACAATCCAAGTCCGTAAATAAAGGACTTGGATTGTTTGCCATCCCCATCTCATACCCTCCACATGCCCTCCTATTTCTTTTGTTACGGTTAAGTCACGTCAACATTTTATATTCTCATTACATTTTGTCTTACTATTTCTATAAAAAAAAAATATATATATATATATATAATATTGACGTGGTTTAACCGTGACCACATAATATAGAGAGGCATGGGATGGAGAGGTCTGACAATCCAAGTCCGTAAATAAATCCATAAAGTGGGGGGTTATCAAATGAAAATCCAAAAATCCAGAAAGCTTATCCATGTCCCACACGTGGGCATTCGTCTTAGTCAAATGGGAAGCCCCTCGTCACGTCTTCTGCCACTCGAAGACCTTCCATCCCCAAACACCATTTCCTCCCACACAATGCTATCCATGGCTTCCACAAGCACTTCTTGTTCTTCTCCCCTCTGCAACAAAATCCCCAACTTCTCAATCTCCCACTCACTCACTCCAATTCCCACCCACTTCCCACCACACATTAAACTCCTAAAACCCCTCGAGCTCAAAGCCTGTTTCCACAGCTTCCCTCACCTCTCTCCTTCCCCCAGTTTCCGCCGCTCGTTGGCGGCGTTCGACGGCTTCGAAGTCAAAGAAGATAGTGAAAGCCAAGCCGAACTAGACCCAGAAGCAGAGCTCCATGAAAAGCAAGAAGAAGAAGAAGAAAGAGAGGTAGTCCCAAAGATCTCAGACGCCGGGAGGCTATATGTAGGGAATTTGCCTTATAATTTGACTTCGACCCAATTGGCTGAGGTTTTCGGGGAGGCTGGCACGGTGGTTTTCTCAGAGGTTTGAGCTCTTCTTCTTCATGTTTCCATTGTTTGATTTCATGGGTTTGTAAATTGTTGGTGATTGTGTTTGTGCGGTGTAGATTATTTATAACAGGGTCACAGATAGAAGCCGGGGATTCGGATTTGTCACAATGTCAACTGTTGAGGAAGCTCAGGATGCCATTAGGATGTTTGATGGCTCTGTAAGTATCAGCGAATGTGTTTCTTGTGTTAGTTGATTCTTTTAACACGAAAAAACTCGAGAACTGTTATTGACGCTCCAAGAATGTCTATCCTTCACTTCACCAAGTGCGATATGATATTTTTGGAATGTCAGTAACAGCTCCCAGAAACTCGAACTCTTTTCGGTTTGTTAATTGTTTGGGATGGTGGCAATGGTTGACAGCAAGTAGGAGGTAGAACTGTGAAGGTGAACTTCCCAGAAGTGCCAAGAGGAGGTGAAAGGGAAATTTTAGGACCCAATAGCACAAGGACAGGGTTCAAGGTGTACATAGATAGTCCACACAAGGTTTATGCAGGAAACCTCAGCTGGGGTTTAACTTCACAGGGTCTTAAAGATGCCTTTGAAGAGCAGCCAGGGCTGTTGGGTGCCAAGGTCATATATGAGAGGGTTTCTGGACGATCCAGAGGTTTCGGGTTTGTGACATTCGAAACTAATGAGGCTGCGGAGTCAGCTGTCGCTGCCATGAATGGAGTGGTAAGAAAAGTTTGTTAACAGGTCTTTGGTACGCCGTATTGGACTTTGAGTATCTTATTACGTTGTCAGACTGTGAATACGAACAGTTGGTTAGGTTAATTCTTAAATCAACGTGTGGTCTAGGTTCACATGGTTCCGTAATAATCTGTGTGTTTGTGTATGAAATTGCAAAACAGGAGGTTGATGGGCGGCCTTTGCGATTAAACATGGCGGCAGAAAGAGCAAGGCCTGTTGCTTCCTCTCCGGCAGCACCAGAAACAACTGCACAAGACACAGATAGTAGTGAATTGGTCTCTCCTCCTGCATCGGAAACAACCACAGAAGACGGAGACAGTGGCGAATTGGTTTCGAGCGTTAGCATGTGAATTTAACATTGCACTAAAGGGCAGCCTAGTACCAGTTTTACCAAACAAAATGATACCGAGGCTGTGGTGATTTTTTGGTTGCAGGGGCAAGGTGAGACTCGAGTTTTTCCAAGGAGCGAGTAATTAGGCCTTAATCATGTATAAACGAATGGAAAACAATTTCAAACTAATATTGTTTCATGTATAAAATAAATCAATACAAATGTACCTATTATTTTAAAATGGGGCTGACAACTCGTCGGAATTTTTCTTCAAGTTCCCTGAACAATGGAGGTTTTCTTGTTTTAATGGTCAATTTTGTTAACATGGAACTGCATCGAGCTTTTAGCATAACAACCACAATGATTAACTTCGTAGTAAAACGTAATGCAGCCTGAGAACAAACAAATTAATCTCTTAAGCAAATTTAGGAAAACTCCCAACTCCTTGCAGTAAGATAAAATCTCGATTTTCTGAGCCAGAGGCAGCTAGCAAATAAATACAGAATGCAGTTTAACTAATTTCCCTACCATCCGTCGATGTTGTTGAATGTCACTTTTAGAAGAAAAAGAAGGGGGTTACGTATTGCTATCCCAATAAAAAAGAGGAACTGAATAACCTTTGGCACAAAGGAGTTTGGCTTCATCACTGAGGGTCATGACCATCAAGTAGAGAATCTGCTGCAGAATCCAAATCCTGAGGAAAGAAAACCCTGCACAACAGTATGTTGTTATTAATCAAAGCTCATACCGTGCGGCGATGGATTCTGCTGGCAGATATGGTATGGAAAAACTGGCATGATCATGATCAACTTGCACTAACAAAATTCATAAAAGCCAAAATACACAGCGAGAGGTAAGGTTTACTCCATGAGTTTCACTGCACATCTAAAGCAAACACAGACTAGTACAAAATCCAGAGTACAGGAACATTTACCTGCAAGTGTTGTGATACAATGTCCGGCTCAGCTGACCTATGTCATTGATACCTTTACAACCAGCTACCACCTCAAGAACTTGCCTGAAAAAAAAAAAAACATCATGTTGAATGACAAAGCAGATACATAAATTAGGAGCTAAAACAAAATTCACTTCAGATAAACATGCACTTGCTAACAAGGAAATTGTCATAACCACTATGTTCAAACTAAATTCCATGTCCTAATGTCAAGTTCATGAAATGAAAAATAGACGGACCACAATGTCTTAATATCAAGTTGAGCCAAACAAGAATGTAAGAGACAGACTTTTCCCGACAAAGATAAATGCATGTGTACTGCAGATGTCAAAGCCCAAGGTTGAAGGTCACTCAATTGAGGCTGCAGATAGTATCTTCCAGATAAAATGTGGCTTGAGACCCATCTATTATTGTACAAAATTATGCAGTACTATGGCTTCCTAAGCAGTAAATGGTTCGTGTTGGGGGAAATACTATTCACTGAACAGTAGAACAGTCAACATCATGCTGTAAGAGTTTTCTTCTTACACATTACAGGTTCATTATTCTTTTTTACCACAAGAATAAAAGAAAAGAAATGGAGTTCATAATATGGTGATAGAAAAATATTGCCACTTACCGAACCAAACACGGTTCGGTGCGGTCTTTAACAATGCACTCTTGATCATACTTCTCTTTCTTCTTCGAAGGCCAAATGGACTTTACAAATTTAATCCCAGCACTTGTGTTCTTGATTCCACAATATGGAGAGTCTGTCTCAATCATCATCCTCTCAATAGGAATGTCCCTCACAACGTCGAGATTCTCAGTTGTCTTCAGAGAGCAACCATTTACTCCTGTTTAGAACCAAAAGGTATTCATGACCTCTATCTAAACCAAGATAAAGTGTTCAATATGTCCATTGTAACTAGCAATTAAACAATACTATTTTATATTCAAAGAAGCAAAGGAGGAACTTTGTTCTCTCCTTTCAAACTTCAGATATGCAATAAAATCAGAAAATTAAAAACGTCAATGCAAAATCTGTGGCTCTATTTGCACAAGGTTACAAGAAATATATATAATCTTTTTTGGAAAATGATTTGTTAATTTGACCAGAAATTCATTCCTATGGTGCTCATTACTCAAGATTAAAATAACCAAGTAGCCAGATGTGTTGTATAATGAGGGAAGAGAATCAGTAAATTATATAGGGCAATGAAACAAGTTATACAAAAGATACCCCTGACACTAAAAAAGTAAATATTTAACCAAAATCCAGTCTACAACAACAAAGCCTTTTCCCACTAAGTGGGGTCGGCTATATGAATCCTAGAACGCCATTGCGCTCGGTTTTGTGTCATGTCCTCCGTTAGATCCAAGTACTCTAAGTCTTGTCTTAGGGTCTCTTCCAAAGTTTTCCTAGGTCTTCCTCTACCCCTTCGGCCCTGAACCTCTGTCCTGTAGTCACATCTTCGAACCGGAGCGTCAATAGGCCTTCTTTGCACATGTCCAAACCACCGTAACCGATTTTCTCTCATCTTTCCTTCAATTTCGGCTACTCCTACTTTACAACCGATTTTCTTTCATCTTTCCTTCAATTTCGGCTACTCCTACTTTACCTCGGATATCCTCATTCCCAATCTTATCCTTTCTCGTGTGCCCACACATCCCACGAAGCATCCTCATCTCCGCTACACCCATTTTGTGTACGTGTTGATGCTTCACCGCCCAACATTTTGTGTCATACAACATCGCTGGCCTTATTGCCGTCCTATAAAATTTTCCCTTGAGCTTCAGTGGCCTACGACGGTCACACAACACACCGGATGCACTCTTACACTTCATCCATCCAGCTTGTATTCTATGGTTGAGATCTTCATCTAATTCTCCGTTCTCTTGCAAGATAGATCCTAGGTAGTGAAAACGATCACTTTTTGTGATCTTCGCTAGATTGCTCCGGTCATTAGTGTAGATAAGTATATAAATGGATAGAGATAGGAAAGCAAACACAAGATGTACGTGGTTCACCCAGATTGGCTACGTCCATGGAATAGAGGAGTTCTCATTAATTGTGAAGGGTTTACACAAGTACATAGGTTCAAACTCTCCTTTAGTGAGTACAAGTGAATGATTTAGTACAAATGACATTAGGAAATATTGTGGAAGAATGATCTCGTAGTCACGAAACTTCTAAGTACTAGAGTGTGGTATCGTCTTGACTTGCCTTATCTGTCTCATAGGTAGATGTGGCATCTTCTCTGGAAGTACTCTTCCTCCATCCAGGTGTGGTATCTTTAACTGGTGGAGATGCACAAGGTAATGTATCAATTTCACTTGAAACTTACTTGTAGTTTCAAGCTTGGTCAAGCGCGATACAAACCATGTAGTAGGAGTCCCCCAAAACGCCGAGCTAGGGGATCTGCTGAAAGAGGTGACAGACAAGGTAAGCAATCAAAGCTCCAAGCATTCAGTCCCAGATCAGAACTTTGATTTCAAGTTCCGGCTGATTGTTCACATTCTCCCTATCTTGCAGGCAGCATGAAGGATAAAGAGAAGAAAAATGAGAAGAGATGATATGGGATACTTTTGTTTTTGAAGAAGTAACTTCCACAGGCTTATTCTTGAACTGGGCTGGAGGGTTTTCTGGTTTCCTCCAGAGTATAAGGCCGACTGAAGAATTTGAGGGTCAAAACAAGTCCATCAAATCTAAAGTACGTTCGACCCCGCTGATATGGGATACTTTTGCTTTTGACAGAGTAGTGGATGTATCGGCACGTGTGCTGTTACGCTTGTCTCCACATGCTTCCTTGTATCCTTCTCACTTGCTCTATTTGTTCCTCAGGCAGATGCGGTATCTTCCCTGGAAGCATAAGATGTTGAAGATGAGTACTCGAGAGCAATGCTAGGTAAGTAATCAAGTAAGGGGTTCCAGGCAGTCAGTTCCTGACTGGAAGCTTGATTTCAAGTGCTGACTGATTGCTTTCTTTCTCCTTGTCTTGCAGGTAAGAACAAGGCCAAAGGAAAAGACAGGGAAAAAGCATGATATGGGAAACTCTTGCTTTTAACCCTGATGATATGAGATATTCTTGCTCTAGTATAGCTTGTTTGCAGAGGTATTATCGGGGGGAAAGAAAGCTGAATATTTCGAAAGGCTTCGTTGGGAATGCCCTCTCAGATATGAGGAAGGGTTGAGCATTTTTGCAGGTCAGCCTGTCCGTTGGGGATGGAGGTCGACATATATAGGAGTCTCCCTAACAAGTAGTAATGCTATTCCTTTACCCTGCTTGGTCATAGCACGGTAGTGGGAGCTGCCAGCTTCACATGTTTTAACTCTGTCAGAGCACTTTGAAAAAGTGGTCTGTGGTATCTGGAAAACTGATGTTGCGTGTGAAGATTACAGACAAGCTTTATCCAAGGAGATCCGGCTCTTGAAGTACGGAAAGTGGTGCCTCTTCGGTTTTCGAACAAGCAATCCTGTCAGGGATCTGGCTCTCGAGATTCGAAGAACGATGCCTCTTCGATTTTTGAGAAAGCAATCCTGCTAGGGGTCTGGCTCTCGAAATTCGGAGAGCGGTGTCTCTTCGATTTTTGAGAAAATAATTATGTTGGGAGTCTGGCTCTCGAGATTCGGAGGGCGATGCCTCTTCGATTTTGGAGCAAGCAATCTTGTTGGGAGTGTTTTCTCGAATGTGAGTAAAGGTTGGGCATGTTTGCTAGTCTACCTTGCCACGAAGCACAGAGGTTGACACACAGGGACTTTCCAATTATCCAACAGTGGTACTGTTCCTTTACCCTTGTGGGTAATAATATGGTAGCTAGACCTTCAAAATTTATGTGTCTAAACTTTGTTAGTGCTATTTCTTTGCTATTCTTTTACCCTACTTGGTCAGAACGATGTAGTGGGAGCTGCAAGCTTCACGTGTCTCAACTTTGTCAGAGAACTTTGGCAAAGTTATCTGTGGTACCCATGAGCTAATGTTGCGTGTGGGAAATGTGTGATTGAACAGTAAGATTCATGTGCTTTCTACTTCACCAGAAATCTTCGACAGAATGCCCATAATTTCCGCAAAGCTGAGTGTGCGTGTGACAGGTGCTGACAAGGCTGGAAAAGTAGGTGCCTCTTCGATTTCTGAGCAGCCCAGCTTTTGAGAAAGCAAGCGCCTCTTCGATTTTTGAGATCGACCTTCGTGGTCTTTGAGCAGCCCAGCTTTTGAGAAAGCAAACGCCTCTTCGATTTCTGAGATCGACCCTCGTGGTCTCTAAGCAGCCCAGCTTTTGAGAAAGCAAACGCCTCTTCGACTTCTGAAGCTCCGTCGAGTGCAGATTTTTATAGAAGCTGGCATTAAGTTCCAAAGCACACTTGAATCTCCACCAGTAGAAGCTCCATTCTTGCACTTCTAAGATCTTGATTTGTCCGACCTCTTCTCTCTTCAACACCTTTGAAAATGTCTGGCCCCTCCGACCGTCGTTTTGACTTGAACCTTGTTGAAGAGGCAGTCACGCCTTCTCCAGACAACATATGGCGCCCATCCTTCGTCTCCCCTACTGGTCCTCTTACCGTTGGGGATTCCGTGATGAAGAATGATATGACCGCTGCGGTGGTGGCCAGGAACCTTCTCACTCCCAAAGATAACAGACTACTTTCCAAACGGTCTGATGAGTTGGCTGTTAAGGATTCTCTGGCTCTCAATGTTCAGTGTGCAGGTTCTGTGTCTAATATGACCCAACGCCTATTTGCTCGAACCAAAATCCAATCTATTAAAAAAATAACTTTCTGCTGAACCCCATTTTGCCAGCACTGGTGGGGTCATCTTATTCTCTATAAAGCCCCCAAAATTTCCAAGTACCAAGAAATGTAGGCTAAATTAGTCATAGTGCACTACAGAATATTAGATAGAGGGATTTGTAAATGACTACTTTAAATGAGTCATTTGAAAATCCTTTATTTAGTGGCTTCGTAATGCTCATGTAGTGTGTTTTCAATCTCTCCTATTTAATGTTTTGTAGTGCATAACCATCAATCTTTAAGCATTCATCTACACATAGGATTTATAGAAAGAAACAGACATTGTAAATTTTTGCAGGCATAGAAAGATTTGTATTAGAAGACATGCTATTTTTTATAATGTTTTCACCTATATACATGTTGTTGATGGAAAGAAGTTTATCACGATCTTCTGCACTGCCAGTAAATGAGTGGGCGACCCCAGCACTGAATCTGTGAAATGGTAGAGGAAATGTGACTCATCACGCACACATGTACAGCAGGCCACCATCACATAGAATTGAAAGACTATCATAAAAATTCATTTAGTGCAGTACAAGGCAAAATGGAAAGAAAACAGGGACGAGATAAACTTGCAGCTATTCTTTTCCTCATTAACAGAAATGATTATTCATCAGAAAACTAAAATGTCCAGCTGGTATTTCGGTTGTCAAAAGTGCAAGTTCAATCCAATTGTCCAGTTTATTCTGCATCCCCAGTCTAGTAACTTTGGAATTTGAGGGTGAACAAAAATTGAAAAAATAAATAAGAAAATAAAAACAGTGATGATGTTAACCACCACATTTTGACTCTAGAATTATGGTGCTAAGGATTCTCACCTGCCCCTGTTTCTCTCTACAATTTCACAGAAATCTGGAGCAGCTGCACGCATATGCAGAAACATGGGAAGCTTAGTGGTGTGTGCCAATTCAAACTGCTTCTCAAAGTACCTGGAGTTCACAATACAGAAAAAAAGATGGAAAAGACAGAACGTATCTTGTAACAGAACGAAAGTAAAAGCATGCAAGCGGAAACAGATAATAAGAAAATCTAATTTTTTCAGAAACCACGTACTTTTTTTGGATCTCTGCTGGGCAAAACTGAAGCCTGTCATAGTCCAGTCCACACTCACCAATTGCAACCACCTTACAAGCACAAGAGAACGAAATAAGCAGTATAAAATATATTGCTCCATGATATGAATATCTGACCAGACCACTCTCTCAAAGATGTTTTAATGACTTGAAACCCTAAAATGCACGCCTCATGTTCCTCGTGATATAAAGAACTTAGGGTACGGGGCACACCTTTCCCTTCTCGATGCCCTCTTTGGCCAATGACAGAAGCGCCTGAAAATGCTTATCCGGATCCCCACTCTCTTCAAATTCCTAAACAGAATAGACAATGATCCTAATTCTCAAGCATCTCTAACCAAAACTGGAAATCAATAGACACACCTATCAACTTCTTCCGCAGTTAAAAGTAAAAAGTGAGAAAGAAAAAAGGGCAAACCTTGCATCTAGTGGGGTGCACACCAACCGTACAAAAAAGCCTTGCTGCAAAAAAAACCAAGAAGAAACCCCCCAATTGTAGCTCAAATCGACATTTTTAAAACTTGGCAATGACATTTATTCACAACAATACAGTAACAGTAACAAACAGAGCAAGCAAAAAAAACCATCGGTTTCCGCAATTGTTAGAGCTTCCTTTGATTCCTCAAGTGATCCACCAGTGACCTACATTATCCATAAGCCTAGTTCCAATTTCAGAGCGCATTAAACCACAACAATTACTTAACAATTCAAATCGAAAAGGAAAGAGAGTTACGATAATGCGGTCGACGCCGGCAGTCCAAGCCCTGCTCAAAACCGTGGCTATATCCGAGACATGGCACTGCTTTCCATTGTATACTCCTCTGAACATTCCATCTGTAATTTGCAATTCTTCAAAATTTCAGTTTCGATAGTCGAATTTGACAAGTATGAAGTTTGATTTTTGGTAAGACAAAACTGGCATGCCAAGTGTTCGATGAAATGCCTGAGTGACTGACCTGTGAAGTTGACGGCTATGTCTATATTGGGCATCACCAAAAACAGCAGAAAGAGAGAGAGAATGTAAGAAGAATGAATGGAGGTATGAATTGAATTGTTGCAGAAAGCAAGGATTTAGGAAGAGATACTTGCCTATCATGCGGATTGTTGCCATGGCCACGGCGAGAGGGAAAGGAAGAGCTGGTGCTGTAATTCTACAAAATGTTTGGTCTCTGGTTTTTGTATCGGTTAGGGTCCGGTTTGGTTCGGTTTAAAACTTATATTGTGAACAAAATCAATCGAACCGGTGATATTGGTCAAATCATGATCGAACTTTGTTGGGTGGGATTTCTTTTTACTAGATGGAACGTAACTATAACTAATGACACGTTTACGTATAAATTGAATTAAATTAAATTCTGATTACAAAGTGCTTCAATATTTACTAAATATTGGAGAATAAAAATGTGATGGGATGCAAATGAATTTTGGAATTCAATTCCGCATTTTAGAGGAATCGAACATTGTATATAGGTGCCATTCCAATTCCGAGGGATGATAAAATTCTGGAATGAAATTTTTTACTTATTAGGGTTAAACTGATTTCATGTGAATTTTAAATCGATTTCATCTGTTACAAAATTAATAATAAGCAGCCATTGATGCATTTTCTTTTTTGTAATAATTAGGCTAACAAAAATGAAAAATACAAAAAGAAAAGGGCATTTGGCTTAGGACCAAACCGCCAGAACAGGTATTGTTAAAACTTAAGTCAAACCAACCAGTATATTTCAATTGGTTCGGCTTCAATTTTAAAATAAAACTGATCCAATCCAAACTATGCTCATCCCTACTTAGCATCCACATGGACCACGTTTCTTTTGTTCGTATCATTGACTGAGGGCTCCTTTGGAAGTGTTATTAAAATGACTAGAAGTGTTTTTAGCAAAAATATTTCGGGGTTCTAAAATCATTTAAAGTGTTTCTTGCAATTGTGCTTCTTATAAGACGCATTTTAAGTGCTTTTTGAAAATTCACTTACATTTTTACTAAAGATTGGTTCCAAAAATATTTTAACCAGAACCACTTTCAGTTATTTTAAAAGCACTTTCAAACGAGCGCTGAATCTATGAATGTCTTTGCTCTTTCGCCACTACTACAAACTATATAGATATCCTTCTCTTTAATTAAAAAAATACAAAATGTCATAGAAAGATCACTATATATGAAAATAATGCACTCTTCAACCGATCAACCTAACCAAAAAAAAAAAAAATACAAGTATATATATACACAATACAATATACATACAAAAGAAATGGAGAGAAAAATAAGAACAAAAATGCATATGCACCACAGACATATCTCAAGCAAAAAGGTGAAAATTTAAAGCTAAAGAAACGAAATGGTAACCAAATGATTGTGAAATTATGATTTACTATTAGGTCAGCGTCGAGGCCAATATAATCCCAACGATGATGAGCAAGAGTATGATGCCATAACAAGTCCATTTACGACTGTTTTTCTGGAAGAACCTGGCCTTCTGCAACTGCTGGGTGCCAGAATGCACATACGAGTTAGCTCTCTCCACATGGCCCTGAATGTCGTCCAATTGGTCACCTTGAGCTTGCACAAGAACTGCCATGTCCATGAACACCTGGTGCAACTCATTCAGATTCCTTTCCATGGCCTTCACACCATCATGTCTCTCTTGAATCTCTTGTATGGTGTCCAAAACCCTCCCTCTTCCTTGCTCTTGGATTGCCTTCTGTAAAAATGTCTCGCTCTCACCTATATACATATGCATATATAATAGTTTGCAAATTAGTATTTAGTTGTATGAGCATCATTGACACTCCACTCACTAATTTTGCTCAGGGGTAGAGGTAATTAATAACTTAATACATTACTAATCACTACTCGTAACTTAATTAATATAGTACTAATCATTACTCTATAGTTTCATAATCGATCATTTTTTAGGTATTGAAAAATCGTCCCTACAAAATTCATTTCAATCGTAAGTGGTTTGGTTGTCAGACTCTGACCTAATAAATAAACTAATATAGTATTGTTAGTAATTAAACAATGAAATGTTCATAATAATAATATTCAAAGGGTTAAATGATTTCTAAATTGAGAAATTTGTTGCAAAGATGATCTATGAATGAAAACCTAAATAAATCAACAAATTAAATTATCATATTATGTTGTGGAGGGAACTAGACTTACTAAATTATTAGCGTTTCGTATGTATATAGATACATGTACATCATTACGTATGTGGCATGACATCTTAATACGGTGTACAAATTTACACGAATTATAACATGTGTATTATATATTATTAAGGGTTAATCTCAGTTTACTATACCCTGAAATTTCTTGGCTTTCAACATTTCATAAAAAAAATTTGTCCCAGTCTGGTACCTAAAGTCATAATTTTGGAACCCTGTCATACATCCATTAAGTTTTCCGTCAGAACCTCTGCTAAGTGATGACGTGAATTGTTGACTGGACACCACATGGACATTAAAAAATTAATGTCCATGTGACGCTCAATCATTACCCACATGGGCGTCACACCATCAGTTAATGGAGGTTCTGACGGAAAACTTAACAGATGTACGAAAGCGTCCCAAAATTATGATTTTAAGTACCAAACCAGGACGAAAAAAATTAATATATGAAATGTTGAAAACCAAGAAATTTCATAATAATAAACTAAGATGAACCGTAATATTAATATCTAACTTCTAAACCTCAAATGAATCCAAGATCTGCACGCCCAAGTGTATCAAATATATGAACCAATAGTCTTCCATATCTGTAGCACTCAAACCTAGATTCACTCTAGAACTCGCTTCTAGGGACAAATCATTTGTTGAATAAATTTGGTGGGCGTAACGTTATTGACCTGCTATTTTTATTTCACATATTTCACACACGTTATGTTACCTGTAGAGATGAGAAGGTCTAGGGTTTTGTCGTCGGGGTTATCTCCGGTGACCGTGAAGTACCTACGCTGAACGGTCTCTCTATGCTCCGATGAGATCTTGTTCCTCAAGTCGTTAAAGCTATCCATGGAATCCTTTAACTTCTTCCTCAGCCCGTTGACCACCGACGTCCGTGTCCGGTCAGATGAGGAGCCAGGACCGCAGCCGGGCAAGCTCCGATTGGCGGCGTTGGACTTGTCCAATGCATCCAACTGCACCTTAAGAACCTTAGCGGTCTTAAGGGCGGTATGGACGTCCGCGTCCATGCGGGATCGGAGGTCCTTGACTGCCTTGGAGTTGTGGAGACTCTTGCTCTGCTCGTGTGCGCTTTGCAAGCTCTTATTGATCTTTTGAAGCTCATTGAGCTCGTTCTGGACCGACTCCACGTCCTGGAAAAACTTGTTGAGTTCGGTGAATGTCGCCGCCATTTCAATGACATGGTGGTCCGGCGAGTCCTTGGAGAAGGAGCTGGAGAGCAAATCGTTCATTTTCCGATGCCGTAATTTTCTCCGAGATCATAAACTCTCAGAAGTTAAGCTTTTCTCTCTGAGTTTCTATGCACTCAAAATTTAGGTTTTGGATACATGTTATACACACAGAGATGTTTTGGCAGTCTTTCTTGACCTGCAGGTCAGGTCTTGGCTGCGTTTCAAGTTTTCAACTACCAACTTTGAAGGGTTCAAACAAACATTATCCCCCAAGTACCAAGTACATTCCTAGCAGCCAAGGACCATGTTTTTTCCAACCTTCTGGAATCTATTTGGAGAAATGTAGGACCGTTGTTGTAGACTATAGTGGGAACATGTGCTACTAATCTATAATCTACCATGATAAAGGAGTTTTAACGAAAAGTCTACGATACTGTTCAATTTAACGAAAAATCATATTTTTACATTAAAAAATCAAACCTGATACTATTCATTTTACCCTTTATTTTGTCATTATTGTTAAAACTCAAAGTTTTCAAGCATTTTTTATTAATTTCCTTTTTTTTTTTTAGAGCTTTTAGAAATAAAGACTTACTAAAGATGATTTTTAGAATATGACCTGCAAGGTTTATAACATTTAAAATGATCTTTCATTTTAATGCACCATGACATGCATGTCACCTATAATAATACCACATATTTTACCACTATTTACATGGTTGCCATCTTAATTTTTTAGAATGTAACCTACACTTCCTGATTTCAAAAAAGTAATAGAAGGGGCGAGAAAACATTCATATCCCAGTATGTTAGGTATTGTTACCTTCTACAACTCCATAAAAAATCTATTTGAAGCTACAATAAAAAGAGAAATTATTGTTCAGGTTAACGATTCGCTGCCTTCGTCGGAACCCAAGAATCACTTGTAAGCTGCGGTTTGTATTGTTATTATTTTAATCAACACAACAGTTGGTACGGTTTGTGTTGTTGTTGTCTTAATCATAAGCTATATAGTGTGGAAAATGTGTGTAGCTCTCATAATCAACACACCAGTTGATACTTGTGTAGCTTTTTGGTACAGTTGGTATGTTTAGGTTCGATAGTTTTCATTGTTTTAGCAAGAATAGATTATTTTGCAATGCACACCATGTGTTTGTTGAAATCCTATGTGGTAAATTTGCATTTGGTGGTTTTGTTTTTAATTTAGGTACGACCAATTAAGTAGGTCCGATCGATTCAGTACAGTCAGTTAGGTACGCTATATAGGATGTGAAGCATAGATGGAAATATTTTAAGTAGAATAGGATGTGATATGAAGGTGGGGGATGAAATCTCATTTAAAATAGTGTAATGTACATCGTAGCTGAGTAGGGATTGAGGATATGGCCTAAAGTATTTGCTGGCTGGGAAGTGCCATCATTTTTTTGAATTTTTATACAGTCATTTAAGTCCAATCAATTCAGTATGATCAGTTAGGTGCGTTACTTAGAATAGGTTCAATCGTTTTGGTACAGTCAATAAGGTACGGAAAATTTATGTTTGATTCCAAAAAACATAGTTCTATCAATTTTGGGTTCAGTATATAGAAAAGAAGCGTGAACATTGTCATCAGCAGAGAAGGAGGAAAAAACTTCATTGCCGTCAAAGATGGGGAATTCCATTGTAACCAGAAGAGAAGAGATGTGAAGAATCAATAAATACAAAACACTAAAACATTGATTTGTAGGAAACTAAACTACAATAATTCTATTAAAAAATGATTAAAAATGATATGAAATACTATAATCTGACATGGATGACTATTTTTAGTTTTTAATCTTACATAGGGTTTACTAAAAAAATAATCTTATTTAGGGATTAAAATAAAGTTTTCTACATTTTTTTTCCTCAAGGTTTAGGTTTGGAAATCCTTTGCTCTATCTTGGAAGTAGGAAATCTTACATGCCCCAGTCATAGATTGACATGTCTGCAATAACTTTTCTTTCTGTATTTTTTATGAGTTATTTTTGTGTACATGTCAAATTGTGATTAAAATGTAGAAAGACTTTGCATGTAAGTTAAACTAAAGTTGATTAATGCTATCTAAACACACAAAAAAAAAAAAAAAAAAAAAAAAAAAGAGACAAACTATCTAATACAGGTGAATCTCATATACAACCGTATTATGGATTGATCTTTGGGGTTACCGTAACTTCCTTTCACTAATTTTGCGATTAACAATCAAAATGAAAGGTAACAAAGGACATCGATTGCTCAGCTTAAGTTTTGACCCAAAAAAAACAGCACAAAAGTAGAATTACAAGCTTAAGTCATTTTTTTACACAACCGGGTACGCACAATATACGTCATTTATAAAATTTACTTAAAACTTCTCATTTACCAATGACGATGGATACCACTTGATCGTAATGCCAAGTGACATCTTAATTATGTCATTTTCTTGAAGCCACCCTAAGAACCATTTGTGACATATCCAATATTTATTAATATTTGGTACCACATAATTATCACTCATCTCAATTTTCAGATTCCACGGAGAAAATAAAAAAGAAAAGAACAAAAAGAGCATTTATACGTTTGATAATTGTCTAGTTGCACACTTCCACGTTTAATGTCCATCCTTCAAGTTAGCAAAAAGAGTCAAAATTGATCTGCCCCCTTGACCACCAGGCCTCTCCAATATTGATCAGAAATGTCCATCCTTCAAGTGAACTCATTATTTTGGCATAGAGGATGCAAAAGGATACAAAAATAGTAACTTCATATCACGGTCGAACAATATTTTTCTTTATTTTTTACTTGTAAGTGAAAGTTTTAAGTTAGAATCACATGACCTTTTTCCTCCAACTGTTAGTTTTTTATTATTCTATCCAAATTTATGTTAAATGAAAGCATATGCACAACATGTAAGGGTAGTTTAGTCGCTTTGTTCTTTAAAATAATTGAAAACCCTAAATTTCGAAAATGTCGACCTATGCAAATTTGTGTGATTATGTAACTTTTGTGTCTAAATGTCTAGCGAAGTGTTATTTTTTTCTTCTAAACAAGCAATATTATCTACACTAAAGGAGTGGACTAAGGGGTGGTTTGGGAGTGAGGTATTGCTGTGCTTTGAAAAAAAGCTGCTGTGAGAATAAGCGGCTGTGCTGTGAGAATAAGCGGCTGTGAAATAAAGCCAGTAGAGTGTTTGGTAAACTTTTTTGTGAAAGTGCTTTTGGAAAAAAAAGCAGGATGATAGTGTGTCTTTTCATTAAAGGAGCACTGTAGCTCCGTGTGCTTTGAAAAAACTGGCTTTTTTTCAAAGCAGCAAATAGCAGCTTCAGCTTTTCCTTTGATTTTCAGCTTATTCTCACAGCAGCTTCCAAAATAAGCCTTTTTTTTTTCAGTTTACCAAACACAAAAATGACCCTCAGCTTTTTTTCACAGTGGCTTTTTTTAAAATCACCTCAATCCCAAACGGGGCCTTCATTTTCGGTTTTGGGTAAGATGTTTGGGGAGGCTGGGGATTATGATGGTATTAGGTATGTATTGCAAGAAATGGCTGCTCTTGGTGTAGAACCTAATTTGGTTGTGTACAATACTTTGTTAGAGGCAATGGGGAAGGCCGGAAAGCCTGGTTTGGCAAGGAGCTTATTTGAAGAAATGGTGGAGTCAGGGCTAACCCCGAATGAGAAAACATTGACGGCGCTTGTTAAGATCTATGGCAAGGCAAGGTGGGCTCGAGATGCCTTGGAATTGTGGGAGCGAATGAGGTGATTTTAAAAAAAGCCACTGTGAAAAAAAGCTGAGGGTCATTTTTGTGTTTGGTAAACTGAAAAAAAATAGCTTATTTTGGAAGCTGCTGTGAGAATAAGCTGAAAATCAAAGGAAAAGCTGAAGCTGCTATTTGCTGCTTTGAAAAAAAACCAGTTTTTTCAAAGCACACGGAGCTACAGTGCTCCTTTAATGAAAAGACACTATCATCCTGCTTTTTTTTTTTCCAAAAGCACTTTCACAAAAAAGTTTACCAAACACTCTACTGGCTTTATTTCACAGCCGCTTATTCTCACAGCACAACCGCTTATTCTCACAGCAGTTTTTTTTCAAAGCACAGCAATACCAAACCAGCCCTAAGGGGTGGTTTGGGAGTGAGGTGCTTAAAAAAAAGCACCCATGAAAAAAAGCTGTGAGGGTTTTAGGTGTTTGGTAAACTAAAAAAAAATGGCTTATTTTGAAAGCTACTGTGAGAATAAGCTGAAATCAAAGGAAAAAGTTGAAGCTGCTATTTGCAGCTTTGGAAAACTGGTTTTTTTTCAAAGCACACGGAGCTACAGTGCTCCTTTAATGAAAAGACCCACTATCAGACTGCTTTTTTTTTTTTCAAAAACACTTTTACAAAAAAGTTTACCAAACATTGCTGATTTATTTCACATCCGCTTATTCTCACAGCACAGCCGCTTATTCTCACAGCAGTTTTTTTTCAAAGCATAGCAATATCAAACCAGCCCTAAGCCTCACAATTGACTAGTAATAATGTAGTTCAAATTCACTTGATGAGAATCGTATCTAAGACATCTCACTTATAAGTAAAAAGAAATATCACTAAACTATAATCCTAAGTGGCTACATTCTAACTTTTAAGTATTTTAAATCTCCGACCACTTTTCCCACCACACGTTTGACTCTAAATTGACCTTTACAAAGGAAAAGGATTTCCGTGATCGTTACCGTTCATCTTACGCAATGAACCTATACGAGAGCTTGTATTTTTCTTTTTAATATTTTTTTAAACAAAACGATATTTTAAGCTATCTTAGTACCGAAAAGAGATTTAAACTTGATACGAGTAAGCAAACGCAACTCTGATCACTGGTGAAACCTAACAAAATAAAATGAAGAAACCCCTATTATAAAAAATAAATCAATGTCACAAAAATTTAACACAAACAATAGGAATGTGGAATATGAACAAATCACAATACTCTCCTCTCCTCTCCTCTCCTCTCCTCTCCTACTGCGGCGGCGGTGGCGTGGCGGGCGTCGGATTATTGCTATTATTATTGTTGTTATTGCTACCGCCACCCCAATTCCAGGGCTTCAAGCTGAGGATCACGATCAGAATAATAACCAGCAGCAGAATAATGGCGAAGCAAGACCACTTGCGGGTGTTCTTCTGGGAGGCCCTGGCCTTGGTGAGCTGCTGGGTGCCACTGTTGACGAACGAGTTGGCTCTCATGACGTGGTTTTCGATGTCGTCGATCTGCTCCCCCTGCGCCTGCACCAGCACGGCCATGTCCAGGAACACCTGGTGCAGCTCCTGCAGGTTCCTCTCCATGTCCTTTACAGCGTCGTGTCGCTCCTGGATCTCCTGAATCGTGTCAAGGACTTGGCCCCTCCCTTGCTCCTGTATTGCCTTCTGCAGAAACGTTTCGCTCTCTCCTGCAGATTTAATTCCCAATTTGGTTAATCAAATACTTCATTGAGCATTTATTTTTTCAACCAAAAAAATAGTTCACTAAGCACTAAAATTGCAGGATTAGTTTTTAAATTGCGACCGAATTGGAGCTTTGGTCTTTAAATTAAAAATGATTGAAACTGGTATTTGAATTCACACAAAATTTGAAGCCTTGGTCCTTCGTGCCAATTCACTAAGAATTTCCGTCACAATTAAGCGACACTTGTAACAAAATCGAGTAACATAATTCTTTAGGCACTTCCGCTTTGCATGCTTAATTTTGACGGAAATTCTTACTAAAGTTATAAATAAAGATCAATGCTCTACATTTTGTCAAATTTAAATCGAATTTTAATGAATGTTTAGTTTTAAGGTAAAAGCTATAATTTAGTCAAAGTTTGGGACTAATGTCACAATTTACTCAATTCCATTAAGCAGCAAAATAAATGGCGACGAATGATGGTTAAAATGCTAGAATGACGGATTTGCCCTTACCGGTGGAGATGAGGAGGTCTAATGTTTTCTCGTCGGGATTTTGGCCGGAGACGGTGTAGTACCTCCGCTGTACGGTCTCGCGGTACTCGGACGAGATCTTCTGCCGCAGAGCGTTGAAGCTATCCATGGAGTCCTTGAGCTTCTTGCGGAGGCCGTTGACGACGGAGATCCGCGTCCGGTCCGACGACGACCCCGGCCCGCAGTTCGGCAGGCTCCGGTTCGCGGCGTTGGATCGGTCTAGCGCCTCGAGGCGGACCTTCAGCACCTTGGCCTTCTTCAGAGCGAGAGTGACGTCAGCGTCCATGCGGGATCGGAGGTCCTTGACGGCGGAGGCGTTGTGGAGTGTCTTGCTCTGCTCGTGGGAGGACTGGAGGCTGAAGTACACGCGCTCGAGCTCCTTGAGCTCGTCCTTGACGGACTCGACGTCGGCGAAGAACTTGTCGAGGTTGACTCCGGCGGTGCCCGACCTCGCCGCCGCCGTCGACCCCATCTCGATCACATGATCATCGCGCCGCGGCGACTGCTCCTCGCTCCGGAACCGCGAGAAGGAGCCGGAGAACAAATCGTTCATGATTTTGCGACCTTAGTTTTTCAAATCGAAATCGAAACCAAAACCAAAATCCGATCGGAATCGATAAGAATAATTGGGAATTTGGAATGAATTGGAGATATGAAATTTTGGGGAGGGGGTTTGAAGAGGAATGTTGGGGGGGGGGGGTAGACTTAGTCAACGAGGACTCGGACTGTTCACCTGTGAGAAGAAGAGAAGGGGACGTGGACGCGGTGTAGTGGATTTTGGTGCGAAAAGCGAAAGAGGTGATTTCTTGGAAGGTGAACGGTCTCTTTTATGATTGGGGCACCTGTTAATCTAGAGAGAGAAAGAGGATGAGAGAGATAAGGAGAGACTTCATCCTTAATCCGAATATAAATTTTTCAATGTGTCGGGAATAAGGTCTGTTATTTCAAGCGTAATAATATCAATGGTTGAATTTTTTTTTTCAAGTATCAAATCACTTATATTCTAACATTTTGTGCACTGAGTTGCATTCCCGGCACATTAAAAAATATATTGTTAGTAAGAGAGAGACTTAATCCTTAACCCTCTGTTTGTTAATGTGTAGCCACTTGGGCTAATTACGCGTAAGAAGAAGAAAAAAGGGAAAATTAGGAATTTAAAGATTGAGTAATTAAGTTGGAAAGCGAGTCAAGACTCATGGGACTTGGTCTTCTTCTACGTTGTTTCGCTTTTTAACGATGCCATATGGCTGCTAACAAAGGTACATGGCCCATAAAATCAAGCCACCAAGAGAGACTTATTTATCATACACAAAAATAGAATGAGATCTCAAAAGCAAGAGCTCTGTCATGTTTGAAAGTTTACTACATATGACATTGTATTATTGGATTTTGAAATTGCCAATGGAACATCCGGTATAAGCCGTCATCTTTATACACCCATACGGCTACATTTCTCGTTACAAAAACGTAACACAAAGCGTTTTTAAAACTCCTACACAAGGGAAGAAGCTTACGGAGATTCCTAATGGAAAATTATTTATGCATAACCATTTTTTCTTTCTGTTTACCAAAAAAATAAAGAGAGTTTTAACGAAAAACCCGAGATACTGTTCACTTTAACAATAAACCACATTTTTACACTAAAAAGTCAAACCTGATACTATTCACTTTACCCTTTATTTTGTCCTTATCGTTAAAACTCAAAGTTTTCAAGTCATTTTCATTAGTTTTCCTAAAAATAAAACCATTTTTTTCTTTCTACACAACCATGTGTCTTTTTCTCTTAATTTTCCTTTGATTTATTCAACCCTGACCATGGGTGTGCTACCGTCCTCGACATAATGAGATCCAACTTTTTTTTTTCTACTGAAAATAGGTACATTCATTCATGTATAATAATTTCTGAATACACCAACATTCACTGCTCTAATTAATCGGAGAACAAAATGGAAAAACAATTTGATTTCATCTCCTAACTTTCCTAACCCTTTCATGGTTCCTGCAGTGCTAAAATAAAAAATTGAAAACTAAGGAGAGACATCGCGAACATTATAATTTACAGGCCCAAGATACAAAACATGGTACACCCATCGTTATGGAGGACGTAAAAATGAAAGAAAATTTTCAATCTGACTGGAGTACGGTAAGGTAATACGGATATCCCTGGCATGTCCCGGAAGACCTATCCCAATTTTCTTGATCGTTAGAAAGTAAAAGGTTCCAATGTAAAACATAGTTCGACAGATCATGTGTCCCGGGAGAGAATACACAAACTCGAAGAGGAATTTCAGTTCTTGACATAGGATCAAGTTGGACTCTAGTTGAGCTTGACCCGGACCAAATAAATGGGGAGACGCTCTCCACGGGAATTGACTTACTGACCTGGGATCCAAGGGCATCGGAAGTCACTTTGATGTCAGTCGCTAGTGAGAGGTCATGCCATCCATCTTGGTTGCCAGAAGATGTGGCAGGTTGACCTGGAGTTGCATCGCCTGAATGATCACTAGTACTGGAGTCTGAGGTGTTTATGCGTACAGATGAAACGACATCTGATGAGTTGTAGATTGTCATGCTAAGATTTATTTCACAAAAGGAAGCAGAGAAGTTATGATATAAGGTTCGAGGTCCGTCCACTAGCCATGATATAGGACTTGGGCTTGCAGTACTGTTGATTAACCGCCATAATAGATGTCAGCGTAACATAAATTAAAACAAGAAACTACAAAGTTAGGTAAAGAGAGCAAGAATCCATATTGAAACAAAACTTGCCTGCAGTGACATGCATGATGAGAATAAAGATGTGGTGGCTCGGAAACTTCAGGATTAACGTCATTCTTCAAAGGCCGGGAAATCAATATGAAATCAACTGGATTAGTGTCTCCCTAATCCATACAAAAAGAAAAGGGTCAGTGTGAAAATAATGCTGAGAAGCAGCCACAGTGCACAAAAGCATAAGCTAATGGGTCATGACTTGTACATGTTCTGATGCACACTTTAGTTCCCCTTCAAGACATGGTGATTTATGAGTCAAACCAAATCCAAACGGTGTCATGAACAAAAAAAGATTGTTGAAATGATATAGCAAGAATATATCAACCTTATGTAAAATTTCCTGGTGCAGTCTTTCAGAATGGTGGAAATCTGCCAGGGGAGAGCTAGCTATATCAAAAAGTGGTCCATTACCGAATCTCAAATCAGTTCTCCGAAGTCGGGAATGGGAAGATTTCTCATCTTCAGAAGTTGATGACTTGCCATGATTCTGAATCCAAAATTAATTTCATTCAGAAAGAAACGAGAAGAGAAGGGGGGGGGGGGGATGAAATTCTGTAAAAAAATATGGGACCACAGTTTCAGCTTCTTCACGAACCTTGAGCATGAAGAAACATGACAATGCTTGATGAGCGGTCAAAGATTGTGAAGGAATGATGTCATCGACAGGTTGAAGTAATGAGATTTCCCATTGGTTCCCAACAGATGACAACTGTTGAATTTCGAAACTTTCAGAGCTTGTCTTGTTGACAACATCCATGCGCACTAGAAACTCTTGCAATCTTGATGGACAGGGACTAATAAGGAATGACACATCCAATGACGGCAATACCTATGAAAATGAATGTTCATCATTGATATATCGTAATCAATATATTTGAAGATAAGCATCTATTTTAAAAGATTGCATTGATTTATAATCATAAAAATACACCATGAAATACTTCTTAGAAAAGTGAATCAAATCAAGAAACTTTCATAATTGACATTGATTCACACACCTGCAAATTGTAATGCATGCGTAAAGTGCGATATCTCATGGTGCTTGAAGTATCGCCCATCTCATAATATATAGTTATGTACAAGGAAATGTTCCCAGGAACAGCAGCCCGAAACCAAAGAGGCCACAATAATGGTGTTTCCCCTTGAAGAATTATGTCCTGTAGTATAGAAAGAGATCAACATAAAACACCAAGACCAGAAACTGGAAATTTATAGCTTCATTACAAACCGGGAGAAATTGGATGCTGACCTCTGGAAATAGAAACAGGGCCTGAGAAATGTCATTAGGGTTAGCATGTTCAGCAGACTGATCAGAATTTGTCTTTTCTAAGCAAGCAGGAAACTCAGTGTTCAAACTTTCTCGCTTTCCAAGATTCAAGAATCTGGGATGACTAATCTTTATTTTCAGATTCTGCAACAATATCAGGCCATAACATGTAAGCACATTAAACAGATTGTAAGCATATGGTTAGCCCCTGCCTAACATAAAGGTGTATAATCATTAGCTCATGCAATGGCATCTAGTACAACAATCCTGCATGGCAAAGTGATCAAAGAAATTTCAAGACAACTACCTAGACTACGTCCTAAACAATGAAGAGCAAACAAAAATTTCCTTAAAAGTCAATACAGTGCAAGAGTTCACAAAAACAACACAGATAAACCAACTACCTGATTATAGATTTAGAACATAGAGTCCAACTGAGCATACCTTCACAGCAAATTCAGATTTGTTCTTTAACTCCAACACAAGATGCCGTAAATCTCCCGCATATGCCCTTTTAGGTGGTGGATGAATGACACCCTCAAGCTTGGGTACACTCTGACATAGGAAAGAAGATAGTCAGAAGAAATGGATGCCTGAACATAGTCATTGCAGAATTCTGAAGTTGGAAAGAATAGAAGGTGGGAGCAAACACCTTAACAACTACAAACTTTAAATTATCGCTATGAGGATGCTTAGCCTTCTGTATTCGTTTTCTGCTTATCTTCTTCATGGGGTTAGTGTCAAATTTATGGAAGCCAACAACAGAACCTGACAACTTCCACTTTACACCAACAATCTGTAAAATGCCTTCTATTCTAGGAGTAACCGTTAGTTGCACCTGAAGGGAACAGGAACTGACAATAAGTAGAATTCAAGAAGTATAATAATGAATTTGTAAACAAGATAGTTTATAAAATGTGTTATAGGAAATCAATTTAACTATATTTTTCAAGCAGAAAGAATAACCAGACATGTAAAATAGATCTCAAAATGTCTTTAAAATAAATAAACAATTGAAGTTGGCACAATGCGCACAGGAAGTACACAGGAAAAAATAAAAATGTAAAGGACTGAGAAAAAAAGGAAGAAAAGACAGTGATTGAAGTCATACATCATATTAGCTAAAAACTCAGCTCTATTTTATTCTTGGTACAAAGTTACAAATCAAGTTAAGAATGAGAATTATAAAAACATATATTAAATTTTAGTAGTATAACTAACCAGTTTTATTAGTTTCAATCACAAGCGACTTTCTATCATTTGCACGGATTGTGTAGATGCAAATTAATTCACTCCATAGACTAAGAAACACCAAAAGATAAATAGTACTCAGTGATTTTAAAATTTTGCAAAAGGAAAAAAATTTGAGAAAAGGGTCTTAATTACTTTAAATTTATGGAGGATCCTAATACACTTCATTCTGCAATACTTTAACAACACAAATGAAGTACTCACCACAATTTTTTCACCTCCTGCTAATGAAAAATCAACATCAGACAAAGAAAATAAAGAACTCTCAAGGTTCACATCCCTGCAAAAGTCAAGCAAACAAATCCACCTTAGCAGGTGCAAACATGATAAGAACCGAAATAGGGATACTGATATAGACAAGTAATGAATGTTTTCAAAGCCACAGGGTAATTATCAAAGCATTTACGAGTAAGCTTTTGGGACACAAAGCTCTACAACAAGAAATATACACTGGTCATGGTTTAAGCCCCAAATACACTGACTTATTAAGTAGTCCATGGGACAGCATAATATCCATTAAAATCATGAAATACGGAAGCCCACAAGCCCTACTATAAGGCCCGAACTTGGCAAAGCCAAAACTCATTTTACAAACCCAACAGGTTCTGGTTCATATTAAAATAAAATAAGTAAAGAATCCACCGGTTGTGCAATATAAAGGCATGCAGTCAGCCAAACGAATGACAGACAGTATTACTACAGGTTGATACTAGTCTTGCCAAAGGAGAAGATGAGATTTCTCTACGAACTCCTCAAACCTTCAGTGATTGTCTTGATTAAGAGCTTACAGAGTCATTAAAAGATAATTTTGGCCAGTAAGT
Source organism: Malus x robusta (assembly GCA_963082935.1). Classification (NCBI taxonomy): domain Eukaryota; kingdom Viridiplantae; phylum Streptophyta; class Magnoliopsida; order Rosales; family Rosaceae; genus Malus; species Malus x robusta. Next base: position 27,188,451 of record OY720337.1, read on the forward strand.
ATTCAAAAATAAAAATAAAAAGTATCAATTCAGCAACAAAATAGCTCATGCCCGGTAATGCAATAAGATGCTGAAAGTCGTCACCCAATGCATTTTAGGGTCGCATTGCACTGAATGCCTCACCAGTGCCTTTTAAAAATACTGAAAGTAATTATAAACAATCATATACACACCTATGAATTAAATTAGTAGATTCCCCATCCTGAATCTCCGTCAACGAGCTACTTGCATCTACATCATCACAAACCGATCCGCCAATGATTGTGACATGTGCTTGCCAATAATCAACTTAAAGAGTTAAATTGTGTTTGTGTGTGTTGGGGGGTAGTTACCAGATTTCATTTCATCAGAGCCTGCAGAAAGCTCGCATATTAGGGAAACACTAGACAGGAGGAGCGGGATTTGCAATGGGTTTTTGAATTCAATATCAACCCTGACAGCTTCTGCATATGGTAATAAAGAACAAAATATCAAGAAATGTCAACAAAGCGTAAAATAACCCTAAAACATCTTCTTTCTTCAATATCAATGGCAAGAAGAATGTGCATTAATCCTTAGAAGGATGCAATTTAATATATAAAGTACTAATCAAGCAACTTCATATATTGTTCGTGTTCATACCTCCTGCAATACAAACATTTGAATCTTTGTACTTCTTTGGGACAAGCTTTGATTGTAACTCCAACCAATTAGTTCTAGCGGTAGACAAATTTGGAATCATTTCCTCCTCTAAGGAGACCCATATTTTTTCCTTGACATTTGCCTGGAATGTTTATAAACACAACACTGGCAATTACAAGCCATGGTCTAAACCACCTTAAAGAGTCAGTCAAGAAAGTCCATGAGAAAGAAAGGCTTCTCATCAGCATCACATATAGATGAAAGGAATAAGTATGATCACATTTTCTGCGCCTATGATCAAAGCACAAATTACGTGAGTTTTCATAAGTAATTCATGCTCATTAGTACATCATACTACATGTACCACATTTAGAAATTCCTATACAACACTCTCAAAATTCTTTTCTTGAAGTTCGCAAAAATACAGTACACAATTTAGTAAGGCTACAAAGAAGAATATGTGTCCATAAGAATAAACAATCAATTTGTAAACCTTCATTTTTCCCAATCATGTTGTGTGTGTGTGTCACAATACATTCATTGATATGTTGTACATGGTTCTGCAAAAGCAGACTCCAGCAGCAGCATAGGAAAACTAAAAGAGTTAAGCATGTCAAAAGACATATTCAGGCAGTTTTGTTTGTTGTACATTGTGGCAATCCCTACACTACAATTTGTAACCTCGTTCAAAGACTTTATGCACCTTGGGAATATATGCATTAACAATGCAAAGCTCCTAGAGGTTTACAAGAGCTGGTATATTTCCATCTATTTGTATTCCACTGTTGTACCAAAATTACTGAAACAGCAACATCCATATATTTTTTTCATAAGGGAGTACAACCCTTATATACAATAAGAACATCATCCTCATATTCTACAAGTAAACTCACCAGCCTCCTAATAGCTTCATCAAATGGGAGAGAAATAATGAAATTACAAGGAAGAAATCATTGAAAAATAAGGAAATAGAGAGAAAAGGGGGAGCATTGAATAGAACATTTATAAGATAGAAAGGAAATATAACTTACAGCTGCAGATGATGCATAAGTCCGATGATCCTCAAAAATTACCCTAACAGATGAAATATTGATCTCTGGCAATTGAAGCTTTGATACTTCAAATGTTTTCCCTGCTTTCTATATAATCGAGGAGGAAAGCTGAGTTAGTTTTTAGTAAAACCTAGTTGAAGGACCATGTTGATCTCATTTCAATTGCTTAAAATGTTTTAAGAAATTTAATCTGTTTAATCTAAGAAAAATAACATAAGCAAAAAGCGCAAACCATAAAAGAGTGATAAATAGGACAGAAGTCTACTAATTTTTGCTACAGAAGTTGCTAAAACTTCCGTTCCAATTTGAACAGGTCAGTGGATGTCTAGAGGGCCTGAGAAGTTATTATGTTTCCTATCAGGATCATATTTAACTTTACAGACTCTGGGGGTGTAGAATCACCTAACATTTTAGTCCACCCTAGGTGGGGATAAGAAAAAAAGTTGTACGCATGTTTTAAAATACTAAAAAATTAAAAATATGGCATTAAACTCATTCTGAATGCAGGTTAATGAATTTAAAAGGTCAAGCCAAACCATATTATACCTTGAGATCTGAAATGAAAGTTAATTTTTCCTACTTTCTAAAGAGCAAATACAAACTATTTTAAGGACCTTACACTTTTTCCTTCTCCTCAATCAAGCACAGAATAAAAAGAGTACTAGTGCTGACCTGAACAATTTGAAGGAAGTCTCTAAGGAATAACTCCTGCGTTTTCTTGGACTGATGACTACAGGCCAGGACCTCCAACACATGATTTACAGCCAAATCATATAGCCCAAGAAGAGCATACCACCTGAATCACAAAAATTGTATGAAATATGCTATAGATTGGTCCGCAAGAAGTTGGCATGCAAAACTACATACCAAATAAAGCTGCATCTAAACTTACTGTCCAATATGGAAATGAACATGGTCTTTGATATGACTCCACGTAGTTCCTGTATAAACAGACATGGCACCTCTATATGTGCGAATTGCATGTTTGACCTGGAGAACACAAGGCAAGAAATCTTTTTCAAAAGATGCAGCATTTATTTAAACAAGTTAAGTTGAATAAACTAAAGAATAGCTACCTGATCACATTTCTTGTAACGGTCACCAGAAAGAACAAGATGAAATCCATATTTGTGCAACATAGGCGGTCTAGACAGCAAGTAACAATAAGAAGCTTGCTCAAGCATTACAGCGGAATGTAGCGGCTCCTATCAAAGAATTAGTCAGGAATGAGAAAACAAGACCTCCGAACTGATTATAGTGAAAAGCTAGCAGTAAGACACTTGCTCAAGCATTATAGCAGACTAGCAGCTCCAAAAAAAGAATTGGTCAGGAGTAAAAAAAAACGTTCCCGTAACATATTAAATTGAAAAATGAGCATAACCTCAGTACAAACACGGAAGTAAACAGTTGCAGCCTCTTTATACTGATATCTTGTCTTCAACATCTCCACCCACCAAAGACCACACCTAGTTGCATTTTGCTGGCTAGATGGTGCAACTTTCTGCTTGGATACCAATAAAACGAAATTAGGAAGGATCAACCAGAAAGAAGAACGGGAAAGATATGGGGGAGCTGCAAGTGGATATTATAATATAAGTCAACAGGCTCAAAAATTTGCCAGTTTAGCCAGTCGAGTTCCAGAAAAAATGCAGAACAATCCGTGCAAATGCAAACCTGAGAATCTATTGAGAGTAAAAATGGAATTGTAGGACGTCAGAGTTGGATTTTAGGTGGATGGGTTGGATTGGCGTGCAACTGATGAGGAGACAGCATATTGGTTGCAAGGCCTTTAAAGGAAGATGAAACTTGAAAAGTTTTGTTTGCCTGTGGAAGGATAGATCCCTTTGCTTTGGTGGGTTTTCCATAACAGCTTCCCAGGATTGTTGGGCTGTGACTAGAGACTAATAAAAAAGGTCGTACCCAGTGCACAAGGCTCCCGCTTTACGCAGGGTCTGGGAGAGGTGAATGTCAGCTAGCCTTACCCCCATTTATGGAGAGGCTGCTCCCAAGTCTCGAACCCGAGACCTACCGCTCATGGGCGAAGGCACTTGTCATCGCACCAAGTGCGACCTCTGACTAGAGACTAATCATCTAACAAAATATTTTGAGTATTAAGAGTGGGCTTGTGATGAACACTAATGCTATTAAAATAGGGAGTTTTAACAAAACACTCCCGGTACTGTTCACTTTTAACGAAAAACCACTTTTTTACCTTTAACTGGCACTATTCACTATACCTTTAAAAAGGGCTTTTCATTAAAAGAGAAGTTTTTTTGGATTTTTCATTAGTTTTCCTATTAAAATATGCTTGATTCCTAAAACTCCATTTGTTCAAGTTATGGACTACAGACCTACAATTTGGTTCACTAGTATCTACATGATCTTAGCTAAAACTCATATCCCTGGGATTGATAGAGGAATTGGGTAATGTCATGTGATACCTATTTCTCAAGGGCTTTTGGCTAGCAAACATATTAATCTCAAACAAACAGGACAATAAAAAATATACATACTAAATAGGTAGTAAATGCGTTTTCCATGCAATACTCTGCATCCTTTCTTGATTGGTCTAACATGAAATATGCAAGCCCCATCATTTCCTGCAAGGACAAATGAAATAAGTGAGATTTGTTACACCATGAAACCCTCACAACAAAATAAAGACCTTTTAGCCGAGGGAGAGAAATCAAATGTAGGGATACATAAGCAGAGGGGTAAAATCAAAATCCAAAAAAGAAATATATAAAATTAGGGAAAAAGTTACAATCCAGAAGTCATTAAACCCACCTGTACGCCAGCATAGCGTTTCCAGGCTTTGTCAAGCTTGTAATCTGTGGATATTAGGCGATAATTTGACAATGCAAGTTCATAATCATGTAGCATGAAGGCATAATCACCCAAAACTCTAATTTGGGATTCAATGGAGTTAAAGGTATACCTAGAACAAGGAAAGTAAACTCCATATTAGTAGAATAAAAGGATATAACAAAGAACACATAGTAACAAAGTAATAATGAAATGAAATCTATTGTACAGCATACGTAGGGCCACTGGGAGAATCCACCACATCATCTTTTCCTTTTCTCCACCATAGATTTTTTATTTGATTCCTGAAACCTTTCCTTGTTGCAGCAACCTGAAAACCAGAGAGTCAGACATAATCTAATTAATTACACATATACCAATTGTACACTAGAAAGTAAAATGCTCACAGAAACTAAAAGTAATATTGTCAAGTTACACACCTGCTGATTGAGCGCACGTATTTTTTGCTCCATGTAGGGAATAATGTGTTTAGTTGATAAATCTTGCATGAGATCCTTTATCTGTCCCAGTTTGTACAAATTGGATATCATGGTCAAAATTCTGACGTAAGCAAAACGTTTGAATTATCAAACTAACATAGGGTTATACGAAAATTAGATAATGAGCAACAAAAAGTACTTTACCTCATTAAAATCGTTAATATTAAGGAAGCAGCAAGGCGGTTGAGTAGGTAAATCTTCAAATTTCTGTCAATAACACACACAAGCACAGAGGCTCAGCTATAATTCGTCTAATTACTTTGTACAATAATACCATCAGACAATCTACCTACGGAAAAGCAAAGCAGAACAAGGTAAAAACAGAGTACTTCAGAATATCTTACATAAAGCACCCAGGGATAATCTTGATGTTCAACCACACCATCTAGAGAAGAATTAATGCATAGTAATTGACAGTCAGAGCCAAAAGTGCTCCTCATTTCAGTTAAAATTTTAGTTGCCCTGCAAAAATAATATGACTAACAATATCAATTTTCCATTGTTGTCACCTTTGATTATCTAAAGTTACTATTTCTCTCAGAGAGCTCATCCAACAGAAAAATTACAAGATTGTTTGAAAGGAAAATAAGAGAAGAAATAAGTAGAAGGAAAGAGAAACAAAATGTCCAACAACAAAAAGTCCAACAACAAAAAGCCCACAATCAATATAATACTCCCCTCTCCCCTCTTTCCAACACCAAATCTAGAGAGGAACTCAAGAAACCTCACTCTGATTTTTTATTATGTTTATATGATAGGACTCTATTGTTTCTTATCATTCCATCCAATGAGTTCACAAATTTCCAAACATGACATAACCACAAAGTTCAAGCTTTCTTTTGAAGTAACTCCAAAATGATACTCCCCGAATAAGGAGTAGCAATCTCTTGACAGCGCATCACAATACTAAACACCTAAAGAAACTTCCCCCAAATATGAGTGATAAAAGGACAATGCAGGAAGAAATGACTAATACAAGTTGCATCTCTAAAGCAAAAAAAATAAGATTTAGATGAAAAACACCAAACACATTTGAAGTCCATATGATGCAAAGGGAACTGAAGATCAAACACTCACAATTCTCCTGCATTCCTGTAACACCTAAAAGTCAAGAGCCAATAAACAGATGTAGAGGGAACTGAAGAGGCAAACAAGCAACTGAAGAGAAAGCAGCATACTGATTTAATGACACCGATTATTAATGAGGGAAGAAGACTCCCAAGACAAACTTCTACCAAGATCTACTCATATTCCATCCCCCCCCCCCCCCAAAAAAAAAATTTTACTTTGCTACCTCAATGGTGCATCTTAAGCAAATCTGCCTCTGAATCAACCAACCACCTTTTTTCATTGTCCTGTGAATTTGAGTTTATGGCTGATGTTGTTCAGGGAGAAGGTATCTCTTGGGTAATACCAAAGAATTGTCTTTCCTCATCAAAGCCGGGGTATTGTTTGTCTGTATGTTTCATGCTGTGGTTTAGGTTGTTTGGATGCAGAGAAATAAAAGGATCTTCAAGGATTATGGGGGAGCAAATAAACTTCAGTTTCTATCAGTCTAATGGTCTTCTGTTTCTAATGAGTTCACACTGGAATATCAGTTTCCTTCCTTTGTCTAGATTGGAAGGCAGCTATTTGCTAGTCTGGCTGTTTTTGGCTCTAGGCTGTTGTTTGTTTTTGTTTGCTTGGGTTTGTGGTCTTTGTTGTGGTAGGAGTGCTTGGGCTGGTATGCTAGACCACCCTCTCTGTTTGCTTCTTTTGTTAATGAAGTTGAATCATTATTAAAAAAAAGTTTCAAATCTTCATCCTTTCCTGTAGAAAATCGCTAGGATTTTGTTCACTCTTTGGGAGTCTAAATATAGACATGAAATTAGTAGGAATAGTACTTAAGACTGACTGCATGAGCATGAGTTATAACCTCTAGGCAAACACGGACATTCCCAGAATTTTTACAATTCATAATCCCCAAATTTCAGAAAGCATGGATTACACCCCGAAGGGTGCCCAAGATAAATCAAGGCCACCCACCAGCTTCGCAACTCACACCCAAATCAGGGACACCCTTATCTGAACATTGATATCCACCATAACACTCTTGAACACCTTGATTATGAAGCTCAATAATCCTAATATAGTTTATAAGAGAACTAAGAAGACTATTTGGATTATCAATGTTAGCTTACCTTGTTTCAACTCCATGTACCTTGACGGTATGAAAAATACCCCTTAGTTCCTTACCTCCCTATATTTACTAAATTCAGTCAAATGTGTACACAAATTAATTTGCTAAGTTCTGAGACTGCTGACCAACAGGTATAAAAGTTTTATGGCCATGCAGATTCTTCAGTCACTTTCTAACATGATTAGAAGGCCAGAAAGGTACTTACTTCTCTAAAGGTCCATCTTGATTATCATGCACTAGTAAATAATGCTTCAAAATCCTTGGGTCCATTGCCCCATTAGTAAGAAGGGAGGGCAACTTGGTCGAGTTAAAGAGGTCAACAAATCTGTTGATGGGCTGATCATCCTTTGAAGAAACTACAACGAAACCTGCAAGTAAAATCAAACAAGATAGTTACATCAGACCACCGATTAATACCACAAAAAGAAAAACTAGCATTTTGAGAACTACGATTCTGTGACTGATAGCGTGGACCAGACTTTTTGAGCTTTGTCATTAAATTGTAACTAGATAGGCAAAAGATAGGTACTTTATAAGTTTCAACATCTTACATGCCACAGGATGATCAAAAGCTTCATGGTCTGAAAAAGACACTGTATGCACAAGCTCTTTATTGAAAAACTGAAACCATGATGGTTGAACTTCAGATTCCGATACTGCAAAGAAAAGCCATAATCAATGTTTAAAATGCAGATCCAGGTAAAAATAAGCCTTCATTTCAATTTCAATTGTACAACACAGGTTCACAGAATAGCCTATGAAAGATAATTGCTCAATCAATTTCACAAAATCTAAAATTAAATATAACAGAAAATAGTTGGCCACAAAACAATTCCCTTGAGAGCAGAATGTTGACCACGGATCTATATGAGGAATATTACTTACTGGATAATGCATTATCAATTTGAGGTAGGTCCGAGCACAATTCAGAAAGATCTTTCTCCGCAGCCTGGGTTATGACTTGTTTCAACCTCTCTTTTGCTACCTAGGTGACGTTAAACAATATATCTCAGGCTCAGACAGTTGAGAATCTGAGAGGAAATTAACCTTAACTATAAAACTACATATGCAAAACAGATATAATATTCAAACCCAAAAGGACCAAAACCCACCTAAACTTCAACACGATACTTCTTCTCATTTTTTTCTCCCTTTGCTTCACTGAGAAACATACCATGATGGAAAGCAACACAGTGTACATAAGAGATAGAACCAGCCAACGTGGAACATTTAACATTTAACAAGTTGGACTTGTAATTGTTTCAACTTGAGCTTAAATTTATTCTTAATGCTTCCTCTGTATACTCAATATCTAACAAGTATAGTCCTTTTTCCCTTTTCCCTTTCCCATCTCTCGGTTAATGTCCGTGCTTTCAAAAATCAAGTCAAATGTTTATATGTGCCAGCCTAGTAGCCTACCAATATCCACTAGTCAAATTAGTAGCCAAGAAAACTTGAGTTCAACTAACTCAAGTTTGACGCTTTCGCAAATCTATTTTCCGGGTTTTCAACTAATTAACACAATCATACTCCAACTGAAGTGAAGGTTTGTACTTTCCCAAGTTCTAATAAAAATCCTAAACTCCAATTTTTTCAGTTCCCACATTTTCACAGCAACAAAACATCACAATCGAAAAGTTACCTCTAAGTTTGGTTGCCGAATATCGGACTCATAAAACAACCGCAACCCGAACTTCTGAAGCCTGTAGGGTTGATCACTCGCAGTCCGCACCGGCACTGAACCGAAACCGAAACACAAAAATCTCAATTTCCACTCAAATTCCACCATCAGAAACCCTAACACACGCATAAATAGGTGCATAAATTAGTAGAGAAGTGAGAAATAAGCGCGTGGCGTTCACCGTCGATGTTGTTGAAGACGCAGAAGGGCTTGAGCATTTGAACGAAGGTGAGGCCGTTCTTGAGGCAAGCTTCTTCGACGAGGGGCGTACGGAGGACCATGATGACGGGAGTGATCTCCTCCAATAACATTCTGCCAAGTGGCGTATTCGCCGGATCCACCATTTCTCTGGAAATGCGCGGTGAAATTGGCGACGGCGACTCGGAGTAAATGACGGAACTGAGTCACTCACGGGGTCGATGCGGGTCGGGTCAGTCAGGCGGGGGCTGGGCTCTCTCAGATCCCGGGCGTCAATGGAAGATCAGAGAACGAGCGATTCTGGCGGATGAAATCTGCGTAGAGAACTCAGAGAAGAGCTTCTACGACTTCGTTTTTGTATTTAATTTCGTTTGTTGTCCGGTATTCGGGTCGGGTAATTATTTGGGCTTATCGGGTTTGACGGTGGGAAGCCCAATTACATCACTTGGACGCGTGCCCGTGCGCAGCAGCGCGCACAAACATATCTGAAGTGGGAAGTGCAGTCCGTGTGTTTGTTATAAATGTCAGTGCGCTTACTCCTTGGCGCAACAACAAGCTGCCCGCTTCCCCGACACCTCCTTATCGCGCCCAAAATCTTCGCGTTTCGCCCTGGGATCTCGACACTCGCCATGTCCGGACGCACCAACTTCCAAGGCGGTCGCCGAGGCGGCCCTAATTCTGGCGGAGGCCGCCGCGGTGGCGGTCGCGGTGGCGGCGGCAGAGGTGGAGGCGGTCGTGGAGGTGGAGGCGGCCGCGGCGGAGAACAGCGCTGGTGGGACCCGGTATGGCGCGCAGAGCGACTGAGGCAGCAGGCTGTCCAGGTAGGCAGTGGGTTAGATTATGTGTTTTGCTTTGGTTAATTGAAAATTGAAGAGTTTAGAGTATCTGTGGTAAATTAAGGAGTTGTCTGGTACACACTTAACTCATTGGTTTCGAAAACAAACAAAAATTGGATATAATATGGGTACCAAACAGGCCTAATGATAATGGATATGATATGGATAGCAGATGGAAGTTCTTGATATGGGTTGCTTGGTATTCTATTTGAAACGAATTTATAGTTTTCGAAAATGATGAATTTAGCTAAATCACCTTGACTCGTTGGTTTCGGAAACAAAAAAGTTGGATTCTAGTGGATAACGAACAGCCTGTAGATGTAATGAATATGATATGCTTGGCAGATGGAAGTGCTTGATGAGACCGAATGGTGGGGAAAGATGGAGCAGATGAAGAACGGAGCGGAGCAGGAGATGGTAATTAAGCGTAATTTTAGCCGGAATGATCAGCAAATTCTATATGACATGGCTTATCAACTGGGGCTTTACTTGTAAGTAGCCTCACTATGACATTATTTCGTACATTTGGTGTGCAATGCATAGTCCTCTTATTTATATTTTGGGTAAAAGCAAAGCTGCTTATTAGTCTTACAATTTCATTTTTTGCATGTTTTTTTATGCTTGGGGAAGGAAAGCCATGCATACAATAAAGGGAAGGCTTTGGTGGTCAGCAAAGTTCCATTGCCGGACTACCGGGCAGATCTTGATGAGCGCCATGGTTCCACACAGAAAGAGGTACGACTTTACTTAATGGGCGTTGGTACAATGCTTCAAATTTGTACCGGAGTATTCATTTTTGTGTTTTGTACAGATTAAAATGTCTACAGAGACTGCCAATAGAGTTGGGAGTCTTTTGCACAGCTCGCCGTCACAGGGGGAAATATCTGTCAATGGGCTTTCTGGGTCAGGGCAGGGAAACAGACAAACTTCAGCTAGCGTAATTACAAGTAAACCTGTCACCCAGTTAGAGCCTGATAATGTTAATGAGAAAGAGAAACTCAGCCTTCAACTTAAGGAGAAACAGGAAAAAATGAAGGTACATACGTGCATATCATACTTCTTGTTTCGTTTAATGGGTTTTGTTGGGAGATTGATCCATGGTATGGTTACTTATGAGCAGGTGAGCAATAGTTTAAAAGCAATGCAATCGTTTCGAGAAAAGCTTCCTGCTTTCAAAATGAAGTCCGAGTTTCTGAAAGCTGTTTCAGAAAATCAGGTGCAATATTTTGCCCACTTTCATTTAAAATTCTCCTTTTTATCCAGAACCTAAGCAAGTTGAACTCTTGTATGAATTGCTATTTACGATGTTTATTATAGTCTAAACGGAAAAAATATGGTTTGAACATCTTCTGCACGGAGAGAGAGAGAGAACCTAATTGGGACACTCTGTGAGTTGCATCAGATGAAATTCATTGGTCAGTGTATTTATAAATATACAACACCATTTCGAGATAGCTTGGTATGGCTCTTGAGGCATATTGAATTTTGCGATGGATCCCCAGATGTGTGTACAGCTTACTTTTTGTAAATTTTAGGTTACACTTGTCAACCTTCCACGATAATTTGGCATGAAGATACACATTTATTTAGGTCAAAATTTGAAAAGCATTTCTTAGGTGTTTGCTAGGAAGAATAAAGGATGAAGGTGGAATATATCAACAATATCGACTAGGTGTTCATCATTTTAGTTGATCTTGATCTAGTGGTCTATATTGGTCTGATGACTAGGTACTTTTAACAAATCTGTTCAGGAATAGAGGTTCTGTTAACTGTTTACCATATAACTGATCCCTTTTTCCAAGATGCCACTAATTTGCCTACACTTCTTAAATTTGTTTACAATACAGGTCTTGGTAGTCTCTGGGGAGACAGGTTGCGGAAAAACAACGCAGCTTCCACAATTTATTCTAGAAGATGAGATCTCACGTCTGCATGGTGCTGATTGCAACCTAATATGCACACAACCTCGTCGTATTTCTGCTGTATCTGTCGCAGCTCGTATATCCTCTGAAAGGGGAGAGAATCTTGGTGAAACTGTTGGTTATCAGATCCGTCTTGAATCAAAGCGTTCTGCTCAAACACGACTGTTATTTTGCACCACTGGAGTGTTACTTCGACAGTTGGTAATATGTTTTATCTGTTATGTTTCCAACAATTGGTTTAGACTGGTATCCTGATTAGTCCTTGTTTTCTTCCCTAGCTAGCCTTCAACAACGTATTAATATGTTTTTTTTTTTTAACTTCTTGACTTGGAAGTTGCTTGATGTGTAGCTTGATTCAGTCCTTAGGTTTATGTTTGTTCTGAGACCTTGAGATAAATAATTGTTTAGATCTCCCCTGGGAAAACAAGTTGTTTTGTTTATTCACGAGTTATAATTTTGTGCATCCTAGCACTCAGAAAAGTAATGTTAAAGTGTATAATTATACTTCGCAAAACAATGGTGATTGTTGGAACATTTGTTAGTCCATGTTTTAGAAACCTCTCCCGTTTATTTTCTGTAAAAGCTATCATCTAGGGAATATTTTTCTAGTTTTTATAATTAGTTCTAATGATTAATTAGTTCTAATGATATTGGTAGTGGTAACAATTTTGTAACATTTAATACATTCTAAGTTACCTTGATATACTCTTTAAGTTAGTGCTATATCATTGATGGTAATATGCTTGTATTCCAATGGCACCATTATACATGCAATCTTTCTAATCCATTTAATTTATGCTATCTGTGACAACTCTCTTGTATTTGATGTTGAACTACAGGTTCAAGACCCAGAATTAACGGGCGTGAGCCACTTGCTAGTTGATGAAATTCATGAAAGAGGCATGAATGAGGACTTTTTACTCATAATTTTGCGTGACCTTCTTCCTCGGCGTCCAGATCTACGATTAATTCTAATGAGTGCTACCATCAATGCTGACTTGTTCTCCAAATACTTTGGAAATTCCCCAACAATACATATACCAGTATAATTTTCTTCTTTTTCTTTTGATTTACTTGAATCTTTTGAGTTCAAATTTAACATACATGTTTAAATGTTATTGTTGTTGAAAAATGGCAGGGATTAACTTTTCCTGTGGCAGAGTTATTTCTCGAAGATATTCTGGAGAAAACTCGTTACGCTGTCAAGTCAGAGTTTGACAACTTTGAGGGGGGAAATTCCAGGAGAAGAAGGAGACAGCAAGATTCCAAGAAAGATCCTTTAACTGAATTATTTGAGGCAATCCAGCATTATTATTCTCAATGTCCTCATTGAAATCTACCTAATTATCTTCTAGTACACATTTTTAATACTTGTACATGTTTAGAGAAATGATACAGCTCTTGGTTCATTAAAATAGTTGACAGCATAGACTTATAATCAAAATAATGTCTGTGCTTATAATTTTTAGCTTGAGCATTTCCTATATTGTTTGTGTTAAGTAGTTATGAGGATAATGCTTTGGACATGCAGGATGCCGATATTGATGTTCAGTTCAAAAATTACAGCACAGCTACAAGAAAGTCTCTTGAAGCTTGGTCTGGTTCACAGCTTGATTTGGGGCTGGTAAATCACTTACTTTAGCACCAGCATGTCTCTGTTGCTTTGAAGAATGTGTTGCATCTCACTCTCTAATGAGCATATGCTGTCATGCTGACGGAAGTTTTTCTATGTAGAAAATGAATTGTCGTCCTTTGTTAAAAATGGATAAAACAAATTTGCATTCAAATCATCATAACTTTTGTAGGTGGAGGCGACAATTGAACATATATGTCGCAATGAGAGAGATGGAGCAATTCTTGTATTCCTTACAGGCTGGGATGACATATCAAAGTTACTTGACAAAATTAAGGGAAATAGATTCCTTGGAGATCCCACAAAATATATGGTTCTTCCCCTGCATGGGTCAATGCCTACCGTCAATCAACGAGAGATATTTGATCGTCCTCCCCTTAATAAAAGGCAAGCATGTAGTGTTGAAAGAATTTGAAGTTCTATTCTGTTTAGGCATTGAGATTCATCATTTGATCTTATCTTCTATATTTCATTTCTTAGCCAACACCTTCTTTAAGAAGAGAGAAGAACATGTGATCACCTACAAGAGTGGGTCGTCAAAAACACAAATAGATTTTCTTCTAATGAGGAAAGGGGATCGTATAACTTGTAAGGATTGCAAAGTTATACCAGGAGAGAGCGTGGCTAATCAACATCGCTTGTTGGTGATGGATGTACATATCAAAAGAGTGAGACAAAAGAACAAGACTTGGAAGTGCCCAAGGACTAGATGGTGGAATCTAAAAGAAGAAAAACAAGCCATTTTCAAAGAGAAAGTAATCACCCAATGTGTGTGGGATAGAGAGGGGGAAGCTAGCCAAATGTGGGATTCCATGGCTAGTTGTATCCGAAAAGTAGCAAAAGAGGTATTAGGAGAGTCCAAGGGCTTTGCCCCACACCAAAAGGAATCTTGGTGGTGGAATGAGGAGGTACAAACAAAGGTGAAGGCTAAGAAGGAATGTTGTAAAGCCTTATACAAGGATAGGACCGATGAAAATGGTGAAAGGTATAGAAAAGCGAAACAAGAGGCGAAGAAAGCTGTGAGAGAAGCTAAGTTAGCGGCTTACGACGATATGTATAAACGACTAGATACCAAAGAAGGAGAGTTGGATATCTATAAACTAGCTAGAGCAAGGGAAAAGAAGACAAGGGACCTAAACCAAGTGAGGTGCATCAAGGATGAGGATGGAAAGGTTCTTGCTACAGAGAATGCGGTTAAAGACAGATGGAGAGGTTATTTTCATAATCTTTTCAATGAAGGACATGAAAGGAGTGCTTCTTTAGGGGAGTTGAGTAACTCAGAAGAGTGTAGAAACTACTCTTTTTATCGTCGAATCCGGAAGGAAGAAGTGGTTGTAGCTTTGAAGAAGATGAAGCATAGAAAAGCAATAGGCCCAGACGATATACCAATCGAAGTGTGGAAAGTTTTGGGAGAGACAGGTATAACATGGCTCACTGACCTTTTCAATAGGATTTTGAAAACGAAGAAGATGCCAAATGAGTGGCGAACGAGCACTTTGGTGCCTATCTACAAGAATAAGGGCGACGTACAAAATTGCATGAACTATAGGGGTATTAAGCTAATGAGTCATACAATGAAGCTCTGGGAGAGAGTCATTGAGCATAGATTGAGGCAAGAGACACGGGTTTCGGACAACCAATTCGGGTTCATGCCAGGACGCTCAACCATGGAGGCAATCTATCTCTTACGAAGATTGATGGAAAGATATAGAGATGGGAAAAAGGATTTACACATGGTCTTTATAGATTTGGAGAAAGCGTACGATAGGGTCCCAAGAGACATTCTTTGGAGAATTTTAGAGAAGAAAGGAGTACGAGTAGCATATATCCAAGCTATAAAGGATATGTATGAAGGAGCAAAGACTGCCGTAAGAACTCATGAAGGACAAACCGAAAGCTTTCCCATAACTGTAGGATTACATCAAGGCTCATCCTTAAGTCCTTACCTTTTTGCGTTGGTAATGGATGAGTTAACCGGACATATTCAAGATGATATTCCTTGGTGTATGCTTTTTGCAGACGATATAGTGTTGATAGATGAAACTCAGGAAGGAGTAAATGCAAAGCTTAACCTGTGGAGAGAAGTGTTGGAATCTAAAGGTCTTCGCCTAAGCCGATCAAAGACAGAATATATGGAGTGCAAGTTCAGTGCAAATGGAGGCCAAAACGAGTTAGGGGTGAGGATCGGTGATCAAGAAATACCAAAGAGCGATCGTTTTCGTTACCTAGGATCTATCTTGCAAAAGAACGGAGAATTAGATGGAGATCTCAACCATAGAATACAAGCTGGATGGATGAAGTGGAAGAGTGCATCTGGCGTGTTGTGTGACCGCCGTATGCCACTGAAGCTCAAGGGAAAATTTTATAGGACGGCAATAAGGCCGGCGATGCTGTATGGCACAGAATGTTGGGCAGTGAAGCATCAACACGTACACAAAATGGGTGTAGCAGAGATGAGGATGCTTCGTTGGATGTGTGGGCACACGAGAAAGGATAAGATTAGGAATGAGGATATCCGGGGTAAAGTAGGAGTAGCCGAAATTGAAGGAAAGATGAGAGAAAATCGGTTACGGTGGTTTGGACATGTGCAAAGAAGGCCTACTGACGCTCCGATTAGAAGATGCGACTATGGGACAGAGGTTCAGGGCCGAAGGGGTAGAGGAAGACCTAGGAAAACTTTGGAAGAGACTCTAAGAAAAGACTTAGAGTACTTGGATCTAACGAAGGACATGACACAGGACCGAGCACAATGGCGTTCTAAGATTCATATAGCCGATCCCACTCAGTGACTTGGATTCTCCAAGTCTCCAACGGAGAAGTTTTCCTCACTCAGGAAATTAAGGGAACACTACCTCAACCTACATGCTCCACTCACAAAGCTCCAACAAAAGAAAATTCAAAGAACTTAGCGAAGAAGGCTTTGGTGTATTTAACACAATACGTTGAATTGAAGGAAAGCTTATTTATTGATATCCCCGATAAGCTACAAATATGTACATATACATGAGTCAAAATAAACAAACAAGAGGGAGCCTTCACAAAGGTTGCTTAGGAGAAGTCTCAGCAGTCGGTAGAGCCCCAGAAAGAGAAGGCACCGGAGGGGGATCATTCGGAGCCTCAGTACTGGATAGAACCCTAGAAGGAGGAGGCATCAGAGGTTGATCATTTGGAGCTTCATTACGCGGTACAGCCCCAGAAGACGAAGGCAATAAATGCCTTTGGAACAAACCCACAAATCTCTGATGATCAAGTAAAACCTGACCATCAGTTTCCTTCATCTGGTCCAGCTTCCTCTTCATGTTTGTAGCATAGTCATGTGCGAGACGGTGCAACTGTTTATTCTCATGCTTGAGCCCTCTAATCTCCTGTTTGAGACTCATCACTTCGGCCGCCAATGATTCAACTTGGCGGGTTCGAGCAAATAGGCGTTGGGCCATATTAGACACAGAACCTGCACACTGAACACTGAGAGCCAGCGAATCCTTAACAGCTAACTCATCAGACCGTTTGGAAAGTAGTCTGTTATCTTTGGGAGTGAGAAGGTTCCTGGCCACCACCGCAGCGGTCATATCATTCTTCATCACGGAATCCCCAACGGTAAGAGGACCAGTAGGGGAGACGAAGGATGGGCGCCATATGTTGTCTGGAGAAGGCGGGGCTGCCTCTTCAACAAGGTTCAAGTCAAAACGACGGTCGGAGGGGCCAGACATTTTCAAAGGTGTTCAAGAGAGAAGAGGTCGGACAAATCAAGATCTTAGAAGTGCAAGAATGGAGCTTCTACTGGTGGAGATTCAAGTGTGCTTTGGAACTTAATGCCAGCCCCTATAAAAAGCTGCACTCGACGGAGCTTCAGACATCGAAGGGGCGCCTGCTCAGAAATCGAAGAGGCGTTTGCTTTCTCAAAAGCTGGGCTGCTTAGAGACCACGAGGGTTTATCTCATAAATCGAAGAGGTGTTTGCTTTCTCAAAAGTTGGGCTGCTCAAAGACCACGAAAGCCGATCTCAGAAATCGAAGAGGCGTTCGCTTTCTCAAAAGCTGGGCTCCTCAGAGACTACGAGGGCCGATCTCAGAAATCGAAAAGGCACCTACTTTTCCAGCCTTGTCAGCACCTGTCACACGCACACACAGCTTTGCGGAAATTATGGGTATTCTGTCGAAGACTTCTGGGGAAGTAGAAAACACATGAATCTTACTGTCCAATCACCCACTTCCCACACGCAACAATAGCTCATGGGTACCACAGATAACTTTGCCAAAGTTCTCTGCCAAAGTTGAGCACGTGAAGCTTGCAGCTCCCACTACATCGCTCTGACCAAGAAGGGTAAAAGAATAGCAAAGAAACAGCACTAACAAAGTTTAGACCCATAAATTTTGAAGGTCTAGCTACCATATCATTACCCACAAGGGTAAAGGAACGGTACCACTGCTGGATAATTGGAAAGTCCCTGTGTGTCAACCTCTGTGCCTCGTGGCAAGGTAGACTAGCAAACATGCCCAACCTTTACTCACATTCGAGAAAACACTCTCAATAAAATTGCTTGCTCCAAAATCGAAGAGGCACCGTCCTCCGAATCTCGAGAGCCAGACTCCCAACATGACTACTTTCTCAAAAATCAAAGAGAGGGTAAAGGAACAGTACCATTGCTGGATAATTGGAAAGTTCCTGTGTGTCAACCTCTGTGCTTCGTGGCAAGGTAGACTAGCAAACATGCCCAACCTTTACTCACATTCGAGAAAACACCCCCAACAAGACTGATTGCTCCAAAATCGAAGAGGCACCGCCCTCCGAATCTCGAGAGCCAGACTCCCAACATGATTACTTTCTCAAAAATCGAAGAGACACTGCTCCCCGAATCTCGAGAGCCAGACCCCCAGCATGATTGCTTTCTCAAAAATCGAAGAGGCATCGTTCTCCGAATCAATTGAAGAGGCGCTCGCTTTCTCAAAAGCTGGGCTGCTCAGAGACCACGAGGGTCGATCTCAGAAATCGAAGAGGCACCTACTTTTCTAGCCTTATCAGCACCTGTCACACGCACACTCAGCTTAGCGGAAATTATGGGCATTCTGTCGAAGACTTCTGGTGAAGTAGAAAGCATATGAATCTTACTGTTCAATCACCCACTTCCCACACGCAACAATAGCTCATGGGTACCACAGATAACTTTGCCAAAGTCTCTGCCAAAGTTGAGCACGTGAAGCTTGCAGCTCCGACTACATCGCTCTGACCAAGAAAGGTAAAAGAATAGCAAAGAAACAGCACTAACAAAGTTTAGACACATAAATTTTGAAGGTCTAGCTAACATATTATTACCCACAAGGGTAAAGGAACAGTACCACTGCTGGATAATTGAAGTCCCTGTGTGTCAACCTCCGTGCTTCGTGGCAAGGTAGACTAGCAAACATGCCCAACCTTTACTCGCATCCGAGAAAACACTCCCAACAAGATTGCTTACTCCAAAATCGAAGAGGCACCGCCCTCCGAATCTCGAGAGCCAGACTCCCAACATGATTACTTTCTCAAAAATCGAAGAGACACTGCTCCCCGAATCTCGAGAGCCAGACCCCCAGCATGATTGCTTTCTCAAAAATCGAAGAAGCATCGTTCTCCGAATCTCAAGAGCCAGATACCACATACCACTTTTTCAAAGTGCTCTGACAGAGTTAAAACATGTGAAGTTGGCAGCTCCCACTACCGTGCTATGACCAAGCAGGGTAAAGGAATAGCATTACTACTTTTGTTAGGGAGACTCCTATATATGTCGACCTCCATCCCCAACGGATAGGCAGACCTGCAGAAATGCTCAACCCTTCCTCATATCTGAGAGGGCACTCCCAACGAAGCCTTTCGAAATATTCAGCTTTCTTTCCCCCCGATAATACCTCTGCAAACAAGCTATACTAGAGCAAGAATATCTCATATCATCAGGGTTAAAAGCAAGAGTATCCCATATCATGCTTTTTCCCTGTCTTTTCCTTTGGCCTTGTTTTTACCTGCAGGACAAGGAGAAAGAGAGCAATCAGTCAGCACTTGAAATCAAGTTCCCAGCCAGGAACTGACTGCTTGGAACCCCTTACCTGATTACTTACCTGGCATTGCTCTCGAGTACTCATCTTCAACATCTTATGTGTCCAGGGAAGATACCGCATCTGCTTGAGGGACAGATAGGGCAAGTGCGAAGGATACAAGGAAGCATGTGGAGACAAGCGTAACAGCACACATGCCGATACATCCATTACTCTGTCAAAAGCAAAAGTATCCCATATCAGCAGGGTCGAACGTACTCTAGATTTGATGGACTTGTTTTGACCCTCAAATTCTTCAGTCGGCCTTATACTCTGGAGGAAACCAGAAAACCCTCCAGCTCAGTTCAAGAATTAGCCTGTGGAAAGTTACTTCTTCAAAAGCAAAAGTATCCCATATCATCTCTTCTCATTTTTCTTCTCTTTATCCTTCATGCTGCTGCAAGATGGGGAGAATGTGAACAATCAGCCGGAGCTCTGATTGCTTACCTTGTCTGTCACCTCTTTCAGCAGATCCCCTAGCTCGGCGACTTGGGGGACTCCTACTACATGGTTTGTATCGCGCTTGACGAAGCCTGAAACTACAAGTAAGCTTCAAGTGAAATTGATACATTACCTTGTGCATCTCTACCAGTTAAAGATACCACCCCTGGATGGAGGAAGAGTATTTCCAGAGAAGCTGCCACATCTACCTATGCGACAGATAAGGCAAGTCAAGATGATACCACACTCCGATACTTAGAAGTTTCGTGATTACGAGATCATTCTCCCACAATATTTCCTAATGTCATTTGTACTCTAATGTCATTTGTACTAAATCATTCACTTGTACTCACTAAAGGAGAGCTTGAACCTATGTACTTGTGTAAACCCTTCACAATTAATGAGAACACTTCTATTCCGTGGACGTAGCCAATCTGGGTGAACCACGTACATCTTGTGTTTGCTTTCCTATCTCTATCCATTTATATACTTATAAACCACACTAATGATCGGAGCAATCTAGCGAAGATCACAAAAAACGACCGTTTTCGCTACCTAGGATCTATCTTGCAAGAGAACGGAGAATTAGATGGAGATCTCAACCATAGAATACGAGCTGGATGGATGAAGTGTAAGAGTGCATCCGGCGTGTTGTGTGACCGTCGTAGGCCACTGAAGCTCAAGGGAAAATTTTATAGGACGGCAATAAGGCCAGCGATGGTGTATGGCACAGAATGTTGGGCGGTGAAACATCAACACGTACACAAAATGGGTGTAGCGGAGATGAGGATGCTTCGTGGGATGTGTGGGCACACGAGAAATGATAAGATTGAGAATGAGGATATCCGAGGTAAAGTAGGAGTAGCCGAAATTGAAGGAAAGATGAGAAAAATCGGTTCTGGTGATTTGGACATGTGCAAAGAAGGCCGACTGACGCTCCGGTTCGAAGATGTGACTACGGGACAGAGGTTCAGGGCCGAAGGGGTAGAGGAAGACCTAGGAAAACTTTGGAAGAGACTCTAAGAAAAGGCTTAGAGTACTTGGATCTAACGGAGGATATGACACAAAACCGAGCGCAATGGCGTTCTAGGATTCATATAGCCGACCCCACTTAGTGGGAAAAGGCTTTGTTGTTTTTGTTGTTGTTGTTGTCCTTTGGACCATATGCTCTTGTCTATACAATTAAAAATCATTATGCTTAGTGTTTTCTTCGGTTGAATCAATTGTTTGAACTGATTGAAAATGAAATATGTGCTTTTGTTGTGAGCTAACTTGTTGGTAATCAAAATTACCCTGCATGATCCATATTGTTATATTTTATTAAGACCTCCTAAATCTTGTTTACTTCACCTGTTTTCCAAATATTAAATTTCCTTGTATTTATGTTTTCAGAAAAATTGTGCTAGCAACAAACATAGCCGAGAGTAGTATCACCATAGATGATGTTGTGTATGTCATAGACTGCGGAAAGGCAAAGGAAACCAGTTATGATGCTTTAAACAAGTTGGCTTGTCTATTACCTTCATGGATTTCAAAGGCTTCAGCACATCAGGTATAATTTACTAGCAGAAGTAAGAGAATATGAGGCTTTGCCTGTATTTTGGACTCTCTGAGACCAAGCCGGAATCATTTTTTGTTTGGCAAAATGAGCATTAATTTTATTGCTATGGTGCAATGATTTCAGAGGCGAGGGCGTGCTGGCCGTGTGCAACCTGGAGTTTGTTACAGACTATATCCGAAAATGATCCATGATGCAATGCTCCAATATCAATTACCTGAAATCCTCCGGACGCCTTTGCAAGAGCTATGCTTCCACATCAAAAGTTTGCAACTTGGAGCTGTTGGGTCATTTTTGGCAAAGGCACTTCAGCCACCAGATTCTCTTGCAGTTCAAAATGCAATTGAACTTCTCAAAACCATTGGAGCTTTAGATGACACAGAGGAGCTTACCCCGCTTGGTATGTATCACTTTATGCAACTTGTGTCTCTACTGAATATCTGCTCTGGTAGTTGACCAAATATCTTACGTAACAGGTCGCCATCTTTGCACTCTACCATTGGATCCAAACATTGGGAAGATGCTTTTAATGGGTTCTATATTTCAATGCCTCAATCCTGCTTTAACAATTGCAGCTGCTCTCGCTCATCGTGACCCATTTGTACTACCAATAAATAGGAAAGAGGATGCTGATGCTGCAAAAAGGTCCTTTGCGGGTGATTCTTTCAGGTACAGCTCATTAAACTGAGGCATATTGCTGAGTGTTACAAGGTTGAGCTTTCCTCTATATTATTGTATCTGTTTATTTATTTTCTTGCAGTGATCACATAGCTCTTGTGAAAGCTTTTGAAGGATGGAAAGATGCAAAACAAAATGGAGCAGGAGAAGGAAAGTCGTTCTGCTGGGAGAACTTTTTATCCCCTGTAACATTGCAGATGATGGAAGATATGAGGATCCAGTTTCTTGATCTATTATCAAATATTGGCTTTCTTGACAAATCCAGGGGTGCTAATGTAAGCTCCTTTAAGGGCTCGTTTGTTAATCGTTTTATGTTCTGTTTATTTGCTGCTCTTTTTCCTAATTACAAGACAATATGGAACAAATTTTACATAAAAATTGACAAGTTTAAAATTGATTTTCAGTTTTCAGCTCTAACTTTTAGTTCACTTGGATGATGTGCAATAACTAAATATAACTTGTGCGTGCATGCAGGCTTACAATCAATACAGCCATGACTTGGAGATGGTGTGTGCGGTCCTGTGTGCTGGGCTCTATCCGAATGTCGTTCAGTGTAAAAGAAGAGGAAAGCGGACAGCATTCTATACTAAAGAAGTCGGTAAAGTTGATATCCATCCTGCATCAGTCAATGCTGGGGTTCATTTATTCCCTCTCCCTTACATGGTTTATAGTGAAAAGGTGAAGACAACCAGCATTTACATCCGAGACTCTACAAATTTATCAGATTATGCTCTACTTCTATTTGGTGGTAGTCTTATCCCTAGCAAGACCGGGGAGGGCATTGAGATGCTTGGAGGTTACCTTCATTTCTCTGCATCAAAGAGTGTTTTAGAATTGATTCGGGTAATGCCTCTCGAGATCTTATGTTAAACCATCACTTCTAGAGGACGGTAGTTGCTCCTACACTATTTTATTTGGATAGTGAAAACAATGTTCTGAATATTTGTCTTTCGTCGTGGCTTTTTGCAGAAACTGCGTGGTGAACTTGACAAGCTTTTGAACAGGAAGATTGACAACCCAGGATTGGACATCTCCAGCGAGGGAAAGGCAGTTGTGTCTGCTGTGGTAGAGTTGCTGCATAGTCAGAATGTACAATATTGAAAACTTTGTTCCTTTTGGACCGTCACAGTTTTGGTAAAATTTTGTCTCCCCATTATGTAATGCAGATGTAATTTTTTTCGTTTTCCATTTGAATGCGCAGCTTAATTCCTTGTGGTGTCTTGTATGACGAGTCTTTAGAAAAAGGTGGCTACGAAGTAATCGTTTTACCATCATGTGGGCATCATAGCTTTTTCATCAATGAATATTGTTAAAACTAAACTTCGAAACAAGATAGAAGATTGCTTTCTTGCTGATTGTATAATTCTCCATATGAAAGAAAAATTCTTGATGATATTGATTCAGATTCATTAATCGATAGAAGGGATGTATATGAGACAAAAGATGAATAAAGAAACATGGTGTAAGGATAATGTATACAACAACAACAACAACAACAACAAAGCCTTTTTCCCACTAAGTGGGGTCGGCTATATGAATCCTAGAACGTCATTGTGCTCGGTTTTGTGTCATGTCCTCCGTTAGATCCAAGTACTCTAAGTCTTTTCTTAGAGTCTCTTCCAAAGTTTTCCTAGGTCTTCCTCTACCCCTTCGGCCCTGAACCTCTGTCCAGTAGTCACATCTTCAAACCGGAGCGTCAGTAGGCCTTCTTTGCACATGTCCAAATCACCGGAACTGATTTTCTCTCATCTTTCCCTCAATTTCGGCTACTCCTACTTTACCTCGGATATCCTCATTCCCAATCTTATCCTTTCTCGTGTGCCCACACATCCCACGAAGCATTCTCATCTCCGCCACACCCATTTTGTGTACGTGTTGATGCTTATCTCATATCATCAGGGTTAAAAGCAAGAATATCTCATATCATGCTTTTTCCCTGTCTTTTACTTTGGCCTTGTTCTTACCTGCAAGACAAGGAGAAAGAGAGCAATCAGTCAGTACTTGGAATCAAGCTTCCAGCCAGGAACTGACTGCCTGGAACTCCTTACCTGATTACTTACCTGACATTGCTCTCGAGTACTCATCTTCAACATCTTATGCTTCCAGGGAAGATACCGCATCTGCCTGAGGAACAGATAGGGCAAGGGAGAAAGATACAAGGAAGCATGTGGAGACAAGCGTAACAGAACACGTGCCGATACATCCATTACTCTGTCAAAGCAAAAGTATCCCATATCAGCAGGGTCGAACGTACTCTAGATTTGATGGACTTGTTTTGACCCTCAAATTCTTCAATCGGCCTTATACTCTGGAGGAAACCAGAAAACCCTCCAGCTCAGTTCAAGAATAAGTCTGTGGAAAGTTACTTCTTCAAAAGCAAAAGTATCCCATATCATCTCTTCTCATTTTCTTCTCTTTATCCTTCATGCTGCCTGCAAGATAGGGAGACTGTGAACAATCAGCCGGAGCTATGATTGCTTACCTTGTCTGTCACCTCTTTCAGCAGATCCCCTAGCTCGGCGACTTGGGGGTCTCCTACTACATGGTTTGTATCGCACTTGACCAAGCCTGAAACTACAAGTAAGCTTCAAGTGAAATTGATACATTACCTTGTGCATCTCCACCAGTTAAAGATACCACCCCTGGATGGAGGAAGAGTACTTCCAGAGAAGATGCCCCATCTACCTATGAGACAGATAAGGCACGTCAAGACGATACCACACTCCGATACTTAGAAGTTTCGTGATTACGAGATCATTCTCCCACAATATTTCCTAATATCATTTGTACTAAATCATTCACTTGTACTCACTAAAGGAGAGTTTGAACCTATGTACTTGTGTAAACCCTTCACAATTAATGAGAACTCCTCTATTCCGTAGACGTAGCCAATCTGGGTGAACCACGTACATCTTGTGTTTACTTTCCTATCTCTATCCATTTATATACTTATCCATACTAATGACCGGAGCAATCTAGCGAAGATCACAAAAAGCGACAGTTTTCGCTACCTAAGATCTATCGTGTAAGGATAATGTATAAAACAAAAATTGATAATGGAAATGACTTATGATTGTTTTTCATTCTTTGGTTTTAATAAGGTTTTAAAAGACGCTAATTACTAGTCAGACAGCGGACAGGAGCTTAGCGCATAGTAAGGTATAAAATATCGATGATATTGGAAATATCGGTAGTCCAAAAACACGGAAATTTCAATAGAAATATCGAGATATTATCGATATTGATAAAAATTGAATATTATCACAAAAAATTGGAAGGACATGTATTGCATGATAGATATAACTTATTTAAGTTGATTATATAGTGAGCTGGTAAACATTGTGAGTGTAGAAAATATTTAGTAATTAATGAAAAAAATTTAAACACACCATAATCATTTATATATAATGAATTAGTACAATATTTTACACTTTATACATTTCATGGTAAGATACATGAGTGACATAGTAAGGTCTAAAATATCGATGATATCGGAAATATCGGTAGTCCAAAAAAATATCGGTAGTCCAAAAACACGGAAATTTCGATGGAAATATCGGGATATTATGAATATTTTAGACCATGGTGCATAGGTAGTTAGTAGGGCCTAACGTTTAGGCTAGGATTTTTAGAACAGTGGTTTTAATTTTCATGTTGTATACAATTCCATATATACTTTTCCACATTTCTCCGATCATCAACTCTTCTTTTATTCATTATCTATTCCGCGTATATTTTCCTTTATATTTTTATTCAAAATTAGAACGAAACAAATTAACTATCAAATAGTACTAGATTGTATTAGGGAAAGGCATTTATTGCTTCATATGGATTGCACTTTAGCTCTTAAGGATGATGGAACTTAAGTATTAAAGGTAGGGTTTCGAAGCCTTAAAGATTAGTCTAAATGGTGAGGACGGAAGAAATAATGAGTTAGGATTAACATATATTTATAGTTTAAATTTGTGTTTATAGTTTATAATTTCTCTAATTAGAATGCCAGAAGCACACTTTGGTGTCTCACGACTTCACAAAAAAAAAATTGGATTGAAAAGCCCCTTAAACAAAAAAAAAATAGAACTGACCGAATTTGATACATGAAAACACGCAAGGGCAATTTTGTAAAAAAAAAATATAAATCTGAAATTCATTTTATATTTCTCCAATTAGAAAGCCATAAGCACACTTTGGTGTCTCAAGGCTTCACAAAAAAAAAAGGATAGAAATGCCCCTTAAACAAAAAGAAAATTAGAACTGATCGAATTTGATACATGAAAACACACAAGGGCAATTTTGTAAAAAAAACATAAATCTAAAATTCTTTTTATTAGAAGAAAAAAAATAAAATGGGGGAAGACGTGCTGGACTAAAGAGATATTAATCTCGCTAAAAAAGGGGGCAATGCAACTAACCCCACTCCTCCTCCAATTTTGGAGAGTGATTATTCTTCCATATAAATTTGTAAAAATTTGTTTTATTGGAAAAAAAAACAAATAAAAAAGAGACGAATACTTCAAATAAAAATAAAACATGGAAACTGAAATACTGCAACCACGTTTAGCAAAAAGCAGAGTTTCTATCAAATTGAACTGCCAATATATCATTTTATTGAAACAAAATGATAAAGAAACAAATTAAAAAGAGACATGATAAATCCCTCAAATAAAAAATAGAACATGGAAACAGAAAAACTATACCCATGTTGAGCAAAAAGTAGTTTGATAAATCCTTCCACAAATCTCATTTCAATTCAGAATCAGAGAAACGTGCACAGAGTTTCAATTTTACAAATTCCCAATTTTTTCTCAACTAGGTTCGCTACATATTATATGATTACACAAATATATTTTTTATAGCAAATTGTTTCTCTATTCGTTGCAAAAATAAAGGAGAAGAACGAGGGTGAGGGAGAGGATTAAACAGAAAGACAAATCGACAAAGAGTCTTCCTCGGCACAACTTCTCAACTCTCAACCTTAATCTTTTATTCTCAATTCTCAATCTCAATCATTTCCTCCCTCCTGTCAATCTTAATCTTAACATTTTTTGTTTGTATCTCTTTAGATTAATTCAAAATGTTGTTTATGTTCCTCCTGCGCATTAGTTTATTTTAATTATGAGAAATTAGGTTCATCCCATTCTTTTGCTACTCCATTAATTAAAACCTTATTCCTCTCAAATTTTTTATCAAGGTCATTGGGTATTAATAACATCATTAATTATTTCAATAATAAAAAAAATTATTTCTAAATATATTCATTTAGTGTTAAAAATGTTACAATTAGTATATTTATATTTATGGCTAAATTTTTTATCATATATTTTTATTTGTAGTTTGTACCTATTTTTAATTTGCAACCCTTTTTTAATTTGTTCCAATTTTCTTTTTAGTTTTAATTTGTATCCATGTATTAATTTCTTTTTGTGCCATATTTTTTTAAAGTTTTATTTGTATTTGTACCTATATTTTTTTTATTTATTTGTACCCATTTTTAATTTTTCTCAATGTACCCATTCTAATTATATGTATTTATTTTATGTTTTAAAATATATTTGCAGTTATTTTTTAAAATATGTTAATAATTATATGGGTACATTATTTTCTTGCTATAATTTTGTGAAGAACAATATTACTCTAATATTATTTTTAAGTATTTATTATATTTTAAAAATATTATTTGAATTTGTTTAAATTTCATAATTTGTGGGACATTAAATGCATAAATGCATGAGTTAAATCTCTTCAATGATGTTAAGGACCTTGATCAAAATATTTAAACAAACAAGGTTTTTATCTAACAATTAGGTTGATCAAGGACGGGAACCAAAATGTCCATTTTATTTATTAGCTAGAGGGTAGCGGAGAAGAAGTTAGATTCGAACTTGAATCCTGAAAACACACTGATATAGTTAACTTGGCTACGCTAATAAGCAATTGTCATTAGTATGTCTCAATGTCTGGTCTCAAACCTAACAATGGACCTTAAAAGGAATTGACCTAACAATTATCACATCATTTAGTTCCTGAGATACGGCAAAAATTATCACATCATTTAGTTCCTGAGATACGGCAAAAATTATCACATCATTTGTTCTTTTGAATCAATCAGACATTTGAAAAATGGTATTAACTTAAGACTAGGTCAATATAGGTGATTACCTCAGATACGGCAACAACAAATCATACACCCTGAGTAAAGCTTTGAGAGAATCTCAATATATCTTTCATAGTTCTGTAATCTGTATAAGAGAATTTAGGTCACACATTAAATCCGAGAAGGCGAATGTTCGACCTTCGCTCTTCTCGTCGCTTAATCTTACACCCGCTTTTTACCAAAAGAAAAATGACAGAAGAGCAAGAGAACCTAGCTTGGCACTGAATATGACTCAAGCTGTTATTAAGCTGTTATTAGCCTTTTATACAATGGCGAATACAATGCAGTTATAACTTACTCATAGAGACAGATCCCAGCTCTTTGGCCTTGGCCCTCAGCAAATGCTTCTGTATCTTCCCGGTAGCGGTCTTTGGCCACGGTCCAAATACCACGGATCTCGGAACACAATAAGCATGCAGCTTAGACCAGCAGAACTTCATTATATCTTCTGCCAGATGCTTCTCATGATCAGAATTGTCGACACCCGCCTTCAATGTCACAAAAGCACAAGGAGTTTTACCCCACTTCTCACGTGGCCTTGCAACCACTGATATCTTGAATATGGCTGGCTGTTGATATAGAGTGTTCTCGACCTCCACGCTACCGATGTTCTAACCACCAGAGATGATAATATCCTCTGATCTGTCTTTGATTTCGATATAGCCATCTGGATGCTTCACTGCAAGATCCCCACAATGAAACCACCCGTTGGCAAAAACTTCCTCATTCACCTTTGGGTTCTTTAAATACCCCTTCATTGCAAGAGTGCCCCCGCATCCTTGTCTCTCCCAATCCCATGGTTGCTCCATCTGCGGGATCAGGTTGCATAGTCTCAGGGTTGAAAACATCTACCCCCTCCATGCCAATGTACCGAACACATTGTCGTGCATTAAGTCGCGCTTGTTTTACTGGGGGGAGTGAGTTCCACGGCTTCCACGCACATACTGTGGAGGGGCCATAAGTTTATGACAGGCCATAAGTGTGCGTTACTCGGAAGCCCTTATTAATTTCTTTTTGTTTCCATATTTTCTAAAGTTTTATTTGTATTTGTACCCATATTTTTTTATTTATTTGTACCTAATTTAAATTTTTCTAAATGTATCCATGCTAATTATAGGTATTTATTTTATGTTTTAAAATATATCAGTAGTTATTTTTTAAAATACGTTAATAATTATATGGGTACATTATTTTCTTGCCATAATTTTGTGAAGAACAATATTACTCTAATATTATTTTTAAGTATTTATTATATTTTAAAAATATTATTTAAATTTGTTTAAATTTCATAATTTGTTGGACATTAAATGCATAAATGCATGAGTTAAATCTCTTAAATGATGTTAAGGACCTTGATCAAAATATTTAAACAACCAAGATTTCTGTCTAACAATTAGGTTGATTAAGGACGAGAACCAAAACGACCCTTTTAATTAATTAGTAGAAATTTTCATTTTTATGTTCCTTTTGCCAATGAGTTTATTTTAATTAATTTAATAAAATTTTCATTTTTAATTTTTGGGTAAGTGAATGATTGAAATTTTTTAATTTGTATATAATCAGTCTTGAAGTTGGTTTCACAGGGAAAATACAGAAATATTATGTTTTGCACCATCCGACACTGATAGGTTTCAGCCCCCCTTCATTTGTTTTATTGCAAGAAGTATGCTTGAAATATCCATTAACTTCTTTATTATATACTAATTTATTAGTTAAATAATGGTTACTCGTTTTTCAGAATTTAAAGGGTGGTTACTCATTTTTCAGGATTTTAGTTTCACTGTCCATTTTAATATGGAAGAATGCATATTTGCTCACCACCATTTATGTGGTGTATGCTCACCATCCTATTTATCACCGTTAGATGAGTTTGAATTTTGAGATTTGTGCTTATCCACTACTCGAATCTTGAAATTCAAATTCATCTAACGGTGATAAATAGGATGGTGAGCATACACCACACTAAATGGTGGTGAGCAAAAATGCTTCCAAAATTCAAACTCATCTAACGGTGATGTTTTCCAATTTATATTGATTACTTATGTAATGCAAGGTGGATGTACTCATTAATCTTGAGTGACCAAGATATTGCTATCAAGTTTTTAAGGTACACTAATATGTATTTTTATGTTATTTTTTTCGTGATTTCACGAACCCTAATTGTGTTGCATTATTATTATTATTATTATTATTTTGACCAATCAATATTATCTACAGTAAGAGGAGGGGGTAGACTTAGTCTCACAATAGGTTAGCAATAATGTTGTTCAAATTCGCCTTTGGCAAGAATCGAATTAAAAACCTCTCACTTACTAGTGAAAAAGAATACTACCAGACCTGTTAACAATTTATGGTTTAATTTTATTAAGATATTGTATCCGATACAAAATGACACCAATTCCATTCAATGTATATATATTAATTAAAAATCCTAACTTTATTTTGAATGTAACTGATGCTTGCAGGGATTAATAGTCCTTAGTCCCACCATGCTTCAACTGTAGTGAGGTTGCCGTTTGTTTCAAATTGTACCACTCAGAAATTGGAATTATCACAAAGTTTGGTATACTAATGCTTGAAATAGAAATGGTTTCAGGGAAGAAAAGATATGATGGAGTAATATTTTGCACAGGCAACTTCAAGGAAGAGCAGAAACATGCCTTGGTTTGCATGTATGTCGATATTGGCTTCTCCTTTTTAACTAACATTTTTATTATGTTATGTTTAATTTATTGTTGATACGATTTTTCTTTAATTTTGAGGAATGCGAGAAATAATTTTAAAATATTATTAATTTTATTATTTGATATGTTTATATATGTTGCGCGACTAATTCAGACTTCAAGTTTGTAATTTTACTGTGATTTTTTTTTACACGTAGGGTTAGTTTTCTCTTTAGATATCGAGGTTGTCTTTTTGTGCAGTTTATTTACTTAGTTTGACGATAATTTAAATGGTGTATTCATATGTGACTTTTTTGCTATCATTTGGACATAAAGTTTCATTTTTGTGGCATTTGTGATATGGGAGATTAAACATGAACATCATGTTTAGCTTCGTTTCATTCATGTGCTTCTTTCTTTTCAAGTTGAGAGGCTTGTACTATCCTAATTTAAATCTAACGGTACAAAAGTTCATACATATTTTTAGCCAAAAAAATTAAAATGAAAGAACATCTCTTGACAAGTAAAAATTTTATAATTAAACATTGTATATTGCGCTTAGGACATTGTAACTGTTGATGCACAAAATCAGTGAAGACTTTGGTTAAGTTTGTGACATTCGCAAGATTGCTCCAATCGCTGGTGTGGATAAGTATGTAAATAGATAGAGACAGGGAAGCAAACACAAGATGTACGTGGTTCACCCAGATTGGCTACGTCCACGGAGTAAAAGAGTTCTCATTCATTGTGAAGGGTTTACACAAGTACATAGGTTCAAGCTCTCCTTTTGTGAGTACTAGTGAATGATTTAGTACAAATGACATTAGGAAATATTGTGAGAGAATGATCTCTATTTATAGAAGAGAGTTTCTAGTTTCATTCTAACATTAACACGTGTCGTGTTGTGATTGGCTTCTGATGTTGACATGTGTCGCGCTATGATTGGCTTCTGATGTCGACACGTGTCGCACTGTGATTGGCTTCTTGGTTAGAGAGAAATTCTTCTAGGTCCTTGACGGTATAACGTTGACCGGTGCTCAGTAGTTTCGGGATTGGTCAAGTATGGTACAAACAATGCTCCCCTAAGTTCCCGAGTGAGGGAAGCTCCTTGGTTGGGGACTTGCAAGATCCAAGCCATTGAGTAATCACGAAACTTCTAAGTACCGAAGTGTCGTATCATTTTCACTTGCCTTATTTGTCTCATACGTAAATGTGGCAACTTCTCTGGAAGTACTTTTCCTCCATCCAGGGGTGGTATTTTTAACCGATGAAGATGCACAAGGTAATGTATCAATTTCACTTGAAGCTTACTTGTAGTTTCAGGCTCAATCAAGTGCGATACAAAACCCTATAGTAGGAGTCCCCCAAGTCGCCGAGCTAGGAGATTTGTCGAAAGAGGTAACAGACAAGGTAAGTAATCAGACTTCTGAGCAAACAACCTGGATTGGAGGTTCGACTTCGGCTTCCGGTTGATTGTTCTCCTTCTCCTTATGTCGTAAATAACATCAAGGATAAGAAGAAGCAAATGGAGAAGAGATGATATGAGATATTTTTGCTTTTGAAGAAGTAACTTTCCATAGGCTTATTCTTGAACTGGGCTGAAGGGTTTTCTGGTTTCCTCCAGAGTATAAGGCCGACTCAAGAATTTGAGGGTCAAAACAAGTCCATCAAATCTAGAGTACATTCGACCCTAATGATATGGGATACTTTTGCTGTTGACAAAGTAGTGGATGTATCGGCACGTGTTCTGTTACGCTTGTCTGTACATGCTTCCTTGTATCCTTCTCACTTGCCCTATCTGTTCCTCAGGCAGATGTGGTATCTTCTATGGAAGCATAAGATGTTGAAGATAAGTACTCGAGAGCAATGTCAGGTAAGTAATCAGGCAAGGGGTTCCAGGCAATCAGTTCCTGACTGGAAGCTTGATTCTAAGTGCTGACTGATTGCTCTATTTCTCCTTGTCTTGCAGGTAAGAACAAGGCCAAAGGAAAAGACAGGGAAAAAGCATGATATAGGATACTCTTGCTTTTAA
Source organism: Malus x robusta (assembly GCA_963082935.1). NCBI lineage: Eukaryota > Viridiplantae > Streptophyta > Magnoliopsida > Rosales > Rosaceae > Malus > Malus x robusta. The sequence continues at coordinate 27,221,468 of OY720337.1, forward strand.
CCCTGATGATATGAGATACTCTTGCTATGGTGTGGCTTGTTTGCAGAGGTATTATCGGGAGGAAAAGAAGTTGAGTATTTTGAGAGACTTCGTTGGGAGTGCCCTCTCAGATATGAGGAAGGGTTGAGCATTTTTGCAGGTCTGCCTGTCCGTGGAGGATGAAGGTCGACATATATAGGAGTCTCCTTAACAACAAGTAGTAATGTTATACATTTACCCTTTTTGGTCGTAGCAATGTAATGGGAGCTGCAAGCTTCACGTGTTTTAACTTTGTCAGAACACTTTGAAAAAGTGGTATGTGATATCTGGAAAGCTGATGTTGCGTGTGAAGATTGCAAACAAGCTTTATCCAAAGAAATCTGTCTCTCGAAGTTCGTAGAGCGATGCCTCTTCAGTTTTCGAACAAGCAATCTTGTCGGGGATCTGGCTCTCGAGATTCGGAGAGTGGTGCCTCTTCGATTTTTGAGAAAGCAATCCTATTGGGAGTCTGGCTCTTGAGATTCGAAGAGCGGTGCCTCTTCGATTTTTGAGAAAGTAATCATGTTGGGAATCTGACTTTCGATATTCGGAGGGTGGTGCCTCTTCAATGTTTGAGCAAGTAATAATGTTATTCTTTTACCTTTCTTGGTCATACCAATGTAATGGGAGCTGCAAGCTTCATATGTTTTAACTTTGTCAGAGCGCTTTGAAAAAATGGTTTGTAGTGTCTGAAAAGTTGATATTGCGTGTGAAGATTGCAGACAAGCTTTATCCAAGGAAATCTAGCTCTCGAAGTTCGGAGAGCAGTGCCTCTTCGATTTTTGAACAAGCAATCCTGTCGGGGATCTGGCTCTCGAGATTTAGAGAACGGTGCCTTTTCGATTTTTGAGAAAGCAATCCTGTTAGGAGTTTGACTCTCGAGATTCGGAGAGCAGTGTCTCTTCGATTTTTTAGAAAGTAATCTTGTTGGGAGTCTGACTCTCAAGATTCGGAGAGTTGTTCCTCTTCGATTTTTGAGCAAGCAATCTTGTTATGAGTGTTTTCTCGAATGTAAGTAAAGGTTGGGCATTTTTGCCAGTTTGCCTTGCCACGGAGCACAGAGGTTGACACACATTATGACTTTCTAGTTATCAAGCAGTTGTTCCGTTCCTTTACCCTTGTGGGTAATAGTATGGTAGCTAGACCTTCAAAATATATGTGTCTAAATTTTGTCAGAGATCTTTGGCAAAGTTATCTGTGGTACCCGAGGAGCTGATGTTGCGTGTGGAAAGTGGTGCCTCTTCGAAATTCGGATAGTGGTGCTTCTTCAGAATCTGGAGAGTGGTGCCTCTTCGATTTTTGAATCAACGGCCCTATTGCTCTTTCTTTTATAAGGGCACCAATTGTGTGTAAGGAGTACATTCAGAGAGTTATTGCTTGTAGGAATTTTCCCCTTATTTCAGAGATTTATTGCACCTCATTTCTCCTTCATCATTTCTTAGAATGTCTGGCCCATCCGACCGTCGTTTTGACTTGAACTTTGGTGAAGAGGCAACCATGCTTTCTCAAGACAACATATGGCGCACATCCTTCTTATCCCCTATTGGTTATCTTACCGTTAGGAACTCTGTGATAAAGAATGATATGACCGTTGCGGTGGTGGCCAGGAACCTTCTCACTCCCAAAGATAACAGACTACTTTCCAAACGGTCTGATGAGTTGGCTGTTAAGGATTCTCTGGCTCTCAGTATTCAGTGTGCATGTTCGGTGTCTAATATGGCCCAACGCCTATTTGCTCGAACCCGCCAAGTTAAATCATTGACGGCTGAAGTGATAAGTCTAAAACAGGAGATCAGATGGCTCAAGCATGAGAATAAACAGTTGCACAGGCTTGCACATAACTTTGCTACAAACATGAAAATGAAGCTCGACCAGCTGCATGAATCTGATGGTCAAATTTTACTTGATCATCAGAGGTTTGTGGGTTTGTTCCAAAGGCATTTATTGCCTTCGTCTTCTGGGGCTATACCGCGTAATAAAACTCCAAATGATCAACCTTCAGTGCCTCCTCCTTCTGGGGTTCTGCCTAGTACTGAGGCGCCGAATAATCACCCTCTGGTGCCTCCTCTTTCTGGGGCTCTGCCGACTGCTAAGACTTCTCCTGAGCAACCTTTGTGAAGGCTCGCTCTTGTTTTTTATTTTGATTCATGTATATGTACATATTTGTAACTTATCGGAGATATCAATAAACAAGCTTTGCTTCATTTCAACGTATTGTGTTAAATACACCAAGGCCTTTTTCACTAAGTTCTTTGAATTTTTCCTTTTGTTGAAGCTTGTATGTTGAAGATTTGTGAGTGAAGCATGTGGGTTAAGGTAGTGCTCCCTTAATTTCCCGAGTGAGGAAATCTTCTCATTTGGAGACTTAAAAAATCCAAGTCACTGAGTGGTCGTGAAATTTCCGAGTATCAAGGTGCAGTAAAGTCTCCGGTCGAGGGAGTTGATGAATGAGGTCTTTCCTTTCTAAGTGGTAGCCCAAAACTCCTTCTTCATATATATTTGTTATGAAAGTTGTTAGGCCTAAAGAAGATGAGGCCTAGGGAAATCTTTTTTTTTTTTCGATATTTTTTTTTCGTTTTCGAATTTTCGAATTTTCGAATTTTTGAATTTTCGAAATTCTGAAATTCCGAAAAAATAAATAAATAAATATATATATTTTTTTTTTAAAGCTTTGTAAATGAAGCTTTGGTGTTGAAGCTTTGTAGGTGAAGCTTTGAGGTTGAAGCTTTGTTGGGCACCATGAATTGATTTTGCTTCACACTATCTTGATCAAGATAGTGTGAAGCTTTTGTAGGTGAAACTTTTGTGTTGAAGCTTTGTAGGCGAAGCTTTTGTGGGTGAAGTTTTTGTGGGTGAAGCTTTTGTAGGTCAAGCTTTTGTAGGTGAAGTTTTTGTGGGTCAAGCTTTTATGGGTGAAGCTTTTGTGGGTGAAACTTTTGTAGGTGAAGCTTTTGTGGGTGAAGCTTTTATGGGTGAAGCTTTTGTAGGTCAAACTTTTGTGGGTCAAGCTTTTTTGGGTCAAGCTTTTGTAGGTGAAGCTTTTGTAGGTCAAGTTTTTGTGGGTCAAACTTTTATGGGTCAAGCTTTTGTGGGTCAAGCTTTTGTGGGTCAAGTTTTTGTAGGTGAAGCTTTTGTGTTGAAGCTTTTGTAGGTGAAGCTTTGGAGTTGAAGCTTTGTAGGTGAAGCTTTGGAGTTGAAGCTTTTGTTGGGTACAATGAATTGATTTTGCTTCACACTATCTTGATCAAGAGAGTGTGAAGCTTTTGAGAATTTGTAGTTGTCCTCCATTGATGAAGCTTTGTAGAATTTCCCTTTTTTTTTTTTTTTTGGGAAACTAGAAATTTGAAAATGTGGGAGAGACAACATATACAAATTTTGCTTCCACACTGTTAAGCAAGAGATTGTGATGCAAGCCACACCTTGTAGTAGTCGAAGGTTTGGATGAACCATATAAATTGAATTTGCTTTGAAGGTCTGAGAATTGTAGTTGCCCTCCATTGATGAAGCTTTTGTTGGCACCATAAATTAGTTTTGCTTCACACTGTCTTGATCAAGAGTGTGTGAAGCTTTTGAGAATTGTGGTTGAACTCCTTTGATGAAGCTTTTGTTGGCACCATAAATTGGTTTTGCTTCATACTGTCTTGATTAAGAGTATGTGAAGCTTTTGAGAATTGTGGTTGCCCTCATTTGACGAAGCTTTTGTTGGCACCATAAATTGGTTTTACTTCACACTGTCTTGATCAAGAGTGTGTGAAGCTTTTGAGAATTGTGGTTGCCCTCCATTGATGAAGCTCTTGTTGGCACCATAAATTGGTTTTGCTTCACACTGTCTTGATCAAGAATGTGTGAAGCTTTTGAGAATTGTAGCTGAACTCCTTTGATGAATCTCTTATTGGCACCATAAATTGGTTTTGCTTCACACTGTTTTGATCAAGAGTGTGTGAAGCTTTTGAGAATTATGGTTGCCCTCCATTGATGAAGCTCTTGTTGGCACCATAAATTGGTTTTGCTTCACACTATCTTGATCAAGAGTGTGTGAAGCTTTTTACAAGTTGTAGTGTTTGCATTGTTACAGAAGGGAAATGTTTGAAGCAGATGCAAGAGAGCTGAATAACTTGATCTTCGTATGCAATGCACTGAAGTTGCTGTTGGCTTGCAATAAAACTGTTGGTGACTATAACTCTTGTTTGGCATAAGTGCTCCCCTAGTTGAGTTGTCAAGCTTGAGGGTTTTTGATTATTTATGAATGCTAGGAGTTCACATGTACAAGTTGTACCACTCGTCTTCTGGTATGTGGAATGAATGATGAGTTGCTTTCATCATTTGGTTGGTGGTACGAATGTGAATTCCTTCTTCCCTTGGTTGGTGGCATGAATGGCAAGTCCATCGCCACTTTGTCAAGGGTCGTAAGGACTAGTCCTGTTCCACAACCTTGTTGGTTGGACGAGCCATCAACATATAGACTTCATGCTGGGGCTGTTGGTTATATTTTCTGAGCTTTCGAGGGTAATGAAACCACTTGTTTAGGCGTAGAAACAATGTCAACAGGATATGTGAAGTCGACGATGAAGTCTACCACTGCTTGGCCCTTCTCAGCTGGTTTTGGTTGGTAGGAGATGTCAAACTCACCCAATGTTGTCGCCCATTTGATCATTCGCCCGAAAGTGTCAAGACTTTGGAGTATTTGTCGAAGAGGATGATTGATAAGCACGATGATGAAGTGTGCTTGGAAGTAAGGGCAAAGTTTTCGAGCAGACATGACCAATGCTAGAGCCAATTTCTCAATGTTGAAGTATCGTGTCTCCGCATCTTGTAAGGCCTTGCTAGCGTAGTAGACAGGTCGTTCAACATTACCATCATTTCGAATGAGAACGGAACTTACTGCTGAAGCCGATACCGATAGATAGATAATGATAGTGTCCCCAACCTCAGGTTTGGAGAGCAAAAGGGCTTTACTCATGTAGTCTTTGAGGCTCTTGAATGCCTCAGCACATTCATCAGTCCATGTAATGTACTTCTTACTTCCCTTAAGTGCTTTGAAGAAAGGAGCACATCTGTCGGTGACCTTAGAGATGAACCTAGTTAAGGCTGCCACCTTGCCAATAAGGCTCTGGATGTCTTTTGAAGTTATCGGTTCCTTCATGTCGAGGATTGCTTTGATCTTCTCGGGATTAGCCTCAATGCATCGTTGACTTATTATGAAGCCTAAGAATTTGCCAAAGCATATGCCGAAGGCACATTTGTTGGGGTTCAACCTCATTCGATACCTCTTCAGAATGGTGAAAGTTTCAGATAGGTTGGTGATGTGTTGGTCAGCATGTTTGCTCTTGACTAGCATATCATCAACGTAAACTTCCATGCTCTTCCCAATTTGTTCGGTGAACATTGAATTGACCAGTCTCTGATAAGTCGCTCCTGCATTCTTTAGGCCGAAGGGCATGACTTTATAGCAATATAGTCCCCTGTCAGTAGTGAAGGCTGTGTGTTCTTGGTCTGGAAGGTTCATGAAGATTTGGTTGTATCCTGAGTAAGCATCCATGAAGCTCAGGAGTTCACACCCTGCCGTAGAGTCTATAAGTCTGTCTATGAGAGGAAGATGAAAGCTATCCTTCGGGCATTCTTTGTTTAGGTCGGTGTAATCGACACACATTCTCCACAAGACCTTTTGGAGCAGGAGACTTTCCTTGGTCGGATTCTTCTTAACAAGGACAACATTTGCTACCCACGTTGGATAATTGACTTCGCGGACGAAGCCTATGCCTTTGAGTTTTTTAACTTCTACCTTCATTGCCTCGTACCGTTCAACATCATAAGATCTTCGCTTATGTCTCACTGGATTGGTCTTGTGGTCAATACTTAAGCGATGACAGATTATATCGGGAGAGATGCCTGACATGTCCTCATATGACCAGGTGAAGACCTCAGTGTTCTCTTGCAAAAAAGAGATCAATGCCAACCGAATGGGTGGTGACAAAGTGGTACCAATCTTTACCATGCGATCCGGATAATCTTTTAAAATATAGACATTTTCCAACTCTTCAGCGGGTTGTGCTTGCTGGGTGAAAGAGTCATCTTGAGGATCGTCGAGTTGATTGTTGCCACCATGAAGATCCAAGTTGGCTTCGTCTGGGCTGGTCTTGGTCATGTATAGAAAGGGTTTCCTTGGGCACAAGCAGGTTTTGTTGCTTGACCGAAGTGTTGTAACATGATCATGCACTTAGTTGATCTCCTCTGATGTAACCATTGCAATAGGGGTTGGAAATTTCATCAATAACATATGTGTGTATACCATGGCCTTGAGATCATTGATGCCTGTGCGTCCGAAGATGACATTGTATGCTGTTGGGCAATCAACCACCAGGAAGTTAGTGGTAATGGTAGTTGTGTAAGGGCATGTACCAATGGTGAAAGGTAAGTGTATGTTCCCCAAAGGTTGCACAATATCACCGGAAAATCTTATCAGAGGGGAAATTGAGCGGTCGAGCAAGTGTTCAGCTACATTAAGTGCCCTGAAAGCTTCAGCAAACATGATATTGACCGAAGCCCCCGTGTCTACCAGGATTCGTCGTACTTCAAAGTTGACTATGTGAGCTTCCACGATTAATGGGTCATTGTAAGGGTAGATGATACCTCTTTCTTCCTCAGGGTAAAAACATATTGGATCCCAGTTAGGCTTTTGATACTTACCTCCCATGATGTCTTCCACGTGAAACATTTGGTGGCCAGACCTTAAAGCTCGTTCACTATTTTCCATGGCCCTGTTTGAAGATTTAGATATGGGTGTGCCACCACTTACGGAATATATCACATTTACCTGGCGTTGGTTACGGTTACCCCTTGGACGGTGAAGGAGAAATTGATCAATTTTTCCTTTATGTGCCAAAGCTTCAATATAATCACGAAGGGTGATACACTTCTCACCGTCATGGCCATTATGCTCGTGGTAGCAGCAAAACGTGCCCGTGTTCTTCGTGGGCTTGTAATCCGGGTGCCTCGGTTTTGGCTTCGGTATCAAGTATGCTATGCTGGGGTAAATGACCACGCATGTGGCGTTCAAAGGTGTGTATGCCTCATACCTCGGGGTAGGGGTTGTCCTGACACGTGCTTGACCCATTATGTTGACTGCCTGGGGTCAGGGATTATCATGGCGATACCTTTGGTTATCGCGGTAGTGTCCCTTACTCCTTTTACTAAAATTAGACTGGTGAGGATGGAAATCTTTCCTTTTGCCCTGAGATTGATATGTATGTTGACTTGGCAAAGTATTAAGTATGGCAGGGAAAGGCACCGCTGCCGTTTGGAAGGTCGAGGTCTTTTCATTTGGTTGGATTTGGCTTCCAATCCCTACTTGCTGATAAGGGGTGGTTGTGGGGGGTTTCCCTTGATATGTCATTGCCTCGGCGGAAGCATGGTTGTAAGCCTGTGCCATCACCTCAGAGTAAGTCTTCCAAGTGTTAGCATTGATCATGTACTTAAAGAAACAATGATGTAGGTCTGCCGTGAATGCCTTGAAGGTGATTTTGTCATTTGCCTCAGCCCAGCGAGAATACTCATGGCTGAAACGACCAGCATACACTCGTAGTGACTCGTCCGGCTTCTGGTGAATAGTGTACAAGTCATCTGCAGAATGCAAGCGATCGGTCTGGAAGATGTGTTGAGAGACAAACAGTTTCCTCAGTTCCTCAAATGAGTCTACTGTCTCAGGTGGAAGACGACAATACCAGTTTAGAGTTCCGCCAGAGAGGGTGGAGGGGAAGAGAAGACATCGTTATTCGTCGGTGTGCATCTGATATGCCATAGTGGACTCAAAGAGGTTAAGGTGTTCAATTAGGTCCTCCCTTCCAGTATAAAGTTGTAAACCAAACTTTTGTTTTATCTTCGCTTGAAGAGGGGTGTCGATGATCCTCATTGTGAAAGGGTCAGGCTTGGGTTAGTTCCAGTTAAGTATCTCGCCCTGACGTTCGGCCTTCAACTTGTTTACTTCCTCAAGGAGCTGTAGGACAAGGGGGTCTTGAGTGAAGTCATGTACCACTGGGATTTTCTTTCATAAGTCTCCATTACCTCTTGGAAGTAGGAAAGTTTGAGCAAGGGCGTGTAATTTTTCCTTGGACTCGCCGTACTGACTTCTAGTGCAAGTCTGTCGGAATACCTCAGAGTCTCATGTACCTTTATGTTCCTCTAGGACATATCGTTCCTTCCCTAAATTGGCAGTTGGCCTGGGTCGTAGGAGGGGACCGAGTCTTTCAGAAACCCTTGGGTCATTGATCTTCGAGCATATGTGGAGGGGATTATCTCGACGTTGCCTTAGGAAGTCTCAGCAGTCACGATAAACGGCTTTCGATCCTTCCAACCCTTCTACAAGGAAGTGTCTTCATCCACTTCTCATGTTTCGGGTCGAAGCAGCTGGGTTGAGAGAAGTCTCATATTGATCAATGTTTTGATGATTAGCTCGCTCTTCATCAGGGATATCCATGTCGAAGGAAGATGACCCTCCGTGTTGGGGGGCACCCAGATGATGGTTGATGTCCATAAGGGCAACAAGCTCGCGTGTTTGAGTATGCATAGTCCATGAAGCGTCTTAAAGAGCTTCTCATACAGCTCCTGGAAAGCAACCATTTTTCTTTCCTTCTTTCGTTGCTTCTAGCTCATCGACTTTAGCTTGAAGAGCAACCCTCTTTCCTTCCTTCTTTCGTTGCTTCGCACTAGGTGCAAGAGGGGTGTCATTCTGTGTGTTATGGCTTCCTTCGCTCCCCATGTTGGAGAGGGATGCCTGGTCAAAAGAGAGTGTACGAATGGTGGAAACCAGCTTGACAAAGTTGAAGAGAGTGGGAATAAGTGTCGTTTCCCACAGACGGCACCAAATGTTGATTCACAAAATCAGTGAGGACTTTGGTACAACAGAAAGTGTTAAGTTTGTGACCTTCACTAAATTGCTCCAGTCACTAGTGTGGATAAATATGTAAATGGATAGAGACAGGGAAGCAAACACAAGATGTACGTGGTTCACCCAGATTGGCTACGTCCACGGAGTAAAAGAGTTCTCATTCATTGTGAAGGGTTTACACAAGTACATAGGTTCAAGCTCTCCTTTTGTGAGTACTAGTGAATGATTTAGTACAAATGACATTAGGAAATATTGTGAGAGAATGATCTCTATTTATAGAAGAGAGTTTCTAGTTTCATTCTAACATTAACACGTGTCGTGTTGTGATTGGCTTCTGATGTTGACATGTGTCGCGCTATGATTGGCTTCTGATGTCGACACGTGTCACGCTGTGATTGGCCTCCTGGTTAGAGGGAAATTCTTCTAGGTCCTTGACGGTATAACGTTGACCGGTGCTCAGTAGTTTTGGGATTGCTCAAGTATGGTACAAACAGTAACTATAAGAATGTCTTTAAGCGTGACCGAATGTAAAAAGAAATAAATAACTCTAGATGTCACACGTAGCGCGCCATGATGCAAAAAAAGGCATTTTGCACATGCATAAGTACGTGCAGAAAAGCTAGTATTTCTCTAATATAATTTAAAAATAGAAGATGGGATCTTGCAGGCGACAAGTGTTAAAAGGAGAAAATATGAAACTATTAAACGTAAAATATTAGTTTTTTTATAGGATAAATTACATAAAATTACCTCAACTATGAGTCGAATCACAATTTCATACCTCATGTTTTAAATATTGCACTGACATACCTCAACTTATAAATTCATTACAATGTCAGACCTCCGTTAAATTTTCTGCCAATTGGCTGTTAAATTAAATGCTGACGTTGCAAGAACGGGACCTACTCTTTTGTCAATTAAAATAAAAAATTAATTAAAATTTTATTTTTATTTAAAAATTAATTAAAAAATCTCTCCCTATTGCAACTCTCCTGATTGCACTAATTACTGAATTCTGCAAGGAAGAAGGCCAGAAAATTCTAGCTTCGTTCAACACTGAAATCTCCACCAAAACATACAAAATTGATATCAAAATGAAGATCAGTGAAAAATGAGGCCCAGAATACTCCCTCGTGCTTGCCAGGTCCTCCTCACCGGCGCCCTCTCGCCACTCTGCCGAGCTCCCCAACCTCAAATACCTCAACTTCACCAAAGATTGATCAACCTCAAATACCCACTTAGTGATCTACTTAATTCAACATAATTAAGCAGTGAAAACCAAAATTTGAGAACAAATTAACAAGCTGGACCAGTTACGACCCGACCCTCACAGAGATCAGTTGGACTAGCAGCTCCATAGCGGGGTAGCCATGGAATCGTCGTCAACTATCAAGATCTTCTTATGCGCCTCGTTGTCGGTTGGTTTCTTTGCCTGAATGCCACGACCACAGAGACAAAGGCTGCAGCTGCAGCAACTTCGATGACTCGTCGTTCTGTTCGCATAATCGAGAGACTTGTGAAAGGGCCTTAATTTGACAGAAATTACAGGCCCTAATTCTTCTTCGCGTAACCAGGGTTGAGGGAAAGCTTTTTTATATATCAATTTTGATTTTGTTGAGTAAGATTGGATCTCCATTTAGGCTTAGGAAATTGGGGGAAGAAAGGAAGGAGAAAAAGGTTTTTTTTTAATTAATTTTGAATATTAAATAATAAATAATAAATAATTATTTTTTAATTAATTATTAAATAAATAAACTAATAATTTATTAAGTTTTTATTTCAATTGGCAAAAGAGTGGGCCCCACTCCTGCCACGTCATCATTTAATAAGAAAATTTAACGGAGGTCTGACATTGCAACGAATTATAAATTGAGGTATGAGATTGTGATTCGACCTATAGTTGAGGTAGTTCTATATAATTTACCTTTTTTTATATGTGAGACAACATTTTTCATTGCATATAAATTAGATTGTCATGGCACAAAACTTTTCTTTTGTAATTTTAATGGGATATTTTGCTACTGTGTAAAAAAAATGATTGACACTTAAAGATGAAATGATGTCTTATATGTAAAGAGTCAAACAATGTTTTCCTAAATGCCCGAATTTGGTCCTGTAATCTAAATGAACCAAAACGGGGACCCACTCATGTAATAGACTAGAAAAGGATCACGGGCCATGACTTCGTCCCTAAGATAAAAGGATTAAGAGGCCCAAACCAAGATGAATGAAGATCTTACCCTTTTTGGGAACCAACTTAAAGAAATTTTTAAGTCTTGTAATAAATTAGAAAATGATCATGGGCCCTAACTTCGTCACCAAGATAAAAGGATTAAAAGGCCCAAACCAAGAGAAATGAAGATCTTACCTTTTTTGAGAACCAATTTGAATAAATTTTTACCTGTTTCAAACCCTAAAGTATGCGTATGTAGGTTAGACCATTTTGGGCCTAATAAAAATGTGAAATCTCATTCCTGGATTTCATTGTTATAACCTACGTATTTGTATTATTGAGATTTTATATTTTTTTTTTGAGAATTTATATTAATTCATTTGAATATATATTTTAATTAAACTAGTTACGAAGTTTGGAAATTAATTATTAAAATTCGCAGACCTTTCGAGGTCACAATTTATATTTTTGAATAGAGCTTATCTCACGAATGCGTAGGCGCAAATCATTCGTGAAACGAAGTTATAACAAGAGAGTTATTAACGTTTAAAGTTAGGGGTATCATTGTAAAGTGGCCCTCATATAGAAGGCTCCAGCAATTTTGGAGTAGTGGGGGAAATGCCACGTGGGTGGCCAGGAGGAGAGTTGAGGAGAGAAATGAGAGAGATGGATGAAGGAAAAGAAAAGAAAAGGATGATGAGGGAGGAAATTGAAGGGGTGAATGGGAAGGAAAAGAAATGAGGGGAAGGGAGAGATGAGAGACTTACCAGATCGCCTACCCCGTCCTTCACTTTGACCCGACCCGAGTTCCGTCGACATTCCTAATGGTTTTTCCATCCATTTTCAGGTGAATTACGGCCTTCCACCCTCACTAAACAACTCCATGGCCCCTCCCTTTTCCATTTTCACCAAAAATTTGAAGAAATTTAGTGGTAATTCGATGAAGAACCGACGACGATGTCCCGAAGCCACGATGGCGGAATCTGTCGTTTCTGCAAGCTCTTCCGTCAACCATCACCACCTTTAGTTGTCCTTGGAGTCCAGGAACAAAGCCCAATCAACGTTTGGGGCGACGGAGCAACGAAATGGACGAATCAACGTTCAGGCCACTTCCTAACCAAACTAGGCTTCAGCCCATGTATGAAAATTGCTCCCCTCACTGAAATATACTTTCTTGTAAAATTTGGTAATTTTTAGAAATAATTGAATTTTCTGGCAAATCAGGGTAGTCGACTGCCACCCATGACGGTACGTGCGGCGGCACGTGGCCAGTGGGCCACCGATGCTATTTTTTGCTATCTTAGATTTGATATACGTATGATGTGATTTGATTATTGTGAACCTAGTTTCATTATGTTACGCTACTTAATTATTATAGGAATCGATGATCCAACAGTTGGATTGTCATCAAACTTTGATACATTATAGTACGTAATATTCGAGGACCATAGGAACTGACGGATCATGAATCTGACGTACGAATCTTCTCGAATTGGATTTGTAAGTTTATAAAATAATGCCTTGACTGCCACTTGAATTTGTGATTGACGGAGATCCGACCGTGGGATCATAATGATATTTTAGTATGTTATTATATAAGCATAGTTTGGATCTTTGGAAGTTACGGATTAGGAATCTGATAGGCGGATTTTCTGGTTTAGATTTCTGAGGTTGTGGACCCTAATCTCGACCTTGATCAACAGTTGACTTTTTAGTCAACTAGCATGAGTTCTTCTAGCATGTTGCCGATCTTAGAGTGCAATTGAGATTTTATGAAGCTTGATGGGCTCCTCGTGATGACTTGTTTCCTCAATTGACGTGCACCTCGATTTACGTAATGATGGCATTATATGGTGATATGCTTGTATATTTTATGTGATTGGATTTCTGTATTGAACTTGTTGTGGAATGTGTGGTTTGATTTGTATGATTGGTTTGATGTGATGAAATGTGAGGGCTAGTAGTGAACCGTTAACCCAATGTCATGAGGTTTGTTTCTTTGAGACTTGTTTCACATATCGTATCATTGTTCCATTTATTGTTTCGTTAAGCTTTTGTATCTTGAGCACTTGATTCACGTTTGTTTCTTCGAGCCGTTGATATGTTCTTTGGCCCTCCGCTCGGTTCTGTTGAGTGATTCGGAACTGAGTATCCACTAGGGTTTCGTTGAGTGGTCTAGTTCCATGTTCCGTTTGGATTCCATTAAGAGATCTGGAATCCCTCGTGATCCGTGATTCTGTTGAGTGGTCTGGAATCGTATCCAGCTTGGTTTTCATTCAGTGGTTCGATATGCGTTGTACTATACGATTCCGTTGAGTGGTTTGGAATCGTATCCATTCAGATTCCATTGAGAGGTCCAGAATCCCTTTTACTTCGTGGTTCCGTTGAGTAGTCCGGAATCATATCCTGGTTTGGATTCCGTTGAGTGGTCTGGAATCCTCTTTGGTGACTTGGTTCTATTGAGTGGTCTGGAACCCGATGTTGATGGATTTCGTTGAGTGGTCTGAAATCGCATCATTTGACTCATTGGTTCCTTGGTTTAATTCATTTGAGACAGTTTCAGAGATGTAGGCTTTGGCCGAACTGTGTCGCTCTAGTTCTGCATTTTGGTGTATTATATGAGTTATTGATTGATGTGATAATTGGATGGTGTTGGAATGCATATGTGTGGATGAATGACGAGATGACTAGAGATTATTATTGTGTTTTGTTAGATGTTCCTTGATATGCTACATGATTGAATTGTGGTATTATGTTGAGACATTTATATCTACTAAAGCTCAGTTGGCCTCCACTGTTCATCATGTGAGATGGGCAATTGTTCACCAGCAGTGAACTCCCTAAGCTGCCCTCCCATTCCTTCCTTGCCGGGCATTTTTTCCCTCTCTGCTGCAGGAAAATGATCTCTTTGCCCTTATTGTTACCCTTCTTTTCTTTGGGATTCTTTCGCTCTTTGGCCATATGTTGATCAATCTGGGAATTCTTTTTTTCCATTCTAACTCCCTTTTTATTTTATCTTTTGCATCGCCATTCGACTTCCTCTTTGATTCACACTTGGCAACAATGGTACATGCTTTTCCACCAAAAAATAATTAAAAAACCGTACCTTATCACACCTGATAGCAATGATGCATGCTTTTCCACCAAAAAATAATTAAAAAAAACAAAAATTTGGAACATGCATTGAAGCCTTTGTTTTTTTTTTCTAGCCGTATGGTCTCCACGTGTTGATCATTGCTTCGACTTCTCTTTTGGGTAGGTCTTTGGCCTTTTTGTTGCTTTTTTGTTTTTATCTCTCTCATTTCTCTTTGTGGTCGTTTTCTACCGTTTCTTTCTTTCGTAGACTGCAATTGCTTTCTTTGGGTTTAGACTACATATTTTTTTCATTTCCCACCCTTTCGTCTTTATGCAGTTGGAGATTAAGAGGTTGTTTGTTGCTGGGAAACCATGGTTCGGTCATGCTAGATCTTTTTTTTCTCTCGGAACGCATCGTGTTCGATCTTGGTAGATCTCTTTTGCTTTGGGGACACATCGTTGCCTGCAAATTTTTGGGTGTTTTGTAACATAGCTCTTTGTATTTTTCTGTTCTGGTTTTAGATGCATGTATAGATTTTGTATTTGATTTTTTTTTCCTCATTTTTAACATTTTTTTTAAAGGTTTGAGGGTTTGGATTTTGGTTTTAATTTTGGGGGATTCAAGTTTTAAATTTTTTTTGCAGGTTTGGAAAACATCTGTGTTTAGCGTTGGAGAGTCCATTTGAAGCTCTAGTGTTTTTGTGGGTAAGTGAAGATCATCTGTTGGGTGAGGTTTGGATTTGAATTTTTTTTTTAAATTTTTATGAAAAAGTTTATTTGCTCAACCAATTTTTGTGATAAAAAAAATATGGCATTGGTTATATTTTTTATGTTCATTGTTTTATTCTTTTTAATTGTGAGTACAGTCCATTTTCATAATTTAAGACTAAATTAACATAGTTTATTCGATCAATGTTCATATAGCTTGGGAAGTAATTAAAGGACCTTAGTAGTTTAATTTGTCATTTGAATGTTTTTAATTGCTGAGAAACAATGTTGCACTACAAAACATGTTATTATCCAATTCATGTGTGAAAAATTATTCTTTGTTTAACTATTCGTTTTTTAACTTTTTAATAATAATTATTGCTACATTTATATTTTATCTCAGGAAGTTAAATGGATATCATATTTCCAACTCCCATTCAAGAACTAAAGCCATATGGAAGAGTGACAAAGATCAAAGTTCAAATTTTTAGAATATAGAAACCAGACATTCCAGTAATGGATGGAAAAAATATGGGACTGCATTGTATATTAGTTGACGACATGGTAAGAAATTTTTTTGTGATGGTTTTTATTATAGATGATAAAAGTAATAAGCAAATGAACAAATGATTGTTTTCTTTGATATGTATATATGGATATTCAGTGTTAATTTTTATTGTGTAATGTCGCGCTTAATGTTTGGTATTTACATGTGCAATCATGTAAGCCAAAATGTAATATGCACTATCATTCTTTTGTTGATCATATTTGTGACCCATCCTTTGCTTTTTCCTTTTTTATATGATGAATTGCAAAGCAAGATGCAATTGAAGCCTGCTCAACTGAAATGGATCATGAAATCTTAGCATTGAAAGTCCAGGCTGGGAATTGCTATGAGATTACAAATTTTTGCATCAATAGAAGGAAGGCCGAATGCAGAGTGGTGCCAAATGACAGCCAAATTATGTTCACGCTCAAAACAATTTTTCTTCTCTGTCGCTAGAAACTTTGCCCCCGCCAGTTATTGTTGTTTTTACAAGTTTAAAAGTGAAGTTGTACAAGGGTATTTAATTTAACAAAATAATAATCAGTTTTACATCATTCTCTAATAAATTTATTATACAGTTTGTCTTAAATGTTGCCATTTTATTTAATTTGAATATTGCCATTCTTTCATTACATAGATACACATGCATTGTCAATTACAACATTTGCTTATACTTGCATTTATTATCATACGAGTTAATTAATTATCATTTCCTTGTGGTACTTTTTTTTTAAAATTTATTAAAACTAAAAGTCAATTTGTATTACACTGATTTGTTTAAATTATATTGATAGATTTTTTTATTTTTTTTAATTGTTGGTTTTCACTTTCTTTGTTGTTTTCTTGGTATGCAGACAATGTTATCCTAAACAGCACTAGTTCCTCACTTTTCTTCATTGACCCATACATTACATAAATAAACTCATGCAAATCAGTGTGATCATATTTAATGATGTTAAAACATACTGAATATATTTTTAATATTTTTGAAATGCAAACATTTTTGTTTATGTAATATCATCGAGCTAAAATTACATATTAATTGTTGTAGGTTTTCCAGTTCGACAGATTCTCTCAGAATATTGCCCTCCTTTTCAAACAAAGTAAATGAAGCCGAAATCTTGCAGACTGAAAAAAATGACAATTTATCAATTGGGTTTTTTGGATCCAGATTTATACAAGGTATACAAACTGATCACATGTTATTTTCTTTGGCTAAAATTTTGTCATTGGATTCTCGCATTTTTAACAAAACATATGTATCTGAAAATCACTGATGCAAATGTTGGTTAAAATATTTTCTAGGATGATACATTTTTGTGTGAAGCATCTGTCAAACGCTTTGACACACGTCACAACTGGTGGTACAATTCTTGCCCAACCTGTGTCAAGCAAATGCATAAGGATCCAACTGGACAGTTAACTTGCCACAAACACCCAAATCAAATTCCAACTCCTTGGTATTTTCTTCTTTGTCTTAAAATAATGAGTTTGGTTATTAATAGTTTTACTAATTTCTAGCCTCAAAACTACATGTATAGCAAATTCAGCACTTCACTTACTATGTAAAAAACATACATTTCTATTAGCTCTATTTGTAATAACTTTTTGATTAAATAAATCTATTATGAATAACTGTTTTTGTTCATCAATTGCATTATCTATTTTTCTTGCCACTATAAACTAAACTACAACATCTAACTTTCATTTTCAAACATAGGTACAAGGTAACCTTGGTTCTTCATGATGAAGCTAATGAAATCAGTACTTTAATAACTAATTCCTCACCTGTGAACCATATATATATAGCAAATTTACCACTTCACTTACTATGTACAAAATATATATTTCCATTTACTTTAATCAATGATATCTTTCTGATCAAATAAATCAATTATGAATAATGTTTATGTTCATCAACTGCATTATCAATTTTTCTTGCTGTTGTAAATTAAATTACAACAACTAACGTTCATTTATAAACATAGGTACAAGGTAACCTTGGTTCTTCATGATGAAATTGAGGAAATCAGTGCTTTGATCATTGGTAAATGCGGGGAAAATTTATTTGGTACAAGTTGCAAAAATTTGGTCTTCAATTAGAGACTAGCAAATCAACAGCAGTTGTCAAATGAATTTTTAAGACTGATAGGCCAGAAAAAAACTTTCCACCTCAAATTCAGCAAGCTTAAAAATTACATGAACTCCAATGATCTTCTCATCCACAATGTTTTTGAAGATGTGTCCATGCAACCAACAACTGTGCTACCTCTTTTCAGACAAGCATCAATGTCTTCCACTATAGTATCATCATCTACCTCAACCCCAGATGCAAGTGCCCAATCATATAAAAGAAAGAGGGAATCAGTCAGTAGACCGCTTTTTATCGATGCCAAGAAAATACGATACATTGGTGAACAACTATCTTTGTCGTGTTTAAATTATTATTATTTTGTTCTATTATGCATCCCTATTTTTCAATGTTTGCCCAGTTTTAAAAACAGTGATATGAAAGAAATTTCAGAAGCCAATGTCCAAGATTCTGATAAAGTTCCTATCAAGTTATTGAAAAGGTATTCTCCAACTGGTTCAGGAAAAAACATCTCTCCACCAAAAAACATATTAGGTGACCATCTGTCTTTATTATATTTTCCAGATTTTAATTTTATTCTTGCATAATTCTAACATCTGTTTTGATGTTTTACATTATTTTTCCTTTCCCTAGATTGCTTTCTCAACAATCAAGAAGGTTTGATGTAAATGCTTCATGTTTTGCTGAAGAAAAACAAGGCATAGCATGCATGCTTCATGTTTTGCTCAAGAGAAGCAAGACATAGTTATTATAGATTTTAATAAATCCACACAATGTTTCTCTATATTTTTTGCTAACTAAACATCACGGCATGGTCTAAATGCCTTAATATTTTTTGCATGTGAATAACACAATGTTACTAAAGTTTTTTGCATGTAAATAGCACAAAGTTGCCAATATATTTTGGATGTAAATAGCACACAACTCTATAATATTTTCTGAGCAACTATTGCAGCCAGTGTAAAACTACCAACCACTGAATTCAAATCTTTGGCTGCATCATTTTTTGCATGTAAGTAGCAGGATACCACGAGCTATTAACCCAGAGTCTATATCCCATGTTGCACTCCTGTTTTACAAGATTTTTTTTGCAAATTTTATCCGTTGAACAATTTTTCAAACATTTTCAATTTAAACAGTTTTAGTTTTCTCTCAAATCATTTTTACATTATTTGAACAGGACATTTGACACAATTTTAAAATATGCAGCAATGCGCAGACAATATAATCTAATAGTGGTCTATGTGATGAATGTTCGAGTGTAGGGAAATGGTGAACTACGAATGACTTAATCTCTATTGAGGGTACGTAGATAGTATAATGAGGATGTTAGATGCGGCCATAAAGTATACGAAAAATTATTATGCTAGTTAAGGCTTGAGTTATGCTTGGTACATATTCCGAAGGCGGGGTATGTTAGATATACGGGTTTTTGATGACGTCATGTGCTGGTCCTGGACGTATGTTGGGATTGAGATGTGACAAAAAAAAGGGTAAAAGACTGTTTACTACCCTAATGTTTTGTGGTTTTCAACATTTAGTACATCAAGTTTTTTTCGTCTCAGAGTCATACCTAAAGTGTAAATTTTGGGACAGTCTCATACATCCGTTAGTCAAACTGTTAAGTTTTTCGTTAACTGTGACGTGGCGCACTGCCTGGGCGCCATGTGTCATCGACGTTTTTTTTTTTCTTTTTTTTTTCTTTTCTTTTCTTCTTCTTCCTTCTTTCTTCTTCTTCCTCCGACTGCAACTTTCTGGTTTTTTTTTTTTTTTTTTTTTTTTTTTTGCTTCTTCCTTCCTTCCTCCTTCCTTTCCCTTTCTTCCCCTTCTTCCTTCTTCTTCCTTCTTCTTCCTCCGAAATCTGGGGAATGTTTTTTTTTTTTTTTTTTTTTTCTTTCTTCTTCTTCCTTCTTCTTCCTTCCCCTTCTTCCTTCTTCTTCCTTCTCCTTCTTCTTCTTCTTCTTCTTCTTCTTCTTCTTCTTCTTCTTCTTCTTCTTCTTCTTCTTCTTCTTCTTCTTCTTCTTCTTCTTCTTCTTCTTCTTCTTCCTCCGAAATCTGGGGAAGTTTGTTTTTTTTTTCTTTCTTTCTTCTTCTTCCTCCTTCTTCTTCTTCTTCCTCCTTCTTCTTCTTCTTCTTCCTCAAAAAAAAAAAAAAAACACTTTCATCTTCCTCCAAATTCGGAGGAAGAAGAAGAAGAACGAAGAAGGGGAAGGAAGAAGGAGAAGAAGGAGGAAGAAAAAAAAAAAAACTAAATCTGGGCATATTCGGAGGAAGAAGAAGAAGAAGAAGAAGAAGAAGAAGAAGGAAGAAGGAAAGAGAAAGAAGAAGAAGAAGAAGAGGAAGAAAAGATAAAAGTGTTTTTTTTTTTTGAGGAAGAAGAAGAAGAAGAAGAAGGAAGAAGAAGAAAGAAAGAAAAAAAAAAAAACGAAAAAAAAACAGTAAGTTGCAGTCGGAGGAAGAAGAAGAAGAAGGAAGAAGAAGAAAAGAAAAGAAAAGAAAAAAAAAAAAAAAAAAAAAAACGTCGATGACACGTGGCGCCCAGGCAGTGCGCCACGTCACAGTTAACGAAAAACTTAACAGTTTGACTAACGGATGTATGAGACTGTCCCAAAATTTACACTTTAGGTATGACTCTGAGACGAAAAAAACTTGATGTACTAAATGTTGAAAACCACGAAACATTAGGGTAGTAAACAGTCTTTTACCCCAAAAAAAATGTATAGCAAAATCTCACAAGATTTCGCCGTACAACTTAATATAAGTCTTGATTAAGAATGATGATGATCTATATTTCCTCCGACGTGCATGATTTTGTGGATAATCAAAACAATTTTGGGCCTTTGATAGAAATAAATATATGATTTTAAGCTAGACATGAAAGTCCAAAATCAATTATCCAATCCAATGCATTTCGCCAATCCCACTAGCGCGTGATTAAAAATTCGTAACTCCCCAAAAAGACCTTTTACATAGGCATGAGCATGTATGAAGAAGTAACCGGATCCCCTCTTGAGCATGGGTAGTGGAGCCTGCTGAGCAGTCCATATGGGTCCTTGAAATTTGATCCAACAACTACAAATAGGGAGCACATCTAAAAGTTATAATAATTACAACCGTTGGATCAAATTTTAAGAGCCCAGATGAACTGTTCAGCAGACTCTAGTCCTTATGGTCAGGAGGGGATCAGATTCCCACGAAGAAGTTAGTTTCTATTTAAATTAATTAATTAAACCCAAAACAATAATTAAAAAGTATTGAACAAAATTATTAATTAAAATAATTTTTTCAAGCCAAGACCTATTTTCTCTCTCATTCATGTCGGTGACACATAACAAACCTGAAACCCCTCCTTCCCTCCTCCTCACTTCAAAACCCCCACCTTTTGTTCCGGAGAAGAACCTCCAAAACCCTAGAAATTCAAATTCAACGACTCAAATTTCCATGTTTTCTTGATAGACACTCGAAAATCACAGCGAATGGGTCGCCCCGAGCCTTGTGTGTTGTTCGCCCAGACCTTCGTCCACCCCCATCTCGATGAATACGTCGACGAGGTTTCTCTCTCTCTCTCTCTCTGCAATTTTTTGAATTTTCAATTGATCGCCATTCGGTTAATTTAATGCCTGTTTTGCAACTGATTTACGAATTTTTATTTTTTAGTTACTCTTACTTTCTATGGATTCTGTGTTGCCAATGCATTGATCGAACTACACCGTGTGTATAAATTTCTAAATTTGTTGAATTTATGCTTGGTTTTTACTATTAGTTAAATGTCACTCATTCGAAGCGGAATGTCGTTTTTTAGGTATTGTTTGCTGAGCCCATTGTCATCACTGCTTGCGAGTTCCTCGAACAGAACGTGTCGTTTGCTTCTCAGGCAGTATCACTTCTCGGGTAAGCGGCTTTATCGATTTCGGAATTGTTTCAGCCTTTACCTTTGTTTGTGAATTTTAGAATATTGTGATGGGATCTTTTAGATTAGGCCTGAACATGAACATGCTGGTCATTATATTCAGCATTCACATAAGCTTGTTACAAATACCGTATCTTAGGTCCGGCCCAAGGCATATGTTTTCACATCTGACAAAATGTTTTTCTATCTTACGAATGCCATATCTTCTGCTGTAGAGTTTTGGTGGCATCTGCTATTTTGTCAGATGTGAAAGCATGCGTTTTGTAGCACTTTGGGAATTCTGTTTGTCTTGATGTATCTCCCCTAGATATGAGTTGTTGCTGCGGATTACATATTTAGTGTTCTTCTAGAATTGTCGAAATTGGCGAGTTCTTTTAATTA
The DNA here is from genome assembly GCA_963082935.1 of Malus x robusta. NCBI lineage: Eukaryota > Viridiplantae > Streptophyta > Magnoliopsida > Rosales > Rosaceae > Malus > Malus x robusta. The sequence goes on from OY720337.1 coordinate 27,243,256, forward strand.
ATATTTCTATTTCTTATTAAAAGAGAAAATAAAAAAACACTAGTGCAGTTGCTATTGCAAAGTTTACTAACTTAGTTAAAAGATTCAAAGTCAGAAATCTAGTGAGAGATTTTTTATGGGATAACCAAGGGGAAGGGATAAAACAGGAGTTATTTAGTGAAGGGGAATTCGTTTTAAGATCTAAGGTAAATGTGGTTTAGGTGTTGGAATCTTGATTAAGAGGAAAGCCCCTTGATTGTGGACAAGCAGTTAGCATTTTGTCACCTGAAGTAGGTATTGCCAATGGTGCTAGGAGGTGGGGTTCCCATTTCGATGTGGTGTTCAGAGGCTCTTGAAACTCTTCTAGAAGCCTTTGAAGAAACATACAGGGAATGAATTCCTTTTCTCAAAACCTTTGCTTTGAGATAGGATTAAATTTCTGAAGATAAATGGTGTGGGGATAGGTTGCTTATACTCATGATATGTCAATTGCCAATCTGTCACTCATCCTCTTACCTATTGGGTTGGAATTTAACTTCTAAAGGAGCCCAAATGTCTTTAAATTAACGAAGGCTTTCTTCCCTATTATCAATTTATCAAAATTCTTTGAATGAAAATGTTAACTTTTATTAGGCCTGGTTGATACGGGCTTTTCAATTAAAATTTCCTAAAACTTAAAAATCTTGTTTTAATTGGTTGATTGATGACATGTGTTTACCTATTCTCAATCCAACCCAACATAAATAATTTGGAATTCTAGGATACATAGTGAAGTACAAGTGCTTGTTTGGAGAATTACTCATGGGAGAGTTGAGACGTACAACAATGTTGACCACAGGAGGCCTGATATATCTCTCTCACTTTCATGGTCTTGTATGTGCAAACTTGAAGTGGTCATTTTTGTGGAGAATCGTTATTGTGAAAACTTTTGGGGGGAAGTGTTGGGTATTGACATTTTTTTTACATTTGTATGGCTTGGAATGGCAAGAACTTTTGAATAAAAGATGGAGGAGGTGTCAGAATTTGGGGATAGATCAGAGAGTCAGGTTTTGGGCTTCTCTGTGGGCATTAGCTGCAGAGTTTTTAGAGATATCCCTTTGCTCTTCTGCATGCCTATTGGGGAGATACAGTTTATTGATTAGTTTTATTGAAGTTTTTTTTCCTGTGTTAGTAACATGTAGGAGGATTGAATGAAACTTTTGCATTAGATATCACTCAGTTTAGATGGTAGACTTCTTGTTCACCGCTTAACATTATGGCTATGTTTGGGTGAGGGACTGACGTAAAGTTAGTAAGGAATGGACTACAAAATGTTAGATAGAGGGGATTAGAAATGCACTTCATGAGCATTACAAAGGAATATGAGAGGGATTTGCAAATAACTACTTGTAAGGAGTCATTAACAAATCCCTCATACATGCTTGTGCCATGATTATGTAGTGCATCTCTAGTCCCTTTTGTAGTCTATTTCTTCCTCACTTAGCCTCCATGCATTGGAAATTGGAAGCCCCTCACCCATACTTAGCCTGTATTTGTTCTCTCTCTGAATTTCAAAACTAGGTTTCCATTCTTATACCAAAAATCAATAAAATTTTGGGCTTTTACCACTGAAATTTAGTTTGCCTGTCGTGCCAGATTATGCATGATAGATATTGCCTTAGTATCAATGTCGTATCAATGTTTTGAAGTGCTAATTGTTGTTTACAGGGCTACTTCACCTCCTTCATTTGCTTTGGAGGTATTTGTTCAATGTGAAGGGGAGACAAGGTTCAGGCGCCTCTGTCAGCCTTTCCTATATTCTCCTTCTTCTTCAAATGTGCTAGAAGTAGAGGTAATTATCATATTTACAGATGATTATGGTACATGCTGTATTCTGCAAATTTCTGCTCCTGTTTTTGAGTACCTTCCGATGGTGGACTGTCAATGTTGAGATGACGAGTATGTTCCAGTTTATAGATTTATTTGTTTTAGCTTTTTAAAATGTGTTTATTCCCTCCGTAAGTAATGATTTTAGGTCATCTTAAACTTATTATGTGTAATCTACCTCTTTATGAGTAAATAAATTTCTAGACTAGCATTATACTAGAAAATCATAATTTAATGGGTGGACAAATGCACTTAAGAGAAAAAAGAGTTGGGAACATTTTGGTTTCAGTTTGTTATGTTCCTGTTCCCTTCTGCTTGTCCTAGCTATAGGTGAACCTAGTTGTTAATATTGATGAACAGTCTCCTTATGTATTGCTATAACACACATTTACAAGCACATTGCTGTTTCTTCTCTTGACTATTCTCACAGGAGTCATTGCTTATCTGCAGGCTGTTGTAACTAATCATCTCGTTGTAAGGGGCAGCTACCGCAGTCTGAGCTTAGTCATATATGGAAACACGGCAGAAGATCTAGGGCAATTTAACATTGAAATTGATGATAGCTCGATAACTAATCTTGTTAGCTCTTCTGAGGGAAAGCTTGAAGACCTCCCTCTTGCTTTACATTCAACTAATCTGACAACTGGGGAATCCATATCAGCTCTTAATACTCTATCTCTACCTGTTGCGGCATCAGATATATCTGTTGAAGCTAAGCATTTATTACAACTGATGTTGAAGGTTTTTGAGTTGCCCAATCTAGGTGATGCATTGCATAAAGTTGTCGCTGCTGTAGTAACAGCTGCCACTTCTTATGTCACCTCCTCTTGGGGAAGATCCAATGAGTGTGAAGAGTTGCGCAATGTTCTTAGTGAGGCCAGAACAAAGGTTATGGAGCTCTATAAAGTCTTTAAACACGAATCAGGGAATGGCTTAGCTGAATCACATGAAGACAACGGGCTTTTTGAGTTTGAGGCTGAATTAGCAAATTCTAAACAGTTGGTGGATGTGTTAAGTCAGTACTTTCAGTTTAGTAGGGAGTTCTTGAGTGTTGTGCATCACCAACTTCCGCAGGTGATTAAATTACAATTTCTTTCATTTCTGTACTCCATATTTTCAAAATACAACAGACAAAGGCATGTGCTCTCTCTCTCTTTCTACCTGTGTGCCCACATTGAATGTGATCCATTTTTTAATGTTGTATCTTTGTTTTCAGAATACAAATGTCATGTTGGGGTTGAGTGTGACTTTTCTTTTGTGCTCTGGAAGAGAGAGTTGCTTTCATTTTGTTAGTGGTGGGGGAATGGAGCAGCTTGTACATGCTTTTTGTTGTGACAAGCAGAATTCAACTGCCACTACATTACTACTACTTGGAGTTGTTGAGAAGGCTACTCAGCATTCTTTTGGGTGTGAAGGATTTTTAGGTTGGTGGCCACGTGAAGACGAAAACATCCCATCCGGTGTCAGTGATGGTTATAGTAGATTGTTAAATCTGTTATTGCAAAAACAGCGTCATGATATTGCTTCTTGTGCAACTTACGTCCTTCATCGGTTAAGATTTTATGAGGTTGCTTCAAGATTCGAGGTATACTTTCACTTTGGTGACACTGTTTGTGGTTTTAATTGTGTTTGTGCGACCTATATTTTAAGTGGTTTCTTATGGTAATTCTATTCTTTGCAGTGCGCAGCTTTATCGGTATTGGGTGGTCTATCTACTGTTGGTAGAGTCACAAGTGGAACTCTGGACATGCTTATCTGTGCAAAGTCACAACTTAAAAAGCTGTTGGTCAGTTCAGTTATCATTTTGTTGCTTTTGTTTTCAGCTATGTGAATCCTTTGGATATATTTTTTCCACTTTAGATGTCACTGAAACTTGTATTGCAATTTTTTTGTTCATACTTAATAATTACTTATTGACAAGTATTTATGCAGAAATTGATAAATTCACGTGGTCCAATTGAAGATCCTTCTCCAGTTGCCCAAGCAACCAAATCCTTGATTCTTGGTCAGACTGAAGGTTTGTTGTCAATCAAAGCATCCAATAACTTGATTGCTTCTTCAAATTGTTGTTTCTCAAATTCGGATATCGACATGCATTTGCTGGCTCTTCTCAAGGTAAATTTCCCTGTTTGCTCTTTCAGCTTCTTCCTAAAAAACTGAGCTATGGTTAATTTATATGGTTTATTTGTATAGTCTCTATGATGTATGGCCTATTACTGCTCCATATTTCACTATTATTCTAAATTACATACCTTTTTGTCAGTAATTTTAAAAGGGTGAAAGTCTAGGCTTGGGACTAACTTTGTTAGAATTGAAAACTATACTTCCCAGAACATTGGCAGACCAAAATAGAGAGGTAGAAGTAGCATGTAGCAAGGAAACTAAGTATGTGATAGTAGGGATGCGGTGGAGAAATATAGTTTTGGATAGATCTGACTGACAGAGGATGGTCCATGTTAAAAAACCTGACTCCCCAAAGACTTGGTTGTTTATGTATTATATGTTAATGAACATAGGGGTAGAGTTAATATTTTATTAGCTCAACTCTATATCGAAATTGTTGCATCACTGTAATAATCACTTGGAAAGAGACTAAGAAATACCTTGCAGTACTTGGATCTAACGGAAGACTTGGCACAAAACCGAGCTCAGTGGCGTTCTAGGATTCATACAGCCGACCCCACATAGTGGGTTAAGACTTTGTTGTTGTTATTCAACTGCATGATCAAATTAAATCACTAAAATACCCTCAAGTTCGTTATCCAGAATCAACACAAATTAAACTCTCTAATCTGTTCATTCCCTTAATCAGGTGAAGTTTTGTCCATAAAATTGTTTTTTTCCAACTTTCCTATCATTTTCCCATGTGTTCACACTCTCTTTATTCTGCATCACAGTTTAAATTTAGGTAGTTGTTCTTGTTTACTTTATGTATTGCAATTTATGTTGCAATTTGCAACTGATATTTTAACTTTTTCTTTGTTGCTCAATGTTCAAACAATATAACCATATTAGTTTTTGACTAAGCAATGTTTAAAATACCTTGGTAACAGGAGAGGGGATTTCTACCTCTATCAGTTGCAATATTGTCGTCATCCATATTGCGTTCAGAAGTCGGATGTGTGAGGGACATATTTGTGGATGTTGTGTCATCAATTGAGGCCATAATTCTCTCCCTTCTTTTTTGTCGCTCAGGTCTCTCTAATGCTCTCCTATTATCAACCTTCTTATATCTGTCAAATCCAGATCATGTTAATGACAATTATGACATGTTTTCTTACTCAGGCTTAATTTTTCTTCTGCACCACCCTGAACTTTCTGCAACAATAATAGGTGCACTAAGGGGTGCTGATGATGTGAATAAGGATGCGTGTCTGCCTCTTCGATATGCATTTATTTCATTATCCAAAGGATTCTTTTGTGCTCCACAGGATGTTGGAATGATTGTTGGGGTCCATTTGAGGGTGGTTAGACTTTTGGCCCCTGTTGATTTTAAAATCTCTGTTACAGACTTTCAGCTAAGAGCCTAAGATAGAAACTTTCTAATGCTTTGGTGCAGGTTAATGCTGTAGACCGTTTGCTTACTGCAGCACCTAACTCTGAAGAATTTTTATGGGTGTTGTGGGAACTGTGTGGTCTTGCAAGGTGGAACGGAATTCATCTTGTTGATTTTCAGTTGTTAATACATGGTCTTTAACCACTTTTCTGTTTTGATTTGCAGGTCTGACTGTGGACGTCAAGCATTATTGGCTCTGGGGTATTTTCCGGAGGTACTGATGAATTTGCTTTCTGAAACCATATAGTAATAATTATTGCACAAGTCTTCTTCCAACCAATTTAAACTAGCTTGATTTTAAAATACAACTTTTTTCATCTATATGGAACTTATCTTGGCTTTTGGAAAGCATTCTTATATTAATGATTTACTAAATGGTAACTAATTTGCTAAGTTCTTATATTGAATTCTAAATTTTTCATATTTCACATTATATTTTTGAAGTTTTGTTTTGTTTGATGGGTACAAACAGTTTGAACTTAGGCCTCATGTACAAGCCAAAGAGGGTTTACCAACTAACCTTTAGCAGTATTATGCAATTTTATTTTGGTATATAATTATTGTCACAAATGTAGATTTGTATGGTAGTTTTACAAGTTCCAAAATCTAACAATGTATTATCTGTGGTATCTGAACAATAGTTCTGTATGTTGCTCTTGGTATTCCTATTGTTAGATTATTCTTTATAGATACATACTTCAGTTATTGACAAATGAGTGAATATCCATTTTGTAGGCTGTTAAAATTTTGATTGAAGCTTTACATTCTGCCAAGGAAACAGAGCCGCTTGCTAAAAATAATGGTTGTGCACTTGCCTTCATCTAAATCTGAAAGTTTGACAATTATGTGCTTTTTTAGTTATGTATTTAGTATTTACTCAGTTGATGTTCTGGATATTCAGGAGCCTCGCCGTTAAATATTGCCATATTTCACTCAGCTGCTGAGATTTTTGAAGTGATTGTTTCTGATTCCACTGCATCTTCTCTTGGATCTTGGATTGGACATGTTATGGAGCTCCATAGGGCTTTACATTCCTCTTCTCCTGGGTCAAATAGGAAAGATGCCCCCACACGGCTGTTGGAATGGATAGATGCTGGTGTAGTATATCATAAAAATGGGGCAACAAGTCTTATACGGTATGCTGCTGTGTTGGCTTCTGGAGGAGATGCTCACTTGACTTCAAACATACCGCTGGGGGCAGATTTGGCAGATGTAGAGAATGCAATTGGAGATACATCTAGTGGTTCTGATGTGAATGTTATGGAAAATCTTGGAAAGTTTATATCTGACAAGACTTTTGATGGTGTTAATCTTCGTGACTCTTCTGTAGTACAGTTGACAACAGCATTTCGCATTTTAGCGTTCATTTCAGAGAACTCAGTATGTGATTTTCTACTTTTTTATTTACCGTTATAGTGAATTTTTTACGTTGCTCATGTTTATTTTGTTGATGTAGACTGTTGCTGCTACTTTGTATGATGAAGGTGTTATACCAATAATCTATGCAGTTCTGGTCAATTGTAGGTCTATGCTTGAGAGGTCCTCGAACAGTTATGGTATGTTGATTGGAAATAGTTGATTTGCATATATATTGTATAACCATTATAAGTGTTTCTTTGAAAAGTTTGCTACCAAACTTGTCCCATCAAAATCCAAATATTTCTACACTGTAAACTTAGGGGGAAGAGGTGATTTCAACATCACCTCAACTTTTGAGTGTCAAGAGTTCTCTGTACATTTATATGTCCTTGCTCTCTGTTCATTACGTTCTTTGCTGTCTGCAATTTGGCTTCCCCAACTTTTCTTCCTCTTGCTTATAAGTTTGTTGCAGTTACAGATTCCTCTCATTTCTTTTAGAACCTTCTCCTCAAATTAGACACTTCTTATTGTACAATATTCTGATATTTTAATAGGTCCATTTTGTTTGACTTGTGGAAAATTTGCTCTTATTTTGTCTTGTACAGACTACCTTGTTGATGAGGAGTGCAATACTACATCAGATTTATTGTCGGAACGTAATCATGAGCAGAGTTTAGTTGATCTTCTTATTCCTACAATTGTGTTGTTGATCAATTTGTTGCAGAAATTGCAGGTTTGCTACATTTTGTTCCTAGCTTCTATATGATTGATTTATGTATATGGGAAGTTTTGTTTGATTGAGAGAAGCAGCATTTCACATTGGAGCAAAGTTGTCTGTAAACGGTTACTATCCAATCTGGATGCTCACATCATTCATGTTAGAGATTCTAAAATGTTGGTGATCTCATTGGATAAAACAACCTTTTATCTAGGGCATAGGATAGATGTGTTGACATTAGCAGCTATGGTTTTGGTCATATTATATCATAGGATTGATTGGCTTTAAATCTAACTAAGTTTTGAGAAAATCATGACTAACAAACTGCCAGATGCTGAAATGTTGGTAATCTCACTAGATAAAAAAACCTTTTTATGTAGGGCATAGGATAGATGTGTTGACATTAGAAGCTATGGTTTTGGTCATGTTATGTCATTGGATTGATTGGCTATGAATCTATCTAAATGGAATTTTCCCTTCATACTACCCATGACTTGTAGAAAAGAGGGAAATCTTTTCCTTCTATGCAGGGCAGAGAATAGTTGTGTTTGGTTTTATCCATGAATATATCTCATTTTTGAGAAAGGATGCTTTCACTACCTCACGCTATAAACAAACTGTTAAATGGAAATTTCATTACATCCTACTGATTTGTAAATAGGAAATGCTTGATTGTTCCATCCTTCTGTTTTTAGATCTGGGAATTGCATGAACTTGCTGCTGCATTTTAATTTTCAGTTCATTTGGGACTTGCACACTGTTTGTATTTGTAAGATGTATGCTCTCACCAGTTGTAAGTTAAAATGTGGTCTTTTGACCGCTATCTGTAGGAAGTACAAGAGCAGCACAGAAATACCAAGTTATTGAATGCCCTTCTACGATTGCATAGAGAAGTAAGGTAACTGTGTCGTCCTCATTTTCCTCTTCCCTAGACGTGTTAGTTGTATTCATACATAATGAATTTATTCAATTGCAGTCCAAAATTAGCCGCATGTGCAGCGGACTTATCCTCTCCATATCCTGTTTCTGCACTTGGTTTTGGAGCTATCTGTCATCTTCTGGTGTCGGCACTTGCTTGTTGGCCGGTCTATGGTTGGACTCCTGGCGTTTTTCACTCCCTCCTTGCTAATGTTCAAGTTCCTTCTTTGCTGGCCTTGGGTCCAAAGGAAACATGTAGTTTGCTTTGTCTTCTGGTATGCATTTCTTCTCTTGTTCCTTTCTTTTGTTTTTGGGAATATAATGTAGAACAGTCATTGTAAGTGATTTAGTGAAAGATTAAAGAGACGTTTCATAAGGAGCTTCACTTAGAGCTGTCTGAGACTTTCCTAGTAGCAGGATCATTAAAAACAGCAGTGGTTTAGCATGCCTAGTCCATTCTAGTTATTCATAGTGAACTTAACAACCCTCGTGTATCTGTAACTAGTGGTGCTTACTCCATTCCCGGTTTCTGTTTATTGTGCGCTTGCTGTACCAAAGAGAGTGAATACATACAGCATCATGTTATACTGATTATTCACTTTGTAAATTTCGGAGTGATTCTTTTCTTGGCCGGTAACTTGGACTGTATTCAATGCTTTTGGTTTAAACTGCTTGTCTAAATTGTTATTTTGATATAATCAACGATCATTGACCACGTCTAGTTTCTTTTCTGATACTTTGTTTATTGAGTTGGTAAATGTGGCATACTTTGCCTAAACCATCAGTTATGTTATAATTTCCACCTTTGTGGGCTGCTAAACAATGTATGACACATGTTTTAACATGTTTTCTCTTGTGTTTTCTTCCTTTCTGGGAATGCAAGAATGATTTATTTCCTGATGAAGGGGTCTGGCTCTGGAAAAATGGGATGCCCTTGTTGAGTGCCCTTAGAAAATTGTCTGTTGGGACTGTTTTGGGTCCTCAAAAGGAGAGACAGGTCAATTGGTATTTGCATCATGTGCACCTGGAGAAGATGCTCAGCCAATTGACGCCACATCTTGACAAAGTTGCCCAGATTATTCAACATTATGCTATCTCCGTATGTGATTTCTTTCAGTGAAGTTACCTGTTATTTTACTTTTTGTTTTCTTTCTCATACCTCTGAGAGAAAAGAGTAGGCAGTGGACCCACTATTAATGAATACTCGCAGCTTTTGTCATCTTGCACGACTAATGAGATCACTTTAAACAGGCACTGGTGGTCATTCAAGACATGCTTCGAGTCTTTATTATTCGTATTGCTTGCCTAAGAGCTCAAAGTTTTCCCATACTTTTACGACCCATATTCTCATGGATTCGTGATCATGCGTATGATACATCTTCGCCATCAGATACAGATGCTTATAAGGCAAGTTTCTTGCCACTGTTAAAAATTAATAGTTTGTGTATTTTTGTATATTTAAGTATCCTCTTCTCTTTCCAGGTTTATAGATATATTGATTTCATTGCTAGCTTATTGGAGCATCCACGTGCCAAGGTTTGCATTTTAATTTCTGATTTATTTTGTTCCCTTCCTTTTGACTATCAAAGAAGCATTGGATTTTTAATTTCGGTTTTCCTTTTGCAGTCACTATTATTGAAGGAGGGTGCATTTAAGTTGCTAATCAGAGTGTTGGATAGTTGTTTAGTTGCCACTGAGACAGAAGGAATAGAGAATCTTGATGGTAGAAGTTCAGCTACATTTGGATTCGGTTTACTCAATTGGTGCCTCCCTGTATTCAAGTCCTTCTCATTGATTTTCATTCCTCAAGCATCTCCACACCATGCTGGGGGAAATGATTTGTAAGTAGATAATATACATATACATATACATGTTAATATTATTTCTTTTCTTTTTAATTGGATGATACAATTTGAATTTGTGTATGCTAAACTACTTCTGGTTTAATAGGCACGAATTTGAAAAGTTGAGTACTGAAGATTGCAAAATCTTTTTAAAGTATTTCCTCAGGTTTTGTCAGGTAACTCTTTCCTTCCTCTGGACCTGAAGTTGGATTAGTGTATGTTGGTCAATGGGATATTTTTCCAGTAGCTAGTTTTTGTTGTTTACTGTCTCGCTGCCCAATGGATCTGAAAGAGTAAATAAGAATTGCGCTTGAACACAAAATAAGCAAAACTTGGTATTCTGAAGACATTTGGGAAAATTGAGTATTAAAGATGATAATGATAATAATTTTCTGGGACTTCCTTCTAATGATTTTGAGCTGTTATGGAATTATTAATATGACAAGCGACTATATCAACTTCACATTGTAAAATGTTGACTCAGATTACTAATATCTAGATGAGGAAAGAATTCTTTAGTTATATATATTTTTTTGCAAGAAAGTAATTGGGGAGAGATTGAGAAGTATAAAGCACCATGGACGGTCCATCAGAATCAGACAACTAAGATATAACCATACTATTCAAAAACTGTACCAAATGGAAGAAACCAGTAAAAGATTTGGCTCTTCTTATTTGATTTGTTGAGAGTATCCTTCCTTTCCAGGTTCTACCAGTTGGAAAAGAATTACTAGCCTGTCTTACTGCTTTTAAAGAACTGGGTGCTTGCAGTGAAGGTCAAAAAGCTTTAGCAGCCACTTTATATCCTGCCCTCTCTGTTGAGGACCATGAATGGAGAAAGAGTCCCCCATTGTTAAGTTGCTGTAAAAACTTGTTAAGATCAGTTTACTCTAAAGATGGGTTGTCAAGTTATGGAATTGAGGCCGTCAATGCATTGTCTGTGGGATCTTTCCGCTTCTGCCTTGATGGAGAAAGGTGACTACTCTTACCTTATCGGCTATTTTACCAAATCATAATTTTAGGGTAGACTTGTTAATTGTTGTATGTTTTGAGTTGTTTAACATTGTCAATTTGTTTGCCTAAAAACCATCTAGGTTTCATGGCATTGTGTCCTTGAACTATGTTCTTTTTTTCCTTCTACTTCTTTCATTTAGTTGTTTCACATACTTGGCAAACTTCAGAGCTATAAAAGATGACTGTCCCTTAAACTTCAGAGCTATCAAGAAATACCAAAGAGCGATCGTTTTCGTTACCTAGGATCTATCTTGCAAAAGAACGGAGAACTAGATGGAGATCTCAACCATAGAATACAAGCTGGATGGATGAAGTGGAAGAGTGCATCCAGCGTGTTGTGTGACCGCCGTATGCCACTGAAGCTCAAGGGTAAATTTTATAGGACGACAATAAGGCCGGCGATGCTGTATGGCACAGAATGTTGGGCAGTGAAGCATCAACATGTACACAAAATGGGTGTAGCAGAGATGAGGATGCTTCGTTGGATGTGTGGGCACACGAGAAAGGATAAGATTAGGAATGAGGATATCCGGGGTAAAGTAGGAGTAGCCGAAATTGAAGGAAAGATGAGAGAAAATCGGTTACGGTGGTTTGGACATGTGCAAAGAAGGCCTACTGACGCTCCGATTAGAAGATGCGACTATGGGACAGAGGTTCAGGGCCGAAGGGGTAGAGGAAGACCTAGGAAAACTTTGGAAGAGACTCTAAGAAAAGACTTAGAGTACTTGGATCTAACGAAGGACATGACACAGGACCGAGCACAATGGCGTTCTAAGATTCATATAGCCGATCCCACTCAGTGACTTGGATTTTCCAAGTCTCCAACCGAGAAGTTTTCCTCACTCAGGAAATTAAGGGAACACTACCTCAACCTACATGCTCCACTCACAAAGCTCCAACAAAAGAAAATTCAAAGAACTTAGCGAAGAAGGCTTTGGTGTATTTAACTCAATACGTTGAAATGAAGGAAAGCTTATTTATTGATATCCCCGATAAGCTACAAATATGTACATATACATGAGTCAAAATAAACAAACAAAAGGGAGCCTTCACAAAGGTTGCTTAGGAGAAGTCTCAGCAGTCGGTAGAGCCCCAGAAAGAGAAGGCACCGGAGAGGGATCATTCGGAGCCTCAGTACTGGACAGAACCCTAGAATGAGGAGGCATCAGAGGTTGATCATTTGGAGCTTCATTACGCGGTACAGCCCCAGAAGACGAAGGCAATAAATGCCTTTGGAACAAACCCACAAATCTCTGATGATCAAGTAAAACCTGACCATCAGTTTCCTTCAGCTGGTCCAGCTTCCTCTTCATGTTTGTAGCATAGTCATGTGCGAGACGGTGCAACTGTTTATTCTCATGCTTGAGCCCTCTAATCTCCTGTTTGAGACTCATCACTTTGGCCGCCAATGATTCAACTTGGCGGGTTCGAGCAAATAGGCGTTGGGCCATATTAGACACAGAACCTGCACACTGAACACTGAGAGCCAGCGAATCCTTAACAGCTAACTCATCAGACCGTTTGGAAAGTAGTCTGTTATCTTTGGGAGTGAGAAGGTTCCTGGCCACCACCGCAGCGGTCATATCATTCTTCATAACGGAATCCCCAACGGTAAGAGGACCAGTAGGGGAGACGAAGGATGGGCGCCATATGTTGTCTGGAGAAGGCGGGGCTGCCTCTTCAACAAGGTTTAAGTCAAAACGACGGTCGGAGGGGCTAGACATTTTCAAAGGTGTTGAAGAGAGAAGAGGTCGGACAAATCAAGATCTTAGAAGTGCAAGAATGGAGCTTCTACTGGTGGAGATTCAAGTGTGTTTTGGAACTTAATGCCAGCCCTATAAAAAGCTGCACTCGACGGAGCTTCAGACATCGAAGAGGCGCCTGCTCAGAAATCGAAGAGGCGTTTGCTTTCTCAAAAGCTGGGCTGCTTAGAGACCACGAGGGTTGATCTCATAAATCGAAGAGGTGTTTGCTTTCTTAAAAGTTGGGCTGCTCAAAGACCACGAAAGCCGATCTCAGAAATCGAAGAGGCGTTCGCTTTCTCAAAAGCTGGGCTCCTCAGAGACCACGAGGGCCGATCTCAGAAATCGAAGAGGCACCTACTTTTCCAACCTTGTCAGCACCTGTCACACGCACACTCAGCTTTGCAGAAATTATGGGTATTCTGTCGAAGACTTCTGGGGAAGTAGAAAACACATGAATCTTACTGCCCAATCACCCACTTCCCACACGCAACAATAGCTCATGGGTACCACAGATAACTTTGCCAAAGTCCTCTGCCAAAGTTGAGCACGTGAAGCTTGCAGCTCCCACTACATCGCTCTGACCAAGAAGGGTAAAAGAATAGCAAAGAAACAGCACTAACAAAATTTAGACCCATAAATTTTGAAGGTCTAGCTACCATATTATTACCCACAAGGGTAAAGGAACAGTACCACTGCTGGATAATTGGAAAGTCCCTGTGTGTCAACCTCTGTGCCTCGTGGCAAGGTAGACTAGCAAACATGCCCAACCTTTACTCACATTCGAGAAAACACTCCCAATAAAATTGCTTGCTCCAAAATCGAAGAGGCACCGTCCTCCGAATCTCGAGAGCCAGACTCCCAACATGACCACTTTCTCAAAAATCGAAGTGAGGGTAAAGGAACAGTACCATTGTTGGATAATTGGAAAGTCCCTGTGTGTCAACCTCTGTGCTTCGTGGCAAGGTAGACTAGCAAACATGCCCAACCTTTACTCACATTCGAGAAAACACCCCCAACAAGACTGATTGCTCCAAAATCGAAGAGGCACCGCCCTCCGAATCTCGAGAGCCAGACTCCCAACATGATTACTTTCTCAAAAATCGAAGAGACACTGCTCCCCGAATCTCGAGAGCCAGACCCCCAGCATGATGCTTTCTCAAAAATCGAAGAGGCATCGTTCTCCGAATCAATCGAAGAGGCGCTCGCTTTCTCAAAAGCTGGGCTGCTCAGAGACCACGAGGGCCGATCTCAGAAATTGAAGAGGCACCTACTTTTCTAGCCTTGTCAGCACCTGTCACACGCACACTCAGCTTAGCGGAAATTATGGGCATTCTGTCAAAGACTTCTGGTGAAGTAGAAAACATATGAATCTTACTGTTCAATCACCCACTTCCCACACGCAACAATAGCTCATGGGTACCACAGATAACTTTGCCAAAGTCTCTGCCAAAGTTGAGCACGTGAAGCTTGCAGCTCCCACTACATCGCTCTGACCAAGAAAGGTAAAAGAATAGCAAAAACACAGCACTAACAAAGTTTAGACACATAAATTTTGAAGGTCTAGCTAACATATTATTACCCACAAGGGTAAAGGAACAGTACCACTGTTGGATAATTGAAGTCCCTGTGTGTCAACCTCCGTGCTTCGTGGCAAGGTAGACTAGCAAACATGCCCAACCTTTACTCACATCCGAGAAAACACTCCCAACAAGATTGCTTACTCCAAAATCGAAGAGGCACCGCCCTCCGAATCTCGAGAGCCAGACTCCCAACATGATTACTTTCTCAAAAATCGAAGAGACACTGCTCCCCGAATCTCGAGAGCCAGACCCCCAGCATGATTGCTTTCTCAAAAATCGAAGAAGCATCGTTCTCCGAATCTCGAGAGCCAGATACCACATACCACTTTTTCAAAGTGCTCTGACAGAGTTAAAACATGTGAAGCTGGCAACTCCCACTACCGTGCTATGACCAAGCAGGGTAAAGGAATAGCATTACTACTTTTTGTTAGGGAGACTCCTATATATGTCGACCTCCATCCCCAACGGACAGGCAGACCTGCAAAAATGCTCAACCCTTCCTCATATCTGAGAGGGCACTCCCAACGAAGCCTTTCGAAATATTCAGCTTTCTTTCCCCCCGATAATACCTCTGCAAACAAGCTATACTAGAGCAAGAATATCTCATATCATCAGGGTTAAAAGCAAGAGTATCCCATATCATGCTTTTTCCCTGTCTTTTCCTTTGGCCTTGTTTTTACCTGCAAGACAAGGAGAAAGAGAGCAATCAGTCAGCACTTGAAATCAAGTTACCAGCCAGGAACTGACTGCCTGGAACCCCTTACCTGATTACTTACCTGGCATTGCTCTCGAGTACTCATCTTCAACATCTTATGTGTCCAGGGAAGATACCGCATCTGCTCGAGGGACAGATAGGGCAAGTGCGAAGGATACAAGGAAGCATGTGGAGACAAGCGTAACAGCACACATGCCGATACATCCATTACTCTGTCAAAAGCAAAAGTATCCCATATCAGCAGGGTCGAACGTACTCTAGATTTGATGGACTTGTTTTGACCCTCAAATTCTTCAGTCGGCCTTATACTCTGGAGGAAACCAGAAAACCCTCCAGCTCAGTTCAAGAATTAGCCTGTGGAAAGTTACTTCTTCAAAAGCAAAAGTATTCCATATCATCTCTTCTCATTTTTCTTCTCTTTATCCTTCATGCTGCTGCAAGATGGGGAGAAGGTGAACAATCAGCCGGAGCTCTGATTGCTTACCTTGTCTGTCACCTCTTTCAGCAGATCCCCTAACTCAGCGACTTGGGGGACTCCTACTACATGGTTTGTATCGCGCTTGACCAAGCCTGAAACTACAAGTAAGCTTCAAGTGAAATTGATACATTACCTTGTGCATCTCCACCAGTTAAAGATACCACCCCTGGATGGAGGAAGAGTACTTCCAGAGAAGCTGCCACATCTACCTATGCGATAGATAAGGCAAGTCAAGATGATACCACACTCCGATACTTAGAAGTTTCGTGATTACGAGATCATTCTCCCACAATATTTCCTAATGTCATTTGTACTCTAATGTCATTTGTACTAAATCATTCACTTGTACTCACTAAAGGAGAGCTTGAACATATGTACTTGTGTAAACCCTTCCCAATTAATGAGAACTCTTCTATTCCGTGGACGTAGCCAATCTGGGTGAACCACATACATCTTGTGTTTGCTTTCCTATCTCTATCCATTTATATACTTATCCACACTAATGATCGGAGCAATCTAGTGAAGATCACAAAAAACGACTGTTTTCGCTACCTAGGATCTATCTCGCAAGAGAACGGAGAATTAGATGGAGATCTCAACCATAGAATACGAGCTGGATGGATGAAGTGTAAGAGTGCATCCAGCGTGTTGTGTGACCGTCGTAGGCCACTGAAGCTCAAGGGAAAATTTTATAGGACGGCAATAAGGCCAGCGATGTTGTATGGCACAGAATGTTGGGCGGTGAAACATCAACACGTACACAAAATGGGTGTAGCGGAGATGAGGATGCTTCGTGGGATGTGTGGGCACACGAGAAAGGATAAGATTGAGAATGAGGATATCCGAGGTAAAGTAGGAGTAGCCGAAATTGAAGGAAAGATGAGAAAAAATCGGTTCTGGTGATTTGGACATGTGCAAAGAAGGTCGACTGACGCTCCGGTTC
Source organism: Malus x robusta (assembly GCA_963082935.1). NCBI lineage: Eukaryota > Viridiplantae > Streptophyta > Magnoliopsida > Rosales > Rosaceae > Malus > Malus x robusta. The sequence goes on from OY720337.1 coordinate 27,259,971, forward strand.
GAAGATGTGACTACGGGACAGAGGTTCAGGACCGAAGGGGTAGAGGAAGACTTAGGAAAACTTTGGAAGAGACTCTAAGAAAAGGCTTAGAGTAACGGAGGATATGACACAAAACCGAGCGCAATGGCGTTCTAGGATTCATATAGCCGACCCCACTTTGTGGGAAAAGGCTTTGTTGTTGTTGTTGTTGTTTTCATATGTAGGGAGTTTGTTGCTCACTGAGGCTAAGATGGTGCCATATAATTAATTTTTCCAATGGGCCTTTTGTAATGCGACGCACATTGGCTAGAATTAGAAGTACTGGGATATCCTCAAACAGATTTTGAAATGCTTGCAAGTCAATTTTGAGTATAGTGATTTTGGCATTAGTTGCGAAATATGTATACTTTAGGATTCATTGAAATGTTATTTCCTAAGTAAACTTTAGCTTTTTTAGAACCATTATATTAGTATTCTATTTCCTGATCACCTGAAGTAACTTTGCATTACAATTGTATGACCTTACTTGAACAGGGTTTGTGCTACAGGTTGTACCTTTCTGTCCTTGAGTTCTGAAGTAATTTGGGGCGTCTCTATGCACATGTGCTATAATATATATATTGGCTTTGGTTTCTTCTGTTCAGTATCTGCATTCTTTTAAGCTTTGGAATGGAATTTGTAATATCCATGTCACTGGTTAGACTTATTGCTTGGTTCTTTGTTAGATTGAATCCAGACATGGTTGTTGCGGTGAGACTCCTGTTCGGAGTGTCTGATGATGATATAGCTGAAGCAGATGGTGTGCCTGATGAAAACTTGAGCTATATTCATGAATTGACCTCTCAATTGAAGACCATGGACGCTGATCATATTGCCGGCTCTGATACTCAAACCCTTCTGTATCAGGTATAACTGGTTTTGATTTCTTCTTTCATGGGATTCTTTGTAATCTCCAAAATTGTTTGCATAATATTAATATCTGACATCATCTTCATCAATGCACAGGTTTTAGAATCTGCGAAATCATTAACATTGCTATTGCAAAAACCTAGTTCGTCATTAAAGGTGGATGATGTTGATTCCGTACCTCTGTCACCAAATATTCTAGTTTCTTTAAATACCCATATAATGCCAGATGGTGGTGCTGAAATGGATTGTGATTATCTTTACCAAGGATCACTTGGAGACAAGTTTCACTGGGAGTGTCCTGATAAATCATCAGAATCAAATCTTAAAAGGAAACAGCTGCCATCACTTGATGGCCCAAATAGGCGTGCGAGAGGAGAAAACTCCCCAGCTGAAACTGCAAATCAAAATGTGTTTTCACGAGGACTGGGTTCAACTACTGCGTCATCGGGTCCTACTCGTAGGGATACCTTTCGGCAGCGCAAACCAAATACCAGCAGGCCTCCTTCCATGCATGTTGATGACTATGTTGCAAGAGAAAGAAATGATGGTGTTTCTACTTCTAATGTAATAGCAGTCCAGCGGGTGGGATCTACTGGTGGGCGACCTCCGTCAATTCATGTAGATGAATTTATGGCCAGGCAAAGGGAACGCCAGAATCTAGCGTCGCCGGTTGTTGCGGATGCGGCTGTACCAGTGAAGATTTCAACTCCTGTGAATGACACAGCTACAGAGAAGTTCAACAAGCCTAAACAATTGAAAGCAGATCTTGATGATGATCTTCAGGGCATTGACATAGTATTTGACGGTGAGGAGTCTGAACCTGATGACAAACTGCCCTTTCCTCAGCCGGATGATCACCTGCAACAGCCTGCTCCTGTCATTGTTGAGCAGAATTCTCCCCACTCTATTGTTGAAGAGACAGAGAGTGACTTGGCGACTCCAGTAGCATCTAACATGGATGAGAACACACAAAGCGAATTTTCTTCTAGGATGTCAGTATCACGTCCTGAAATTCCATTGACTCGTGAACCCAGTGTTTCTTCAGATAAAAAGTACTTTGAGCATTCTGATGACTCGAAGACTGCTATACTACACAAGGCTTCTAGTGGTTTTGACTCTGCAACAACAGCAAATAGTCCTAGATTCCCTGTTTTTGCTTATAATAACTCTGCAGCATCTTCCATACAGATACCAGTTGATTCTAGGATGACTCCACAAAATTTCTTTCCAAAGAATAGTCCGCAACATGCTGGCAATGTGCCTCCAGGATTTTATGACCAGAGATTTCTTCCAAATCAACCTCCTTTACCTCCCATGCCACCTCCCTCAACAGCTGTGATATCGCAGACTTCTGATTCTGTTCCAAGTCAATCATCCCCTTTTATGAACTCTATGACTGATGTACAGCAGTCACTTCTGACACCCTTTCAGGTAAGTTCTGTAGACATTTTTCTTCACCTGTCTCGTGTAGCTGTCTCTTGCTGGTTTATATGCATTTATGTAACCTCTTTGCTGTGCTTCATTGCAGATTCGCTCAGATTATCTTTCTCCCTTCAATAATGGTTCCACATCTTCAAGAAATTTCATCTCTTCTCCTAGTGGGGCTGTCAGACCACCTCCACCACTTCCTCCTACACCACCTCCTTTTTCCTCTAGTCCATATAATTTAACGCCCAATAGAACTATTACCCAGTCTTCAGTATATAATCAGACGAGTGTGGGAACAACTGAACTTCTTCATAGCTCTACTACACCTTCAGGGGCCAGAGTAAATACCTACTCGCCATCTCCGCACATGGTTTTCCGACCTGGTTCTAATTCTATGAGTCCTTATGGAAGCATCCCAACTCAGCTGCAAGGCGACAATGCAACTGTTTTGCAGAATCTCTCTATCGCTCAGTCTTCCATTCAGGCAATTCATTCCCTTGCTCAGTTGCAGCCGCTGCAGCCACCACAGGTTCCACGCCCTCCACAACCACCTCAGCATCTTAGGCCACCTATGCAAGCTTCACAACAGTTGGAGCAAGGTGTATCTATGCAGAACCAAGTTCAAATGCATTCACTACAGATTCTGCAACAGCCACATGTTTCACCTATGCATGCTTACTATCAATCCCAACAGCAGGAGTTTGCTCATGTACAGCAGCAACAGCAAGTTGACCATTCTCAACAGCAGGCAATGCATCAATCAGGGGATGGTACATCCCAGCAACAAGATCCAGCAATGTCGTTACATGAATACTTCAAGTCTCCAGAAGCTATTCAGGTATTTGTTACGTAGGATACTTGCAGAGCGAAAAAACCTTTTCATGAGTTCTGGATTTCCCTTCAATTTTGGAGACCATTTGGTGCCGTCTTAGGGGAAAAAATGCATCTGTGAAGAACTTCAGTTTTAGAGCTTTCTTCAAATAGACTTTTTAAAATGAAAACAAAAAACAAAAAAACTTTTGTGAAAGATGTTTCTGGAGATGCTCTTTCATATGGACCCTTGCACTTTCTGCCTAAAGCTTTTAGATGTGTTTGACCGATTTGACCTTTGCTCTCTTGTAATTATTTGTTTTCCTTCTATGACAGTCTTTATTGAGTGACCGAGATAAACTTTGTCAGCTTTTGGAGCAGCATCCAAAGTTAATGCAGATGCTTGAGGTATTTTCTTTTGTCTTGGGCTCCTATATCAGCCTGCTAGTTCGTGTTACCTCTTATTAATAGTGTTGCATTTCTTAATCTTGAATGATGGGGAATACATAATGAACACCAAATGTGTAGGGTTTTAGATATAAATGAGGCTAAAACAGTTCAAAAAAGAAAAAAAAAAGAAAAAGAAAAAAAGAACGCATGTGAAATGACTAAAAATGGTTTTGAATGAACGACAAGGAATCTTTGTTATCAGTGTTTTTAAAGTTCTATTCTTTTAATTTCAGTTTTGGTTAGTATGGACCGTAATAATCTGATAATATACAACAAAGTGCCCAGGCTTGAATTCTCTCCTCCCATATAGGTCCTTAGTTGACAATGGACGTGCGTATTACTTGATGGCTTAAAGCTTCTTTCCACTGGATTTGTTTGGAAATTTCTTTTTATGGCTTAAACATGACGTCTTGTCTTTGTTTGCCCTGAACATGTCTTTCTAAATTTTAATAACCGAGTTGAGTCTCTTCCTCGTATGGCTTTTGGTTTACTTTATTTGTTCTCTCCTTGTATGTTTCTGCCTGGAGAGGGGCATATTTCTTGTTTGTCCTCGTTGCAAGGTGACCTTGGATGCTATGCCGTTCTAACGTGCTAGATTTGTTTGGTTCTTGTGAATTAACAGGAGAAGTTGGGCCAGATATAACGGAAGGACCAAGAGTCGGAAGAGTTTCTCAGGCTTCGTTTTAGGATATACTCGGAGCTATCAAGTGATGATCTAAGTCTTGCAACCCCAAAGCATCTAGGAGGTTAACCTTTGATCAATCATTTATTTTTTTGGTCACCTGAAATTTTGCATCGCTAATGTACTATAAAACTGTACATTATATTTTTCCCACCTTGATAATGTAATTCAATCCTATAAGGAAAGGTGTCATATTAGTGTAATTCCTGCCTGGTTTAATTAGCTGCAATTCAAACGCGTTTAATCGGTAGCTCGAATGTGCATTTATGACCTCATCAAAAATTTTCACAAGGTTTTGTGCTCGAATTTTGTATACTCGGGTTGAGTTCTTCCAAGGTTGGCCAATTTGTTGGGTATTCAATTATATCTGTCGCGTGTGACACACCCCGATCCGGAATGCTTACTTGGACTTCGAATCGAGCTGTGTTGGCCGATACTTGGAAGGTGACGAAACCATAAAGTGTAGTGTAGTGAAAAAATGTGGATAAATTTAAACCTAAAAATGCTTAAATATAAGAGTGTGTTGTGAGTGAGAATGAACTCATTTCACATGTGATGTCAGAGCATAAGTAAAGTAGAGTAGGGTGGATTGAGAATCATACCATCGAAGGTAATCTCTAATACAAAGATTTGCCACGAATCATTGTTGATAAGAACGCTCAGCTATTAAAACCTGGAGGGGTGAAAAATAAGGGTGAGTGGGCTTGAAAATAAAGTTCTATAAAAACCTTTCTGAAAACATTGTAACCCTTAATTGTAAAACAAGTATAGTTTTCAAAATATAGTTACTATGTATAGTATAAAAAAATATTTACCGTAACCTGCAAAGTCTCAAGAATTCATTACGGCACAATATCTTGTAACTAAGGGTAGGAGATCCAAAATCACAAAATCTCAACAGTAATATAAGTAAAATCAGGTGCTCAACAATCTATGCTAGCACACAAGTCGGAGTCACCTAATGCGACCTGTACGACTGAATTGATGTTAATCAATCTATGCTAGCACACGAGTCGAAATTGCCTAATGCAACCTGTACGACAAGATTGAGTGTAATCATAATATACGCTCTAGTGCTATAATCACGTGAAGACTGGCACTATTCGCGATCACCTACGAGTCAGAGTTGCCTAATGCAACTTGTACGACAAGACTAACACCTACTTGGATCCAAGGCGAGCGTGCGATGCGGATGTGAACATACATGTGAAAGATTGGCCTTGGCCCTTGGAGAGCACTAACACCAGGTGCAGGATATAATCATCCCACATCAATTCAACAATTCTAGTCATTATAATACTATTCATGACCATAAATATAATTAAGGCATCCCCTTAATAATAAGTTTACCTATGCATCCCGTAGGATTATTTCGTCGTTTCCCAACAATGAGGCATTTCTTATAACGTTAATATAATCATGGCAATCACGGAGAGAATTTATTTATAAATGTATATATGGAAACTAACCAATATATATATATATATAAAGAAAAGACCCACTCACTTGAAGTTCACGCTACAACTCTCTAGCACGAATATTGAGGCGTCACAAACGATTGTCGCCTAGAACAAATATCAAATCATGTTTCAGAATTCTTATCGATAGAACACATAACTTACATAAAACACATCTCTAAGGATATTCTAGAATGATTTGAAACCCATTGACCAAAAGTTAACCATCGGTCAAAGGTCAACAGTAAGGTCCACAACCCTATGTAACTCAATCTGAAAGATCCGCACCTCGAATTTCCGATCCGTAACTTCCCAAGAGTTTCAATAAGCTTCTAAAACAACATCCTTAAGTTTCGGAACGATCCAACGGTCGGATCTCGGCCAATCGTTAAAATTAAGTGGTGGCCGACGTTTTATTTTACGAACTTATAAATCCAATTCGGGAAGATCTGTACGTCGGATTCCCGATCTGTAAGTTCCTAATGTCCTCAAATATTACGTACTATAACGTATTAAAGTTTTGTGACGATCCAACGATCTGATCGTCGATTCATTTAATGTCCAAGTGACGGTCTTTATCAAAACTATAGTCTTACAACGAGATTTCGTCAATCGAACGTCACGTATGGAATCAGGGTATCCAAATTAGTCTAGGAAGGGCAGGTAGGGTCTCAGCCCACGCACCGCCTAGGCTCATCAGAAAATTCAACTATTTCAAAAAATTCTCAAATTTTACAGGAATGAAGATCTCAACGAGTAGATCAAGTTTTATACATGTGGCCAAGTCCAATTCGGCCGAGAAACGTCAAAATTTTCCCATGAACTGTCGAAACCCTAGTTTTGGGTGTGCTTTGATTCGATTTCCATGTGAGCTTCGACTCTTCTACCACGGCTTGGGCTTTGTTCCAGACCTCAAGAGAAGTGTTTTGGTGGTGGAGATTGACGTGATTGCCTTCAGATTTGGCCGATCGTTGGCGTTAGACCTGACATTCATGTTATGTTTTCATTGTTCACGTCATTTTCGTGTCATACTCGATATCTTAACGGATCGTGTTGTGTAAAAAATAAACGGGTAAAATGACCTGACTTGAAATCGACCCGATAATATTAACATGTAATATGACCAGACCTATTACCCGTTAAAGAAAATATATTTTAAACCAATAAATAATCAAATGAAAAACATAATACTAAATAAGTATATACATACCATATTGTCACATCCAAAACATAAAAACACATTTTTCTTTAAAGTATATTTTCACTTACCTAAATTGATTGCTCTAGCCTTTTTCTTTGCAAGACTCGTATTTGTATTGTCTATGCTTTCGCTTCCAAAATCTCGTTCTGTTCCCATTATAATCTCCATGGACTCCTCATCACTAAGGTTTACTGAATCTGAATCTCTAGCATCCATTGCTTCTAAAACAAAATGGGTATAAATTAATTAATAGCTTTTTAAACAGGTAGGATTCTAGGAACATCCGAACTCAATCCAATTTATAGAAGCATGAACGAACAATAACACACACCAATAATGGATATTACTAAGCAATGAAGTGACTAATTAAACATGCCTAGTATAGACATTATTTTAGTACAACTTACAATTCAAATAACAACACTGATATAAGACAATGGTAATTTAAAAGAAATTGGCTGAATAGTTGAGTAAGGTAGATCCACCCATAACCAGTGGCGGATCCACAGTGGGGTCATTGGGGTCGCGCGACCCCTTGGAAGCCATGGAAGCAACCTTCGAGACCCCTTGGAGATGGTGGGGCGACCCCTGGTGCGACCCTGTTGCCGTTGGAGTCGTCGGTTTTCTGGGCAGGAGGACGAACGAAGAAGACAAAGGCGATGTGCGCCAGTTTTGATTTTGAAAAAACCTGGGAAAAACGACGTCGTTTTGGCCCAGGAAATTTTTTTAAATGACCTGGCCAAAACGACGTCGTTTTGGGCCAGGCCGAAAAAAAAAAAAAAAAAAAAAAAATTCCCACCGTGTCCCTCCCCATCCCAGCCCTTCCTACCCGATCCCTATACAATTAAAAGCCCCAAATTTTCATCCTTCAACCCTAACTCAATCCCCCCAAATCCTCAACTCCTCTCCTCCATAGCTGCTGCCGCCCCCAACGTGAACTCCATCTCCTCCCTCCTCTGCTGGCGGCTCCAACTCCATCTCCTCCATAGCATTAAGTTGACGTTTTCAAAAAGGAAAAATGGGCTGTCAATACCCAGGTTTAAATTTTTATATTCAAGATGGGGAAAAGCAAAGAATAAAAAAGAATAAAATATGGTCTCTGTTTGTGAGTCTCTTGCTTGCTAATGTGAGTGATGGAAGGTGTTTGCAATGCTTTTCTGACCGTTGGAGGTGTTTGCATTGCTATCATCAAAGCAATGCCAGACATTTACAAATGTAAGCCACCCATATAACTTGACAGCACGTTAAGCGCGTTAAGCCACGTGTGTTTGGTTAGGGGATTTCTTTGATGATAGCAATGTACGTAGTTTGGGGATGTCTGGCATTGCTTTCTAGTTTTTTTATTATGAAACCATCCAATTCATTACATGAGATTTTTATTTTTATTTTTGAAAAATTAGATATAATTATTCAAAATATCTTAAGTTATATGGCATATATGCTTAATGTGTTTCTAAATTTTAGACTTGTTAGATATTTTTTTTGTACGTTCAGGACCTTTGAACAAGGATTTTGGAGTAACTAGTCGCGCTATCCCAATGAAATGACGATATGCATGCCGTTTCTGTTAAAAATTTTTTTCGCGCTACGCGCGCTATCCTTATTGAACTTTTACACTGTGACCCCTTGGGGTAAGATTCCTGGATCCGCCATTGCCCATAACCCAACCTCCAGGAAAAGTTAAGTGTTCAATTTCATGATGCATAGATCCACCCATCACTCTCTAATATATATAAACTAATAATTGTATCAAAGAATCGTCACCAACGACGTAAATTTGTTACAATGGTTTAAAATAGAAATGTCATACTCAAAACACTTAATAGTTATATAAAAGCTTTGACATTACTGTACATATATGCAATATGAGTAATCAGTACTAAGTACTCTAACATATGCTTTGTTCCACATACACACACACACACACACACACACACACACACACACACACTTATATATATATATATATACATATATATATGTATATCATGTCAGTGGAGAGTAGAAGCATGCTAAAAGTATAAACACTGATTACCAACATGCTTCTTTAACTAAAAGTATAAACACTGATTACCAACATGCTTCTTTAACAATACACATATATCCATACATATATATGCAGTAGAAAAGGTACTTAATAAGCATATTAGTCTTTTGCATTCGACCAACAACTTCTACATATAATAGATCAAAGCAAGTATCTGCATAAAAATGGCCCTGACTAATATATAATGGACAAATCGACTCCACTTGATCAATCCATATCATACAAAACATGCTTTTCAGCTTTTATACCAAACTAGGGTTTAGGTATCTGCATGTAAAACTAGTTATTGTATCAAATAAGTATTTGCATAGAAAAGCTTGCAGAGACATCTGCATATAAAACTAGGTTTCCCTAACAGCATTCATAGAAATAACCATGGAAACAAGTTCTGGGAATAATGACCAGAGCCTTAAAAGCTGCAGGTTAATAGGATTTGGAATCATAAACCCACATGTTCTTCAGTAACCCCGATCTCCCTTTTCGTATCCTCTCTAATCGAACTCTCTCTAGACCTTTTTCTTTCTCTCCAATTCGACAGGATATATAAATATGCATCGCCATCCTAGGCTTCCCAAAATCCATATCCTCATCCTTTTTTAACCTCTAAATTCCCTTCCACAATGAATCTAAATCAACACCATCTTGCAATTCTAAGTACAGTAAAACTTTGTTCTTGCGGAGATCGATTAAAGCAGTAATATAACTTAAAATGAAAAAACAATAACTGAACTTATTCAAGAAATAGCCAAAATCTTACATATAAATAGCCAAATTAAGAGGCAAAATCGAACCTAGAGTGGAATCTGGAGAATAGAGATGCAGAGATGTAGAGACGACCAGAGATGACAAGGATGATTCCGTCCACTGCACGAGGGAGGAGAAAAGAGAGACTGAGAAAGGCTACCGGAAGAACTGAACATACACGGGAGAGAAGGGCCAGGAAAAAATAGACGGCGGGATCATGAGAGAGGGTTACAGGAGTGGGAGAAAGAAAGGGATTATGGCTTTTATTTTGATCAAATGGTAAAATTGAAAAATATTGGAATAGAGAAGGGGTTTTTTTCGTCCAAAAAAGTTCTAATAATGTAAGTGAAATAGAATCCAACGGTACATACTTACGTTCATTTATCTTACGGCTGTTATTTAAGTAAAGTCTTTAATAGTTTTTTAATTAATGTAGAAGTGTAAAAAAATATAGAAAAAAAATATATAAATGCTCGTAATGATAAACTTTACAACTTTCATGAAGAGCTTAACTTTGAAATTCACCACTATAATCATAGAAATCATAGATCAAAATTTAACCGTTATTGTTGTTTACATTTACGCTTCATTGTTCTCATCAAATTTTGTCTTTTCAGATTTTGTTTTTTAAATACATGATCTATTAGAGGATGCATGAAGATAAATAGTTTGGATCGTTAATAGTATATTAAGAGTTTTACAGTTAGTGAAAATATTGATATCGAAATGTGATATCAAAAGTCTGAACTGTTCATCTTCTTACATCCACTAGATGATCATGTTTTCAAAAAAAAGAAAATTTTAAAAATGATCAATAAGAAGAATAAAGTGTAAATGACAATCGACGGTTAAATATAAATTTAAGGTTTATGGATTATAGTGTTGGATTTCGAAGCTGACCCCTTCATGAAAGTTGTAAAGCTTGTTACTATGAGTGATTGAATATTTATTTTTACATTTTTTTACACTTCTACAATAATTATTATTAATTTTATTAATTTTGCCCTCAAATAAAAAACATTATTCATGAGGGTTTGGAGGATTTTAAAAATCTAAACGATAATGTAAGTGTAACAATTATCTACTCGTGGAGGAATAATGATGAATCACGAGTGTTTATATATTCTTTCACATTTTTCATACTTGTATGTATGTCTTCTTAGTTCTTGCCTATACAAATACTATACTAGTTTATTTTAATTTTGGACAACAACATATTAAGTAAAATTTATCCTAGTAATGATAATAAGGAACTCTCATAATAAAAATAAATAATGACTAAAACGTTTTTTTTTAACTTATATAGAATAATAATACAAAACTATATATTTAATATAGAATATATTGTATATATTAATATGGCTATTGTATTTTATAATAAATCTTTTAGTAATTAAACTTTAAAATTATCAAAATATTTTTTTCTTCTTAACGGGTCGAAACAGGTTACCCACGTGTTACCTACGTGTATACCCATTAAGAACCTGTTATTAACAGGTCACTCGATAATGACTTGATTAGTTATCGTGTTGACCCGAAACCCGTTATTTTCGTGTTATGTCAAAAACTGCCGGGTCTAGTCGGCGTGTCCCATCCCACCCACCGATGCAATTCTTCGTGATTCCGAGCCTAATTTCTTCAGATTTGGGGTGGAAATGATAAGGAGAGGGTCACAGGTACTTCCCATATGGTGGTTCGGCTTAAATGAATTTGGCTTGCGGAACCCACGGATTCCATTTATTTCAACTGGGTTGGGTCACAAAACGGGTCAAGGAAGTGACCTAGTTTCTTCCCCCTCATTCTCTCTTCCCTCCTTTCCCTCCTTTCCTTTTTCTCCTATAGGTTCCTTCATTCCTCTCTCCGCTCCCATTCGGCCAACCTCTCTCTCTCTCCCTCATCGGTTGGGTAGCTCTGCCCCTTCCTCCTTTTTTTGTTTTCTTTTTCCCACAACCTCTCTACTAATATTAAACTAATAATATAATAACAAATAATTTTAAAATAATAATATAATAATTACGAGAAATATATAAAATAATAGATAGTAATCTTTACAAAAGTGCTTTTCGGATTTGTAGTTCCATAAAACCCCTATCGTAGCTTCGGTTTCGATTCAGATTACGCTTACATGATCATCATGTCAAGAACTTCGAGAGTACGGTGAAATAATAAATCGTATGCGTCACGAAAGGTGGTCAACGAAAGTCAACAATCTAGCCTCTAGGGCATTTTCACCAATTCACTCATTTAAAAATTAATAAAATCATAAAGTTAGGGACAGGTTGTTACAGCGTGCATGTAGTATCTTACTATCTTCTTGTCAGTTTTAGGGTTTTTGTCACAAATGGTCCCTGAATGTACAAAATCAATCAATGTCGTCCCTAACATTCACTACCGTACATCAATTTGGACCTTTAGTTGAGATTCCGTCAACTATTTCGTTATTATGTATGTGGGACCCATAAATATAATAAAATGGTGACACATGGATCACACAAAATAAGAGTTTTTATCGCAAATGGTCCCTGACATTGATCAAATTCCTCATTTTGGCCCTGAGTTTCAAAAATTGATAAATTTGGTCCCTGACTTTCAGTGGCGAAGCTACATAGGGGCAGTCGCCCCTTCACTCACCGAAAAACATGCCTAGGAACGAGTCTTAAGCCCCTCTAGTTCGGCCGGAAACTGGAAAACATGGTGGCTGTTTATGTTTGTTCATACTACTGCGCTGCTTACTGTGCGCAAGGCTTTTGTTTTTTTAAAGTAAAATGGCATCGTTTTACTTGCTATTTGAATAATGTATATGATTATTCATATTGATTAATTGAATTGAATTTTTGTTTATTGAATAATTTGTATGATTTTTGGTATTGATTAATTGAATTGTTAGTTTAATTAGTTATTAGTCATATTGGTATAGTCTACTCTAGGATTAAGAGTCTAATAATTTTTTTTCTTTCCATTATATAGTTACGTAATAAAACGATACTATAAGATCTTGGACATAGACGTCGAATGCTTGATTATCCACCAAATTATTATGAAGCAAATCGTAAACACTATCTCTAAAATACCCTTGCCAACCTAAATCCCACATCATGCCAAGGAAAGTTAGCGATAATTGATGTTTTATCCCTCATTGGTTTGTCATTTTTTAACCTTGCACTCTTTTAAGTTCGCACTTCCCCTCGACAATTCTTAGCTTCGCCACTGCTAACGTTCATTACCGCACATCAATTTAGTCATTCTGTTAAAATATTGTGATTACTTTTTGTTAGTGTGCTGATGTAGTCCCGGTAGTCCAATCATATGGCTCCACGTGGATTAACTATAAGAAACTATTCTTTTAAGAGTGAACCAACTGACGAGTATTCCGCGTTGGCATTTCTCTCGTATCCCACAACCCCAATTGGATAAAAAATTCAATCCAAATTCGATTAAATCGAATCCAAATTCAATTCAAATTTGATAGCATTATAACCAACTAGAGGGAATGAGGAGTGAGTTTAGGGAGGCCAAGTGCTTTACCAGTGCCATGGTACTTTATTTTTTATTTTTAGCACACCAAGATGAAGACGATGATGTCTTTTTATTCTTTTAGTTTTTGCTTTTGGTTTCTTATTTTACTTTAGTTTTAAATTTATCAATTTTTGAAACTCATGGACCAAAATGAGGAGTTTGATCAATGTCAGGGATCATTTGTGATAAAAAAAATCCTTATTTTGTGTAATCCATGTGTCACAATTTTATTGGATTTGTGGGTCCCACAAACAAACTAATAGAATAATCGACGGAATCTCGACCGAAAGTCCAAATTGATGTGCGGTAGTGAATGTTAGGGATGACATTAGTTGATTTTGAAAATAAGGGACCAAAATGATGAGTTTGATTAATCTCAGGGACAATTTATGATAAAAACCCGTTAATTTTATAACTGAGAAAAATTGTTCGTTCACAAGATGGACGATGCTTGTGGGGCTGCCGTAGGTTGTTTAGAAGTTTTATCGAGTTCTATAATGTGACAGTATACTGTCTCGTGTATAAGAAATGAGCTTGGGTGCCGATTCAAAACCAGATTTTGCGGAATTGTAGTTTTCTTCCTGTATGGTCCCTGTTAGGGTTTAGGAAATATTGATATTTGTGGAAATATCGACGTAGATATTCATGGAAATATTGATATCGATGCAAACTTTGGGAAGTTTTTAAAGAACAGAAAATGACTAAGAAACTATAAGGACACGAAATTGATTAAATATTCATCAATTAAACATACAATTTTCATAAACTTTGACATATCAAATGAATACATTGCATGTGAGTGTGTTCTTGAGATTGTAACACACTAATATGCAAAAACTTCTTAATTTTCAGAAGCATTCATGATTAGGTTCTTTAATATTTCGACGACACGGTAATTTTTTTGACCTCCAGAAATGTTAGTGGTTTAAAAAATCTATAATTTCATGAAAATGTCAATATATCAATGAACATTCATGAAAGTATCAATATCGTTGTAATTAATATTATTTAGGAATGTGATCGTATAAATCTAAAAATAGATTATGATAGGATTTTGGAGATCTAATTCTTTTATGACTTGCATTACTTGTTAAAGCCCACTTGATTAGTATACATAAGGCATAAGGCCACAAGCGAACGTATGTAATTCACAACCTTACTATAAATAAAGGCATAAGGTCATAAGAGAGCGTGTACAATTCACAACCACCAAGCTCTCTCTTTCTCTCTCTTGCCGTCCCTCTTTTACCCTCACTCAACAAATTTTCCTTCAACAGTATATCAACGAATGTTTTCATCCGTCGCCCTTCTACTGATGTGTTTCTTAAAGCTTAGTATGAGCTTTTGCTCATCTGCACATGAAAGGACGAAAGAGAACGGCTAAGATTTATGAAAAAACATGTGTGAAGAAGAATTTCCAAGCTTAGTATTGGTTTCCTTCCCAAAAGACATAAAATTCACGAGCTTACGGATCCAAGAAGCCCATGATCCAAGAGATCCTCCATAAAGTATAACTGTATATGCGTAGCTGAGCACTGACCCAAGGGACATTCCCACTTTAAGAAATTCTAGGCTCAAGAGCTCCCACATGATCTAGCTTTGCAGTACTTTTACTTGTTCTTGGTGTAATGTGTTTAATACCAAAAGATGAGGACTAGAGAACAATTTGTGTTTAGGTTTATATGGTTGAGAACAGATCGATGCCATCGATAGGCATACTAATTAAAGTACAATATGGATTGGTTTTACACTCATTCCCGATCAAAGGTAGGTAGTTAACCAAACTAAATTAGTGCTCACAATTTTTATGCTAGTGACAGTCTACACTGTATTAATCTAAATTACAGAGAGATGAATCAACTTGAATGCAAAGGGAACCATATTACTTTAACCTGTAAGGATGTGAAGGTTAAAGAGTCCCACATCGGTGAAAAGAAAAACCTTGCAAATGCTTATAAGAGGTTGGGCTATTTTGGAACCCCAACTTTCTTCATGATATCAGAGTAGGTTGGCCACACGTGCGTCACCTGATTAGTGTGTCTATATGCTAAGCTTAAAAATTCAATAAACGTGAGACGGCGTGTTGAGAGTCTCAATTTCATGTCAGGAAAAGGAGGATTCTTAATCAGTAATAAATTGGAGTGATTAGTTTTAATTAAACATAAATCATAAAGAAGGCTGCCTGCTCCTCAAAGGGACCTTAAATTACCCTTTTCGAGGGTTTTGCTTCCTTCAACTCCCTCACGACTGTGCATGATCATGGCATCATTATCCTTGTGCTACGTGTGGCAAACAGCGACACCCGCTATCAGCCTACGGGGACGTGACACACGCACAACCCTAACTCCCTTTGCGGCCTCAACGCCACCGAAACCTCCTGTGCACGGGTGCATACACACAGTCAACATTTCTATACAACAAACTTCACTCTTACATAATACTAATGGCATTAGAGTATTTTAACTCGAACTTTTGAAACTTTCTATTGCCTATTCGGTTCATTGACGATGATCACTTTTTATTTTGTTGAAAAGATTCTGAGTTCAAATCTCATAAATATTGAAAATGAAGATTAATTGTAAGTTTTTACTTACATGTATGAGATAAAATCTCAACACATATCCTCAAACTTGACATGAATTAAGCCAAATAATTACACAATACAAATTAGGCTTATTCTGATACTCCGATAGAACTAAAAACGTACCTTTGAACCAAAATCAATTAGCAATCGTTGAAGACCATAATTATATATTGGAAAATCAGAGTTTACATTATCAATGTGAGAAAATCTCTCAACACACTACATACTAGTGTGCAATGTGCACGGGGTTGTGTACTCTACACTACTTCTTTCTTAATTATAATTATTTTACCCCATATAAGAGTATAGACTGTACTATTTCATTTACATGCAACCCAACTGAGCCTTCTCTCTCTCTCTCCAACTCTGAAAGGATGAGGGAGTGTTGGAAATTTTGATGAAGCCTAAGAAGAATTGGGTCATTGGTGATGGAGAGAGCAGGATGGAAACCAAACGATGATCATCATCACATATCTCCCAATTGTCCCCGGTGTGGTTGTTCCAACACCAAATTTTGTTACTACAACAACTATAGTTTAACTCAGCCAAGGTACTTTTGCAAGGGCTGTAGGAGGTACTGGACCAAAGGAGGGTCCCTCAGGAACGTCCCCGTCGGAGGTGGCTGCCGCAGGAATAGAAGAGGGTCCAAGTCTTTAAGGCTATCCGCCACCTACACCACCAGCACTACAGAAGGTCACGCACATCACAACACAAATAAGAGTAGGGCCAGTACTTATGAGGGTGCTCATATTTCCTATGGCACCAACGTGTTGGGTGATTCCACAAGTCCCTCAGTGACTCAAGATGGGTCACATATTGATCTTGCTCTTGTTTATGCAAATTTCTTGAAGCAGAAGCCCGATAATTCAGATAGTACTACCGGATCTGATCATCAACTACCAGAATTGCCAAGCGAATTCGACCCGGCAGCTTTAGATTTTTCGAGCATGGCATTAAACATGAACAATGCAAGCTCAGACAATACTAGTACTCAGGTAATGGATGATCATTATCATCAAAATGGTCTTGTTGGGTCGCTTGGATGTCAAACTCTATCTCATGATCACTTGTCCACTGAAAATTGTAGCACCAATGACCGTATGTACTTTGGTGAATTAGACCCATTAATTCATCATCCAGAGAAGCATCATCATCAACACACAAGTGAAGTAGTACAATATGCAAGCGATTTTGGGTTGCCCCCATTGCCAGGCCAAGAGGCATTGTGGTCTACTACTTCTCAAATGATGGATTGTGGTAGTCATACAATGCAAGCTGGTACATCGCTACTAGGACATGAACTTCATAATCCAAACTCGTTAATGGGTAGTTGGAGCCCGTTTGATTTGCCATGTAACGAAACTTTCTCGAGGAGTACATGATGAGAGAAGAAATGTTGTTCATTGTTTTCATTTTGTTTTAATATACTATGAATATGATTAATTATGTATATAATAGATTGAAAATTAAGAATCACACCATGAATAATCCATAAATATAAATATGATCCTTTTACTTCAGTTTTGTGGTAGTATGTACTAATTATAAGCGTTTCATTCAAGAAAAATTAGCTGATATTCGAATTTTAAAACTCCGCTGAAATAAAATAACGACAACATATTACCAAACTCTGAAAAAATGATCATTTCATCTATTGAGATATGCATTTTCAGCATTTCAACCAATTTCCCTTCATTTAATTAAAATCCAATCAACAATTTCAATTTCCATTTTAGTGAGTGAAGCACATATGTAATGCAGATTATTCAACTAATCTAACGAAAGGTATTTCTCAATGTTATCTTTATCAGTTTAAGAGAGGATTATTACTTTGTAGCTAGCTAGAATTTCTTAGTTACTCTAGGATATCTTTTCTAAATTCATGCATTGCGCAAATGAAGCTCCTGTATAGAAGTTTCTTTAATTTGTAAGTTAGTAGACCTTTCTATTATTTGGAAGCTCCCACAGAAGCTTCTGTGGCTTAATTGTTGTTCCCCTACTCACTAAAGTTCAACTACTCGATCAATTTCCGACGAGGAAAATTATTAGGGCCAAAGCCCTACGATAATGAAAATTATTACTTGGTCAAACTGCATGTAGGACTGTAGGTTGACATGTTCCAAGTGGTGTCTCTGCCTCTTTTGAAGGGAAAAGTAGTCACTCTTGTGCCGTTTATAACCGTCATTGGAATTAAAAAGGAAAAATACATACGAAACTTTCAAATTTATTGAAAGCATGTTCTGGGTAGCCATGAAACCCCATGCAGCTAGCATGGGCAAGGTTGAAAATTTCAGAGGATTGACAATTGAAATGAGTCCGTAATAATCTCATATATATTGATGTGTGTACTAGTGGTTTACTAGGGGAGGTTGCCAAGGTTAGTTAAATATTTTTGAGGATTACATGAAATTTAGTGCAGCGCATGATCCCAGAAGCTCCCATGATCCAAGAATTTAATTAACTGACTTCCACAACCTTCTTCCAGCCGACAAAAATCTAGTTTACAGTGCCTGCAAAGTTTGATCAAATCATATATTGACTTGTAATATGAAGATTAGTGCTCCCCAAATCTATCTTGCAACATTATGAAATCGCCAATGAGAAGTACACGTTCAAATATGATTTTACTTCATTGATAATGTCAACGGTAATAAAAAACTGCTTAGGAGCTAATATGAGATTTCCAGAATACTCTAATTTAAGGGGGTGTCTTGGATATATAGTTTGATGAATTTTCATAAGGTTATGAATACATGGATGTTAAAGGAGTTTACTTGACTTTCATGGAATCTATTTGGATTTTGATTGAATTATACATGACTTTTATAGTTTGTGAGACTTTTATCATAAATTTTAATAAAGTTATGTGAATTGTCATGGACTTTTTATTAATCAATTTATTAATAAAGTATTGTTATTTTTAATTTTTTCACATTATTTGAAATGATTATTATGATCATGACAAAGTGGTCGTATAAGGTGGTGGATGTGCCCATGTGGTATTTTTGGCAATATGATGGTAGTAATGGTGGCGTATTTGGTGGCAACGTTAATAGTATGGGTGAAAATAGTGGTGGCAGTGTGGTGTTGGAGTGGGACGGTAGTGATGTTGTGGTGATGATGGTGGTAGAGGTGGCAGCCATAATGAATGTGGTGTCAGTGATAGTCATGCTGGTGGTAACGACAACAATAAAAAAGTGGTCATCGGAGGTTGTGGTATGGTGGTGATGATCGTGACAAGATGGTGAAAATGGTACCATGGTGACGGTCATAAGAAGGTGGTAGTAGTTAAGGTAGTGTGGGGCGGGTGGGTGTGGCAGGGAGAGGGAGTGGGGTGGGAGTGGTAGTGGCGATGATAGTGGTGATGATGCCCATGGCAATGATGGTGGTGACGACGATGATGACCATGGTAGTGGTGGGCTAAAGAGATGGTGTTTGTGCCATAAATGAAATAAGGCATACTATAGTACTTATTTATTTTTATTTAGGCAAAGTCACACAACTCCGGCCCACTAACCTTAACGCCTAAAATTGGAGCTCAGACGACAAATTCATTTCACTCTAACCTGTGCAAGGGCTCGGACAGGTTCCTATCCGAAGTGCATCTGCCACATAGGCGACCAAAGCCTAGGAATATTTCGCCCCCGTAAATGCCTATATGCACGCGTAATCCAACACACTGATTTCATTACCGTGATCGTGCTAACCGTCTCAAGACACAACTGAAGGCCACCTACCAAAAATAATAGTCATTGTTAATGCTAAATGCGCAATCTACCCTTACTTTAGCTCAATGATATTATAAGGTTGCGCCTTCTCCCTCCCTATAAATAAAGCCTGAGGTCTTCAAGGTCGAGACCTTCATCAAGTTCAATCTCTATGATTAAACAAAAAACTTTGAGTAATTATTCAATTAACCCAACTGCTTTTCAGCACAAACCCAATTGTTCTTTAGCAAAAACTCTCTTAGCTATTCAGCTACAATCTCAAAGCTTTTCTTCAAAGCAAATACTACTTATGATCCCTAAGATATAAAACTTTCACAACTCTGCCACCTTGTGGTATGATTTAGTTGATGTACAATTCCAACCATCCTGGTTTCCTCTATGAGAAACATGTTTTGTACTAAGTCCAATCAAACACCAATCATCTCAGTAGACTCCTCTAGCATTATCTTTCCCTTCATGGACTGAATCTTACTAGATTTTTACTGATTTCTTTACATTTTCAGTCAATTACATTTAATTATGTAGATTAGCCCATCGGCCTAGAATTTACTTTTGTGAAACGTTTGTGATCTTGATTACATTTTGTTTCTCGTTTTAATTTATACTTTACTTCCATTTAATTTTTAGGCAAGTATACACGAAGCTACACTAAACTTTAAGTTCACATTTGCTCAATGAACAAAAAAGAACTTAATTGAACCAGTGTCCCACTCGGTGCACAATCATTGGTTAAAAAGTCAGATTAACGCGCAACTTTCACACACAATCAAACACAAACTTTATTTGTTGGCAACCTTCAACAGTGGCACGCCTTTTTCTCTCGAGCCACCTCATGGCACTGAGACCAAAAGCAACACTCAGGGCAAATATGTGTTGAACCCAGTCCAGACTTCGTTTGAATTTTGACACCAACAAATGATCATGGTAAGGTGGTGGTGGCGACATGGTGGTGAAGGGGTAGTCATTGCATATGGTGAGTGGTGGAGTATATTATCAAAAAAGAAATAAAAAATGAAATCCATTAAAATCTTAGGGGTAGAGGTTATGTTTGATATGCAATAAACTTACTATAAAAGAACTCAACGTTCATCAAAGTCCACGACTTTTTAAAATTCTTTAAAATCAATGAAACTTTGAATACACCTATTTTTTTTATAGACTCGCAAAAAGTCATAATTGAATACCATAAGATTTTTTGACTTTTTAGAAGACATAAAAATCCTTTTCAATACAGTGTGTCTTTTATTTACTCCTCCAAAGTCTGTATTTCCTAGATTTCAAAATCAAGTAAAGTACATCAAATTCCATATACAATACATTCCCCCACCACCTTAGTCATTAATAGGATTCCTTATTCTACAAGTATTGTAATTAATCAGTAATTCGTATGGCAACTAGAAGCTCTTCAATTAATAGTCTAATAACAAATTATATAGTTGGTATTCTAAAAATTTAATTATGACTCTTTATAATTAAGATTATTTTTCTTTATATATATATATATATATATATATATTTGACAGATTAATTCATGGATAAA
Organism: Malus x robusta; assembly: GCA_963082935.1. Taxonomy (NCBI): domain Eukaryota; kingdom Viridiplantae; phylum Streptophyta; class Magnoliopsida; order Rosales; family Rosaceae; genus Malus; species Malus x robusta. The sequence continues at coordinate 27,281,046 of OY720337.1, forward strand.
ATAAAAAACATCACCTAGTCAAATGCATGGTACCTAGTACCAATTCTATGCCTTTTATGTTAATTAGCATGTACTAGCTAAGTTATTTATAGTTTCCTCATCCATCACGCAATCGAATAATCGATCACATAATCTTTGGTGAACGACGTGAAAATTAATTTGTTTAATTTCCAACTTTCCATGGATGCGATTGTAAGTTGCAAATGCTGACCTGATCATAAGTAGTGGACTGCAACTTGAAAAATTATGGAGAAAGCATGCTTCTACTTGTCTAATAACATACAAATGTCGGGCGATCGAACTTGGATGATATCCTTGCGTCATGATATATGCAAAAGTCAGTTAATTAAGGCTTTACGATGTGCAAGCTGTTTTTGACCCCTGAGAGTAGCGAGAGGCTCAAGATTTGCATGGCTTTATTGTCACATATTATTAGTTGACCATGAGTTGGTGTTAATTTTATTTTATTTATTTATTTATTTATTTTTGAGAATTGAACTTGCAACATAGTAAGTAACGAATTAAATTATTTAATCTGCACCACATAATATGCTGGGGTTATCATCTTAAATAACTATATAGATATAATTTTTCAGCAATGGAAATAAGTGATCGAGCATATATGTTACTATATATGGGCCCAGATAAAAAATAAAAAAAACTTTAAGAAGGTGATCTATGATCATATAAATTAAAAGTTTAACCGCTAATTAGTTAGTAATTTATTACAAAATTATGCATCCATGTGTAGTCCTGAGTCCCTGATGCAAATCCTTTGTGAAAAAAAAAGAAATTAAAAGTTCAACCGCTAATTAATTAGTAATTAAAAGTTTAAAAGTTTAAACTAGATTGCTTGTTTTCAGTTTGACCAATCGGTTTTATGTTGGCATTCATCAACGGAACATGGTTTAATGTCATCGCTAAGCATGATGTCAGTAGCTACTGTGTACGCAAATGCATCATCGACAATCATCTCATTCCTATACCAAACCTCATCCAATACTGTGTAGTGGACTGAAATCTCGTGATTCTCGAGAGGTTGGTTTGTCTCGTCTAAGACATCATCGTAATCTAGAATAACCTCATGCGTTGGAACGGATGAGTGAGCAATGGTCAAATTCAAACTAGGGTCACTAGTTTGTGCCATTTTCCTCTTCTGGGGTTGTGAATCCTTTGAACCAAGGGGTCTGCCACGTTTGAGGGTCGGAGTAGATGATTGGCTAGCGCCAATGTACGGGGTTACGTAGAAGGTGTGGCCTCCCCACCTTCAGGGACGGTCCGGCCTTCCCTGGTGGGATGGTGATGTACACAGGGTGCATCTATCCTTGCAGGTGCGTTTGCAGCGGGTATATGTGATCTTGTCACCTTAGTTAGATCTAGACCTGTAAACGGGTCAGGTTTATTGGGTGTGGGTCGGGTTCAACCCGACCCGTTAAGTTAACGGGTCACCCAAACCCAACCCGTTAAGCTTAATGGGTCATCCGAACCCAACCCGTTTCAACCCGTTTCACCCGTTAACCTTTTTTTTTTTTTTTTTTTAAACACATTTCATTCGGTTTGTGTGCGTATGCTGATACAATCGGGCACAAAACAACTCACAAGTTTATAGTGGTTATTAGCTATAGCAACACAATCTCCAAAATATACTCGCGAAACGGCGAAAACCAAGCAAGTAATAGCCAATGGGCATAATTTGAATTGAAATTACCAGCATGGCATCGCTAAGTTGGCATCCTTGTAGTCCATCCTTGTGGAGAGACCATTTATTTTCAGAATTCTTCGTCTTCAAAAAACTTGGCAACCCCGTCACAAATCTCCCAATGAAGTAGTTCTTGTCATTGACAGTACTCACTCGAACATTATATTCCTATTTCGAAACAAATACATCAATTAATGTTTACATATATATATATATATATATATATATATATATATATATATATATATATATATAAATAGAGAGAGAGAGAGAGAGAGCAAACTCGAATTAAGCGAGTGACGACGGCGCCGCACTCGTTGCACTTGGCGCGGTTGAGAGCCATTTGTTTGCCACAGTTGTCGCACAGAGTCAAGTGCTTGCAATTGCTTCCATATAAATCCTTGGTCGTTTTACATCAACCACACTCAGGTCTCAGTATCAAATCGGCCGTCGACATTTTACCTCCTGCAAAACCACGTAATTTTCCCGAGAAACAAACACCGATTCAAGAGAAAATCCTAATTCCCAGGAAAACGAAATTACACAAAAGTCCTTAATAATGGGTCTTAACGGGTGGTTAACGGGTTTCGCGGGTTCACCCAAAATGACCCGTTATTTAACGGGTTGACCCGTTAACCACCCGACCCCGTTTATCACCCACCCGAATACTAATTTTAACGGGTCGGGTCGGATCGGGTTAACGGGTCGGGTGAAAAATGCCAGGTCTAGTTAGATCATTAAAAGCATCTGGCATGCTTGGAGCAATGCTCTGGAGATCTATAATTCGTCGCACTTCAGTTTCAGACAGAAAAAAGTATATTGTTTAAATGATATCTTTATTCTTCTCTCTCAGAGGAATATATATAGTTGTATAAGAGGTCCTATAAATCAGGAAACTAGAACCCCAATTATATAGGATATCAATCACATGATTACATACTCAAACAATACATCTATAATCCCTGAAATATAGCATTGACTCACGCCAACACTCCCCCTCAAGTTGGTGCATAGATATCTTTCAAGCCCAAATTGACAAGTGAGTCTTGAAACATCTTTGCTGCCACTGCATGGGTTGACACATTAGCTAACTACTCGTCTGACCTCACATATGGAATGTCAACCAACTTGACATCTAGCTTTTCCTTGATAAAATGCCTATCCACCTCTACATGCTTGGTACAATCATGTTGAACGGGATTATTAGCGAACGAGATTATTAGCTATCTCCCTAGCCACTTGATTATCACAATACAACAACATAGGTCCCTGTGGCTTGACTCCTATCTCTGTAAGAAGAATCCTCAGCCATAATAACTCACAAATCCCATGTGCCATACCACGGTATTCGGCCTCTGCTGTTGACCTAGCAACCACATTCTGTTTCTTACTTCTCCAAGTCATAATATTTCCTCCAACAAATGTAAAGTACCCTAATGTAGAGCATCTATCAGTAATATTCCTAGCCCAATCAACATCAGTGTACCCTTTGACCTCCAAATGCCCATGTTTCTTGAAAATCAATCCCTTTCCAGGTGCACCTTTCAAATAACTCAATATTCACATTACTGCAGCCATGTCATCTTTACTAGGAGAGTGCATAAATTGACTTACTACATTAACAACATATGCAATATCTGGTCTCATGAGTGACAAGTAAATCAACCTTCCTACTAGCCTTTGGTATCTTTCTTTATTTGCTAGGACCTGGTCTGGGTATATCGCCAAATGATGATTTTGAACTATAGGTGTTTCTGCTGGTTTACATGCCAACATCCCTGTCTCAGACAAAAGATCTAGAACATATTTCCGCTGAGATAAGTAAATACCATCACATCAACGAGCAACTTCAAATCCCAAGAAGTACTTCAAACCACCTAGATCTTTCATCTCAAACTCTGAACAGAGATACTCTTGTAATTCCTTCATCTCCTTTGTATCATCACCTGTAACCACCATATCATCCACGTAGATTATTAACAGGGTGACTGTACTCCCATTGCGTTTGATAAACAATGTAAAGTACCCTAATGTAGAGCATTTATCAGTAATATTCCTAGCCCAATCAACATCAGTGTACCCTTTGACCTCCAAATGCCCATGTTTCTTGAAAATCAATCCCTTTCCAGGTGCACCTTTCAAATAACTCAATATTCACATTACTGCAGCCATGTCATCTTTACTAGGAGAGTGCATAAATTGACTTACTACATTAACAGCATATGCAATATCTGGTCTCATGAGAGACAAGTAAATCAACCTTCCTACTAGCCTTTGGTATCTTTCTTTATTTGCTGGGACCTGGTCCGGGTATATCGCCAAATGATGATTTTGAACTATAGGTGTTTCTGCTGGTTTACATGCCAACATCCCTGTCTCAGACAAAAGATCTAGAACATATTTCCGCTGAGATAAGTAAATACCATCACTTCAACGAGCAACTTCAATTCCCAAGAAGTACTTTAAACCACCTAGATCTTTCATCTCAAACTCTGAACAGAGATACTCTTGTAATTCCTTCATCTCCTTTGTATCATCACCTGTAACCACCATATCATCCACGTAGATTATTAACAAGGTGACTGTACTCCCCTTGCGTTTGATAAACAATGTATGACCTGCATTCCCTTGTTGGTAGCCATATTTCTTCATTACATCAGTGAATCTTCCAAACCATGCCCTAGGTGATTGTTTAAGTCCATATAGAGCCTTTCGAAGTCTACACACTTTGCCAGCTCCATTTGGCACTTCATACCCAGGTGGAAAATCCATGTACACTTCTTCTTCCAAGGCTCCATACAAGAAAGCATTTTTCACATCGAACTGTTTCAAAGGCCAATCAAAGTTAGCGGCCAAGGACAACAAAACATGAATTGTATTCATTTTTGCAACAGGATCAAAAGTTTCTTGATAATCAACCCCCAACGTTTATGTGTACCCTTTAGCTACCAATCTTGCCTTGTATCTGTCTATGGTTCCATCTACTTTGTGTTTGATGGTGACCACCCATTTACATCCCATTGGTCTCTTCCCTTGTGGTAGTGACACCACATTCCATGTTCTATTCTTTTGCAAAGCTTCCATTTTTACCTCCATAGCTTATATCCATCGAGGGTCTCACATGGTCTCTTCCACTTTTGTTGGTATCTTAATTGCGTCTATTTTATTCACCAAGGCTTGGTACTTGGGTGATAGTCGATGAATAGACATGTATTGTGCAATTGCATATCTTACTTTTCCATTTGGAGAAAACCTGTCAGGTGGTTTCCCACGATTTTCTCTAGGGGGTAACACATATGTAGCCAAGTTATGAGTCTCATTAGATTGAGATGAACGTACCTCAGGGATATCATCGGGGACATGGGCATGTGCAAGTGGAGGATGAGGGTTATTATCTAATGTGATTGTTTTAGGCCCACCAGTCCCGTCAATGGGTTGCTCCTGCCATGATTTGTCACTAGGCTGCTCTTGTCGTGATTGCCACTACAATCAGTGGGTTGTTGCTAATCAATAGCCTGATATAATCGTGGTCCAACAGTGGGCTACTGCTTGTCAGTGGCTTGCTGTTGCCTATTTTCCCCCAGCAACAATTTCATTTGGCCCGTCTATCTCAAGCTTGGTCAGCTCGACATTAGTGGGTTACTGCTCATTTGTCGCTGCATCCCGTAAGTCCCCAAATTCCATATCTTTTTCTGTACCTAAATTCGGTTCACTTCCATTGTCTTGCCAATTAGGGATGACATCAAACCAACTATAATCTTCACTTGTATTCATCTCCCCCTAAATAGTAAAGGAGGTTTGATCGGTGAATTTTTTTTAATTCTCAGAAAATATGACATCCATAGTGACATATAGATGCCAAGTTGGTGAGTGATAGCATCGGTATCATTTTTGTTGGGCATTAAATCCCAAAAATACACAACGAACGACACAAGGATCCAATTTACTACGTTGGTTTTTGTGAAGATGCACATAAACCACACATCCAAATATGTGTGGTGATAACTGAAGTGAGGATGGTAAAGTAACATAGTCCGCAAAGGCTTCCATCGGGGTGCGGAAATTACGAACTCGGGAGGGCATTCGGTTCATGAGATAAACTAAATAGGTAATAGCATCTGCCCAATAAAAGTGGGGTGCATGAGCGCTAATGAGAAGGGCGCGAGTGGTTTCCAATATATGGCGATTCTTGCGCTCAGCCACACCATTTTGTAGTGGAATTTGAGGACAAGTAGTTTAATGAAGGATGTCGTGTTCTTGAAAAAACTGAGAAAGTTCAGAATTAAGGTATTCTCCACCATTATCAGACCTGAAAACCTTAAGCGGAATAGAATATTGGTTTCTTATCATCCAATAGAATTGTTGAAAAATTAGACCCACATTACTTTTATGTTTCATTGTATAAAGCCATGTCATTCTCGTACAATCATCCACAAAAGTAACGAACCAACGAGTTCCATGTTTGCTAGCTATTGGGGAAATACCCCACACATTGGAGTGAACTAACTCAAATGGTACTGTTCTTTTACTGAAACTCAAATGATAAGAAGCACGATGACTTTTTGCAAGAATGCAATCATTACACTGAAAATCAGAGTCTGAAACGCCGCTAAATAAAGATGGAAGCAATTTTTTCAAATAACCAAAAGAAGCATGCCTTAGTTGACGATGCCATAACCAAATTATCTTGATCTTATTGCTATGACCATTGCAGACTTGATTTACTTTGCTTGCGATCACATCATCCAGATAATATAACCCTCTCCTCTTAGTACCACGCCCAATGATCGCCCCTGTTTGGATATCCTGAAGAAGGAAAAAAATGGGAAACATTTGGACAACGCATTCTAATTGTTCGGTGAGCTGACCAACTAAAAGTAAATGATTTGATAATGATGGAACAACTAGTGTGTTATGCAGAGATAGAGATGGAGTAAAAGAAACAGAACCTACTCTTGTAACAGGTGCAACATCACCGTTAGTTGTGATGACATTCTCCTTGGACAGGGAGGTCATGTGGTGAAACAAGGATGCATCGTAGGTCATATGGTCAGTAGCCCCAGAGTCTATTATCCAACCAGAGTCGCGTGTGGTGGATGCCATAAAAGCAGTACCCATTTTACATGAATCTTCAGAATCGTCAATAATTGAAATTTGTTTAATTAGGGACAACATTGGACCGATGTCTTTATCCTTGGCTGCTGCATCCTTGTTGTGCTCTAAGTCATGATCTAAAGTCGTGTTACCCCTAGGCCCAAGCCGACTTGCTACAACAATAGCTATGCCAACCCTGCTTTAGGCCAACTTGCTGCGACAACAGTTATGCTATCTTTGTCGACCATTGGAATTTTTTCAGTGAGGTAGCCATGCTTGCCAAGTTTGAAAGCATGAACCTCTATCATCTTCGACCAACTTTCAAAATTCATGTCGCTTAACCGAAATCCAAACAGTACGCCGCTGATGTTGGTGGACTCCATCGAACTGGACATGGGTTAGATGGTAACCAACTCTCAAGTCTTTCTATTTTCTACCATCGCACCAGGTTGATCGTGATTTGGCAAGATTAAATTTTGATGTAGCTTTGATGATTACAAAGTCACAAGGGTTTTGTTTGGTTTATGGGTTCAAATTTTAAGAACACCAGGATTTGTTTTTTTCTTATGCAATCTTTTCAGAATGCACGGCTTGGGTTTGACTTGTTTTAGGGTTTGGGAAAAGACAGGCTGAAACCTGCTCTGATGCCAAGATAAAAGTATAGGGTTTAATTGATATCTTTATTCTTTTCTCTCGGAGGAATATATATAGTTGTACAAGAGGTCTTATAAATCAGGAAACTAGAACCCCAATTATATAGGATATGAATCACTTGATTACATACTCAAACAATACATCTATAATCCCTGAAATATAGCATTGACTCACGCCAACACTGGGCAGTGAATGGATCTAAATGAGACATAGTGGGGGCATACCACGATAATTTGTGGCGTTCTCCAAGAACGTTACCATGCTTATCTCCCCCTAACGATGGGAAAACTGTCTCATCAAAGTGACAATCCGCATAACGTGCGGTAAAGAGATCTCCTGTAAAGGGTTTTAAATAGCGAACAATTGATGGCGAATCATAACCAACATAGATTCCTATTTTTCTCTGATGACCCATTTTGGTACGTAGTGGTGGTGCTATTGGCACATAAATGGCGCACCCAAACACATGTAAATTTGAGACATTAGGTTCGTATCCAGTGACCAACTGTAACGGTGAATGTAGTTAGGTAGCGGTAGGCCTCAGGTGGACCAGTATAAATGCGTGCAATATTGCATAGCCCCAGGTAGACATTAGTAGTTTTGTTCTCATAACCAAAGTCTGAGCTATCAATTGAAGGCGCTTTATGAAAGCTTTTGCCAGGTCGTTTTGGGTGTGAACATAAGGTACAAGATGTTCCACATCAATCCCTACTGACATGCAATAATCATCAAAAGTCTATGACGTAAACTCTCCAGTGTTATCCAGTTGAATCGACTCAATTGGATAATCAGGGTGGTGAGCCCTTAGCTTAATAATTTATGCTAGGAGTTTAGCAAATGCAATGTTGCGTGTAGACAACAAGCAAATATATGACCATCATGTCGATGCATCAACCAACACCATAAAATATCTGAATAGTTCGTATGTTGGTTGGATAGGTCCATAAATATCCCCTTGAATCCTCTGAAGAAACTTAGGGGCGGTTGCGAATAATCTTTGTAATCGAAGGTTGAGTATTCAACTTCCCTATAGAGCACGCTTTGCATGGCAGGGATCTAACATATGGAGGTAACCGATGCCCACGAGATGTTTTGAGGATATGGCACATCATTTCATGTCTAGGATGTCCCAAATGGTCATGTCAAAGCAGCAAAGTGCCTTGGAACTCAGGCATAGGGTCGGCCACATGGTGGGCTTCTATGCCGCAATGGTTGTGATGTATAACCCATTCGGGAGATGTTCCAACTTCTTGTAAATACGCTTCTGGGCATATTTATACGAAGTGATACAAAGAAATTTAGAACCATTATCTTCAGTGGTTTCAACATGATATTGATTATCTCGAATATCTCTAAAACTCAGCAACGTTCTTCCGGAGCGTGGAGAATAAAGTGGCTCTTTAATGGTTAAGACGGTATCATTGGACAACATGATACCTGCCTTTCTGTATCATTCAATCAGGTTGGATAGCCTGAAAGGGTTGTCAGAGGTGCTTTTTGGGTATAAAGTTAGCAAAATAGTGTCGCGCACGCAAGATGGTGTGCGTGGTAGCACTATCAGCAAGACAACTAATTTCCCTACTAGACATACCTAGAAATAAATTGATTGAATTGGGCACATGCATAAATATAAGTCCATTCATTCAATTAAGCAATTCAAGAAATAATATCCATAAAATACAATCCATAATTCAAAACAAACCAAAACCAAACAAATTATTCCAAATACTTAGAAAAATTGTTCAAAATTAAACCATAAACCTAGAAAAATAGAGGAGAAAGGCCGGCCACTCCTAGTGGGTTTGACCACTAGGGGTAAACACCCTAAAAACATGTCTAATTTATTTTTCCATAGGCGCTAACGCCTCCTGAAAATCTGATATCACCATGGATGTAGTAGCATCTTCCGGATGATCCACATGTGCAAAGTTAGACTTACGACGGGAATGATACTTGGCAATAGCCTCGTGGTTAGCTTGGCATACGCATGACCAATGATCCTTTGATCCACAGCGGTAACACATGTCCCTTTCAGTGGAAACCAGCTGAGTGGTACCTTTTCTTTTATTCTTGAAGGGTGGGGCCGTGGGTGCAAAGGGTGGACGCTTTTAGGTCATATTTCATCCCTTAAGGCAGAAATTTTGTTGACCTTAGGCCCGTGGTTAGGCTTACCACCCATTACCATGGCCACGACAATTCTTTCGTCATTTGTGGCTGCTAGAATTGGTCGCATGCACTTCAAGCGCGACGTTTGAGCCAGTCGGTCGAGCTTGATAATTCTTCATCAAAAGATGGTTATGCTTTTCAGCGATAAGTAGTACAGAGATCAAATTCGAAAACTTGGTGAATTTTTGTGCCCTATATTGTTATTGCAGGATAATATTGGTGGCATGGAAGGTCGAATAGGTATTATTCAGGAGATATGATTCAGTAAGTTCCACTTTATAGAACTTTGGTAGTGATCAAATTCTACAAACTTCAGAGTTGTATTTATTCACGGACTTAAAGTCTTGGAAGCGAAGATGCTGCCTGTCGTGTCTTGCTTCAGGTAAGTATATGTCTTTCTGGTGATTGAAACGGTCAGCTAGAGCAAGCCAGAGGGTGAGTGGGTCCTCCTCAGTGAGGTACTCAATTTGCAGAGCATCATGAATGTGTTTTCGAATGAAGATCATTGCAGTAGCTTTCTGAGCTTTGTCGACAGGTTTATCATTGATAGGTGCCTTAATGGTGGCTCTAATACCCTTTGTAGTAACTTTCTGAGCTTCGTCGACAGGTTTCTTCCAGATACTTCTAGAGCGGTGAAATTGAGCTTGTTTAAGTTCAACATGTCTCAAAAACAGAGGGTACAAAAAAACGTGATTAGTCATATGGTGATCCATAGACATATATCGTAGAACATTCGGGTTCTATAGACATGTATTGGTTTAATTTACGCATGAAAACTACAGGTTTCATGTGGTAAGTTTTGAATGAAAACTTCAGATTTCAAAGCACTAAATATGAAACGACAGGTTCAATTTGAGTTTCTTCGGGAACTCAAGTGTAAGAGCTTCATTACTATGAAAGTATGTCAACAGTTCAAAGTATAAAAATAAATTATTGAATCGATAATGTCTGAAAGTGATCTTTATGTCAATAATTTTGGATTTAATTATCAGATTAATGGACTGTAGGTCACTTTTAATTAATTCAATAAATAGGGACCAAACATGGTCGATCGTGTAAGAAAAATAACATGGGAGAAAGGCCTTGTGGGTTTGGCTACAGGAGTGTTGGACTCGGGGAGGGCTGCAGGCCTTGGGTTGAGAGGGTTTGGGGAGCTCAGCAGCCAAGGCTGCTGGCTTTGGGTCGAAACTGGTACATAGGACAGGCCTAACAAAAAGCTGGCCTTTTAAGTTGGTCTGGGGAAGCCCAGCAAAGTTGTGTTTCATGTTTTGGGTCCGGGGCAAATTAAGCCCAGTAACATAAAGTTGTTGGTGAGTGGGCCGAGACTAGGACGAAGCCCAGTGAGCATATGGGTTGCTGTAGGTGAGCCAGATCATGTGCAACAAGGAAGCCCAACGCTCAGGGCTGTTGGAATTGGGCCAGGGACTCGGCACAAAGGGCTAAGAAAAGGCTGCAGGTTCTTCTTGGGTGGGCTAAGGGACTTAAGGCCCTATAAAGCTAAGTAGGTCGGAGGCCTAGGGTCCTGGTCAATGCAGCAAGGCCTAAATGGATGCTACCGTGAGGTCCAAGGTGTCTAAAATGACATCGTGCCATGTTATGCTCCATACGGCTGGGCTTTAAGCCAGGGGTGGTGGCTCGGCGAAGCCACAGTGGTGATGCGGCGGCGTTGCCACATGTTTCCCAATTTTTTTTCGACATCCCTAGGGTTTGAAAAACTCTAAATTACTTCTAATTTATTAATATGCTTTGACTCACAATTCCACATAGCAAATTAATTGCATAATGCATGAAACATATACATATATATATTGACAATCAAATGAAACATATACAATATATATATCGTAAGGAAATATAAACATAAAGGGGTTCATGCATCATGGGGAATGTTTTCATGCTTCGTGGACGTTTCAAATATCTTCATTTATTTTAAGTGTACCAGATTAGCAGAAAACAAAGAATAGCCTTTGAATTGTATGGAAGATAGCCTCCTCCTACAATCCGTCAAGTCCTCAGCTTCTGGTAAGAACGTGCTGGTAACGTGTTGTAGGCCTATTTAACTAAGATATCTAAAGGTTTAGAGAGAGGGAGGCCGGTGGTAGTGAGAGAGGTAAGACATAGATTTAATTACGAGGTGTGTGTTGTATCATCCCCATTGTGCCTTTATTTATAGTTGTAGGATAGGTAAAAACCTTACCCTTTAGGATTACAACTCTTAATAGGTAATCAACTCCTAATATGAATATAAGAGATATTCCTAGATCTACTAGGATTTACACAATTACATTCCTATTCTAAATATGATTGCAACAGTTTGGTTATTTTGCAATAATTCTCATTAAAAATCTTTGTTTTCATTTATTTCTTCTTTTGTTTTGTTGTTTTTAACTTCTGGTCCACCATTCCCCATCTATTTCTTAATTTCTTCTCTCAACTCTTAGTCGAATTAAGTGATGAGTAGCTAGTGATTGCGGTTCGTAATATCTTCTTCTAACTATCTTTATCTTACTCTATAGCTTACTCTATGATTGTAATTTCACTTTATCTTACTCTTTCTATTGTTCACTCCACTTGAATCGGTTCGATTCATGTGGTGACAAGTTCGATATACCAATTTATTATAGTTAGTTTACTGTGTGCAAATCCTCATCTCTTTGTGTAAATATATTGCTTTATAAAAAATAAACAAAAATATGATAAATCTATGGTGCGTATTAGAAATTAAAAAAATAGAGCTTCACATTTCTAAAATGACCCCTTATATATGTGAAGTAGCAGATTCACCACTACTTGTGTCCACTGCATAATATTTCTTACGATCTGAATTGATCATTTTAAAGTGATGTCATCGCTGCAACAATTCACTTCAATTGGAAAGTATTTAGTTATCTAACTATACTTGGGTTTTTTTTTTTTTTTTAAAGGGACAATTGATGATAAGTCACGGTTATCCACTTATTCCGGAGGCTGGGAAGACTTATAGGGGCATTTCAACCTTTCCCTGGCCACATTCAAGCAAACTCACCAACTTGGAGTTTCAATCCCGGGACTTCCTTGCTTTTTGTATTTTGGCAGCCGAAATCCATGCCCTTACCACTGGGCCACTTGGATTTTGACTTTGGCCAAATAGTTAGACAAATCACAATGTTGTAGATGATGCTTTAGCACAATGGGGAAAAACAATCATATCTAGGTATTCTGGTGCAAGTTTGATCTCCACCGATTTCCTTCACCCAAACAACTAACAATTTAACTCACTACTAATATCATTTGTCAAAACAAAAACAAAAACGTAGGTGTCAAACAATTCCCAGTTGACCTCAATTTTCTTTAACTTTAATCCCACTTATTGAGGTAATTGATTTTCTATGATCCATAAATAGGAAATTTGAAAATTTCCTTTTCTAGAGGCTTGAAAAAGTCCTTTTCCCTCTTATTACCAAACTCTCATAATTTTTTTTCTTTTTTACGTGTCAAAAAACTTAACTAATCCTAATTGCATTGAAATTTTTTGTTTAGTTTCTATTGCTCCTGACCCCCTCAAGAGCAACTCGACCTCATCTCGACGCCCTTGAATAATATAGCAGCAAGTAAATATAACACTCAAGACAAGAGAAATGATTTGACAAGCATATGAGGTGTCGTCCAAGGATCTCGAGAAATGAAGAATAGGCTAATGGTTTGCATGCAATTAAAACTATAAGAAAAATAGTCTTTTACTTTCTTCCCACAAAAAAAAGAAAAAGAAAAAAGAAAATTCAAGCTTTTACGCGTAATTTTTTTTTTTTCAAATTTGAAAAGAAAATTTCTTTTTGAACCTCGAAAAAATAGCACTTTTCTAAATTCCTAGGCATAATCAAATATTTTAAACATAAATTTTAAATTTGGTAAATATTGAATTTTATAGGATACATAAAACAAACAAAAAAACTCTAAAGGGCCATCAATTATATGCCCTAAACAATTAACTATGACAATTTAACCTTAATTTGACTGCATTAACTACATTGGGGAAGTAGCAGAGATGAACAATTATAAAACCAAAAAAATGAAGTTTTACAGGGAGAAGAGAAATGTGAGAAAAAAAATGAATGCAAGTTTTGTATTGAACTCAATGATCTAATTTTACTATCTTACAATAGCTATATATAGCTGACTAGAGGACTAACTCATAAGCTTTGAGTAACAAACTCTAACTAACTCTTTCAACTAACTATTACATCATCCAATCCTTTACAACTGTTTTGATGAGCTGGCAGTGATGAGTTGGTAGTGATATATTCAACATCCCCCTCAATCTCAGATAAAGGGACTGAAAACATAACCTTCACAAAAAATCTTGAATTAAGCATTTCGTCAAACACTTGAACTGCATAAAGTTGTAAACTTTCTTCCACATCGGAAAACAGATCAGGGATCAAAGTCTCAAAAAATATAATTCAAAAAGGTGATTAGAGAACACCACCAAAAGGAAAGAACTATATCGAAGGCACCGAAGAAAATGCACCATAAATTGATGACCGGGTGTTATTCCTAACATGGCACCATGTCCGGAGCAAAACCCATTTCCAAAGCAAACCCCAAGTTGTAGACCACCATCACGAGCCCCTCCAAGATGAAGGCATTCCACTGGATCTATGAATTTGCATGAAAACCTATTTTCTTTCCTAGTTTCAGGAGGTGAAGAACTCGATGAAAATCTAAAAAAAAAAATTCCGAATTGAAGAACCCAAAATTCCCACTTCTATTTGACGATTGCGGAAGCACATAAGAAATTAACAGAACCCACTAACTAACTGCATTTAGATTACACCACAATTTCAAAGACCCATATATCACCAACAATCTTTATGCAAAATCCAGAAGGAAAATTTACCCAGTAATTACAGAACAATTACAAAAGCACTGAAGAACTTAATGGAAGAGAAATAAAACTAGAAGACGATGAAATCTTATGAAAAATAGAACCACTAGAATCCATGGCGCGAGCCTAGTGGCTTTGATACCATTTTAACTACATTGGAGAAGTAGAAGAGGTTAACAATTATAAAACCAAGAAATAAAGTTTTATAGAGAGGAGAAATGTGAGAAAAAAAAATGAATGAAGGTTTTGTATTGAACTCAATGAACTAATTTTACTATTAGTTTACAATAACTATATATAACCGACTAGAGAACTAATTCATAAGTTTTGAGTAACAAATTCTAACTAACTCTTTCAACTAACTATTACTTCATCTAATCCTTTACAACTATTTTGATGAGCTGGCAGTGATGAGTTGTCAGTGATTTATTCAAAAGAAAGCACGCGATCATGAAGCATCGTAGAAATCACATGAAATACATATAACACTCGTAAAATTGTTAAACATGCATGCACCAAACAAATCTGATCATGTCTTCCTCAGCAATGTGTGCTTTACAACTCAGCATAAACTACAAAAGAATGAAAAAAAAAGAATAAAAATAAAATAAAAATTCCAAGACAAGTGTATCTCATGATATTAGTTAAAGTCCCAGTTGGAAAGACAATCCACCTATCATTGGAACTCAATATATGGTCCCCGTTCATTCTAATGAAACATAAAATAATATACATGCAGAATTACAATTTTGTTTTGTATAATGCTTTAGCTTTTCGTAAAAAGGGAAAATGTCTAAGTTCATGCATATGGTACAATCCAATCCACTCTGCATGTGGTCAGCTTCAACATGTCTATCGTCAAGCCAGTATGGTAGCGGATGAATTAGCCACGCTTGGTCATGTGAAGCCTAAATGGTTTTTTTTCGGATTTTCTCATTTTCTTTTTGTTGTAGCTTGTAAAATTAAGTTTGACATGAGGCACTTAGGGATCTCAAGGGCATTCTGAAAAAAAAGTTGAGATTATATCATAAAACTAATTGACAATATAGATAGTAGTATAACTTTTTATAAGCACATGCAACGTTCATCCTCCTATCAATGTGAGATTCATTCTCAATACGCCCTCTTATGTATGGAAATTCTTTTAGCCTAATATGTGGACAACACAAATAAAGGAGGTAACATGGAGAGTGTGTGGCCATTTGGCTTCATATGTGGGACAACCTGCTCTAATAGAAAGTTGAAGTTCTACCATAAAACCAACTGGAAATATGGAGAGTAACCCAACCTCTTATAAGAACATGTAAGGTCCCTCCTCTAATCAATGTTGGATTTATTCTCAACACATTATCGTTGTAAGTTTTCAGTTTATCTTTTGTTTAAAAAAAATCCAATCTAATCCAATTAATGCAGTTAGTTTCATACTTTGTTTTATGGATCGTTTCATAATTCTTTTGATCTGATATGAATTAAAATTATAGAAATTATAATCTTTGAAACGTCCAGTACATTGTATAATCAAAAAAGTTTTTTGGGCAGTCTAATATTATCATATTATTCTCACTTAGTACTACAGTCCAGTGGTATTTCTCTTTACTTGTAAGTGAGAGGTCTTAGGTTCGATTATCGTCAAAGACGAATTTAAACTACATTATTCTTAGCCTATTATGAGACTAAGCCCACTCTCTCCTCCTTAATGTAGATAATACCGTTTATTAGAAATAAATCTGTCCTCATATTATCTAGGGTCATTAAGTTTGATTAGAAGACTTTAATTTAATAGCTAACAAATAAATTGGATTACCAAATATTCGATTGATCCTACCAAGCAATGACCATAACAACCGGATACATATATATGAATGGGACTTAACTTAATGTGAAAGCTTGTTGCAGAAAAGAAACATGGAAAGTGAAAAAGGTTTAAGAAATACGACAAACAAAGGAAAATAACGAAGAAAAACTATGATAAAAAGGAAGTTTCTGTGTGCTGCTGTGCACCGAAACATGCCATGACCTACATGCAGTGTTTTAAAAACTCTCACCTAGCGCCTAAACGTGATAAAAAAAAAAATTCTGTGTGCACCGAACCATGCCATGACCTACAGGCACTATTCTAAAAACTCTCACCTAGCGCCACCTAGGCATCGTTTAGGTGCTAGGCAGTTGACCACCACTCCGATTCATTCTTAAACGTTTGAAAATTAAGAAATGACATTTAAACCTGCTTAGGTGCCCTCCTAGACCGCCTAGGCGTCTTCCTAACCTACCCAGACACGCCTAGGTCACGATTCTCACTTAGGCAGAAAAGATATAATTTTCATTTTGCATTTTATTTATTTTTTCAATAAATTATTAGAGAGGTGTTGAATACTTAGATGAACACACATTGAATGCTTGTTCCTCATGTTTTCATTATATTCTAATATTTTATAATCTATATGTCATTCTATTTTGCAGTTTTGTCATCCTAATAGAATTATGTATTTTTTAAGTATAAACAGACATTTATTTATACGATATATAATATACTTAAATCCGCTTAGGTCTCGGCCTAATTGCCTAGGCGCTACGCCCCAACCTGCCACCAACTAGCGTCTAGCAACTTTTAGAACCTTGCTTGCAGGTCTTAGCTGCATTTTCCTTTCTACTGAGTGGAAGGTAAAGTTTCCTTTTTTCTTTTTTTTTTATGTGTTCTCTTTTGTATATACTTAGGTGGCCGCTGAATTTTTTTTATTTTTATCCACACACATCTTTTTACTTCCCACACATTCTATGTTGATTTATGTTCTTTTTATTTGATTCAACGATAAAAAATTTAGGAGTGGTGTGAGAGGTAAAAAGAGGTGCGTAGATACCACCACCCACTCACTGGGTTTGTACATCTACTAGATAGAGGGAAATTAGTACAATAAACATATTTTTGTTGAAAACCTAGTCCATTTGAATTAGGGTTTTTTAGGTTTTGTTTTATAGAAATATAACTTGTAGTTTAATATAAGAATAAAGTTAGTCACAATATAGTCTCTCACGGATTATGTAGCCGTCTCGGGAATTTGTTGTGTTCTCTTTCTTCAATTAATAAAGTTTTATTCATAATTTTATTTTTGGTTTGAACCACATTATTGCTAGCCCATTATGAGGCTAAGCCCACCCCTACCCCTATAATATCGTTGTTCAAAAAAGAAAACAAAAACTATTTTGACATCAATGCATAAATGATCAATATTTATTATACCGTCATTATATATATCATTATTGTCGTTATATCATCGTTGAGTCGTCGATATGTGATTAATATGTCGTTATTACTGAAAATGATCATTTCTACCAACTCAATGTCAAAGTATGTTTGTTGTAGCTGTTTTCCTTAAAGAAAATGCATCTAATTAATGTCTTAGCAATATCTATTCCACACTATGTATACTTAATTACATGCAAAACGTACTATGCTAGTTAATATATAAAATATTAATGTTTGACTTGTGACATGATGTTCTAGAATTTGATTTCAGGTAACGTGCCACGTATTTAAAAGGTGGAGGTGACGTGTCCGAAGAATATGACTCGGTATCGACTTATTGCTTTATACAATGGCATTTATAAGGTGCTTTCGAAAGTGCTTACAAACAGGTTAAAGTGAGTGATGCCAAAGGTAGTAAGTGATAACCAATCGGCATTTGTGGCAGGGAAACATATACATGATAATATCTTTGTAGTGCATGAGATTTTACATTCCCTAATGCACCAAAAAAAGGAGGACATGGTGGGTATGGCTATAAAACTGGATATGGCAAAGGCGTATGATCAGGTAGAATGGGAATTCTTGCTTGCTATGATGGCTAAATTGGGGTTTGCGCTGATGTTTTGTTGGTGGATTATGGAATGCATTTCATCAGCTTCTTTCAGTATTATGGTGAACGGCAACCCTACGAGATATATCCTCCCACAAAGGGGGTTGAGGCAAGGGGATCCAATCTCCCCATATTTGTTCCTTATTTGCACTGAAGGGTTTTTTTGCTCTAATTCGGAACGGTATGGAGAGAGGTGCGTTGCATGGGTTTAAGGTGACACTTAATGGAGTACCGATATCGCATCTCTTTTTTGTGGATGATTCGGTATTGTTTTGTGATGCGCCAATGGAGGAAGCGCAAGGAGTAGTGGATGTGATGAAGACTTATGTGGCCAGGTTTGGTCAGAAAATCAATATGAGTAAGAGTTCGCTTTCTTTAGTTTAAAGGCTACGAAAAAGAATAAGAAAAAGATAGAAAGAACTCTGAACATTCAGAGCAAGGAGGGCTTTGGGAAGTATTTAGGGCTACAAGCAGACTTTGAGCATTCAAAGAAAGTTGTTTACGAGGAGGTGAGGGAGAGAATTGAATCTTGCATGGTGGGGTGGGTTGAGCAGTTTCTATCTCATGCAAGGAAGGAAATTCTTATTAAGGATGTGGCTATGGCTTTGCCAAACCATGCCATGAGCTGTTTTAAACTCCTATTGGTGTATGTAGGGACATAGAGAAAGCCATTAGGAACTATTGGTGGAGGGGAAATGACTAGCGGAATGGGGTCCACTGGGTTGCTTGCGATAGGTTAATGAAACAAAAAAGGAATAGAGGGTTGGGTTTTGTTTGTACCATATTTAGGGCCTCTGTATTTAGACCTCGTATAAATACTCGGGGATTCAAATGTAATTATGTAATAAATGAAGGGGCAAATATGTAATAAATGAGAAGCCTTTATTCTATAAAAGGACTTCTCACTCTCCTCATTAGGGGAGGTCAAGGTTTAGGCCATGGGAAGAGAGAAAACATCTCAGAGAGGGAAAACACAGAAAATAGGCCAGAGAGCACACTGCCTCTAGCCTTCTTGTATAGTCACCATTCAGAGTGAAACAATATCAAAATCAGTGTGGATGTAGCCCAAACATTGGGGTAAACCACAATACATCTTGTGTTCTTTACTTTCTTGCAGATTCACGGTCGGATTTACGTTGTTCCAAGACCTTCCGCTTTTGTGCATCAACATTTGGCACCATCTATGGGAAACGACACGAAAAACTATGTCGGTCTTCTCTCAATTTTTCATACCTCCACCGTGAATCTACAGAAACCCAAGAACCAAACAACCCAACACCCACACTCAAACACACACCCTCATTTCTTCTTGAAGCTCATTATTGTCTTGCTACGTCTGTTTGTTTACAGTATCCACACTACATTAATCAGAATGTGTTCTTGCAAGCTCTCAGTGAATATGGTGCCTTTTTTTTTCATAACTTCTCTGATGGTCATGGCTGCCTCAGCTGGTAATTTCTACCAAGACTTTGACATTACATTTGGCGCTGGACGTGCCAAGATACTCAATGGAGGACAACTTCTCACGCTCAACCTTGACTAGGCTTCAGGGTCTGGTTTCAAGTCAAAAAATGAGTACTTATTTTGAAGGATTGATATGCAGATCAAGTTGGTTGTTGGGAACTCGGCTGGAACCGTCATTGCCTATTATATCCTCCTTTCACGTCTCGAAGACGCCGGCCTTGAAGACTGCGCCCTCTCGCCAGACTCCATCAAGGAAGCTTTCCTCAAAGCAGCAACGACCGTCAAGTCGCGCACCACTCTGATGTTCACCTTAGACGAAGACGAAGAAGCGAGACCTGAAGGAGATTGCGGGCATCTGCTGGTTAGTAGCTTCAGTTTTCAGCAAAAAATTACAGAAGATGAGGCAGAAATAGGAGCTAAAGAAGCGGCGGAACGGCTGCGGGTCGGCCACACTGCCAGTGGAGAAGCCGATCGGGAGACAGTTAAGAGAAACCTAGTTGGAGATCGCCGATTACAGCTTTGGCCGGCGTTCCTGCAACACGAATCCAAGTTTTTCGCTTGACGGGAATAAAGGAAAAAGAGGACGGAGAAAAGAACTTGGATAAGTATACTGACCTTTTACAGCTGGAGTACACTGACCTTTTACTAGGGTTTGCGCTACTCACCCATGCTGTAAACCTGCAATGCAGCAGAAAAAGAAAAAGACTTATGTTGAGTGCAGGAAGCTTTATCAAAAGCTACAAGACCACCAAATTCAAAAGAAATATAAGATGCCTTTACTTTTGCTTTTGGTGTCAACCACTCTCACAAAGGAAAAAGAAAAAAAAAACTCAAGATGCAGAGAGTAACTTGTGTAAAATAGGGTGGAGATGGTGTCATATATATAGGCTCCCAGGATTGTACTTTCAAAGTATAAGAGACCATGCCTGCTAACCAAGCCTGCCTCCACGTGAAGGTTTCCTCCAACAGCTGGACCGCTGAGGTTGATGTGAAGGGAGAAATCTCGCTGTTGCCAAGTCCCAACAATTTTTTTGAATGATGTGATTTACTTTTCTTATTTTTTGGAGACATCTGTATAACCCCACCATAGGGTAATCATAAATAAAGAAATAAGGCAGCATGCCAAAAAATAAAAAATAAAAAATAGGGCCTTCGCATTTAGACCTCGTATAAATACTCGAGGGACTCATACGTAATTATGTAATAAATGGATGCGCAAATATGTAATAAGTGAGGAGCCCTTATTCTATAATAGGACTCCTCACTCTCCTCATTATGAGAGGTCAAGGTTTAGGCCATGGGAAGAGAGAAAACATCTCAGAGAAGGTAAACACAGAAAATAGGCTAGAGAGCGCAATGTCTTTAGCCTTCTTGTATATTCACCATTCAGAGTGAAACAATATAAACATCAGTGACGACGTAGCCCAAACATTGGGGTGAACCACGATACATCTTGTGTTCTTTACTTTCTTGCAGATTCACAGTCGGATTTTTGTTGTTCCAAGACCCCTCCGGTTTTGTGCATCAACATGTTTCAAAGATATACAATGCTTCAACCTGGCTTTTCTGGCAAAGATTAGGTGGCGTTTAACCAAAATTCGAAGTGTCTCTTAGCCAGTGTTTTGAGAGAGCAGTATTTTCCAGGTAAGAATTTTAGGGAGGCAAGTGGTGGGCGAAGAACGTCTTGGGGCTGGAAAGGTATTTTTGAAACACGTAAGGTGCTAGAGAACAACATTAGATGAAGAGTGGGAGATGGTGCGAGTATAAACATTAGAGATGATCCTTGGTTTCCCAAACCTACAATGTTTATGGTTCGGCCTCGAGAGAGTATGCAAGCAACAATGGTGAGCGAACTTATTGATATGGACCTAAAGGCTTGGAACAAAGACTTAATCTTGGCAAGGTTTAATCGTGATGATGTGGCACCAATTCTTAGTATTCTGATAAGTAGAATGGGATGTCGAGATAAGCTGGTGTGGTACCACACATCTAATGGGGTATACATGGTGAGATCTAGCTATGGGGTGGCATGGAGTCTTATGGAGAATTGAGCCCTGGGGAAGAAGGGATGGGGTGCAACAAGCAGAGTGTCGGAACATAATCACATTGTGGAATAGGATTTGGTGTCTGGAGGTTCCTAATAAAATGAATTTTTTTGTATGGAGGTGCTGCAACAGTGCTTTGGCGGTCCGTCAAAACTTACAGCGGTGACATATAAGGGTGGATAATGTCTGCGGGGTGTGTGGTGAGGTTTATGAGTCGGAAAACCATTTATTTCCAGTGTGAGCTCAGTCATTTTTTTTGGTTTTGTTCTCCACTTCAACTGAATTCTTTTGATTTGGAAGGTGCTGATTTCCTGGGAAGTTGGGAGAAATTCTGTAACCGGGTTAGGGGTATGGAGAATGAAGTGGAGATCATGCAGGAGTTTGTCTTTGGGTTATGGCGACTGTGGAAAAATAGGAATGAGGTGGTGTTTAATGGTGTTCATCGACAACCCTTAGAGGTGGTGGAGGCATGGAAGCGGAACATTGCTGAATTCAGGGATGCAAAGGCACATGAAGGCATGAAGGCATGGGGATGTGTCCAATGGTGGGGCGGGCATCTATAGAACCAGTGCGTAGGGGAGTGCAATGGAAGCTGCCGATGTTTGGGACTTTAAAGGTTAACTCTGATGCTGCATGGTGCAAGGAATCGATGCGTGCAGGGGTGGGTTGGGTTGTTTGTGATTTTGCAGGGCTACTGTAGGCTGCGGGAGGCCTGGGTGTGCTGTTTAGTCACTTTGCTACTGCGACTGAAGCTATGGCTATTCGGGATGCGTTGGAATTCTATAGTATGCATGGTTTTGATACACTAGTTGTTGAATCTGATGCAAGGGTCATTATCCAGATGTTAAGGAATGAGGTGCAGTATGATAATGGTCTTGAATGCATACTTGGTGACATTGAGGGTCTGGTGTAAAGTATGAGGTCTGTGACTTTTGCCTTTATGCCTAGAGAGAGCAATAGTGTTGCTCGCTCGGTGGCTAAGTTTGTGTTTAAGGAGAGGAAGTCTTTTTGTATGGGACTGTATTGGGCCGGAGTTCTTGTTTAATATCTTGGCACAAGATATTAATCTTTCTATTCGATTATAATAAATTTATCCTTTGGAAAAAAAATAAACTTATATGTTGGATTTTTTTTTCACAAGTACAAACTTAATTATATGGTGGTTTAACTTATACGTTTACAAGTATTCACGTTATAAATTATATATCACATATACATATAATAGTTTTCTTTTTATAATTGGAAGTCAAGCACAAGATGGGTTGTACTTTGTTTGCTAATTAAGAAGGAAGTTTGTACCGGTGGTGTTTGTACATGTGGTATTATTTATGTTTGTTTGTGTTATGGCCAAAAAAACGTTTACCTTGTTTGTGCAAATTACCTCCCGACTGAAAAATTGATCACTCCGAAAAAATATTCTCATAAAACTTTACCGTTTTCTTTAAAAAAAAACAAAAAATAAAAAACAACAAAGAATATAGCTATAGCTTATCCGGAGCTATAGCTTATCCCGAAAAAAAAAAGGGACACAACAAAATAGAAGTGATCCCATTGTTAATTCATTACATACATACATATATATATATATATATATATATATATTTTATATAAACGATGGGATATTTTACATTAAATTATTAAGATTAAATTCAAACGTGAGCGCAAAGAGATGAGCATGTTATTTTAGCTAATTTAACTACGTCTACCGAGAACACGGTATCACTAAAAGAATAAATAAAGAATTAAATTATGAGTTTATAGAATATGGTCCACAAAGATGGGCAATTAATTAATTGTGTAATGCACTTGCAAGCAGATATGACTGCTTTCTCTGTCCGGCTGTCTTTTTTGAGCGAGTCTATAGGACTTCCTTATTTTACTTAATCCTTTCATTTTCGGTTGGTTCCGGTGCTGGACCATCTCTCAATCAATTTGACATGAACAACGGACCCAGAACTGCTAAAAGTATGGAAGCTTAATATAATCTTTGGATTTCTCTTCCCAAAACGACTTAAATAAAAAAATTTCTAAAACAAGAGTTTGATCTAGAAATAGTAATATCCTAAAAGTTCCAAATGTATTGAGCAATTAATGGTATTCTGATTTCCCAAAAAGGCAGAACCAGATAAGAAATTCATAGGAATGCGATCAAACATTTGTGGAACTGTAACCCATGCCCATTAATCTGTATATCTGTGTTGTAAAACCAACCAAAAATCAATTATGTACACAAAAAAATGGAAAATTACTAAAAATAGAGAAAGTCACAATTCTTTCTTTCTCAAGATGGATAAGAAGAAACCAAATTGCTTGGTATACAAGTAGAATTCTTCCATGTCCTTGCATGCAATTTTAAGATCTCTCTAGCCTTCTCCTTGGTCTTGCTCCCACTATCCACTTGAAGAACTAAGCATAGCTTCGCCACAATACCTAATTGCATCATCTCCTGCAAAACATTCGACGTCGGGGAAAACTTGCAAATGGAGAACAAAATCTTCACTGCCCTCTCGCTCGCCACCTTCGAGACCCTCATTATCTTCTTAGACACCACGGCTAGTCCTGCGCTGTGGGTAAGCAGTTCTGCGCGGCCTTCCGCACAGCTGCATAGCATGTCAAGCACCAAGAGTGTCATTTCCAAGGTTCTCCTATCGGAAGAAGTATCCAGAAGAAGCTCAATCAAGACCATAACCGCCCCGGATTCAACGGCTTTGGTTCTGTTTCGTCCCCATTGACAGAACTGGATCAACAGTTGCAATGTGGCTTTTGAGGCCTGTTGTGAGATTTGATCATTTAAGACCTGAACAACTTGGACGAAGAATGCAGGTTTTACGTTTGTCATCCTCATCGAATCAGCAACCTCGAACATTGATCTCAACAACATCACAGCGTACGTGCGAGACTCGTCGCTCCCACGTTGCATGAGTTTGATTAAGGCCTCGACAAACTCACCCTCTTTGCCTATTAGGGTTTTGAGAACATCTTCACTAAGATTTAGGTTATAGAGGATGCTCAAAGCTTCTTCGTTTTCGACATTTTCTCTGTCGTTCTTGATGTTGTTGATTATCGTTGAAGCAAGGAACTCGCCTGCACCAGCGGCTTCGATGCTTCTCTTGTTGGCTTCGCTTTGGGATGAAATGGATCGAAGCTCACTGAGGCATTTTGCCAGACCGTTTGGGGACTTTTTGGCGTCTCGGAGGAGCTTATCGATCTGAGATTTGTTAACGGGCGGCTTCGGAGTTGGGATCCTTTCAATGCCGTGAGAAGCGTTCATTGTGCACCAAGCTTGGAGCAACCGGCGAAGAGTGTGGTTGGGAGTTATGTCGGAATCCTCCGAAACCACTTGTTTGGTAACGGGACAAGTCTTGTTCTTGCTTAAGAACAACCATTTCTCTATGCTCTCTCGATCGTAAGTGATCCCGGTCGAGATTGTGACGGGATCCTTCATGATTTCTAGAGAAATGGGGCACAGAAAAAATGAGGGAACATCAATTTCTTCGTCCATTTGATCGAGAAATCCAAAATCGAAACGAGAAACCTGACGAAGATTGAGAACTGACAAAGGATACTTTTCGTTGATCAACAAAGTGTTTGATTAAAGGTGAGAGGTGGAGATTGATATGAAGGTTTTTTATGTAGTTGTGAATTGGTTTGAACTTTGAAAACGTTGTGAGGAGGATATATGACAAAGGAGTTGAGTTTGTTTATATACATACAGGTGGGGAGGAAAATGAGATTTTCAAATTGAGAAAGTCAAAACACGGTACATATGAGAGAGAGAGAGAGACAGAGAGAGAGGGAAGACGAAGATGAAGACTTTTCCAAGTTATTGAATAGCTCAAGGTTGACGGACGTTACCAGGTCATTAAAGTGGCACGAGGTGAAATAAACATGCAAATACATACAAAGTTTTTGGGCAAAATTGCATTGTAAACCCTATTTGACTTTAGAATAATAATTTTCTCCATTTAATTTTTTATAGCTCGTGCGTATTTAAATTCTGCATTGTCTGTTTGCCGACAAAAGCTAATGGGCGCGCAGGCGTATGGCGTTGGCGCACATTCTTGGTTGCTGCAGCCAATCCTTCACTCCGTTGGGTTGACTTTTTCCATTTTTTGGGTTGTTGTTGTCACCTGCCACATCCTTTTTTTTTTTTTTTAAATTTTAATTTCATGTTTTGACCAACAAAATAGTCTTTTTTGTTTTAAAATTTTGGCACATGGAAGATGTTTGGGCTGGCCGCTTGATAAGTGTGTGAAGTGCGTGACTTGTTAAAGTTAATCTATCGTTATTTCATGATGAAAGTAAATAAGGGAGGGTTCATTCACAATGACTTGCCTACATCCCTAGAAATGATAAAAGCTACAAGTTAAGTAGTTAACTAATAACGGCTAGATTCTGTTTTAAATTTGAATAATATTAGAGTGATCAAAATTTTTAATTAAATTATGTAAATCAAGGTTGTTGATGAATGAATTGTTAATTAAGTGTCAATTAACATGCTTATTTTCTATTAATGACACATTATCCCTAATTTTTTTAACACATTCTTTAAATTTTGTATCTTAACTAGAACAACATGGAAAAAAAAATATTCGTTTGAGTTTAGTTTAGTTAAATTCCTTTATGTTATTGGCCGATTATATTGCGTAGTATGACGGTAATATCACGTCACATCTCAATTTTGTATTATATAGATTTTACTTAAAACATAATTTCATTGTCCACGTTTATAATTTGGATAGATTAAAAAAGGGTAAATTATATAAAATTACCTCAACTATTAAGTCATTAACAGTTTCATACCTCGTCTTTAAAAAGTTTTAATATCATACCTTATCTTCGAATTTATTGCAATGTCATACCTTCCGTCAGTTGTTTGTCAATTCCTCTGTTAAATGATGACGTGGCTTGAGGCATGACCCACTTTCTATAAAAAAAATAAAAAAAATAATTAAAAACTAAAAAAAAATCATTTAAATATTAAAAGAAGAATTGATATACAACTGACAGCAAGTATGACATTGCAACAAATTCGAAAATAAGGTATGACATTGAAACTTTTTAAAGACGAGGTATGAAACTGTTAATAACCCAATAGTTAAAGTAGTTTTATGTAATTTAACCATTAAAAAACCTCATTGCCTTGGGGCATGGTATTACTGCGACAGATTAATTTATCATCCATGAAAAATATAATTCAATGGTTGTAACAAGAATATAATTGTTCATTCTAACAAAAGAACTCTAGAATTGCGATAGCAACAGTATATGACTATTAGTAACGCAATTAAAAACATAATAGAGATGATCTATCATCGTCAAATCCTATAACATCTAAAATTCATCAAAAAAGAGGAAAGTTCTCTCAAATATTATCGATAATATGATAAACTGTGGAATACAACTGCATAAACGAGTTTAAATACAAATCATACCAAAAACTACATACCTGGATATAATTATGTTGTTTAGAATAGTGTACTTCATCCTGTGCGTCCAAATTCGAATTCCTCACTTGTAATTTAGAGTAAAATATCAGTAAGTTCCCATCAAGCCGACAATGTCGCACATCGAATTGCATTGTCGGTTCGAGTCTCTCGATTTGGGAGGTATTAGGGCGGTCGTGGCTGATGGAGTGTCTACTTGATGACGTTGGCAATGATGAGTGCTATTTGTATGCATGTAGGGCTTTTTTCCTTGCTCGGAATTTTTTCCTTGTGATTGATCTGATTTAATTTTTTTTTTAATCGGTGTTTCACATGTCACATCATAGAAATGTTCACATAGCTAATTGCTTTAATATTGTACAGTGTTTGGTGCTGGGCGTAGATAAATTCACTGGATTATTTTGAGTATAATGTCCTTGCTCCGGAAAAAAGTATAACATGCCCTTGCTCCGAAGAAAAGTGTAATATGTGCTTATTATTATTTGATATTGGTATCTTCTCAATAACAAAAAATATTTCACATGTGTGAGATTTCTAGTCTTAATAATAATACTCCAATTATAAAATCATCATATTTATGAAATTGTAGTAGCAATTGGTTGTGAATGACTCTCAATCTTTTCGACCTTGGTTTTATAGAAGCAAGTCAGAAAGATTGAGAAATACAACTATCTGATTTGTGTCATTTGGCAAAAAATAGTGTTAATTATAAAATTGAATATTGTGTATACGATAATAGCCATTGTATGATGCAATGATTTTATATTCAATTGCGTGATATGATCAATGACTACAATGTATTTTTAGTAGAACGGTAGTGTTAGTGACTCAATTATATGTTATATCCACCTAATATTGAGACTTAGTATAACTCAATAATTATCCATCATCTTCCGTTAAAACTTAGTAACTCTATAATTATCCGCCTAATGTGTACATTATTCTTTCTCGTTATTCAAAAACCTTTTGTAATAATAACAAGATTTTATTAGTCAGCATTTCTAATTAGCTATCCATCTATGGAGGATAGTGCTGCCCTAATAATCTGAGAGCTTCATAGCTTATGATGTGCCCGAGCTAACTAAACTAATTAAAGAACTATATTATAATATCTACTGTTACAAGACACAAATAAACATCTTTATGCATGCCCCAATAATGGCTCAATCACTTTCCAATACCTCTTTACACGACACTCTACAACTCCAACCTAAAAAACCACCGCTACAAAAGTCCAAATTGAATTTGAACCCATGCAATCTATAATTGGTTGGTAATGATATTTCTAGCCACTAAGTACATTGGATGCAATCAATGGCGAAGCCAGGAATTGAGAGAGGGAGGGGCGAAGTTAAAAGATTGTAAGGTTCAAAAGAATAGCAACAACCAAATCCTTTTATATAGTAATGTCTTCCATAATTTATCAATATAAACAAATTACAATTGTAGCCGGCGATGTTTTAACTTTTATATCATGAAAACGTCGCATAATAAGCTCATTATCAATAAAAGCAAATGCATATCTCTCAATGTAAACAAGTATGCTATCATAATCAATTAATTAATCAATAATCAAGAATTCAAATTTTAATTTTCACCTTAAAAAATAATTTCATAATTTCATATCAATAATCATAGAATCATATCAATAATCAATAACCAATAACCATATTAGTGCATTACCATATGATTCTATACCAATTAAACAAAATTCATATTAAATAATTAATTAGGATTAGGGATTATAAATTTAGGGATTTAAAAATTTACCTTTGAAGGTTGGAAGCTGGCGGCTTAGTGGCTGGAGTGGAGCCTGGCTGGTGATAGCAACAAAACCAATAGAAACAACCAAACACGAATTAAAAATTTGAAGGTCTAGAATTTGGAGTAGGATTCTCTCCTCTCTTTTTTTCTCTCCCCTTCCCTCCCCTCCTATTTGAACGGTCATGGTTAAGCCACGTCAACATCTTATATTAATTTTTTTTTATAAAAAGAGAAAGACAAAATAGAAAATGTTAAAAAAAATGAATGGAGGGAGATGGAAAGAGTAGGGGAGAGAATCCTAGTCCCTGGAATTTGGAGGGCAGGGCAGCTTTGCTCTCAGTCTCTGAATGGATGGGAATAGGGAAAAGTTGAAAGAAAATGGGGAGTAGGATTCTCTCCCCTCTTTTTTCCCCTCCCCTTCACTCGCCTTCTATTTGAATGGTCACGGTTGAGTCACGTCAACATCGTATATTAATTTTTGGGTAAATCGTCAAAATGGTTCTTGAGATTTGCATAGCTCATCACTTTGGTCCTTGAGATTCCAAATCGATAAAAGTGGTCCTTGAGATTGTCCACCATCCATCATTTTGGTCATTCCGTTAAAAACTCCGTTAAGTGTCCTGGAGCTCTTGGGACACTTAACGGAGTTTTTAACGGAATGACCAAAATAATGGATGATGGACAATCTCAGTGACCACTTTTATCGATTTGGAATCTCAGGGACCAAAGTGATGAGTTATGCAAATCTCATGGACAATTTTGGCGATTTACCCTTAATTTTTTATAGCAAGAGAAAGACAAAATAAGAGAATTTGAGAGGAGGGGATGGAAGGGGATGGAAAGAGGAGGGGAGAGAATCCTACTTCGAAAAAGGGGGACACTGACTCTGACACATGGAAAGGACTGAGGGAATGGGGGACACGCGGTCCTCGCTACATATATATATTTTTTTTTAAATTACGAAAAGCACCGTTTTGTTTTAGTTTTTTTAATTTTTTTTTTACTAGGATCAAAACGACATCGTTTTACCTGGACTTTTAAGAGAAAAAAAAAAGCAATCTGCTGTTGCGCACAACAGAACCATATGATGAAGGGGATGAACTAGTTAGGTTTTTCGGTGAGGGGAGGAGCTAAACCTAGAGCTCCAGTCTTTTTTCTGGTGAGGGGAGTGGCGGCCGCCACTCCTCGCCCTCACGTGGCTTCGCCATTAGATGCAAGTAATGACTTTTCCCAAAAGGTGTCAGCTATGAACTCTTGTTTCTCACTATATGTATATAGCATTGAGGGACAATCAATTTTAGGTATACATTTCGACACTTATTTTGGATCGCTTATACCGTAATTTTATTCAACAATTCTAATTGTTTATATTTCAATTCATCATTTATAGATCATTTATATAAAAATTTAGATAAATTCAAAACCATTAAAACATTCATTTGTAGTTAATTAAAAAAAAATGAATAAAGTTCTACAAAGAAACATTAATAAAATTACTATCATTTATATAAAGGGTCATATGGTTCGGACTATAGTGATTTTTGTATACCATGATCTTTGAGGTAAGATCTAAAAAATAGACGATTGAATTGGTGAAATACATTACGAAATGAGCCCTACAAATGTGTATAAAAAAAATAAGTGTCCTTGTTCCTAACCTATGGATGAGGATCCTCTTTATACCGTCTTTGTGGGGATCCTAAGGATTCTCACATCCTAGCCGTTCATCGTATATCGTACGGTTAGTTTTTGTTAGGTACTATTTATGTTTATTTTAAATAAAAAATTCAAAATTATTTCTGAAATCATGATGTATGATGAACGGTTAGGATGTGAGGATCCTTATGATTCCCACAATTTAGATCTGGATGGAATCCAAATCCCTAACCTATATATCATATATATATATATATATATATATATATGTATGTGTGTGTATTTATTTACTTATTTAGTAGCAACAGACTATTTATAGCTGTGTGGTTGTACTAAAATGTGAGAGAATTAATTGATTTTGAACTTATCATTACTACGAGATTATTAAAACTTAAGACCTTTACTTTCAAATAAAGAGAAATATCATTAAACTATATATAGTACTAAGTGGAATTATAAAATTCTAATAAATTTCCTAAATATAAAGCATGTCAGTTGTATGGTAGTTGATTGACATCATCTATGACGGTGTTTTTCATTTGGTCAAATGACGGTGTTAGAATTAGAGAGAAAAATTCGTCAACTGGGGCATGCATGCATAAATTTAACACGGCTCTTGCAAGTGATTAAGGGTGAGATGTGCGCCCACAGCCACAGGCCCACAGGAATACGGAAGTTTGAAGCAACACATCTCTTCTCCTCATGCATTTTGGTTGAATGGATAATCCCGAAACTTGAGAGACAGTTGAGAGTTGGCTGGAGGCCCTGACGCTTTGTGCACACGTTTGGGATAATACTGGGGTACACTAACCATCTTATCAATTAACGACACGTGTCCGTTTTAACTCACACACCTAACTAAAACTAGTTGCCAAAAACGGTCACTATTTTAATATCCAAACATCCTTCTTCTCCCTCACCAACCTTCACCGGAATGCCCTCTCCATAGTCGTCATTGCCAGCCGGAAGCCCACCCCTTCCACCACTTTCCTCCATGCATCTCCTTCTCTTTCTCTCATCATAGTCTACAATTCTGAATAAACAATTTCAAACTTCCAGTCTTGTGATCTTTCACGAGCTCTAATCTCGAGGATTTTCAAAACCCAATTTTACCAAGTGGGGGTGGATTCGGAAAAGATATAGAATGGGATGGATCGCCGAAAAGGAGACGGAGCGGGGGTGGGTCATCGGAGAAGAGGGGATTGAGGATGAGTGGCTAGAGAAGAGACGGAGAGGGTTGGGGTCGCCCGAGAAGAGGCGGAGTGCCGTGGGGTTGTCGAAGAAGAGACGGAGTGTGGTAGGAAGGTTGGGAAACGGGGGAGAAGAAGGGTGTTTGGCCGTGAAATAGTGAATGTTGGGCTATCAAAATAGTGATGTTCGATGAAACTCAAAGATTGCACGTTGTTCTTTTTACAAAATTCTTCAATTTTATTGGAATTTTGGCTTAATTTATTATCTTCAAGAGTTATATTGACGAGAGGTAATCTAATATAGGGTTGAGAAACATATTGGACGGTCGAGATTAAATCTCAATCAATCTAACGATCATTAATTTTCCAAATTTAATTTAAATATATAAATATTATACACACGCACATTTATATTTTAACTTTCAGTTCAGTTTGGGATTAAATTCTTACTGCTATTAATTATAGTATTTTTTTGAGGTATAAAATTATTAAATTAATATTTTTCTTATCGTGTAATGGGTTATCCATTTTCATAAGAATTCGACGTGATCATGGAGTGCCGGCTGTCGACTACCTGACGCCCTCCCCCTCCTCCTTTATCCGGGCTTGGGACCGAACATGACACAAAACAGAGCGCAATGGCGTTCTAGAATTCATATAGCCGACCCCACTTAGTGGGAAAAGGCTTTGTTGTTGTTGTTGTTTGTGTAATGGGTTATCCATGTGTATATCAGGATCAACATGTTATCTTAGCATGTGATTATCAGGTTACCTGAGGAAAACCTATTAATTTTGTGTTGTTTCGTGTTGAGTTAATGGATCGTGTCAAAAATTGCCTAGCCTACCTCATACTCAAGAGTAATATCGGGTTACCCGAGGAAAACCTGTTAATTTTGTGTTGTTTCGTGTTGGGTTAATGGATCGTGTCAAAAATTGCCTAGCCTACCTCATACTCAAGAGTAATGTGTGTGTATATATAATGGGTGGATTCGTATCACTATTTTTACACAATTTTTTACACACGTTTTTTATGGACTTACTCCATAATATAATTTAACGATCCGCACAATCTATCTTTTAAAACATAATTCATCAATTATCCTAACAAAAAGTTAGACAAATCCAAACCATGAAGACGTTCATTTGTAGTAAAGAAAATAAACAACTACTTTTCACTTGAAACTTTAATTCAGCTTTCTCGCACCTCATATATCTCCTACCAAAGCTTTATCAAACACCATAGTAATTAAAACTTTTTGAACAAGCAGAGTGTTGCAGAAATTAAAAAAAATTAAACTAACTAAAATCAATCCAATTTAGTTTCAAATTTTATGCTCACAAATGTATGAGTATAAAAAAATACTCAACGAGAGCAAAAACTTGAAAAATAATTCACTCAAGGTCTTAAGAATTCAAGATCATAGTTATGTCGTAGCCCTAAAAATGAAAGTTAGTTACGAATCATCATAAAAAACAAATCTATATCATTCATGAAAAATAAGAGATTAAGATTCAAGAAAACCCTTAAGTCTCTCCTCTACCGCACCTCTTCCCTTGGTTCTCGATATCCTCCAATAGCCGCAGCCAATCGTTTTTAACTTTTTATATAGCAGCCAAATACTCCTACTTTGTAGGATAGGAAGCCCTACACGCCAAAGCCCATAAGCTCCGAAATTCTCCGTCGAAAATAGAATCACTTCAAACTAGTAAGTCCTGAAATATTTGAACCCAACTCCTATGTTTCCTGCAAGTGGCACTCGAAGAAGAGTGTTGCCCTTATAGTACGGTTCGAACTCTATCAACTTTCTAATATAACAAATTTATCGTTTGACAAAAAAAAAAAAAAAAAACTGCTATGTTTCCTTTTTCCATTCTTGGCCGAATTCGCAGCTACAATTTCACCAAATTGATCGCCGTCCCCTATGAAAGCTGACCAAAATGCACAACAACTAAAACTCCCCAATTTGCAAAACGCACAACAACTAAAGCGGATGTTACATCTCTCTAGTTTTGGTTCAGTTGAAATACCACTTTTAGGTCGCTGACCGCTTGGAATTTAGAAAGAAACGTCACCCTTTCTTCCTTCTATTTTGGAGCATACAAGAGTGAACATCACATGTTCTGTAGGTATTGAGATGGTCACGTGGAAGCAAAACAATATGGCCCATCCAAATAAGGATTTGAATATTAACAGCTATTTACCACGGAGAACATACTTAAAAGTTATGAAAACAA
Organism: Malus x robusta; assembly: GCA_963082935.1. NCBI lineage: Eukaryota > Viridiplantae > Streptophyta > Magnoliopsida > Rosales > Rosaceae > Malus > Malus x robusta. Next base: position 27,315,178 of record OY720337.1, read on the forward strand.
AATGAATTTAGATAATGGCCACATATTAATTCAAAAGATTAAAGCTCCAGCAACTCACATTTTGACTAGAAATTACACAGATATATTATGAGCGTTTCCTTCTCATTATCTAGTCATAAGGGCACAAATCCATGTAAATCGTTTTATTTACATTCAACATATCATCGGAAAATGCCAACTTTCAGATTAAAATAGATAGTAAAATATGCACTCATTGGGAAGCATCTCCAAATAATCAAACCTAAACGGCACTTATTCCCAAATTATGAAAATTTTGAAAACAATAATGCTATTCTTACCATATTTTTTGTACCATAATTGTATACCACCTTAGGTGTCATCTGATGTGGACAGACACATCTTATAAATTAATTAGCATTTAATTTCAAAATGTGGATCAATAATTAATAAAAAGATTGTTAATTAAATGATGATTGTAGTATACGAGGAGTCTCATTCTTCCACCTAAGATTATTTAAGTGTTTTAATTAATAAAAAGATTGAAATTAAATGATGTAGCTTGTTCAACTCATCTGGCACCTAAGATTGTAACAAAATGTGGTATAAAATTGTGGTAAGAATAACATTACCCTTTTAATAAGGGACTTCCAGTTGACCATATGTACTTGCAGTATAGTAGTAATTTGTGTTTTTTATTGGGTACATTAGTGATTAGTGTATTGAAGAGTTATTGGCCTCCTATAATTTAAAATAAATGCGTGGTATATTGTAAGTTTTGATTGAATTAAATCAAAGATTCCTAATTTTTATAGGACGTTTTGAAATAATTACACAGCAGAGAAAGAGAGTTTATCGTTGTCAAGTTAATTTTTATGTTTAATTCCTTATAAAATGGACATAAGTTAATTACAAGATTCTCATAAGAAGTACAATTATATATTTGCTAAAAAAAAAAAAAAAAACCCTACTCTGACAGTACATAATTACTTCATTCTCTTTCTTTCTTCTTAATTTGTTTGTTCAACAAATTGCATTTAACATAAATACTATAGCAGGTAAACTTAATTTGTATGAACACATTTTGTATTTGGTCATCTGGGATACAGAGACATACCAAGACAAGGACAGTTCTTCCACTCCTCATAATGTGATTTAAGGATTTCCCTTGCTTTGTCTTTCAAGTATGGAGCACAGTCAACTTGGAGCAAAGTGCAAAGCTTAGGCACAGCTCCAACCTCCAACATTTCCTGAAGCACCAAGTTGGTTCCTGAGTACTTGCTTACCATAGAAAGGATCAAAACTGCTCGGTCATTAGTTGTTGGAGAAACCCTAAGGAGTCTCTTTGACACAACAGATATGCCTCCCTTGTGACTAATAAACTGAGCTCTCCCATCAGCACAAGAACACAAATGAAACAATATACCAAAAATGAGCTCCGTTGTTCTCTTTTCTGGAGCACAAAATTCAAGCTCGATGAGCTCGTAAACTGCCCCAGCTTCGACCATCTTGATTCGATTTCTTCCCCAAGGACAAGCGTCTAACATGACATGTAGAGCTGCATTCACCCCTTGTTGTGTGACCCCATTTCTCAAAATCCCAACAAGTTTCTTAAAAAAATTACGGTTTAGGGTTTCTAGCACTGTTGAGTTTGCCTTTTGGATGATATATTTGAGCACCAACACCGCATGCGTACTGACCGCGATTTGATTCTCCGTTTCGCAACCAAAAACCCATGTCAACGAATTGATGATCTGATCGTTTTCCATAAAGAGACGGTTTAATTCTTCGGAAGAAATCCGAACAAAGTGAAGTATGCTAAGGGCTTCTTCTAGGCCATCCACCTGGCCGTTCTTGTAACATTTGTTTGTAATGAATAACAACATGGCCTTAGCCACGCCGGCTTCCACCATGTACTTCCTATTCCCTTCGTTTTCCACCGCGAGGAACTCCAACTTTCGAATAATATTCAGCTGGAGCTGAGGGTGCCAAAAGTCCTTGAGGAGCTTGAGGACTTGAGCCTTGTTGAGAGGTGGTTTCGGAGTTGGTATTCGATCAATGCCGTAGGAGGCATTGTCAGTGCACCACGCCTGAATTAAGCGGCGCAACGTGTGGTTGGGGGTTAGTTCGGAGTCTTTCGGGAGCGGCTGTTTGGTGGCAGGACATGTGATGTTCTTGCTCTGGAATAGCCAGTGCTCGATGCTCTCCCGGTCATACGTGATACCTGTAATGGTTGTCACAGGGTCTTTCATGATCTGAAGAGATATTGGGCAGATGAAATACTGAGGAACTTCAATATCATCCATGAAAAAAAAGTGGTTGTATAATTAACAAATGACAAAATTTGATGGAGGGGATAAGAACTAAGAAGCTGGAAATTAGATTAAATGATAAAGATATTGATACATTGTGTGGAAGGAGGGAAAGTTTTGTTCTTGTGAGAGGTGGTAAGAGTATGCGGCTATATAATTAACCAAGGTGATGAGAGAGAGAGTAGTGGTATTTCCATGGAGTCGTCATACATCTATATATATGGAGTGCGATTGGGACAATTATACTAGCTAGCAGGTAATACGAGTCCATTCTAAGGCCAGCGTTGAGTGGTCAAAAGGAAGAAAAGTGTGGCCAGATGTTCAGAGCTTCAAATTAAACGGAACACGGAATGGTGAGGAGCAATGGACTGGGACCTTTAATGTCATTCTCCTTTTTTATTCGAGTCAAATATATATGGGGATACCGGGAATATAATATTTGAATGAAAACTGAAACTCAACCGACTTGATATTAATAGCTTAAAATTATTTTAGTTAAATAAACACAACTTATTGATATTTGTGATAAAATTTTGATATTTAATTATGACTGATTCAATATATAAGTTGTTTAATTACCATTATTCTTGTAGTAAAACATCGTTCAACACAGAAGGCTTCATTAGACCAGCAAAGTAAAAGAAAATGATAGAATATGGTTTCAACTAAGCAATAACCATTATTAATTCTTGGTCACAAAAGGCTTCTACTACAAATTTCCGTAGTGTAGGATCGCATTCCAATCAGTTGGTACACCTCATGATCGACATAGACATAACAAAATCACTAAACTTCACATGCCGATGTATAACCCTAATCATGCAGTTTATTGATTGTACCTGGTCTAATTTTTTTGTTTGAATGTGGGATCTATTTTTATGATTTATATTTAATAACTCACACCATATTTGTTTTCTATAAAGTACAGTATATCATGTTCACCAATCATTATGTATATACAAGGTTTTAAAAGACGTTGGGTGTTAGTCGGGCGGCAAACTAGGACCTAGCGCCTAGGCGCCTAAGCGGGGGCCTAGCCGGACTAGGTGGATTTAAGTAAATCTATTATATTTCGTGTAAATAAGTGTCTGTTTATACTTAAACTATATATAATTTCATCATAAACTACAAAATAGAATGACATATATATTATGAAGTATTGGAACATAATGAAAATGTGGGGAACAAGCATATAATGTGTGCTCATTTAAGTATTCAACAAGTCACTTACAATTTATTGAAAAAAATAAATTGCAAAATGAAAGTTACCTGTATAAGTGATTCGCAGCCTAGGCAAGTGCCTAGGCGGGTATGGGTGGGTTAGGTGAGTGCCTAGGCGCTCTAAGCAGGTGCCTCAGCAGGTATAAGCACCCTTTCTTAATTTTCAAACGTCTAGGCATTAATCGAGACTTTGGCCAACCACCTAGTGCCTAGACGGGAATTTTTAGAATAGTGTGTATATACAAGCTTGTAACTATTTCATACTTTAAAATATATAATATAACATATAAATTAATAACACCAAATTATTTGTCCAATATGAGAATTTCTCATGGTATATCCCTTTATTTTATATAGTACTAGCCTCTTGCCATAGATGTACTTGACTTTTTTTCTTTTAATTATTTATTTTTCTGTTTGAAAAAAAAACGAAAAAGCAAAGCAATATATTATTATTTATAATAAATAATAAACTTATTAACTACGCACAGTCCCACTCTTTGGTTGTTTTTTTTTATTTATATTTTTTGTGAATTTGTTTTTCTTTTGAAATCCTAATGAGAGATGGGCAATTTTATGAAAACTTCATCATATTTGCCTTCTTCCTTTATATATATAAGATCACTTTAGTATTCTCTTTTAAGGATTCCACCCAGTCGTAAGTATCCCAAAACGGAACCAAATGAGTTTGATTTGTGGACGTAGTTCAAGGGATAAGGTTATGACATGTAGTGACATACATGCAGAACACGAAACTTCCTAAAGCGAGAAGCTCCATTATCTAGTCAAAAAGGTCGAGTCACCTTGAGGTCCTTGCATTAAATGATCATCTACTTAGTAAATGGATACTAGTAGTCTGGTACTGGTTGAGGCTACACGCATATCACATTCTTGCCTCATTGTAACTCCCACCTCCCACTTTATTAAATTCACATTTCACGTTCCATGTTGTCATTTGTTTAATTTTCTTTTGTCTAAAAAAAAAGAAAGAAAGAAAGAAAGAAAAGAAAAAGGGAGCTTCTTCATTGCATCAAGTCGTTTGCCATTGTTAGTATTCAAGGCAGAAGAATAATGTCTTTCCTCATTTAGAATGTAAAAAGTATATCCCTTGATCCAAAGTTAGTGAAAAATAATATACCGCTTTATATTAATGTTTGGGACCAAAATATTATTTTGGGCTGGACTAGAAGTTGTTCTCGGCCCAATAATATTCTTCTAGAATTATAATGAGTTGTCCAGTCAGGATCGGCCGTATCCTATTGCAGGATGGATTGGTTTAGATAAGGATGGAGTAGTTGAGACCTAGTGCAATGAGGAGTCTTAAGAGGCTAAGGATGCTGAGACTTAGGGGATGAATCTGGTTTGATGATTAGCTTGCTTCAAAATCCTTTTGGAGTTAGGACTGGTCAAAACCTAATTAGATTAGGATGAGAAGTTCTAATCCGAGTATGATTTTAGCCCGGCTATGAAGGATTTCACTACTATAAATAGAGGAGGGAGCATACATTCAAGCCTCTCAAATTCAACACAAAAACTGCCTTGCATAAACTCTCGCTCTACGCGAAACCTCTCAACAACCTTGAGATTTTTATTTTCTTTTTTCCCGCCAACACATCTTCAGTTTGGATAAACAGCACTGTGAAGGCAACCGGTGACATCTTCAGTTTGGATAAATAGCACTGGAGCCATATAATCAGCCGATCAAAAAGCACATTCAGTTTGGATAAACAGCACTGCTTCGAGACCGACTGGTTATTTATCCAAGTCTCGGTTGACAAGGATTTTCGAGTCCTTGTTGGTAATGACCATCTCATAAGCCTTCTCGACGACGTGAGGTGTTATAGTTTATTACATTTGGCACATTGAAAGCTGAATCTGATATTTGAACTTCGCAGAACTAGCAACTTTGTCTTCAGGCTCTAGAACCCGAAAGCCGATACGTGTTTCTTCCTTGGCTGTAGTTGCGAGATCAAGAAGTCAGCAGCGCACCTAATGCCACCTTAACATATTTTACTCTCCGGTCGAGCTCGGCTGACGAGTTGGCATGCCCCGCACATACCGAAGGATGTAGTTAGCTTATTAATTACTTGGCCTACACGCCACATAGGCTTGGTAGTTTTTAGGGTCAACATTTTGGCATGCCCAATGGGACCCAATATTAAAGTTACGAAGTTCATGACCATTGTGACACGATCATTAAAAAAGAAAACAGGCATAGGAAAGTCAACGACCAACTTTTCAGTCCAGAACCTAGGATAAGATGACTTGTTACAAACACATAATCCTCATGTTGCCATGACACCTGAGGCCACAAGTGCGACATGCCAAGAAAATGAAGTTAGTCTCGGCGGTTAGCCTCATGGTGTAGAAATCCCTAACAAAACCAAGGGCGTTTTCATTGAAGGGATAGTAGAGGATTACGATAAGGATGATGGTGAAGGCTCTGATCCACTAACTAGGTCGTTTCTTTGAAGACGACTTAAAGAGCAATCTCGGCAATTTGAATAGGTATTCAGCCAAAAAGTAAAAAGCATACTCGAAGAGATGTGTGATAATAGCGCTACACAAAATAAATGGCTTGAACTATTGGTTAATAAAGTCCATAAAGGTGGACTCGCTGATCGTTCTTGACAACTTCCACTTAAGAACAATTTGTTACCAATGATACAGGACAAGACATGATCTGCTTGGCTCAAAATGATCGACTTGGAAAAAGGAAAAGGATCAAGCAGTAGATTAGATGGATCCGACCAGAGAGCAGAAACTGCGTTTGTTGATCTGGTCGAAATCCAGTGATTGATTCGGCCTTAAAAAAAGGGCTGAAGTTTCCAAAATTCATTCATCCATATACAGCTTTCGTGGAGAAATAAGAGTACCCCAAGGGATTTAGAATTCTGGACTTCATCCTTTTTGCTGGAGAATCATCCCTATCGTCGTTAGAACACGTAGCTCGATTCACTGCTCAGTGTAGGGACGTTAACAACAACTTCCATAAGCTATAGTTGTTCAACTTCTCGCTAACTGGCTTAGCCTTCGCGTAGTATATCAACATCTCGCCCAACTCAGTCCAAAGTTAGGAGGAATTAGTCGAGAAGTTTCAGGAGCAGTTATATCGACCAAGGATGGACGTATTTGTATCTTCCTTGGCTAGGATGGCTCAAGCCTCTGATGAATCACCAATGGAATACCTTACGAGGTTTAAATCGACCAGAAACTGGTGCCGAGTACCTCTCTTTGAAGTAGAGTTCGTTAGGCTCGCTCTAAACTGCCTGGATGTAGAGTACAAAAAGAAACTCTTGCAGGCAAACTTCCGAGATAGGTATGAACTAGCTCAAAATGTCGAGCAATATGATTATTTGCTCTACGAAGAGAAAAGTCCTAATACGGCATAGATGCGGCCGAGATAGTGATTGACAAACCATATGTATGCAAGGTGTTGGCTCACGCTATATCCAAAAATGTCGAAACCCGCTCGACCTCTGTGGAAACTGCCATTAAAACATCAAAGGTCTACACCTTTGACATCACCAAGGTCGATGCCATTTTCGACCAGTTACTGCTCACGAAAATTATCAAGCTTCGGCCAGGGCATAACATTCCCAAAGCTGAAGATTTAAAAGGAAAAACTTATTGCAAATATCACAACTCGAACAAACTTACGACAAACAACTGTGTCGTATTTCACGATGCAATCCAAAGCTAGATTGATAATGGCCAGCTCAAATTTCATGAAAAAAAAATGGTAGTTGACGTCGATCCTTTCCTTGCGGTGACGGTAAGCATGGTAGATACTCATCTACCCAAAAACAAAGGAAAAGGGAAGGCCGAGTTCATTCCAATGCAATTCGTCTCAAAGCAAAACTCTCAGCCACGATTGAAGATTGATTTGTTTTCAAATGAGCCTCCCAACACTTTTTCAGGACCGACTATCGTCGAGTCTATGTTAGACTCCAGCACAGAGGAAGCGGATGGGCCGGTGGTTTTGTGTAGTCGGTGCAAAGCAAACGTTATCTTAACTGACCAAAAGGAGAGCCACTTCGGGCTACAATAGTATAACAGCCACCTACGATCGCAACGACACCTCAAAAGGTGCTCGGCGTAGGCCAACGCCAGAAAGTTTTCGATAGGCTCGGCCATCAAACAAGGAATGATGGGCCGCTTTCAGCTAGATGACGCCTTGATTTTGATGCACCGTTTTATAATAAGGATTATTATGCGTATAACTATAGCAGTTCGAGTTCATCCGCGAACTAGAAAACCTTCAAGCCACCTGAGCCACGTGACCAACGTTGGTATAGCTATAACTCTCATACCGACTTATATATCACACTGTCTAAATCGTAAAAATGTAGACTCATAAATAGACTGCATGGCTCACCGACAAGCAGCCCAGGCTACCTCGATGTCTAAATGGCAGTCGAAAGAAAAAGCGGGTAGCAAAGATGATCGACAACCTTCGGTAATCATGTCCGAGTTACTTCAAACAAAGAAGATGATTGATCACAACTTTGAAACTATAATTGAAGAATCTGATAAGCGCATCAAACTCCTCATCCGGCATGGGGAGATGAAAGCTCGTTTCGAGCACTTCAGGAAGGAAGCAGAAAGTGAACTTCCTTCATTACCCTCACAAGAGCCATTAATTAAAGTCTGACGAAATCTTCATCCACCATTTCTCTACAAAGCGTTGGAATACATGCGAGAGATTGTCAAGAAGGATTCCGCTAATTACCTGTATGGCCTACCAAAAGCATGCCAATAGACCCTTAACCCGACACTAACTTACCCTGATGCCGAACAGATCATCCAGAAGACAACAGATCTAGGGATAAAAGCCAGGTTCCAACATATACGTGAGGCTCGAGTTCTCAGCTTCGAGGTTGAACCATATACTAATATTGATACTGCCGAGCTTTATTTCACTCTCGAGGACCTCCAATATCTGCAATACCATTTTGAAGTTTTTTTCAGATGTGTCCCTCTTCAGCCTTACGGCCAACGAAAAAAAACGCGTAGCACATTTAGATGCTTTCCTAGACACAAGGGACGCTTACATAGCCTATCAAGAGCGGACCCATAAGGTGTCACAAGAGCAGAACCAAATCCCAACATCGAGCAAGCTAGGGGATAACGGTTAGAATGAAATAGGTTCAGCGGATGTACCATAAGAACAATTACTTATTGAAGCAGAAGATGATCAAGCAAAGGATACTTAAATGTAGAAGGCCTCGCCTAAAAATCCAGAAGACGAATATCACGACCCGATGGGCCTTTCGGTCATAAAAAATATGGAGATCAGCATGGTCCACGTTTTACCTGTTGAGTTTTAACCAACCATGTCCCAACCAAATTTCCTAGATGGTGACGTGGTTGCCAAGAAAGCAACATAAGTCGACTTCGTCGCCACCGAAGAGGCTGAGCAAGTAAGCAAAGAAGATAAACTGAAGGCAGCTGTTGCCGAATTGTTCCTCCGCTCTTATTTCGTTAATCTTCAATATTTAAAACCGTTACATGTTACAGCTCATATTGAAGGCTATCTGATCCCCAAAATCTTCGTTGAGACTGTGAAGCGACAGTCAACATCATGCCCGTTGCTATCATAAAGGCATTACATCGTTCCAATGATGAACTTATTCCATCAAGATCCACCATAAGCAGCTTTATCAGTGACAAATCCCAGAACAAAGGGAGTGCTTTTGCTGGAAGTAAATATCGCAGGTCGTAACCACATGACCGCATTTTTCATAGTCAATTCGAATACCAAGTATAATGTGTTGCTCAGTCATGACTAGATCCATCAAATGAGCTGTATCCCCTCGTCGTTATATCAAGTCCTCATCTTTTAGGATGGCATATCGATCGTGGTCCATCCGACCAATAATCAGCCGTTCGAAGATAATATCGTTTAGGCTCGCTATTACAATGATCACGTGGGCTACATCACCTTACAAGGTTTTAACGAGGAATGATGGCCGACTTAAATCTCAGTTCAGAAAGCCATCGAGGTATGCACCGAGATTGTTCACCAGGATTTGAAAAGACTCGGATTGGCTGACCTGATGGCCGACCTTGATGTCTGATACCAAACGAGACATGTGTCAGGCCACGGTTTCATCCACCATGGAACGACTGCTGGCCCATTAGTATGTTATTTCCAAGCAACCAAATTCAGGCGTAAACCTAGTAGAGTTTCTTGCTGAATAGGACAACAGTCCAATTCTATCACTAGATTAGGTTCAAGCTGCTCCGGACGAGCTCGAATACAGTTGACCCTAAGTCAATGTCCTTTTAAAGAAAATAAATGTTGGAACGGCCAGAGACCTGCAGCTTTTATTATTAGTGCTTTGTTACCCCAACATATAAAAACCGAGCTTTGTAATTTACTTAAGGAATTTAATGATTGTTTCGCTTGGAGTTACCATGAGATGCCAGGTTTAGACCGAACGCTCATCAAGCATGAATTACGCATCAAACCTGGTTGTAAACTGTTCTGTCAACCCTCCCCAGACGATTCTCAACCAAAGTACAACTCGGCATAAAAGATGAACTTATTCGATTTCTAAAAGTCAGGTTTATTCGGGCATCTCGATACGTTGAATGGTTGGCGAAGATTGTCCCAGTTTTAAAGAAAAGTGGTGCTCTTTGTCTTTGTATCTATTTTCAAAATTTGAATTTGGCAGCCCCTAAAAATGAATATACAATGCCAATTTCAGATTTGTTAATCGACGTAGCAGCAAACCAAGAGAAGTTATCCTTCATGGAAGGTTATGCTGGTTAAAACCAAATTTTCATTGTTGAGGCCAACGTCCACAAAACTGCTTTTCGTTGCCCGTGGGCACTCGGGACTTACGAATGGGACATCATGCCATTCGACCTAAAAAATGTCGGTGCCACATACCAACACACTATGAATACAATTTTTCATGATTTAATTGGTACCATCATCGAAGTCTGCATTCATGATGTTGTAGTCAAATCGAAATGTTGCCGAATACATTTAGATGACCTTCGGCAAGCTTTCCTTCGTATACGCCAACATAACCTTAAAATGAATCCTGCCAAATGCGCCTTTGGTGTGTCGGTGGGCAAGTTTTTAGGTTTTCTCGTACATCATCGTGGCATTGAAGTGGATGTAAATAAAGCTTGGGCAATCATCGATGCTCCACCCCGACAACCAAAAAACAATTACAATTATTAGCTGTCTTCTTGCATAAGATAATGACACGGGACAAGAGCAAAGCCATTTTCTATCTTAGCCAAAATCTTAACTCAGCCAAGATAAATTATTCACCTGTCGAGAAACTTTGTTTGGCATTGTTCTTCGCTGCGTCCAAGATACGGCATTACATGCTCCATTTTATTATGCAAGTCATTGCTTAAACCGATGTTATTCACTATATGCTTACTCAGCCGATAATGAAAGGGTAAATTGGAAAATGGACAATGGCACTGTCTGCCCCAAACCGATGTTATTCACTATGTGCCTCAGAAAGATGTAAAAGCACAGGTGCTAGCCGTTTTCTTAGCCTAACATCCCTCCCTATACGGTTTTAGGGGTAATGATGTCAAAATTGGCATGGTGGAAACACGTGATAATCATTGGACGATGTATTTTGACGGCTATAGTACTTCAACCTAGGCTGGCGTTGGGATAGTCATCCAATCCCCGAATCATTTCCGATGGTATTTTGCTCTCAAGCTGGATTTCAATTGTACAAATGATCAGGCCGAGTACAAAGCCCTTATCATTGGCCTTAATGTCTTTCACAACTTGAAGATAGTCCGCGTACTCGTCTTTGGCGATTCCAAAGTTGTGATTAACTAACTCCGTGGAACTTTTTATTGCATGAGTTGTACTTTAGTGCCTTATCATATGGCTGCTAACTATTTGGCTGAGTCGTTTGAAGGCATCATATTCAAGCACATTTCATGACTTCGAAACATTAACGCAAATGAATTTGCTCAAATACCATTTGGAGCACAACTCCTAAAGGGCAAGCTAGGTCGGGTCATACCAGTAGTGCGACGACCACACCTGGCCTTGGTTAATCAACAAGTTCTCCAACATGACCATGTGATCTGTACAAGAGTTATGTCCCTACCTTCGTTGTTGGAATAAGAAGATCATATCGATGTTTGTGCGGTAAAGACATTACTTAACGACTAGAGAATGTCAATTGTGCAATATCTTGATAATCCCAGTGGCAACCATGACCTCAAAACAAGGGTACATCCCACAAATTAAGTAATGTACCAGAACATGTTGTACCGAAAGGGTGAGAATGGTCTATCGTTATTATGCCTTGGCCCACAAGAGACCGCCCAAGCGATTACAAAAGTATGCAAAAGAATATTGCAGAGCTCAATAATCTAGACGCAAGATGTGTTGGCTGTTTCGCCGACACAACTATTTCTGGCTGAGTATGTTAAAAGATTGTATTAAGTATGTACGAGGATGTGTACATTGTCAAATTCATGGGCCTATACAAAGAGTGTCGGCCAAATTACTTCAATGAGTCACCAAACCATGGCCGTTTAGAGGATCGATCATGGACGTGATAGAAAAAATTACACCATCTTCTAGGTCAGCGAATCATGCATGGATACTCATTGCAACAGACTACTTCACCAAGTAGGTCGAAGTAAAGTCATACGACGAGTTAATGTCTAAAGAAGTTTGTAATTTTATGGAAGAAAACATCGTGACCAGATTCAGCGTACCAAAAACAATCAAAACGGACAACAGTATGATATTTACATACGACAAATTCAAGGAATACATGGCGAATGGACAGGCTAAAGCAATTAATAAGGTATTCTTGAAAAATGATAAAAGAAAAGCCTGGTATATGGCATTTGAAGTTAAACGAAGCATTATTGGCATATCGAACTTCACTTCGATCAGCAACCGGGACAACCCCATATGCGTTAAGTTATGGGCACGACATGATGCTACCAGTCGAGCTAAGCATAAACTCATTACGAGTAATCGAACAAAGTAGTTTGTTCACTGCTAAGTACAATCAAGCCATGAGGTAAGAGTTAGAAGACTTAGAGGAAGTTCGGCTTGATGCCTATAATTTATTAGTGGCGCATAAAAAGATCGCTGAGCAAGCCTATAATCGATGAGTTAGACAAAAGCCGTTCAGCGAAGGTGAGTTAGTTTGGCAAACCATGTTACTAGCGGCTTTCAGTTCCAACCACCTTACTTTGCCCATCGTGACTTCAGCCTGCCTTGTTATTTTCTCTAGTTGTAGTTGCTGTATCAGCTTTAAGCCAACTGCATAGTCCGTCAGTATAGACCTATTCACCTTAAAATCATTTTCGAGCTCTGAAGCAACGGTCGACCTCTGATGTTGAAGTTCGGTGATTTGATGATCGAGGTCGGCCAGCCGTGTCTTCTTTGCTTTTATTGCCTAGACCTTCGACCGGATAGCTTCATAAGCAACCATTGCAGCCTTAAGATCGTCCTCTCCTCGAAAAGCCCTTTCAAAAGTAGTAAAGTATTGTCAGGTTTGCTCTAGGACATTGGATAAATGAACAACATTTTCAGTGCTCAGCAAGCCACCAGCTGCAAGGTTGTTCAGGCACTCTTCTACGGAGTCGAGGCCTTTGCGTTGAAGGACTTGTGAGGCTGAAAGGGATAAAAGTTCTTGCAACTTGATGAAGCCGTCCCACTCGGCAGCAGTCGTAAAAGGCTCGACCGTGGTGGAAGAAGGCCTAGCTACTCTGGAAGTACTGGAGAGTAGGGTATCAAGCTCAACCTTCTATGAAGGTTGCACAAAAAGAAAAATTGTTAGAAACGTTCTAAGTTAAAAGGCTGTAAGAAAATGGGGGTGTGTTAGACCTGCTAAGAAGAGACTTCGGTCATGTTTGCTGGTTTGTTGCTCGAACTTAAAGAGCTTAATGGCCGAGCCCAGTGTTTAAGGAAGTCTTTTAGTTCATGTGGTTGATGGAGGTTATCTATGTTTGATGGTCATTAGGGCGGCCAAGAAATATAAATAACGTCATTCGACGTATAGAATTTTGTGAAATGAGCGGTTGGGCACCTCGCATTTGATATTTTTCTTGGTTTAGAGTTCTAAGGTAGAAAATTAATAAGAAAGTGATAAATGAGTCTTACAAATGCCGAAGTAGCCTCCTGAGGAGGAATGCCGAGATTTTGGTCATGCGGAAGAACCTACATTTCTATCGTTGCTTCGGGCTCTACATGAGGCGTTTTTCCATGTCCCGTATTTTCTTCGGCTGCAGGAGTGTCGACTTGGCTAGACACATCGACCATCCGTTGAGGATTTTTGGGTGGAAGTTCAGCCGGTCGAGGGCGTCTCACCAGCAGGGGTCCCTTTCTCTAGTCTTCCTAGACAAAGAAATATTGGTCCTTAGTCGAAAAATATAGTTTAAATAAAAAGACAAAAGGAGAATGGTCATACCTTTTCTTTTATGATGATCATTGGAGCTTTCTTTGGATTAAAGGAAGGGGTCTTATCGGCCATAGTGGCCACCTTCTCCAAGGTAGTAGCTGCTAGGCTAATTTCAGAGGCAATGGCTGGCTTTAGAGTCACAAGACCCTTGGTCAATGGTGCAATGACTAGTTTGACCACGACTTTCGTGGTAGGACGAACTTCATCCATTTGAGTCGGAGGGTTTTGCGGCACTCCCGTCGAGGCCTGGACAACATGATAAGGAAGAAGGACACTCGTAGTGGTTGCTTCCGTGGTCTGACTTAATATGAAATGAATTTCCAGTTCCCCCTTCTTTGCCTTCTTCTTGATATGCTTTTGAGGTCAGGCAACGTTACTTGTCATTTCGACCTTCGGGCAAGACCGCTTGCTCGGCATGACCGGTGCAGTAAGGGTTGTTGTTGAAATTGGTTCGGTTGAAGGATGAGCAATGGTCTTAGCCTTCTTAGGAGGATGGGCAAGCTTCTTTTTTTACCACAGCTATCACCACCATATTGGCCCGTTTTATTATACGGCTACCTGGAAAAACTGAGCCCGAGTCAGAATAGATTTTGAATAAATGAATAAAAGGAAATAATACAAGCATATGTATACTTTAGTCCGTTTCTTTGATTTTAGAGAATGAGTCTTTTTGTGTTAATCACCGAAAATTTTTGTTGAGATTTCCTTGGCCAAAGTACTGAAGAAATCCTTGGTGTAAGCATCCCACTAGTTGGAAAAGGTGCTAGCACATCGAGATTCTGGAGTACTTAGCTGAAGGCGGAATTTGGAGTACCATTCCCTGAACTCTTTCTCGGCTACCTCGTTTTCCCTTTCTGATGAGCCAGAAAGGCACTCTCAGCTCAAAAGTGAGCGAGAAGCAAGAAATGGCATAGGTTTCCCATGGAGATAACCTAGTTGATGAGCCAGGAAATTGGGGGGTAGACTTTCCAGCTTCCTCATCGAGCTTCACAACCATAGGGTAGGTCGCGAGTGATGATAAATAATCCCCAGGATTTACGAAGATCAGCTTTCTTGGCTTCTTCCCACACTGATTGTGGAATGATGATGGAAGATGGATATGTTCAACGATAGTAGATTTGGAATTCGTCGTCTGACAAGTCCTCTAGGCTAAAGAAATATTTGAAATTTTCCTCGGCCAAGTGATTAGGGATGGGGAGTGAAGCCAAGTCAAGACCCATTACTTGGGAAGAGTTGAATCTTGGGACTTCTGGCCGCAACGTCTAGAAATAAACCTATAGCCAAAACTGGAAGACCTAGAGCGGGCCGTTTTGGTGGGGGTCAATTTTCCCTACGATAGATTCGGCCAAGCATTTAGTGAGGTTGGCAAGGACTGTCAGGCTAAGGGCCAGGACATGACCGCTGGCCAAGGTTTTGACGACCGATATGTTCTTGATGAGGCACTTATTCAACTTAGTGCAAAAAATGTACTTGTTGTACCAGTAGAATAAGAAAGCCTCGTGTTCCTTTTTCTTAGGATCTTCCCTTTCAGAGCCGACTAAATGGGTGATTAAGGTGCTGTAGTTGAAAAAGTTCTTGTGCAGTTTCTGCAAGTCCTCTTTCGATGGCCTTTGGTTTCTTTTCATCAGGGCTACAACCTCGATGATAGTCTTCAGGTCTAGGTCGAATTTGTACCCAAAAAGTGAAGTGTCGATTAGGAGGCCGGTGAGAGATGTGCCAAGTATGGCTGTAATGTCTAGTACCCTTGGACCAAGGGGGCCGAGGGGAAGAAACATCGTGTTGGTGGCCGAGCACCAGAAACTGAAGGCAACCATCGCAAGCTCTCGATCCAAGTTCATCTTAATAGTCAAGATTCGATGGCATCAAAATGCCAATAGATTTCCACTCGTCGCCAAAGTATGGCTTCATTAGAGTGACCCAGGCATCCCAGGTCGTAGTGGATCTTACCCTTGACCAATCTTACCCTTGAAGCAAAGGTTTTAGGCAGTGAACCTTCATCATTTCGATGATGGCTTCTAGGACATCATCCTTGAAAAGTGGGTTGAGGGTTTGTTGGGAAGCATTTGGTTCATCCTCGAATTGAATGGTTTTGATAGTATTTTGATCAGTGATGTTACGACACTTGTCGCATTCCTCGGTGAATTTGGAAATGAAAGTATTGGCAGCAATGATGAAGATGAAGTTTTGTGGGTTTCAAAGTATGATTTCTTTTCTGGGTTTAGGAGTAAATGGCAAGAGGTTTGAGAGATTTGAAAGCGTGAAAATTTGAATGAAGAAGAGTTGGGTACTTATAGGCATTTAGGAAGAAGATAACAATTTTATTTTAAAAAATAAAGGGTAGATTCGACCACAATATTATGTTGTCATGATGGATATTCAGAGAATCTAGATGGAAAAGCCGAGAAACTTGCGAATTAAGGGTGTATGATTACATGTGACGATGACTTTTATGACAAATGGACGTTTCAGTGCTTGCACAATTTAGGGATGCCGAAAAGTTCATGAATCAAGGCTGCACGATTGCATGTGGCGGTGAGTTTATGGCTAAACGACGTTTCAGTGTCCGCACACCTCATGAGTCATTATTAGGGGACATACATGCCAAGAAGATGCCATGTGGCAAGAAGTCTGAACTAATTAAGATCGTGCAATCATGCTATATAAATGCGCCTGAGTGGTTGGGGATTTGAGATTTCTTGGCGTTCTTTAGGAATATGTTAAGGATTCAATTTCGCTTCTTCAAGGTCGAAATTCGACCAAGACTTGTAGGCCAAAGACCTTAGAAACGAGGGGGCAATGTTTGGGCCCAAAATATTATTTTAGGCCGAGCTAGGAATTGTTCTCGGCCCAGTAATCTTCTTCTAGAATGATCATGGGCCATTCAGTCAGGATCGGCCGAATCCTATTGCAGGATGGATTGGTTTAAATAAGGATGGAGTAGTCGAGACCTAGTGTAATGAGGATTCTTAAGAGGCTAAGGATGCTGAGACTTAGTGGATGAATCTAGTTTAATGATTAGCTCGGTTCAAAGTCCTTTTAGAGTTAGGACTGGCTGAAGCCTAATTAGATTAGGTTGAGAAGTTCTAATCCGAGTATGATTTTAGCCTGGCTATGAAAGGTTTCGCTACTATAAATAAAGAAGGGAGCATACATTCAAGCCTCTATATTTCAACACACAAACTGCCATGTGCAAACTCTCACTCTACGCGAAACCTCTCAACAACCTTGAGATTTTTATTTTCTTTTTTTTTCGCCAACACATCTTCAGTTTGGATAAACAACACTAGAGCTGTAAAATCAGTTGATCAAGGAGCACCTTCAGTTTGGATAAACAGCATTACTTTGAGACTGGCTGGTTATTTATCCAACTCTCGGTCGACAAGGATTTTTGAGTCCTTGTTAGTAGAGGTCATCTCATCAACCTTTTTGGCCAAGTGAGGTGTTATAGGTTACAACATTTGGCACATTGAAAGTCGAATATGATATTTGAACTTCGCAGAACTAGCAGCCTTATCTTCAGGCTCTAGAACCTGAAGACCGAGACGTGTTCCTTCCTCGGCTGCAGTCGCGAGTTCAAGAAGTCAGCAGCGCGCCTAATGCCACATCAACATATTTTACTCCCAGGCCAAGCTCGACCGACGAGTTGGCATGCCCCGCACATTACCAAAGGACGTAGTTAGATTATTAATTACTCGACATGCACGCCACGTAGGCTTGGTAGTTTTTAGGGTCAACAATTACGCTTTAATTTGAATTTTGAACTGATAGTGCAACTCACGTTCACTAAAGATATAAAGTTACAATGTCTAGTTTTAACATCATAACATTATATTCCAATGGGACGTAAGGCGATTCAGATAAAAAAAAAAAAAACAGAGTTGAAGTAGTTTAGCACTAGATATTTTGAAAGTTGAACAAATCTAAGACTTTGGTTGTAAACAAGAATACAAATATGCAACTTCCATACTAATATTAGAATATTTCCAAATCAAACATAACTAACTGAATTTAAGGACTACGTGGTTCATTCAAGTTAAACATACAAGTTTTGTAATTTTGGTTTATCACCAGATCATCGAAGTTAAAAATATAAAACTTTGTTTGTAACCAAGAATACATACATTGTTCGGCATATACTCAAATATAAGAATTAGGTGGTTTTTACCAAAAAAAAAAAAAGGAAAAGAATTAATGGTTCATTCAAGTTGAACATAAATTTTTTGTAATTATGGAAGAAATTAAGTGATAAAAAACGAAGGGAAAGCCTAATTATCTGGATTTTGTTTTGTTTTTCTCTTTGGTCTTTCTCTAAATTCGCACGCACAAGAAAAGAAGCTTCAGTGGCTCAAAGAAATTATCAAAATTATAAAAATGGAAAACGAAAGTACACCGAAGAAGAATATAAAACAAATATATGAACGTTCTTTAATCACTATTCAACAATTTGACTCAAATAAGGCATGCTTTAAACTGTTCATCCCCAAAATGTCGATCTCTACTTGTTAGTCAAAAGCATGTGGAATACTAAATGATTTTTCATTTCTGGTAAGGTGAGTCAATGCATATAATTACCAACTTACCATAATTTCGATCGCCATCTATATACCTACATTCGTTCACATAGTCAAGTCATCCAACTATAATGATACAGCCCACAGGGGCTGCTCAATGCAAGCAATAAACATAAATACAAAATAAAATCGTTTTTCAATATGATTCTTCAACATATTTGAAGAAGAACATATCTCCGTTGTTATAATAAATTTGCACGATGAGGATTTCCTTAGCCATGATAATAATTTTTTATCACACAGTCTCACAATCTGACTGTGATAATGTGATGTATGTCTATTGTTAGGTTACATAGATATGATTTCATGTGATCAATAGCGCAATTCTTTTTTTGTTAATTAAAATGAGAAATAAAAGTTGGCGTGCTTAATGTGACTTCAGAAGATGATGATGAGTCTCTCATATTCTAGTGCTTATCTATATACAGTCAATCACATTAATGCACTACGTAGTTTTAAATTCATGCTACAAGGCTCATCACAGCTCGACATAACATGATCAATAAGTTATAAGTTCTAATATCATAAGTGTTTTTTTTTCATAGGACCGCCCACGAATTTGATCAATAGCTCTGATAATTTATTTAAATATACTTCGAATTTGATCAATAGCTCTGATAATTTATTTAAATATAAGTTCTAAAAATAACTAATTATTTTGTAGAAATGATAATATATATGTGGATTTTCAACTATGGGATGACAACTTCTGGAGGTCTCTTATCGTTGTTCTAGTACGTTCATGCAAATTTACTTGGACTTCTCGTAAGCATTCTTGGCCAACAATATCGGCTGGTTGTGGGACTTATCCCTTGAATATTGTCGGTGATTCAAGTCATTCCTTTTTGTTTGTTTATGTGATTTGCCATGCTTCCTTTGATTGGGGACCCTCACCCTCCATCTCAGTCTCCAATATAACTCTGTATTAATAAAAATAAATAATAAATAAATAAATAAATAATTCAAATATCATTAGATCAGCATTTAAATTTGGCTGTACAGTTATAAAAAGACAAAGATTCCATTCAAATTTGGCCGGAAAAACATTTTTCACGAGGTTACAAATTGTAACTGTGCAAACTAATCTGCATGTTATGCTTAAGGCTTCGTTTATTTAGGATTGGATTGGATTGGAGTAATCTAAAAAGGTTTATTAAAGGTTATTTCTAAGAGGAATAGAATGGCATTAAACATGAATATTCTTCCTTCTAATCCTACAATGAATAAGTTTTCTCAAATATAATCCATCTCCTACCTCTAATTTCACCACATTTATTCCTTTCACATATCCAGTTGAATCCAGTTCTCTATGCCAAAAAAAGGTCTAAAAGTTTACAAACAGATGTATTATAAAAACATTTTAAAAACCAACCAACTACTTTTCTTCCACTACTAAATTAAAAGATAGTGCAAACAATTGTTATTTTCTTGCCAACGCAATGCCATATAATATCCCATTGTATATTGCAAGCAGAACGCATCAAGTAATCGAGATATATGGGATGCAGCATGCTCTAAAATATACCATTAAACCAATAATTAGTTGGTCCCACATTGAAGCCAAGAGGTTCCAATTTCCAATCACCCAACCCACTCCACGAAATAAAAAAAAGCTTCTTTCTCAATTCATGTGCTAATACCCCCGTTTGGGATTTTAATTAGGGATTTATAAATCCCGGTTCATTTCTTTAACACTACATTTGTTCTAATCCAACAATTACACATTCAGATATGCGGTCCAATATAATTAAACCTCTGCCATGTAGGGTTAATATTGTCTAATAGTACCTAACAAGCCTTTCTCTCAAACGGCAGCCTCCTAATTAAATTCAAGCTGAGTCTTTTACTCCAAGCTTTAATTTTATGTGGGATAACGCACGAATTTTTCAAGGAGATTTCAAGAATTAAAGGTCAATTTCAAATGTTTCCAGTCATCTATGTTCAGATCCAGCTGATGCTGAAGTCAAAAGAAAAGGATGAGAAATGGTGAAAACTGCCCACACTGGGAATGAGTTGGGGAGGGAAGAGACTGAGATGTCGAGCTTCAACAACCATGGATTTTGATGATGAAAAGAAGAAGAAAAGCAGAGGGAGCATTTTTTTTTTCTTCTTTTGTACGGTGTGTATCTGGTTTGCTGTGCAAATTGGCGTGTCGATAGAAGTGTTGTGGAGTCTGGTAGTGGTTCTTGTTTGGATATGGTTTACTTGGTTTTTGGTGTCTATGATATTAATGAACCTGTTATGTAGACAAACCAGACAATATGGTCAATAGTGTTAATACACCTTATTTGCAGATTTATAAAGTATATATCACCCTATATCTAGGCTTGTCGTAACGAACCTATCCATAGGTGTGGTTATATAGTGAACCTGTCAATGGGGATTGGATTATAGTGTTAACCTGTTTTGTAGGTTTTATGTGTTTATGTACTAAACAAAAATTGAAAGAGACATGTTTTGCCACTACCATAATTATGGTCTATGTTCACCATACAACTTATCATCTGCCACGTTTCCCTTCACTTAACCCTAGTTAATTTTTTTTATTTTTCAAATTTGGAAAGTGAACACTTAATAGAAAGTTAACCAGAGTTAGGTGAAAGGATACGTGACAAACAATGAGGTCTATGGTGAGTATACACCATAATTTATAGTGGTGAGCAAAAATACTCCCTAAATTAGATATCATTGTTATAACGGTGAGTTATATCTAATTATCCTTCTATTTTCTTTCATTAAAAAACGGTTTCACTTAAAAGTTAAGTAGGAAAAATGTTTACCCACATTAGTTTTTAAATGAGAGCAAAGTGAAACCTTACCCACATTAGTTTTTGAAATGACATGTCTGCTTTTAACGTTATCTATGTTGTGAAGACATGAATTAACCACATCGTCTGGGATTGCTTTTAGCTCAATATGATGGTTTTACACTTGACGTCATGAACAAACCACACTAGTTCTTAGAGGGCCCAACATCTACCTACCTTATAGATTTAGGGCCTTTGGGCCCACACACATGTCATGGTATCCTTCATGCCCATGATACCCCACTCCTACAACCACATATTTCCCTGCCCAAGGAGGCAGGGATCATGTAACAACTCTTTCCCATTAATTTTACAGATTTTGGAATGAGTGTATTTTGGTAATTTAATTGGTTTTGGGCTAGATATTTTATTTTTGTTTTTGGTCTTGTTTGGTGTGCCCAAAGGGCCCACCCTTGATTTTGTCCCCCGGCCCAAAACACTTCACCTCTCTCTATCTCTTGCTCTCCCTCATTTCTCTCTTTCTCTCTGTGCTCTCCCCCGAGCTTTCTCTCTCTCATAGCTTACTCTCTCTCTATCTATCTCCCTCACTACATCCTTCTCTCCCGAACACCACACACCCAACCAAGACAAACGATGACACCTCCACCACCACCACCGTGATGGCCATTCATCGTTCTCTCGCTCCTCCTCAGTGAAGCACAAAGAACCCAACAACCCTCTCCGGTTAGTCCCCTGACTTCCAGGCCTTTTTCTGGTCAACTCTGGCCATGGCTGGACCAAATTTAGGTATGGTTTTCTTGCCCTCATATGTAGCTTTAAATCCATGTATGGTATGTTTTGTGTGGGTCAATTTTTGGGGTTGATCAAAGCTAGGCATGCTCCAGCACTCTTCTATATCAAATCGGCCAAACCCGGCCTGTAAACGGGTCAAAACCCGATCCACTACCCTAGATCAGCCCAACTTCTTGGGCCATGGAACTCGACCCATTTGGCCAGCCCAACCCAATTACCCCAAACCCATATTTGTGACCCGAGACCCATTGAACCCAAGCCGCCCAACATTATAGCCCAAACCTGGATCCGACCCAAACCTAGACAGATCCTAAAAATCTAGCCAGTGCGTGGTCCGCATATGGGACTGCTCATCGGCGAACGTTGGACTGCGCGTGGGCATACGTCCTGGCTGGTGCGTGGAGCATATGCGCCTCTACCAGAGGTACTATGATGGCGACGTGCGGCCATCCGGGGCATGTTGCATCTCGGTACGTTGTAAGAGCTAATTCACCAAGGTTGTCTGTTGTGCGAGGGCGCTTGTCAACTCTATGACTTGTTGAGACAAGTGTTGTTGCTATTCAGGTTGGAAGAGCTTAGACAAAATACATCTCATTGAGTAGTGGAAGTGTAATGGACTTCGAGCGCGAGATTTGAGTTGAGATGTTAAATCTGCGGAGAAATATGGTAAAAATACCCCAAGTTCAATCGTTGGTTCAGAAATTTGTAGTCAGGACGGCTGAACCGATCTTGGTCTGGCTTGGGCTGCTTGGGACACTACGAAAGTGGGTTGCAATGCGTGTGCATGTTGGGCCTAGGCTCAGCTCGAGAACTCGCTGGGTTTGCGCTAACCTTGAGCCCATAAGCGCTAGGCTACTTCTTCAGCCACAGCTGCTTAGGCTTATGCTGCTACGGTAGTGACTCAGGCCAGCTCGCACTAGGCCTAGCTTAGCTGCCTTGCACCGTGCGCTACAGATTGGGTCGTGCACCAAGTGGACGAGGCTTGGGCTTGCGTTGCTGAGGCAGTAGCTTAGGCTACTTATAGTGCATGTGTTTATGGCTGCCTTACTGCTCGCTACTCACCATGGGCTTGCTGCCATGGAGTTGGCCCACTCTTTACTACCACGGTGGTGCCCGTGGCTGCCATAGTGGTGGTGCTCCATGATGGCAAAGTTGATCATCTTGCCATCGCTTTGAGCTTCATGGATCGTCGTGGTGGGGCTACGTCTCGTCCTCCATCGTTTGAACCGGATCTTTAAACGTAGGAAGTTTCATTCGTCGTGATTTCTGAATTTCCCATCATTGTATTTTTTTTCCTCACCTCTATTCAAAGAATTAAAAAATTCTAGGAATAAGAAAGTATGAAAAATTTACTAACGAACGAGAAATGAGAAACTTTGAATGCGAGAGTCTTCTTCGAGCGTGTGAATCAAACTCTCAATGAAAGCACCAATTTGCGGATGCAAATTTCTTCCTCCTTGTTCTTGGACAAAATTGCACCTACAAAACAAATAACACCTTAGGTCAAGGCCAAGAGCCTCATGCGCCCACGATGAATAAGGGGCTTTGGCAGAAGAACCTTCGATGCCAAAATTAGAATTTCGAGAGAAAAGTGTTTGGAGAATTTTGAAACTTTAGCAAGAGAATTGGAATTGAGTTTTGGAGATGAAGGTGTTTATATAGGGATGTGGCCGACCACTTTGGGAGGAGATGAACCGGCCACTTGGATGTTTTTTATTTGTGGGTGAAGTTCATGATTTGTGTTTAATTAGCAAATTAATTGCATAATTAATCAATTAATTAGCTAATTAATATAATAAAAAAAAGAATGATTTAGGGGTTACCTTGTGGAGAGGACATAATGAGGGATAGATGAAATAGGTTATAAATAAATACCCATTTTTGGCACTTTTGACTTGATTAAGGGATGATTTCTCACTGCTTGCGCGTAGAACTTCGGTGTGCCTTGAGGGTAATTTTGTCTTTTTCTTACCCTAGAATCCACGTGTCGCCTCCATATTTTTCTCGATTATTTTTTGCTCCACACTGCCTACGGGCGAATAGTCCTGCCTATGGGGGAATCATACTGCCTATGATCGAAGATATTTATATTTGGCTTCGGCCAGGCATTTGTAGATGGCTTCCGCTAGAAGATACTTATATTGGTTTCGGCTAGGGGTTGTAGTGCCTACGAGCGGAAGATATTTATATGGTTTCGGTCGGAAAAGTTCTATATGCCTTCGGGCGGGAGATGATACCACTATTTAGCACACTATATATGATATATGTCTTATTGAAGGTTTTATGGCATGTTAAGGTTTTCGGAAAACCTATTACATATTATACTATTGAGTTTTCATAAACTTTGGGTGTTAGTACATTGTTGAGTAACTATGTTAGTATTACTTATATATCAACTTGGTCCACTCATGTTTTGTTTTGCACCCCCTCAGGACTTAGAATCGAGGCGTACAATCCCGACGCCAAGGCACTCCTGCATCGGCATCTTCGAGTCCTATCGGTGTGGGACCCATTCCTTTGTTCATTCAATTTTATATTATTCCTTTTTAGTGTCTCGGTTTAGTTGTATGCTATGAACACGTTCCACAATTGTATATTCATTATAATTAAATTTACAAGTTTTATTTATGTCAGTTAATTGTTCTTAGTTCTCATACATTCTAGTATGGCTTCGTCACATTCGGGTGTCAGCCAGCACATGCCTACCCTGGTGTTTGGTGAATATCAGGTTCGGGCGCATCAATTTGGTATCAGAGCGTAATTTGTTCAGAGCATACTTAGGATTTTCTATTACTGTAGTAATGTGTCGATCTTGACATCATTTAGATGTCACGACTTCTAGATTTATTATCATTCGGTAGGGTGGTGCAACCTTCATTCTGCTTAAATAGTCACATTCTATTGAAAAATAAGAAATTTCGTGTTGAGATTGTCCCTCATCGATGACGAAATGGATTAGTGGACGACTTTCAACATTGGACCGATACTCTGCAACATACATTCCCTAGGAATTATGGGTAGAGTTGGTTTTCCAATGAAGTGACGTGAATTGGAAATCTCAATAAGAGGAAGTCTGGTTAAGACCAACTGCAGGTCCGAAGTGGCAATGCTGCTCAGCAACATGCGTTTCTAAGGAATTGTGGGCAGAGTCGAATCTGCATATGAGTGTTTGTATACGGAAAGTTCTTAATGGTATGAGTTGGTTAAGACCAACGGGAGACCCAAAAGGTAATGCTACTCTACAACATGCATTCCTTAGGAATTGCGGGTAGAGCCATATCTACACAGGAATGTGGTGAAACGGAAAAATCTAAGTGGTTTGAATTTGGAAGACCTGAATCGGTGATGTCACTTTGGGATATGTGTTCTCTAAGCTTTATGGAAATTATTCGAAACATTCGAAGTTCGTGTTGGAGAAAACAAGTAAACGCTAGTTGTTACAAAGTTTAGTAAATGGTAGTTTGGTGGGATCGGATCAATACTCTCGACCTTGTTCCCACTGAGGAAATTTGTGTGGACCCTTAGAGCAATTCTTGGCGATTGTTCTATCGATAACCTTCTTGCTTACTTCAACCATGAGGTCAGGTTCATTAAACATCAACAATCATTTGTACGTCAAATTATTCGAATGTTGTTTTTGTTTAAAGTATATACTTTTCTTGGGAGTTTCTTAGGTAGCAGACGTTATTCTCATCAATTTTCAAAAGGGATTGTGGCCGTTGGAAATTGAAAATACCCACAAGTGTAGTGAAATGTGAAATGTCCTTAGTTTTGTCATTTTCTTTCAATAGTTCTTAATGATTCCTTGTGCTTAGCCCTATCTCCTTTTTGGCTAAGAAACCAGTCAATTTTGTTGCAATGCTAACGATGAATGAAGTTCCTGACAACAGGGTATTGTCTCATTTGATTGTAGCTTTTACATTTTTTAAATTCTGAGGTGGTGTATTATTATTAAATGTTTGACTGCACGCTGATGCAGCATGATCGAGTAACGCGTGTGCCTATTCACGATTAGAACCGCATGATTTGAAGTATCATATCTTTGACCTAGAGCTGATAACGATCTTCTGTGCTATAGAATCTAGTGACGTTTTCTCTACAGCGAGAAATGTTACATCCTTTTGACCAAAGAAGTTGTAATGTGTTTCACACAGAAATAGCTAAGTTTGAAATGGAAGCAGTGAGATTGAAGCCATCGAGTTTATCCATGGCTGTCCTTATAGGTTTATTGGGGACCTAATAGGGATGCAAATGAAAGTAGGTGAGTGTCACCATAGATTTCCTATACAAACCATCGTGTACACGTGGAGACTATGATGACGTTTCGATACTTGTTGGTTAACTCACTCAACGTATTATCTACCAGTCTGTGAGGACTATACCTTTGACCACTTTGTCGAATTCTTCATCCTAGACTTTGTTGGACTGACGTCTCGATTGACATCGATTTCAACAGTAATCCCAGTTTCACCTCCTAGCACTAGAAAGCATTTTAGTTAACTTTAGGTTCAAGCTTGCCCTACAACACTTCGTATCATCTCACTTCGTACCCTTTGTATAGCAGATAAACTATTCAGGAGAACCACTTAGATCCGAAAGTTTATCAGGAACCATCAGTCATTCAATCACCCATTAACATCCTATTGAGCGAATTATTACCATTGGTGTTTGAATGTCCCTCAAGTTGTTGTGAAAATTGGAATGGGGAAAAGGTTTGAGTTCCCATCTATCAAATTACTTTTAACCACCAACCGAGTCGAGTCCACACTCAACCATCTCGACTTACCACCACTAAATCAAGTTAGGTACTTACACGTGTTCTTGCATCAAAGCTATGCATTCACTCCAATTATCTTGTTTCCTAGCTTTGATGGATTTGTTTTGACCCTTAAATTCATGGGTGTTCACTTAGCCTTCTCGACATTGCTATTCGCTAAATCTAAAAGAAATTTTTCATTGAATTAGCTTGTGTAGGCATTATGAATCACATTGTTCTGGTTCTCGGTGTATCGTTGATTGTGGTACAAACTAACACACAAATTAAACCCTATAAATTATGCAATTGTAGTACGAGTAAGTATGTATCGTTCTATTTTGGAGATTATAAGGGATGCTAATCAACACAAATTAAACTTATAAAATTGAAAACTAAGTTAAACTAACAACAAAACAATGAGGGGAGAGATTTTGGATGAATTTGATTAAAATAAAAGTAAATAGCAGCAAGTAAATTAAGTTGTGAATGAAATATGGATGAAAGGATAGCTAAAAGATTCTTCTCCACACATGAATCATATGCATACAAATCGATCTCCAGTTATTCTTTCTATAAACCATGAATGACAATGCCCCAAATTAATTGTGAACAACACTAATTAACTTTCAGATTTTCCTAAATTCATTAAATTAGACTCAGCGATGCAACCTAATTATTCTTCTCAAGTTCCCTAATTATGAAAATCATGATAGAGATACATCTCAAAGATCATTAAGTTTTGTGAAAATCATAAGCATTGACAAAGCATTCGTAACTATGAAAAGCATGATACTCCTACTAAGGATTTACTTAACTCAATCATGACTAATGACTTTTACTACTTACAAATATAAGTTCATAACGATTAGGTAGAATTCCCTTATATTCTACCATCAAATCTCTACATGCAAACTAAGTATGCATCCTTAATAAACATAAAAGAATAAGTTCTCTATAAAGTAGATAAGTAAATTGCATTCATGTTTTATGAAACAATAACTGGATGTAATCAATTTATATAAAACATATGATCATGGCTTTAAATTCACCTCTAGCTAAAAAGAAACTTAGTTACACATGTTCATCATAACTGAAAAACAATCTAAAATAAACATTGACACTTAAAACAAAGATAGAAAGAACTCTGAAAATTCCAGCAACTTTAATTGATGAATGGTAGGCACGGCACCCCTTAAATCGTTGCAGGAATTTCATATATATAGGGGAAACGGCTAAATCCAATGAGGAAAAGGTTTTGGCATTTTGAATTATTTTAGGACTCTTAAGAATCAGGTAGAGAGTGTTGGAATGTGATTAGGTTCCTCCTTGCAGCTGGAGATAAGATAAGATAATGTTGGATAAGGTAGGATAAGATAATGCTCATCTCCAACTAGGATTCCTCTTTCTTGTGTAATTCATTGCCTTCCAAGCCTCAACTTTAATATCTCCAAATTTTAGCACATATCTAACACCATTTAAACACCAAAAACATCCAGCCCATATGCCATCCATGCATGTTATCCAATCCAAGCCCAAAACTGCTCCTGCTCTATTTGGCTATTTATTGTCATTTTTACCACCTGGACCTACAATAATACGAAAATAACTTAAATTACTACAATAAATGGAAATTAACTAAGTAAATACAAAGAAATAAGATAACAAAGTCGCATAAATATGCTCCTATCAATCATCACTTTTGTACCTCATCGTAGTGCACGTTTCACTTCTAAGTTTTATGAAGTTTTCGTGAAGGCCTTGAGTACTAGGTTGTTTGTCCAACATCATATTTTTATTTTCAGATTGTTAGACAGTCTGAACAAACTATATAAATCTTGAATGACGGGTTGCGTTCTTTTGATTTGTGGTTTCTGAATGATTAGATTTTGCACCGATCTCTTTTGGAGTAGTTACGATGACAGTTTTTATTTTCAGTTTGAGTATGGGACTGTTTGAGACTTGGTTGATAGATTCTATTAGCAGCACTGGTTGGACAATGAAGTTCTACGAATTGGTTTTCAAATGTTGGATTGTATGATTAAGAAACTGTGTGCTTGTGTTGTTGTTGACTTCGGGTCGGACAAATTGGTATGTTTGCACCCTTAGGAAATTACTACTTGCTTATTGAGACAAAAATGTGTTGTCAATATCGCAAGCAGCCGACTGTAATATCGATGGCATATTCGGGTTTGTTAAGCAAGTGGGCAGGTGGACCCGTCTACGAGTGTTATTACTGTTTAGTTATTATTGGGGCTTAACCCAAACACACACATCTGCTCTCGGAGTAAGTGATGTTTCAAATGCTTGGGAGGGACCCACTTCCATTTTCAATTGTGATTTTTAGTACGAGTTTTTCGACCTCTATGTTAGTACATATCTATTTTGACGCTATTGTATTATACGTACATATTTTTGACCATTCGTTGTTATACAATTTCAACTTTTTATCTTAATAAAGTATGTTTCAACTATTATGTTGATGGGGGACGAAAGTAGGAGCTTGGAGGCATGAAAGAGGATTTTGCAACCCACTTGTGACGGTGTGGCATATTCTCTTTGATGCAACCATTTTGACTTGATTTCTTCTTTATACATATATTCTTTCCTATCTTTGGTATTTATGTATATATAGTATGTTATTTCAAATTTTGAGATGAAATTTTCTTAACGGGGGTAGATTGTAACAACTCGTCCCGATTAATTTTATGGATTTTGGAACGAGGGTATTTTGGTAATTTAATTGGTTTTCGGGCTAGATATTTTTTTTTTGTCTTGTTTGGTGTGCCCAAGATGCCTACCCTTGATTTTGTCCCCCGGCCTAAAAAGCTTCACCTCTCTCTTTCTCCTTATCTGCCTCACTTCTCTCTTTCTCTATGTGCTCTCCCCCGAGCTCTCTTTCTCACAGCTCACTCTCTCCATCTCTTTCCCTAGTTGCATCCTTCTCCCTCGAACACCACACACCCAACCAAGACAAATGACGACACCACCACCATCACCACCGTGATGGGCATTTATCACTATCTCCATTCTCCTATGTGAAGCATAGAGAACCTAACAACCCTCTCCGGCAAGTCCCGTGACTTCTAAGCGGGTTTCCAGCTAACTTCAGCCACGGCTGGACCAATTTAGGTATAGTTCTCTTCCCCTTCTTTATAACTTTAAATCTATGTATGGCATGTTTTGTGTTGGCCGATTTTTTGGGTTGATCAGAGTTGGGAATGCTTCGACGTTCTTCTCTGTCGAATCGGCCAAACCTGACCTGTAAATGGGTCAAAACTCGATCCACCACCCTAGACCAGCCCAACTTGTTGGGCTATAGAACTTGGCCCATTTGGCTAGCCCAACTCAATTACCCCAAACCCATATTCGTGACCCAAGACCCATTAAACTCAAGCCTTCGACCCAATGAACTTAGGCCCAAACCCAATTGAACCCAAGCCTAACCTTGTGGCCCAAACCTTAATCTAGCCTAAACCCAGTCGAATCCCAGAAACCCAGCCAGCTCATGGGACTGCGTGTGGACATTTGTCCTGGCCGGTACATGGAGCACAAGCACCTCCACCGGAGGTACTATGCTTCGTCGCCCTTCACGGCGGCGCTGACGACTTTTTCGGCCAACTTGCCAGCGACTCAAATCGGCTCGTGGTGGTCTGGACCGCCACCCCGTGGCGACGCGTGGGGGTACCTGAGGTCTCCTCTCATGTTTTTTGACGTCCTGGATCCGTTTATGACGTTTGTTTCCTGAAATTCAATCATTTGAATAAAGTTTTATTAATTTGACCTTTTATGTGCTTAGGTGTAATTGTTTATGGCGTTTTCGTCCTCTCTAGTTTGCATGGCTCTTCGACGACGAAGTATCTGTGAGTGGACCCCTTCTAAAATGCATATTTTTCAATTAGAAATGCATACATGAAAAGCATGATTTTATGTCTATGTTTTATAAAACGTTTATAAGTAAATTGGTTTCACGCTTTATGAATTATCATGCTTATTCGACTTTACGTACTTTGTGGTATATATGATTGATGATTATATACCTACTTATGAACGTGGTCTTATGATATGACGTTTTAGTCACTGAGCTCTGTTTTGAGATAAATATATATATAATGATACTGCCAACGAGTGAAGATATTTATATTTGGCTTCAACCAGACGTTTGTAGATGGCTTTAGCCTGGGGTTGTAGTGCCTACGAGCGGAAGATACTTATATTGGCTTTGGCCAGGGTTGTAATGCCTATGGGCGGAAGATATTTATATGGTTTAGGTCGGAAAAGTTCTATATGCCTTCAGGCAAGAGATGATACCATTATTTAGCACACTATATATGGTATATGTCTTATTGAAGGTTTTATCGCATGTTAGAGTTTTCGGAAAACCTATTACATATTATACTATTGAGTTTTCATAAGCTTTGGGGGTTGGTACGTTGTTGAATAACTATGTTAGTATTACTTATATATCAACTTGGTCCACTCATGTCTTGTTTTACTTATATAAGATTTATATGCCTTCAGGCGGATGATACCATTATTTAGCACACTATATATGATATATGTCTTATTGAAGGTTTTATGGCATATTAGGGTTTTTGGAAAACCTATTACATATTATACTATTGAGTTTTCATAAACTTTGGGGGTTAGTACATTGTTGAATAACTATGTTAGTATTACTTATATCAACCTGGTCCACTCATGTCTTGTTTTACGCCCCCTCAGGACTTAGAATCAAGGCATACAATCCCCGCGTCAAGGCACTTCCTCATTGGCATCTTCAAATCCTCTTGGTGTAGGACCCATTCATTTACTCGTTCAATTTTATCTTATTCCTTTTTAGTGTCTTGGTTTAGTTGTATGTTCTGAACACGTTCCACAATTGCATATTCATTATAATTAAATTTACAAGTTTTATTTATGTCAGTTAATTGTTCTTAGTTCTCATACATTCTAGTATGGCTTCGTCACCTTTGGGTGTCGGCCAGCACGTGCCTACCCTGGTGTTTGGGAATATTAAGGTTGGGCATGTCAGGTAGACTCTTGGAGTCTCCCCTTGAGTCCAGCACCATGGTGCCACTATCTATCGGAGGCCTCCCCAAGACTTCCTATAGTTGTCTGCAGAGACTGGCCTGCATCACACTAGCAGAACATAGCGGTTTTCCCTCCCAACTGCATGGGAGTCTCTTTAACAAATAGTCAAGTCCAACAAGGAAATCAGTAATCATCACTTACTATGCAGCATTCTCGTTATTCTAGTTTATCTTAAACTGTTCTTTAACTTAGGCATTAGAGGCCCTTTGGCGAACATCCTCCATCTTTTTCTCAAGTGTTCGTCGAATTAGCTAACAATTTTTCTTGTTTTGTAGGTGGAGTTTTGTCAATTCAAACTTGGATGAAATTTGCATCCATGTAAATAATATTGCCTACATGTATATCCACACACCCCTTTTTACTTCATACACACTCTCTTAATTTGCAGCCATCGGATCAACTGAATTAAAGAAGATCAAAGGACAAAAATTAACAAAGGGTGTGTGAGAAGTAAAAAATGGTGTGTGAATAGCACACCCCTTGTTAGTATTATGAGGCATATTTCTAGCTACGCTTCCTAAACTCATTTTTTTTTTGCATCTCACTTTGCTCCCTGAAAATCAAAAGTCATCACTTACTCCTGAAACTCAAAATTCGCCCTATATTGCCACTTTCATTAGAACTTCTGTTAGTATTATGAGGTGTAGTTTTAGTTACGCTCCTAAACTCAATTTTGATCTCACTTTGCTCCCTGAAAAAATCAAAAGTCACCACCTTACTCCCTAAAACTTAAAATTTGCTCTACATTGCCTTTTTTTTGTTAATTCTGTCTAAAAATTGTCAAATATATTGACATGGATTAAACAATTCATAAATGCCAAAAAAGGATGTGTAATGGTTTAACCCAAAAGCATTAAACTAAAGGCCGTTCATCTTCTTGACAAAAATATAGAAAGGGGTGTGATATCCACACACCCTTTTTTACTTCTCCCACACCTTTTTGGTTTTCGGCCGTCGGATCGGATGAATTGAATATGATCAATGGACATCAATTAACAAGGGGTGTGTGAGAAGTAAAAAGGGGTGTGTATCCACACACCCCAATAGAAAATATTCTCCCTCAACTCCCTACCGGGAGGATTTCACCCTCTCACCTCCCTCCACCCCCATCTATTAGACTTTCCATCATATAAAGATTCATTTGCGAGAAAATCCTATAATTAAATATGTTTATATTTAAGTTTCTCAAGTTCTTTGAGTTAGTTAGTTTGGGGATTCCATTGTCAACCATACTTTGTAGTTAGGGTTAATAAATTATATTTTTAATATTTTATTACAAATAATATTACTAATGTAAACCAGACTAAGAGGATGGAAGAGAGTTTGAATTCAGGAAATAGTAAGTTGAGCAGAAATACCTTTTCTAATAGGACAATCCCTCACTTGCAACTTCTTTTTGTACAATGATGTATTTACATTATATGAGATTAATCACATAAAGTGGATATCCAATGGAATAATTTCAGTTTGATTATGACCTCTATAATCTTTCATAACATTTTAGTTTGCTTCATATTTTTCAAATTTTATGTCAAATTGAGATTTGCTTTCATTTATCGAAGTGAAGAAAACTAACTAAAAGAAAATGCTATAAGGGCTAGAACCAAACTGAGACGAGGAGGAAATATTGAATAAGGTTAGTTCAGAGGGCCTTGCTAAGTGAAAATTGAAAATCAAATTTAAAAACTCAATAAAGTAGTTTTCATATTTTGACTTTCAGATTTTAATTTTCAATTTTTTATTTCCATTTTTCATTTTTTTTATTAAATAAAAATTAAAAGTAGTTCACAAATGTGTTTTCAGTTTTCAAGAAAATAAAATGTAAAATAAAAAACTGAAAACAAAATAATTATTACATAAAAACCCAAACTTCTAATTTTATATACAGATCAAAAGAAAGCAGTAAAATTTGGGCTCAAAAATATTTGATCCAACATGTTAGGCCTCATTTACCTCATATATCGATGGGCCTCAAACCCGAAAGACCCACTTGACCACTCAGAGAGAGAGAGAGAGAGAGAGAGGGGCAAACAGAGATAACAGGGAGCTTTGCCCTTTTGAATTCTGATGCGAAATCAAACCCTCCAGGGAACAATTAGTTGGTTAGAGGAGAGGGTCTAAATTGAATCCTCAAATTTAATTTTATGCCTTCCAATATTCATTTTGTATTTCTATTTGTTTAGTTAATTTGGCTAGCAACCATTCTTTACTCTGAAATTGTAGTTCATGAAACAAGTGTTAAAGCAAATCAAGGTCTAATTTTGTAAGTATGAATACCTTATCTGAATATAGATGTCAGTGAGAATTGTCTCAATTTTACATGCAAAAGTATATTTATTGGAAATTTTTATGCTCTGGTGGACAGTTTTTTTTGTTCTGTTGACTTGTCTGAAAAATATATGAGGTGGAGTAAAGTTTGAGATTTACAAGTCGGTTTTGATGTGCTTTAAAAATAACTAAAATCGTTTTTGGGTTACAATACTATTTTTTATAGTGTTTGCTAGAACATGGAATTTCATACACCAAAATAAATTCAAGAGGTTCCAATTTTTTTCATATTGAACTCCAACAGAAGAAAGAGAAAAAAAAAAAAAAAAAAAAAAAAAACCCAACAATTTGAGACTTAACTAATTTAAGCAAGTGGCCCTTTACCATAGTGGTGAAATTGTGTTGAGCTCTTGCATGACGGCGTGGGTTCAAACCTCGTCGGTAGCTAATCTAACATCTAATCTAATAAGATCTATCGTTTGACCAAAAAAAAAAACTAATTTAAACTTTTTGTTGGTCAAATATCAAATGATTGACACATGAGCATATATATACAAACTGATTAAAATGGAACCTCATAATCCATTTTGATACTACTTAACTCCAGACTTAAAATACACTTGGCCTTTATTAATACAACTTTATGTTCCTCACTAAAGACACTAAAAGCTCTTTGTTCAAACTCAAAGCAAACGTGGGTCAATCTTATTGACATTGGTCTCCTTGGATAGGAGAATCCTAAAACAACATAAACAAAACAAAATGGCCTCCCTCATTGTGTTTTATCTCAAAAAAAATGCTAGGTAGACTAATTTTTAGACCAAATTTGTAAATCATGTGATGTGTCATTAATAGGAAATAAGCACGTTAATCAACACTTAAGTAATTCACTAATCATCAATAACCACGATATAAAGTTTGTGTTAATCAACACTTACGTAATTCACCAATCATCAATAATCACGTTATATAATTTATAAATTTTAATCTAAATTGTTGATTTTCCAGCATTACTCCTTTATATAGTATTTGGTGTTCTTGGTTTTTGTCTTATGCCTCAAAGTTCTCACTTCCTCTCTTTCGAGCATTAGAATATTGCCGACAATGTCTTATGGGATCTCCACTTTTATGCTGTGAGACTAAAGGCATTGTAAATCCATTTTTCTATAGATTCGAAACGAAGATATCAATATCTTTTTAATTAGTTTACTGCAAATCAACACATATGCGTGTCTTTCTTTGTTACATTGGAGAGGATCTAACAAGTACGCATTATTTTCTTTATTTTAGTTGAGCTCATACCTAACACTATTATTTTATTTATTTATTTATTATTATTTAGGCAAAGAGTAAGTTCGGAACTCATAGGTTCGAAACTTAACACTTAAGAAATTTCACCCCACCGACAAAAATAAAATAAAATTTTGAAGTACACATTAGCATAGCAAAGTTAATAAATATCAATATATAATGGTATACCCATGCCAATTAACTAAAAGTTTTACACCAATCCGTCTATCCATCTCCAAAACTTAAACAAAATAATATACAATCCTCAACCATATGATCTCAAATCCTAAAGCTGTCTAAGAACTGGAATTCTTCTATGCAGAGAAGTATATACCTATACTAAAAGTAAATTCTCCTTTCTTTACACTACCATATGCATTTCTTCCTTGTTCCCCAAGTAATTTATAGGGCATAGAAAGAAATGCTGAGAAGAAGATCACATAAGGAAGCAATGGCATTGGCATCCCCCCTGCAATCGGTCAAGCTTCTTCAAGGCCATCTTAAATTATTTGCGTCAGGATCACGCCACAAAGTCTGGTAACAATTGGGCTACGAACCTCTTTCGGTTCTGAATGTCGATGTTTTCGAATGCAGCAGCGGAAGAGTGAGAAGCTGAAGTGTTTATGGCACCAAACTGATCATTTGTTTCACCAGTGTCTACTCTTCTCCCCAGCTGAATGTTTTGGTTTGGGAGAAAAGTTTGATGGCGGTGAGCTCCGGACATGGAGAGGTTATCGCAGTGAGGAAGACCTAGAGTGAGAGAGACACCGTTGCCCGAGAACCTTGGTGCGAATTGGTCTGCATCAAACCTGCCAATTTCCCCAATCGGGTATTGCCCAAAATTTCCGATGAAATTAGTCTGCCCTCCCATGAAAGAGTAGCCATCTCTGCCCTGCCTCTCGTCCCCGAATTTCATAGAAACTTGCTCATTGTTCACCTCTTGGGCCTCAATATTCATACGCGAGACACTACCATTTGAGGAGTGCATAATTTCGGTGCTCCTAGGCTTCTTTGGACTACCTTGTGTAATCCCATCGAGTTCTGATGACCCAATGAGAGTGAATCCGGACTGGTTCCGAACCATGTTTGTGGGCGATGTTGAGGCTTGGGAAATCGAAATTGATGGATGAGCAGCGAGATTGTGATTCACCGAATTCTCTTGTTTGAAGTTGAAAGTGCTTGTTGTTTGGTTCTCAGTGTCTTGTGGAGCTGTGGACTTTGATGCTGAGTCCTCATTGCTCTTGCTCATTTTCTCAGATGATCCATTCTGCTCTTGCTCCTTCACTTCCTCCATGTACATTTCCTCCACCATTGGCTTCCACAGCCGGACCCGAGCGTTTATAAACCAATTGGAAACCTGCATAATCAGTACTCAAGCTCATCAGCATGCCGATTTCCACAACTAATTATCAAGAAAGAAAGATTTTTTACGAACGAGAAATGTGGATGGATTTGAGTACCTGACTCCTAGTAAGTCCAGTCTGTTTTGCAAGCATGTGCTTGTCTGAATCCTTCGGATATCTGAAACCAAAATCCAATCCTTCTTAGTACATTACGTTAAAAACTTACAGAAAAAAGGGGGAAATTGTGAAAAAAAAATTCTTAGTATACGATTGCATCTTGCCAAGACTACATAATGCAAAAAACACAAACCCTTTCGGTGAATCGGACTTGTGTGGATTGCTCTGAGAATACTTACGGGTGGAGGAAGTGTTCGAAGAGCCAAGCGCGAAGAACGGAAACAGATCTTTCGGGCAATCCTCTTTGTGGTCTCCAAGCATTGTGCTGGATCATTCCCAATTGTTGGAGAGCCCTTTGCTGCCTCAGCTGATGGTCAACATATTTGAGCCTTGAGCCTTCAATCTTGCCTCCAACGCTATCTTCTTCTCCCAAGCTCTTGTTTGCGGATCGAATTTGGTTCGTTATGGCGTCCTTCAGGCACCTGAATTGCTTTGAGATTGTTTGCAGTGCCAGAGCAGTGTATGTTCTTGCTGAGCCAATTCCAGCTGCTTGCTCGAATG
This sequence comes from Malus x robusta, assembly GCA_963082935.1. Lineage (NCBI taxonomy): Eukaryota > Viridiplantae > Streptophyta > Magnoliopsida > Rosales > Rosaceae > Malus > Malus x robusta. The sequence goes on from OY720337.1 coordinate 27,352,647, forward strand.
ATGAAATTACCATTTGCATCTGTCGGTGGTATTGCCTGTACCTTTGGTCAACCTTCAACCAACAAAATAGTACAACACACAAAATTAATTCGAATTTGAAATTGCAAAATATCATGTGACAATTCAATCACTCAATCTCAAATATGAAAACAAAAAATTTCAACATTAAGGAAGAGCTTAGGTCTTGTTAAAATTTTGTTACTAAAATGCTTTCAGTAATTTTATTGCTAAACATATTACATATTTAACACAAAAACATTATAATAAATTTTCAAACTCATATATGTCCTCTAATTCATAGAGAAATCAAAACCCATTTCGCATTATTGAAAGAGGTATTGAGTTCAAAAATTCAAATATTGAAAATTTAACAAAAAATAAAACAGAAAAATATTAATCAAATATCATTAAAACAAATAATTATCTCAACAAATTAACAAAGCATATCAGCCAATACCTCATCAAGCATGTTGATTAGCTTTCCCTTCTTCATCTGAATTTCCTGCCTCTCAGCAGTGCTCAACTCAGTCGCACGCTTTCCACTCCCTTCACCGCCTACTAAACCGTCCCCGGCGGCCGACTCAGCCGCCGCTTTACTCTGCTGCCCATTACCCTTCTTTGGCAGCTCAGTCCTCATCCCATTCCCAACGTTCACAACCTCATCGAGCAGCTCCTGCGCCGCCTTCAAGTACTTGGAGCTTAGCAGCACGCTCTGCATACCCGAAACCCCATTCGTCACACCAGAAGCCGACGAATTTGACCCGCTTGAAACCCGAATATCTTCCCCGGACGGGACCTCCCTCTCGGTGGCGCCCCCCTGGAACGACCAACCTGGCTGCTGAGAGGAGAGACTCAAAGACAGGCCCTGCTGAGCGCGTGGGGTGTCACGCGCGGCCGCGGTCGGGTCAATTGAGTTCCAAAGCGCGTACTGTGTCTGAATTCTAGGCATGAAGGCATGCAGGGTGGAGATGTCATGATGGGGGTGGTGCATGGATTGGGAGCTGTTGCTGTTGGGGTCTTGCGCCAGCGGGATGCCGACGAATTGCTGGTGGTGGGAGGGCGGCGCGTGGGAGAGAGTTGAGGGGTGGTGAGTGAGGGAATTGGCGGCTGAGTTGAGAAAAACAAGGTTGGTGGCGGCGGGTGGGGTTTGAGGCTGTTGTTGTTGTTGCTGTGGTGGTGGTGGAGTGTCGGAGTAAGGGACATAAGCGGGATTCATGAGAACGAGGGTTTGTAAGGCACTGTCGGAGGAGGCTTGGATTTCCGATGAGTTGCCGCGGTGGTGATGAAAGTAGGTCGCCATGTCTCGACCGATAAAAGAGTCGATGCCTCTAGTATTATTGACGAAGTGACTTAGGTGTTTACTTCAGAGCTGATGAAAGGAGACTACGTTAGTATAATACAAAAGGGTTTCTCACAATTCACATCAACATATCATATAAACATCCAACTACCAACTCTCCCCATACAAACAACAACACACACACATGAACCCGTCTCTCTCTCTCTCTCTCTCTCTCTCAAAAAGTCACCATCATGCATATAAATATATGTTTATAATTATATACATGATTGTTGGAGGAGTGAGAAATGATTTGTAGCTTCTGAATCGGGCTTCAGAAAGACGATCAAAGATAAATCAACGATAAACTATCGGAAACCGATCAGCGTAAAACTGATCAGTATTAAGAGATGCAAACCCAAAGGTTTGGATTTGAAGATCTAGTTTCTGGGTTCTTTTTACTGATCATGTCCAAGCAGCTCTGAGTTTCTTACTGCTTCGAGAGAGAATTTAGGTAAAAGTAAGGGATAGAGTATATTGGCTTTATATAGAGGGAAAGAGAGAGATAGAGAGAGATATGGAAAGAGAGAGTGAGAGAGAGAGAGAGAGGTACAGTGATTGAGAGAGAGAAAGAGTCAAAGGAATTCATTATAGTATTTAGTTAATAATAAAATTTTAGGTACCTGCTGCTGGTGTGATGGAAATCTGCTGATGAGTAGTATGTACACGTGCTTCATGATATGATCATCTTTCTCTGCACTGCAAATGAAACAAGAATTTCACTAACAGTGACACCAAAATCCATGAAATTGGGAGGGAGAGAGAGAGAGAGAGACCGAGTGTTGAGAGAGAGATGACTAAACAGTTAAAGCTAAAATACATGATATAAGCTAAGGCAGCTACAAACAATAATAATTCTATATATACATGGAAAGAGAGAAGCACCAATTGAGTGAAGACACACAGCGGTCTATATTTCTATTGAGATTTTATCAGTCTTCCTTCCACCTTGCACATATAATAATATAGAAGAGGTAGGAGAAAGGAAAGAAAAGGAAAGGGGCCTTCTGTCAGACTCAAAATCTCTGCAACTTCCCCCACTGAAAAGGAAAAAAATAGAGTAAAGGGAGAGATGGGGTTAAAAAGGTCTTTGAGAGAAAAAGATACCCATCTTTATTCATTTCATTTCATTCACCTCATTATCCACACATTTAGGCCCCCTCCCCCCACTTTTTTTATTTTTCAACCAAAAAAAAAAAAACTTTTTCATTTTAAAATGAAAAGGAAAACTGTAAGCAAGTAATTAACCTAATAAAATTTCTTCATCTTCGTTGGTTTACTGCTTTTTTGAAGGTACCTGCGAATAGATCAGAAACAGGAGAGAGCGCTTCCGATTTGACACTCTTTTTAAATCGTTTGATGCAAATCTGGAACCCTTTGATGAGAACAAAGAACCCTTTTTCTTAATTTTTGAGAGAGAGGTGGATGGAAAGAGCTAGATCTGAATTCTAACAAAAATTAAGCAAGATAAGCACTGCTATAATATAATGAAATTTTATTCCAAGGTTTGGCAGAAGATTACAAACAGCTGAAAAACGAGGAAACGTCTCCCTCCACACCAAAGCTTAATATAAAAATAAATAATAATAAGGCTAGGAAGATGATGAAGGAGAAGGTTGTGTGGAGGGTCCTATTCTTCAATTCAATGTTAAATATCTGCTTGTCTTTTTCATATATGTTATTTGTTATATAATTTTTATATCTTTTTTCTTTTGTGATATTTTTTGTGGTTGGATTCCAGAGTTTGAAGATAAAGCAATTAAATTTCTAAGGAACACAGGACCAACCACTATAACAACAACTTTAATGCCTGTGAGAAGTTAATCTGTGTTTGTCTCTGTTATTACCCCACATATACAGTATATGTATGGGAGCATTTTGTATATGCACATTACCCTACACACAAGCATATATGTAGCAGAGAAAAGCTCAACAACATAATACAATTTAGTTATTTATCTAAAATTCTGTTCTAATCAAATCAATAATGACTTAATGTGCCTTGACTAATCAGCTTAGTGAATAGTGTAATTTCATAAACAGCGTTTAAAATATCCAGCTTCCTAAAGCATAGCGTGCACACACATGTATATTGATCAAAAGATTGAAGTTTTATTTTATTTTTTCTACCAGAGTGTTTAAGTATGTTTTCTATTTACCATTGTGTCTTTTTTTTTTCCTTTTTCCAAACCTCTTTATTACATTTATTGTCTATTAAAAAATGGGAAAATGGTTGAAATATTCATTTTTCAAATCTCAATTGCTGAAATGATCAATTTTTAGTTTATCGTTCATATCTAATTGTTATTTCATCTATCTTTGATTGATACGCCGTTACTATTTAATTGATATGTTGTCAATTTTTATTTTTATCATTAATTGAGTTATGATCAACCACTTTTACAAAAATTAATCAATAATAACTCAAATGATAGTATTGGTGGTTTAGCAAAAAAAAAAATTAAAATTAAAATGTCAGCCATGCACTCCAAATGAAATAAAAGAAGTTGACCAAACCCTAAAATAACAAGTTTAACTACCTTAAATAATTATGACAAAAAAACTGCCTTAAATAATTACCCATTTCAATGAATATGAAGGCAGTACAACGTGAAAGGAGTTGAAAACAACTGCTTAATTAATTATTCTCACCTGCGCTCCATGCCCTAGTTTTGAATTCACACAACCTTAATTTCCATGAAGTTTTATTTCCATCACCATCTATAAACAATGATGTAGCAGTATGAACAGTGACAAAAAACTTTAAGGCTCCTGATTTTAAAAGGACAGCAAACAGTTATAAAAAATACGACAGTCAAATCAGGTAAACATTGTGATGTAGGGGCCTATAAATATAATATATATACATATATGTGTGTGTCTCTGCAGTGATGAGAGTAATATTTTCTTGTGATCAACCGTCATCTCCCAAAAATCAATATCAATGTATAAAAGAATTTATGTTTCCCTACTTTATCGTGTCATGAAAATTTTTAAGAATTTCAAAATCCATGCAATATTATATATATATGTGTGTATGTGTGTACAAATGACACGCAGTTTACTGTTTTCCATCTCCGTTGTAACAAATAGCTCTTACATAAAAAGTGTGTTTAACTTCATTTGAAGGAGTACCTTACTCGTCAGGTCCTTTTATGTGACAATAACAAGGGTACTACCTTCGGAAAAGGGTCAGTCAATCAAACTCTGCAGACAAGAACAGTGCATCCATAACTGATTGGAAAACTTCAGCAACAGGGCACATATATACCATACCCAAATATTTCATAAAACTCAATTTGTGTCTCACTTAATCTTATACTGTAAAATTTAAATTCTGTAATTTAACTTCGTTAACAAATCTTTTAAAACAGTTTATGCAGCGCAAGTATGATCTATGTGTCACGTGTCTCCAGAAAAAAAAAATATTGTTAAGAGTTTTTGTTTTCTTCTTATTTTGAAAATAGTTTTTTTTAATTAAACAAATCTTTTTTTAATTAATTTTCAGCCATATGGCACTTATGTGACGCACATCTCAATAACAATGAATTATTCCATTATGGTCACGTAAACAGTTTTGATGAGTTTAACAAAAGGGTATCAATGTAACTAAAATTTATACTATATTTTCCCCCATTAACCTTAAACTAGAACCATCAATTGGAGACACCAACTCCATAACCTCCACCGAACCTACTCTTGATCCAAGCTTAACTAGTTCATAAGTTTTATGGATTTTTCCCCTTCGTTTTATGCGTGTAATCATCCTCTACATGAAAGTTCATATATATGTGTTTTTTTTTTTTTTTAGTTTAGTAGTGGTCTTTAAAGTTTTTTGTTCGTTTTAGTTTTGCATCTTTAGGCAAAAATAGAGAAATGCTTAATTTTGGGCTCAAGTGATATTGAATCATGCGCTACTCATCAACTACAATCCATCCAAATTATCACAGCATATCAGAAATTGTAAAAGAAATACATATTGAATTTTTAACACGATGGTCCCATTCTGTTAAGCCTTTTTTTTTTTAACTCATTTCAGTTTTAACATATTTTTTTAGACATTTTATGGTTTTTGATCACATTTTATATTTTTTTTTTTTTTTTCAACATGCAGTTGGTTTATGGACTTTCGGGCCCCAACCGTGTGCCATAATTATTGATGGAATTCTAACATAAGGACCAAATTGATGCTTGGTAGCCAATTTTAGTAACTTACATTGATTGAATTTGAAATTTAGGAATCAAAATGAAGAGTTAGGTCAATTTTAGGAACCGTTCGTGATGAAAACTCAATTCCAAGACAATTCATTTTGAGTTTAAAAAAAAAATTGCTAGTAGCACCACGGTTTAGGGTATTCTTCTTAAATCATAAGTGAGAGCTTTTAAGTTCGGTCTTCTTAAATGTTGAGTTCAATACCAAATTATTATGGTTAACCTATAATGTGGGTTAGCTCAATTAAGGGTCTTCCAAAATTGATATAGCATATAAAGATGACCTACTCATTTTCAAGTTCAAATTTCACTGACTTGTATTCTTTATGATGCTGATAAAAGTGGTTTATACAGATGGTAACATCGAAGGTCACCTCTCAACATCCAAATTTGTGTTTCATGAAGGGAAAAAACACTGAAATTTGTTGTTTGACCAAAAAAAAAAAAAAACTCAAGTTGGGTCAACTATATTCGCCCGACGAATGCTCTTATATTTGGCCTGACTATAGAATGGGTACAGTTGGTAATTTGACAAAGAAAAAATTATTTAATCATTTGATGAAAGATTATTCCTTTTGGTTAACTTGAAGGAAATTATTGTTATATAAGAACCTATCATGGAGCTTATGTATCATCATCATAGTGACTATTATATATAATTTTAGGATTTATAGTTAGAAATTTGAGAAGAGTGTATAGCATAAGATGATGAAATGAGCTTCTACTTATAATATATGTATTAATCTTGATTATACTTACGGATTTAAAATAAACTATTACTATTATTATTATTATTAAAACATGGAATGTTGAATGACTTGAACACGAAACTTCCTTCATTAATAGATAGTTAGTCAATAGTCATAATTCTGACCATAAACACAACATCAACACAAAATATCCAAAAACATAAAATGGAAAAGCTGTTTCTAATCATCATCAGACATGCAAATTCCTGGATCGCTATCATGGAAACCTTAAGGAAAGGGATCTCAATTTTTTATAAAAATGGGGATTAGTTGTAGGGTCCATATCACATCGAACTTTAACAATCTGAACCGTCTATTTTTCAAGTTGCACCTCATAGATCATCCTTGCAAAATATTAGCCAAATCAGAAATGTTTAAGACATCTAATTGAGCTCAAGGAAATTAACGAATACTTTGTTATATAAAAAATAACGAAATTTTATCTTGATAATTAAATAGGCAAATAATTTTCGATTGAATTGAATTTTTGTAAGGATGATCTATGAATCGAGACTTACAAAATAGACGTTCAGATCATTAAAGTTCGATGTAAAGTGGACCTCACACCTAATTCTCATTTTTTGAAAAAAAAAAATTAGAATCCCTTTGCATAAAGGGTCTGTACTATCATTATTAAGTTATTGTTGATTTATCAATCGCGGCTTTTAACACCTTGTATCAAATGTCCCCTAAATGGTATTAATCTAGTTTGAAACTCACAAGAGGCCAACCACACCGCAAAGGCATATAACCTAAAGGCCCGTTTCGTTTCGTTTGGGTTTTTTTTTTTTTTTACAAAAAGTTGTTTCACTTTAAATTTAAAAAAAAATTATAAAAATAAAATATCTTACTTATTTTTTAAAACAATGAGCTCCGAACAATAGCTTTTAAAAGGTACTTCTAAAAAAAAAGTGGATTTCACTTTTAATGAATATTTTTAATTCTTGTAGTACCCTTATTAATTTTTGAAAAAGAGAAATTAGGTTCTCATCCTTCCTTTTACTACTCCATTGATTAAAATTATATTCCTTTTCAATTTTTGATCAAGGTCCTTGGGTATTAATAACATCATTAATTATTTCAATAATAATTTTTTTTCTAAATATATTCATTTACTGTTTAAAATTTTACAATTAGTATATTTATATTTATGACTAAATTTTTTATCATATCATTTTAGTTTTAGTTTGTACCCATTTTTAATTTGTAATTCTTTTTTATCTTGTACCAATTTTCTTTTCAGTTTTAATTTGTACCCATATATTAATTTCTTTTCGTACCCATATATTAATTTCTTTTTGTGCCCATATTTTTTAAAGTTTATTTGTATTTGTACACATATATTTTTTTTATTTGTACTTTTTATTTTTGCTAAATGTACCCATGCAAATTATATGTACTCATTCATGTAAAACTTTTTAATCTTAAAATGTATTCATTCTTAAATATACCAATTTGTTATATGTAAAATGTACCATTTTTTTATATAAAATCTATTCAATTTTTTTCTAATCCATTTTAAACTTATATGGGTACATTCTTTTTTCTTTGATTTAAATATGTATCCATGTCAAGTTTAATCGAAGAAATTTACTAATGTTATTAAGCCTAAAATCTTTTTTTTTTTTTTTTTTTTGTTGTGATTTTGAAGAATGTACCCATGTTTTGATACAATAACTTTTTTGGTTAATTTTGATGAATGTACCCATGTATATATACACACACACAATAGTATACTTATATTTTAATATTTTTAATCCCACAAATTATGTTTTTTTTTAATTTAAAATCTCATTTATATAAACAACTAAAATTTTTAATTTTTAATTTAAAAAATATAGTAACGTACATAGAAATAAATTATCACATTAATTTCAGGGACCTCAATCAAAAATTAAAAACCAAAAAGGTTTCAATTAAAGAATATTCATAACTGAGGACTGCATCCAAACCCTTTTGAAAATGACATTATTTATCATTCTACATACTTTTTCTATCTTGAATAACAAAGTCATTGTCACCAGCTAACGGCTACCACTACAACCACTAAACTTACATCATCACCGCCACTATCACCACCATCATCGTCACTATCACCACCATCATCGTCGTCGCCACTACCACCACTACCACAACTGGCACCACTAACACCACAATCACAATTGTAATTAGCACCACAATCACAATTGTAATTAGCACCACTTTCGTTGCTGTCGTCACCACCATAACAATCAGTATCACAACTGTCACCATTTCCACCACAACCGCCATCGCCAATGTCACCACCTCTACCACCATTGTAACCTCTACATCCCCACCACCACACTCCACTATCAACACCACAACCATACCCTTACAATTGTTGTTGCCATCACTATCATCACCGTTAGCTACACTGCCAATGCTACTACCATTGCCGCCACTTACGACTATAACCACAAGCTTTACACCACTGGTGCCATCACCACCACCATCGTTGCCACTACCAGCAACGTTGCAATCCTCACCACTACCACTGCCACCACTGCGACCTCCACCCCCAACCACCATACCCTATTATTGGCACCACCACCACACTCCCGCTATTGTCATTTCCGTCATTGCCTTTTCCCAGCCATCGACCGTTGTTGACTATGTCCATTTTGTCATTATAGAAATGATCACTTTTACATTAAATTTACCAAACGTTTTTATATAGCTTTTCATACTGATAACACTTTAAAAAATACAATTTATTAATTGCTCATTACTTTATTTTACAGTTGATTATTTTTAAAACACAATAAAAACATTTTTTTTAATAAGCATAACAATCGGACTGGCCTAAATCTAAAACTTCCCTGCCACCACACTGTACACTGTCCCTTTCTCTAAATGTATCTTACCATATTGTACACTGTCCCTCTCTCTAAATATGATCTTAGAAATATTGTTATAAATACCTAAGGGTACCTTCTGTGGTCTATCCGTTTCAATATAGTTATTATGAGAGTCTCTATAGTCTATTGCTTGTTGTTGCTTGTCCCTTCCTTGAGGTGTTCAAAATTTCCTTTCATAAGAAAATGACTACAGACGAAGGAAAACATTTAAAAAGCTTTGGATTTCATACTTGAGAAAGTCATGTATGTGTCAGAAAAGAGGCAAGAAAAAGATTTGGAAAGGTGAAAGTCGATTGGTGGAATATACAAGCACAAAGCACACATGCACAAATCAAGAGTTTCAATCACCAAAACAAATTCAGTTGCATCATCATCAATCCATCATCATTAATCAAAACTATTAATAGGATCCCCACTTTTCTAAATGATTTTTTTTCTGTTAACTGTATTGGAAAACTGTTATGCATACTTTTAGAATTCAGAGACTAAAATGGGTATTTAGTTATAAATACGAGATCATTGCTATAATTAAACCTGTAGATAATTATTTTTATATGTTACAAAAATGTAAATGGCAGTCCTTTTTTTTCTTGGTTCAAACGAGGTTAAGAGCTGAGAGGATCACATAAATATTTAAGTTTAAAGCTATATCAGTTAGATGTCGAATAAATATTTATTTACGTTGTGTTATTAGTTTTGTTAGTAACCTAGTATTATGTAATGGATTTTTATAACTCAAGTGGATAATAACACTGAATTCGAGGTTTTAAGTTCAAAAAAGGTCGCTATCCGATCTCGCGGGCATGCAACGCAGGCAACTAGGGACGGAGAAGAGAGAGGCAAGAGAAGTTTTTAATTGGGGGACCATGCCTAAGTTATCTACATAAGGAATCGGCCTCAGTGTTCTGGGACATACGATTCTCTAGTATACCAGTCCAAAGACGCAACCATTTTTTGGTTTTTCTTCAAGAGTAAAGATCTCCCAAAGAAGAGTAACTCATACATAGTCACAAACAATTTACTCATATGGGAGTACTGGTCCATCATCTTACCATATTCATCTCGGTATTTGCCTCGAGTTCTAATTTTAACCGGTCTCTTTCGGTAGGTTACGATTTGAGAAAATCGTTTCTAAAGTTCATATATATCAAACAAACAAAATTGTGCTCACCTTAATATTGTCTTGATTTCCTAAAGAAAGTGTTCCACCAATACTTTTGTAAATTTACTGTTTGATATAAGTTGACCATTTTGATACCATCATTCTGTTTAAGAGAGTTTTATCCCGTGGAATTCTTTTATTTGTACAATTTATATTGTAGGTCTTCTTTAAGAATTGCTTAATACTCGCAAGGGGTTTGGAGTTAGGTCATGCGTTCGAATGTCTCATCATTAATATTACTTGTATCAACAAGAAAAAAGTAATTGCTTAATCATTGTTTTCATATCGAGTTTTAAGCCTTCGCCTTATTTAAAAAGTTTTTGCTATATTGGAGCTAAAGAATTAAACTTTAAATTAAACTTTAGACCTCTCATCTTCCTAACTCATTATCGATCTCATCCTTTTGCGCCAGCTGTGAGACTAAGTTCAAAGGATATTGAAAAGCATTTCAACACTATGAGGTTCTTGTGAAATTCACTAATCCACAATAGGGATTTCCATCATTGGGTTCTATTGTATCTGCTATTTACTATGATCAAGAACAACAATTCACCATTTGCTTTATACCTTTCATTATTTCAAGCTAAATAATTGGATTGACAATTGAGGCATCTTTGTACTTCATGGAATTCTTCAAAAATTATCTCACTTTTCTAATGTGCTCTACATTCCAGACTGGGATTTATCTTTTCGATCTCTTGAACTATCAAAATCAAAATCTACAGTACATTGCGGCCCGGAATAGACATCTAAGTTTTGATTGCCAAATCAACCGCAAACAAATGCCTCGAAGTCAAGGGATGAAGCCGTGGCAGTCAACCAGGGCTGCTTGCTTCTAATGCAGTGATGGTCCAGAGAAGTAGGTAATTAATCGATTAAGAATAGCACTCATACGGTTATACTGTGTATTGATTTGTTTTTTTTTTATCTCACCTATTCGTATATGCTATCCTCTATTTTCGTATTCATGACTTAGGACTCGTTTGATAAGTACTTTTAAATGACTAAAAGCGGTTCTAAAGAAAAAAAAAATTGGGTTCCTAAGACCTATACTATATCTCTTGAAGTAAAACTCGAATTTTAAGTTCTAAACTTACTCCAATTTGCTCCAACCCTTGAGCCAAATATGAATTAAAACTAGGGTGCAACTTGGGTTGGGCCAATCCGAACCCGCCCTTGTTCAACCCGACTTTAAACCCGAACAAGTGGGTTTTTTTTTTAGTTATAACCCATCCGAATCCAACCCAATTTCAACCCGTTCATTGATTGAGTTGAGTTGGGTTGATCATTTGCCCGTCCATCCCCAACGAACCCGACTAACAAAACCCAATCTAACCAAGTTGTAACCCATATCAATTAATGCTCCTACTACATCCAAGTGAACCAAGTCTAAAAACCAACGCGCTTTCTAATTTTTTTTTATAATAAATTACCCTTTATAATTAAGGAAAAATAATGAAAATGGCTTCAAAATTTTACATTTTAATGAAAAACCATACACTAACTTTATTTAATAATAAAGACAAAAAAATTAAAATAAATAAAAAAACATTATAAAAAAAATTCACGCTGTGCACGCACCCCCACCCACCCACCCAACCACTCTATTAGACAACTTCACTTCTGCAAGTTGCATGCTTACTTTACATGGTCTTGTCAAACTTGCATCCGAACCCAAATTTAATTCAAATTGACTTGCTGCACATCAACTACAACCTATGAAACACTGAATGAAATCGACCAACCTATCGCGCTTTCGCACAAGCATAGCCACAATGCTAAATGCTTCAAGTTCAAACTATCTAGGTAATTACAAGTGGAGTTTCAGATGAAGGAACACTGATGCTTTATCTTACATGGCAGACAAATTTTTGTTTGATTTTCGTTTCAGTGCTTCAATTTTTGGCTATGATTTTTTATGTATTGGACATCAACATGTGAAGAGGAGAAATTTAAATACGTCATCACACTGATGTTTGGCGACAAAAGGATAAATATATGTGTATATTTTTCTAAGAAAACTAATGAAATTTGCTTTTAAATCTTTGTATTTTAAAAAGTATCGAAGAAAATTAGAAGAATAAGATGTGTTTAGAAAGTGAAAATGTGCTAAGAATATTCAAGAAGATGAGAGAAGAACGTAATACCGTTAAATTTCATAAATAGCCTAGTAAGTTTCATAAGCAGTGTCGCAAGTTTTCATAAATAGTGCAGTAAGTTTCATAAACAGTGTCGTAAGTTTCATAAACAGTGTAGAAGTTTTATAAACAGTATGAGAGCACACGGGTCCACGCGTTAGATTTTTTTTTTAATATTAAAATTATGTCTTTTTCATTAAAATTTAAGTTCTTTTGTCCTTTTATTAAAATTAAGGGTTTTTCATTAAAATTTTAGGCTTTTTAATTAAATAAAGTTATAACATGCTTTTTTTTTTATTAAAATAAACTTAATCCAAGGCATTTTCATGAAAGTTCCCTTATAATTACTTAAGCTTTTAGGGAATAAGAAGCTTTGATTAGTCAAGCCCATATTTGTAGTCTTTAAATCCTAAAGCTTTATATCAGATGAGTTTATGAAATTAAAGTTAGCTAATTTTGATGCTACTTGGCTTAATTTTTTTAGAAATTCTTCGAAACTAAGTTGTTACAAGATTAAACTTAAAAAAGTTGGGCAACCAGAACCCAACCCAACTAAACCCGAGCCCGAATGAACCCGAATGAAACCCAACCCGAACCCAAGCCCGAATTGTAAAAGTTAGGTTAGGATTTGGTTGACCTTCCAACCCGCCTGAGTTGCACCCCTAGACTTAAAACTGAAAACTCATTTATGGGGCAAATTTAGCCCTAGATTCCCTCCTAGGTTAGTGAGATTGGCCCACCATATATGTATATTTTTTTTAGTTTTATATTTATAAATTAATTGAATACAATGGTTAAGATCCAATTTGATCAAATCCAACGGTAAAAAAACAAAAATAAAATCTAACGGTCTAAATTTAAATCCAACGACTAAAATAATTAAAAAAATTATTTTGCGCTTCATATTCTTTTGTAGTATTCCATGAGTTTTATGGTGTCAGTTTAGTGATTTTTCAATATTTATCGGAATCTAAATATTTTTAGGTTAAAATGTTCATAAAATTAAATTGGGACAGTCTACTTTAAGAAAGAAATTATCCTAAATTCATTCTTTAATAATCTCGGACTAAATATTTAACCCAGATGGGTTGGAGGAGAAAAACTGTTTCTAGGTTAAAACCTAAATTTTATGGGTTTTAGGTTTCAAGGGTTGGAGATGTTCTAAAGCACTTGAAGTGCTTCATGTTAAAAGAACCAGTTATGTGCTTCTTGCTGGAAGAACTTCAAGTGCTTTTCCAAAATTAACTTGCATTTTTACTAAGATTTGGTTCCAAAAACATCTTATCTAAAAGCGCTTTCAATTCTTGTTTTCACTTTTTGAAAACTGAATTCTTATTTGGCCTTGAGTTTTCACTTTTCAGTTTTCTGAAACTAAAAATTAAAAATAGTTACCAAACAAAATTTCAGTTAAAAAAAAAAAACTAAAACTAAAACCTAAATGGTTATTGGCATTTAGTACTACGGTCTAGTGATATTTCTCTTCATTTGTAAATGAGAGGTATTAGGTTTGATTCTTGCCAAAAGTGAATTTGAACCATATTATTGCTAGTCCATTGTAAGACTTTGCCTATTCCCTCACCCTCGTAGTGTATATAATATCGTTTGTTCAAAAAAGAATCTAAATAATTATTAAACGACTCCTTAAAATATACAACTTTACTAAACCTTAAGGCCTAAACAAAATCAGTTCAATGAAAAATGTGTTATGGTTTTCAAGATAAGTTTCTAAGTTTTTTAAGATAAACATATAGCGCACAAATAAATTTCAGTTTAATCATGAAGGCATTTCAGCAAGCACTAATGGATTTGTTGTCGTCGGCCGAACTATGCATAGCCAACAAATATCAACATTTATCAAAATAATCTGGTAAGTGGTTCAAAAAAAAATTATCTAGGGTTGTCAACACAACCTACCAATGGCCTCGGAGATAAAAAGCAATCGGCAGTTTGAGCTACCGTATCACCCCCACACAATTTCGCCAATAAAGTCCGACAAAAACAAGAAGAAAGGAAAAACAAGTGCGAAAGGTGGAAGGAGTGGCACGTCAAACACACCACATAATTGCAAAAGGGTTAGGCACGAACGGGTCCCACTCCCGACGACGCGTGCGCCACACGATGTACATCCACGCGTAAAAGTAGGTTCGGACTTTTCGGTACCTCTGGGCTCTGGCCGAACGCGGGGGTCCCCACACCAACTGTAGACGCGTCAACTGAACAGTACGCCTACCCTACTCTCTCCCCCTCCTCCTACTTGCCTTTTTGGCGCTGCAACGGAAGATTCGCGCCGCCGGGTCCCGCAGAGCAAAAAAACCCCTCCAGTGCCCTCTAATTTTCCCAAGGGGGCGTGTAATTCCACGAATTGGGGGGCCCCACGTGTTCGGTAAGTCAAGAAAGCAGCCAATGGGAGGAGAGCTGGGTCGCCCCGCAACTGCCTTTTTCTTTAAATTTGTTTTGCGGATACATCTCCCAGCTTGTCCTTGTCGGCTGGAATGATTGAACACGTGTCGACCCGTGAGTCCACGTGACCATCTTCCCCCCGGGGCCCTAGTTCCCTTCACCGAGTTTTACCCTCGGAGAATATTTCTGTATATTAACACCGTCACTTTATGTTATAATACGGACATACAACGTAACAAGTACACAAGTTATAGTTTGAAAACTCAGGGATATGCGATAAGATTACGACGTCTCACTCCAAGCCCAATCTCTGATGACATTCAACTGTGACTCGGCATTTTTCTTTTTGAGCATTTTGATGTAGGCGCTTCATTTTTCACATAAAACTTAATATCGAACTGGATTCGTAGCTTGCAACTTTTCACTTACGTTTGTCAGCTTTCATCACTTACGTTTGTCAGCTTTCATCGGGTCACCTTCGAAACTGTTAAGGATATGAAGAGAGTAGTGTATACGGACGGACACCGGAGGGGCCTTCTTTTTTGTGATTATTCGCGTGCAGGTGGGGGTGGGTTGCGTGTGGGGCTGGGATTGGATTAGGGTGCGTATGCGGGATGCAGACGCTCAAAAAAAGGACAAAAACCCTACAGCGACATGATATTTTTCATTATGTTTCGAATACGTTATAAGTTTTTACATAAGTAGAGAAATTTTTCCTTAATTGTTTAACCACTTAGACAGTGACATATGTTGTATGTTCCGAAATGAAAAATCTCTCATAAATCTGAATGATAAACTGATGCAAGGGAAAGTTTAAGTCAAGGCGTGATGCTCACATATGATATTACCAGTGAGTGGCCTTTGATAGTTCTATGTTGCATGTAGTAAGAAGATTATGATGTGCACCAATAATTTAGTAAAGGGTTTAGGGCTTCTATTTGTACCAAGCAAATATATCTTTTCATGTCGGATTATGACGATGAATTTCCATTAAGGTAATTTTTCATTTCAATATTGACTTGCAAAAAATATGGTAGAATTTGTTTTGACCCGTTAGGACTAGAGAAACTTAGAGTTATATCTTCTATAACAATGTCTTCTTAGTTTAGTGATCACTTTAGTTTCATCATTTAAGTTATGGTTTGTTTAATCGGTACATTTCTGATTGACGTATGTGTAAATATAGAAAACGTTGTCATATGTAAAGCTGTTTATATATATTGGCATTTTGCGAGTGGTAAATTGTTCTAATAGTTAGAGTCTTCCTCTTAAACTCACTGCTTCCCAGGTTCAAAATCTCTATTTCCCTTATAGTTTAAAATATGAAGATTGTCGCTTGTACTTAAAAAAATACATATTAATATTCTAATCTCCCTCACCTTCTTAATTATTTATTATGATAATCAAATTACTTTAAAAACCTTAAATGCTAAATCCTGATCCATAAACCCTTAAGCATGCACCCTATAGGAATCACTATGAAAAAATGTGTTACAAAAAGTTAATTTTAGAAGCATACACTCTTGCATTCATAGTTTGATTGAAATATTGATGAGTTTTTTTTATCCCTTTTAATTTTGGTCAACGTGAGAATTCCTTTCCTTAGAAATTTAGATAAATGAGATGTGTAAGGTATTTTCTTCTTGTTCCTTCCGGAACAAAAACTTGCATAAGTAAAGGTTTTGAATTCAATTTCTATAAATGGCTGTCTGATACCAAATTATAAAAGCAAACTCAAAATTTTCACCTATTAGTGTGAATATATCGTTATTTAAAAAATACATATTACAATAACAAAACCCTCGTTAAAGACAAATAATATACCAGTTTCATTTCAGTCATTTCATATGGATGTGGAGAGCAGTTGGATCCGTACATATACCCTATAAAAAGTGTAAGTTCCAACTCACATTTTTTCAACAAATCGACAGTAGGTGGCCCTTCGTACTGAAAGCTCAGAACTGGTTATGAATATGGTGAAAAAACACCCAAAAGGAGAGTTCGAGTTCAACTCATAGGGACACCATGTAAGTCACAGTTCCCATTTTCGTCCAAGTCTAAATATTTAGGACTAGCCCCACAGAAAAATGTCACACTTCACTGTAAAGAGTTCTTTTGTTAACTAAAGATGTAGAACAGGTGGAAGAACAAGTAGGGTTACAAAACATTGGAACCTCGACTACGCCATATAGGAATAGTTTATCATGATATTGATGTGCGACTAATTAGCCCACAGGACTGTATATAACATTTTAAAGAATACATCTGACTTTTGATCAACATCTTATATATAGCAATCCATGTTGAAATGGGAAACAACAATTTGTTCATGCAACTGCAAGGACATATTAAATACAAGGAATACTTTGGATGCGCTCCTTAGTTATGAATATTCTTTGATTAAAACCTTGTTGGTTTTTAATTTTTGATCGAGGTCCCTGAAATTAATGTGATAATTTATTTCTATGTACGTTACTATATTTTTTAATTAAAAATTAGAAATTTTAGTTGTTTATATAAATGATATTTTAAATAAAAAAACCATAATTTGTGGGATTAAAATATAAATATACTATTGTGTGTGTGTATATATAAACATGGGTACATTCATCAAAATTAACCAAAAAAATTATTGTATTAAAACATGGGTACATTCTTCAAAATCACAAAAAAAGAAAAGAAAAGATATTAGGCTTAATAACATTAGTAAATTTCTTGGATTAAACTTGGCATGGATACAATTTAAAATCAAAGAAAAAAGGATGTACCCAAATAAGTTTAAAAATGGATTAGAAAAAAATTGAATAGATTTTATATAAAAAAAGGGTACATTTTACATATAACAAATTGGTATATTTAAGAATGAGTACATTTTAAGATTAAAAAGTTTTACATGAATGGGTACATATAATTAGCATGGGTACATTTAGCAAAATAAAAAGTACAAATTAAAAAAAATATATGGGTACAAATACAAATAAACTTTAAAAAATATGGGCACAAAAAGAAATTAATATATGGACACAAATTAAAACTAAAAAGAAAATTGGTACAAATTAAAAAAGAATTACAAATTAAAAATGGGTACAAACTAAAACTAAAAATATATGATAAAAAATTTAGTCATAAATATAAATATACTAATTGTAACATTTTTAACATTAAATGAAAATATTTAGAAATAAAAAATATATTTTATTATTGAAATAATTAATGATGTTATTAATATCCAAGGACCTTGATCAAAAATTGAAAATGAATAGGATTTTAATCAATAGAGTAGAAGGATGAGAACAGAATTTCTCCTAAATACAATCTTATAGACTTTTCTAGTACATGGATGTGGTTGCATCTCTCTCTCTCTCTCTCTCTCTCTCTCTCTCTCTCTCTCTCTCTCTCTCTCTCTCTCTCTCTCTCTCTCTCTCTCTCTCTCTCTCTCTCTCTCTCTCTCTCTCTCTCTCTCTCTCAATCAACTAAAGAGATCTCTACTTTTTAATTGATTTAATTTATAGTGGTGTAGCCGTGTAGGTTTGTAGAACCCTCACTTCACATTATTGGACCCGGATCCTCGCTGGATTCTCTTTATGAGAATATTAGAAATCCATGAATTGTGTCTGTTTATTATATCGTGCCGTTAGAAATCATTTTAAATTTTTTGGTGCTTTAGATTTTGGCCCCTACAACTCATGATTTCTAGATAAAAACTCATCTACATATAACGTTCAATAAAAGCCCAAATTTAAAATCTGCAGCCACATCGAAACATTATTGACCTGCTAATACAATTTATTTACACCCATGTCACTTTCCCAAATCCCTAAATTTATTCCAAATTTAAAGTTGTAGAAAAAGTGAAATAAAATATATAAATTGTTGCATTTCATTAATTGTATCCATATCATACCAAAAATTTACCTTTTTGTGATATATATGTTTTGCATTAATTGGGAAGTAAATTAATTTGTTCCAATTATTAAAAAAAATTATACTAAATTCATATTATCTATTTTGAATCAAATAACACTTCGCAAACTTGTAGGTAAATTAATTTTCATGTATTGTTACATATATTATGCACATTTTATTGTTATATAAATATAGGTATGACATAATATTTTTCAATATAATACATCAAATTACATTTCTTCTTGTTATGGGTAAATTATTCTCCATGTATTAGTGAAAAAAAAGATATTATACTACACGGGGTATAATTTTTTATAGGTAAATTATTGGAAATTAATTTGTAGGTAGGTAAATTAATTTGTTCCAATTATATAAAAATATATATACACTACACCTAGATTATATATATATATATATATATATATATTTTTTTTTTTTTTTTTTTGAGAAAACCTAGATTATATATTTTGATTCAAATAACATTTTTGTATACATGGTACGTAAATTATTTTTCATGATTAGGGTCCTTTTTATTTTGTGAGATCACACATCGCCCGGGGGAGAGGAGGTGATGTGCCTTATATGTACATGCCCACCTCCCTATGGTAAGACTTGTTTTGGGTGGAGGCCAAGAACAAATCCGTGAGGGTGCGGCCCAAAGTGGGCAATATCTTATTATGCAGACTGAGATGTGACAATTTGGTATCAGTGCCACTCCCCCCCCCCCCCCGAAAGTGTGTCGACGAAGGTGTCGAGCCCCTAAGAGGGTGTATTGTGAGATTCCACATCACCCGAGGGAGAGGAGGTGATGTTCTTTATATGTACATGCCCACCTCCCTATAGTAAGACGTGTTTTGGGTAGAAGCCCAAGAACAAATCCGTGATGGCGTGTCCCAAAGCGGACAATACAATATCTTACTATGCAGACTGAGATGTGACATTTTTGGTAAAAATATATAAAGTAATATGTATATGATTGTTTGCAGGTAAAAATATAAAATCAAAAGCATGATCCAATTCCTAAGTTTATGCAATATTTTGTTGTTGGTATACAATATACACAGAAATATAAATAAATAAATATATATATATATATATACACATTTTGAATCAAATAACATTTTTGTACATGGTAGGTAAATTACTTTTTTTATATGTATTATTACATATATAAGGTTTTTATTTATTTATTTATTTATTTTTATTTTATAAAAAATATATATATGAACTCATAATGCCAGATACATAGAATTAAGCCAAATATTCTCATATTTCATATTAATATGCAATGAATTTTTTAACATTAAGGTCTTATTTTTCTTTTTGCGAAATCATTAACTCTCTCCTTATAATCTGAATAGAATTAATTGTGCACATCAAATATGCAATAAGGGTATTTTAGGCATCTAAAATATGTAAAATGTGTAAATTAATATATAATTAATGAATTCACTTAGGTGGATCCTAGTCATTGGGTTTTTTTTAGTAAAAAAAATTATGGCGAGTTTTATATGAAAAATATTGAATTTGAGGGATTAAAGTCATATTTTCAGTAAATTTAAAATTAAGCACAAATAGTACCTTACAAAAACTGACCGCACGATTTACAATAAAAGGATATGATTCACCGATCTCCGAGATCCTCACAAAGAGGATTCAGAGAGGATCTTGTTGGCACATTATTTGATATTTGTTTTAAAAAAAATAAATGTTTTTCAGGATATCTACGTCTGTCCACTAAGGCCATCTCCAACCGATTCGACCAGAGGGTCATCGGGCCGAAAATAGCCCCGAAATGACATGAAAACCGTTTCCAACCAAAGGCTAGGTCAAAGGGCTCTCGTGGGCCCCACCGGGCCAAAAAAGAGAAAAAGGCCAACCGACTGGCCCAACCTAGCCAGCCAGCCAGCCTCGGGCCGATCCAGCAATTTGAATCCAACGGCTACTTGCTGACATCAGCTAGCTGTTATATTTGATTTTTTTTTACAAAATTAAAAATTAAAAATTAAAAAATCTATTTTTTTTCCCGTATAACTACCTAAGCTATTATACAACATTAAATAACATTAAGTAACATTAAGTAACATTAAAAAACATTAAACAATATTAAACAACCTTAAATAACATTAAGTAACATTAAACAACCTAAAAAATATATTTAACAACATGGAACTTAAACAACATTAAAAAACATTAAGTTACTCACACATCAACATGTGGCACTCGAAATCGGAGACGTAAATTATTGAGATTCCTTAGCGACAAGAAATCTGCAAAGTTACTCACACATCGACAAGTGGCACTCGAAATCTGAGACATAAAATTATTGAGATTCCATCTCGAAAAATTATTGACAGTCCTTAACGTAAAATTATTGAGGTAATTTAATTTAAGTAACCAGAGAAATTCAATTAAAATAATAAATTATGTTTGGTCCTATAGCCTTTTGGTTCCTTCGGTTGGAGACGGTTTTATGTCATAGGGCTATGTTTGGCCTATGGCCCTCTGGCCCCTTAGTTGGATATGGTAAGAAAAATGACTTGACATTGTTCATTAAAATATTAATTTCTTGGAGGGCTATAGGGCCAAAGAGAGCCCTTCTCGCCCTCCTTTTGTTGGAGATGGCCTAATTGATGTAATTGTAGAGCCATTGATTCCACAAATGTATAAGTCATTCACTACTCAATTGATTAGTGAATTGATTCTCTCTATTGAATTAGAGATATATGTATCATCTGTCAGAATAGTCACACCTCTATACATCGATGACTATGCCTCACATTGCAATAGATGAAATTCTTTAATAAGAATTTCTTCATTCTCTCTCAAATTATTTTTCTTTACGATACGTTAACACTTTTATTCTTAACCAAAAACAAAACAATAGAAAATATTCCACCATAACCCTAGAAATATTTTTTGCAGCCACTCTAGCCGCAAGAAAAAAAAAATCCTACCAGGTCGTCGTTTTGGAGCAATGTAGTCCGTGGCGAAAAGTCCCCTTTTGAAGCATAAGCTCTGCCGCCTTAAAAACTCCATTCCCCAACTCCGCAAAAGCCTCATGTTACTGCGATTCTGTCCATCCCATTCTAAATATAAAAACTTGCATATTGGTTTTTCTCACATTTTGACAATAAATTTTCAGTTTTCTGAATTTTGAAAGTAGGATCAATGTTGCAATTTGAAATCTTATTACATTTCATGATTTCAAGTTTAGGCCAAACCCCTCAGTTATGTGTTTAAACATCCTTTGTAGCATGAACACGATTATGATATTTTATTATTGCATTTTTTTTTTCATGTTTTTCATATCGTTTTATTACTTGTTTTGCAAAATTTGCAAAACCCTCACGATAAGAAAAATCATCATGATACATGAACCTCTTTAATATAATGTTATGCATATTAAATCGAAAACGGTTGTTTGTGATTTTTCATGATAAACATGTGTATATTACATGGAAGCTCAAATGGTGCCTCAATCCCATTGTCGCAAAACCCTAGCAACTTTATTGTTAGTGGCTTTCCAGAAGTAAGCCCAACTCAACGCCCAAAAGTGCGTCCCCCCATGCATTCAAGTTGAATGCCCACATTGGCTGGCATGTTGGCAACTTAGATTTTTTATTTTTTTCTGGGTAATGTTTTTAAGATAATATCTATTTTATTTTTGGATTATTGGGTCGTTTTGGGCAAACTATTAGTTTCTTAAGACCCTCATGGTTATTGTTTTGTTTCTTTTGAAGTTTATGTTCTTGAATAATTTTGGTTTATAAAGTTTTCCTTGGAAAACTTGTTGTGTGACTTAACTTAAATAGAAGATGCCGAGGATGCCGACGCTATGGCCCATGTACTCCTTTTTCCTTCACCAAGTTTTTATCCTACTGGTTTTGCTTAGGAAGGTTTTTAATGAGCATCAGTTTTGATCTTCCGATCCGACAATAACGGTCACATTACAAGAAAACATGGAATAGGTGACAACATTTTTTGTGACACCAAAAAATTCATCACAATTTGGTGTAATAAGTGAGGAATTTTACAAAAGCGTTACATACATACTTGTGTGGGATACATAATTTTTTTGAAATGTTGTTCGTCACATAAAAGTCTTAAACTCCTCACAAATTTTTAGGCAGCAAATTTTACCGCCCAATGAATTATATTGGGTGACGAAAATTTTGCTTTCTTCACAAAACATAAGATAAGGCCACCTGGGTTAGTGTGAGGAAAGGCAAATCATCACATTTCCTTTACTGAAGACAGAGAACAAAAGAAAAGAAAAACATAAAAGTAAATAAAATCCAAAAGCCCTAACTCATTAGAATTCATATGTTCTACTCTCACTCCACTTCCTCTCTTAGCCAACGTTCACTTTTCCCAAATTTGCCTATTGATTGCTGGTGGCGGCAAGTACCATAGCTCTTTCATCTTCCCCATTCCTCCGATGCTTGCTATTACACTCTACTCTCTTTTGACCTAAGGCGACTTAGTATCTTAGCTACCCTTTCTCCCAATTTCTTATCCAAAGGTACTCAAATCTCTCTCTCTCTCTCTCTCTCTCTCTCTCTCTCTCTCTCTCTCTCTCTCTCTCTCTCTCTCTCTCTCTCTCTTTTGAAATTATAGCATTTTTTTATTTCTCTCTTAGAATTTTGTCTTAATCGTGAAAATTTTGAATTTTTTATTTATTTTATGTAATGGGTTTTCGAGATATTGGAGAAACCCCAACTATGGAAATCCCGCTCGTGTTATTGGGGTGGAAGATTTTTTCCATTTGTAGTTTTTAATTAAATTTTAGGATGATATTGATGTATATTTCCAAATTAGGGTTTTCAATATTAGTGTGAATACTTAATGGCATGTTGGCTTTTTTTTTTAAAAAAAAAAAATTGTACCTAGATGAGTGTGAATACTTAATGCCCTGTTTGTTTGTTTAGCATCTAGCTGCTCTTGAATTTCCTGTTATTTGAATTTATGGAATTCAGTTTATCGACACTCATATTTGTTATGTTATATGTTTGTCTTAACAAATTTTTGAAAAATTGTTATGGCAACCAATTGAACTATGTCAAAATCTGAGGCCCAATACTAGTACTGAAGATAGACAATGGATTTGTTATCGGAATCACTTTAGTTCCAATTATTAGAGAAGGGGACAAGTCATTCATTCACACTGCTTGTCGCCATGTGGACCAGAACAATCAGATGCTCTGTCCTTATAGAGTTTGTCATAACATTTTTTAATTGAAGATGTTCATCTACATTCGTTGAATTTTAGTATAGATATGAATTATGATAGATGGATAAATTGTTGAATTTGCTACTAGAGTATTTGAATACTTTAGTAGTTTTGTGTCTCTGAATACTTTGTATATTCATGCTTGATAATCATTACAAGATTACACACCTATTAATAGGAAAGAGGGAAGGAGAGCTTGAACAGAGTGAGGTCCATGAGGAGTTGTGCCGCCCGAGATACAATAATGAAAAGAAACACTCCACTACACTTAGTTGGAGAGAATATAATAACAACCAATATACAAACATTAACTGGTTATAAAGGGAAAGCACTTCTAAATAAGAAAGTCTCAACTTGAGATTGTGCAATTAGAGTATTCGATATGCTTATAATGATAATTATTTATGAAGCTAGTCTATTATTATTTTTCCTTTTCCAATTTACTAGATGACTTCTATGCAACGAGGAAAGAGCAGTGTTCTAAAAAACGCTCAAAGCGGCCGCCTAGGCGTTCGGCGGTGGAAGCCCGCTGCGATTTGGGGAAAATTGTTTAAAAAATCGGTGGGGACTTAGGCGGCCGCCTAGGCACCCGCTAGGCGGTCTAGACGGTGCTAGGCGGCGCTCTAAGCGGTCTGAAATTCTTGCCATCGCACAAGGTGCTCCGCAACTCTCGCCACCATCGAAGGCTCTGCAAGACTGCAACTCTCTCGCCTCGAACTCTCGTAGCATCTGCAACTCCAAGTTTCCAACACCTACATCACATCTCGCACCTCGCATTTGGCATCTACACCTGCACCTACATTGGAAGTTATGGATGCTTGCTAGAGATTTATGGAAAAACTCAGAGAAAAGAGAGTGCGAAAAAAGAGAGAGAGAGAGACAGAGAAAGAGAGAAAGGCTTAAACATTTGAATGTGCAAGTGCAACCATGCAAGTTGACTGGGAACCCAAGCTCAAAAGCATGGTTTTAATAATTAATTATAAGAACTATGGACTCTGACATGGTTTTAATTATGAAACCACAAGGTGGACAGGTGATGTGAGGTGGACGGTTTGATGGTTTTGGTAATGAAAACCACCCACTGGGCTTTTTATATTTTTAAAAGTTTGGTGTATGTGTGTGTGTGTGTATATATATATATACACATATATAAATCTTATATAAATTATAAATTATTTAGAAAATGTTTTGTATTTTTTCCTAGGCAAGTATATCATATATGTACAAAAAACATTCACATATGTATCTTCTTTTATAAGAAATAACATATAAGTCAATAATTATTTACATTTGATATAATAAATTTAATTGATTCATAAAATATATAAGAAATTTACCTAAATCCGCCTAGGCCGCCTACCTAGACCCCGCCTAGCCGCCTAGGCGCTAGATGCTAGCTCGCCAGCCGACTAGCGCCCAACTTTTTTTAGAACCTTGGGAAAGAGGGTGAAATGGGTCAGGGTTGTCCTACCTCCGCATCCACCATCACTACCTTCTCCATTGCCACCACCACCTCTTCCACCGCCAACACCATCTCTTCCACCACATGCTCCTTCACCTGAAGAGCCAACATACATGAACTTAGGTATTTGAGAAAGGCTAATTACAGTTAATTTAATTCTTCTTATTAATGTTGTTTTAAACAAGTTATAACGTTGACCAGATATATTTATTTTTGAGATTTATAGAGATAGATTTTGACTTCACTGCAAAAAAGATGACACATGGAAAGTCATGTGGGAAATGCCTCCACAATATTTTGGAGGCCAATGGTGGGAAGAAGATGCCAGTCATCTTTGATTTCAAACTTCAAGTTCCAAATGATCTGGTTGTATCAGGTTTTTTCACTACTGAGATAGGGAATATTGTTTTGACTCATTCACCAGTTTGCTATGATAAATGGATGAAGGTCTCACCTCAAGAAAAAAGGACACTGCGAGATAAGCTGTTTGTGAGTTTGATTTTAATTCAGTTTATTCATAATAATTTCAAGCACTCACTCATACATTTTATGTTTAACAATAGGTATTATTTGTGGTGGACCTATCACATACGAAGATTATTAAATATGTTGATAAGAAGATGGTGAAGTTGTACTCTGTGTTTAGGCACCAGTTGTATAAGTATTACTTGTCATGTGGAACACCTGCAAGAGAATGAGCTAAGCTGCTGAACGATCAGATATGGAATGGGAGACCAAAGAGTCATTGGGACTGGTTATGCGATAATGTTTACGCTACTACCTACTTTTTGGTATGTATCCTATCCAATCTTTTCTAATATAAAGCTATGATAATATTAGACGATATGGGATGACTGATGCTGCATATAACTGATGTTATGGGGTGACTGATGCTGCATATGCTGCATATGGATATTAGACAATATGATGCATCATCAGTCATCCCATATCGTCTAATATAATGATTAGATGATATGGGAAGACTGATGCTGCATAAGATTGATACTGCATATAACTGATGTAACATCAGTCACCCCATATCATCTAATATTCATATGCAACATCAGTTATATGCAGCATCAGTCACCCCATATCCTCAGTCATATGCAGCATCAGTCACCCCATATTATCTAATAGATAATTTATTAAATGTTACCAGCTTATTTAATATATAGGTGCTTTTACATGTATTATATAGTGTTTATGGAAATTAGAATCTAACTGATTGGAAAAGATGTTAGACTATTTTGTTAAATTTGAATGAATATGCATGTACAACTCAAACACATGAATATATATTACAAGTTTGGGAGGTAGGAGCTTTCCAAATTGTACATATCTACAATACTAACTCTTCTTTTGCTTGTCATCTATCACATGTGTAATTAATGTAGGAGCTTTCAAAGAAATTTTTTGACAATAGGAAGAAACAAAAGTATCATCACAAGGGATGAGCAAGGCCATTCATCCAACATGCTAGGAAGGCTCACATGGTAATGAAATTAAAGTACTTATAATAATTCATTATGCAATCTCATGCATGTTTCTTCATTATTGAGTAGAAATGAGATCCATTATCTGTGATTGACAATTGGGGAGCTCTCCACAGAGGCAAGAACGGCAAGTGGATCAATGGTGTTGCTCAAGACAAATATGTAAGTTATTCATGAGCCACTTAGTTTTGTCATTTTAAATGAGTTTGATATTAAAACAAAAGCTACAAATTATATTTACAGACTGATTATAATTAGTGGTTTCCTTCTAAATAAGTTAATGATCACATACAAGCACTCAAGTTATGTTTTTTTAAGCATATTATAGCTGGATATGTTTGAAATGAAAAAAAAAACACTAAATTGTTTCTATTTTATGATGAAAGGATAACATGAAGAAAAAGAAGGATGAACTAAGGGAGAAGCTGACTGAAGAAGCACCTAAGGGTCCTCTATTAGATTCCGTACATGTGTCATTGGATGATGAGTTTGGAATCATGGTTGAAAACCTTGGGAGGAAGGGGAAATTTGTTAATGGTGTAGGTGTTTTTCCTCGAACAGATACCTATGGTTGCGGTTCTTCTATGGCTTCAAGTTCTGAGTTAACTGACATGAGATCTCAGATCAAGCTTCTATCAGATGGTTTTCTCATATTGCAACAAGAGAATGAACAATTAAAAGCTCGATTGGATTTACAGAATGTTGATGAAAATATGTTCATAAAAATCAAGGCTTTTTTGGTTATAAGTCAGGGGAAGACCAACAAAAACTTTAAGGAATCAAATGGTGATATTTTATAGGGTGAAAATACTTATCCTGAGCTGGAAGAACATGATTTGGAAGATGACTGATTTCGATATTATGTCTTTTGTTGTTAGTTTCAAGTTTCCACACGGTATACCTCTTTTGTTAGCACCTAAATGTGTCTCAGACTTCTCTTTTGTTAGTACCAAAGCTGCCTATAATAGCACCAAAGCTGTTTTAGACTTCTCTTTTGAGATAGGTTACCATGACTTTAATTTTTAGGACGTACACTTGGTGAATGTATTCGACTTATGTGCTTAAATTTTTTATTAATGAAAATGTGAAGTATTACCTATAATTGTTATGAACTGCAATTCTAGATTACGAAGCAGGAAAAAACAATTAATTTGTCAATATTATTCCTAAATAGGTATTTGATTTAAACATATGTGACTTAAGTTGTGCCACATATCAAAGGAATATGTGACGATTTCAACATCGCTAAGTGCAACTATATCATTATGGCATCATACTGGGTGACGATAATGTAGAAACTGAGAATCTAGATAGATATTTCAGTTATAGAAAGAGAGAGAGAAAGAGAGAGAGAGAGAGAATTGTAGAGCGAGAGAGAGTAAAATAAGATTGTGATTTCATTAACATCAACCAATCATTACACAAGGTATTTATACATAAATATTTATCCCAACCATAGGTGCCAGCTAAGCATAATGTACAACTAATCACTAACCATGCTAAGCGTAATAGCTAAGTAAACATCTAATCTGGTACATTGTTGCTATGAGAGGTTGTACTCTCAACACACCCTCTCAAGCTGAAAGTAGGAGATCAAACTAAGAGCTTATGAGTAAGATCTGCAAATCTTTCAGCAGCTAAAGACTTGGTAAAAATATCAGCAATTTGAAGAGCTGAAGCAACATGATACACACCAATATGACCAAGTAAAACTTTCTCCCGGATATAGTGATAATCAATTTCAACATGTTTTGTCCTAGCATAGAAAACAGGATTGAATGCAAACGCAATTGCACTTTTGTTGTCACAGTACATGGTAGGAGTTTGTAACAAAAGAAATGAGATATCCTGCAGAATTTTGCACACCCAGGTTATTTCAGCAGCAGTTTGAGCAAAAGACCTATATTCTGCTACGGTTGACGATCTAGCTACTGTTGCTTGTTTCTTAGCACTCCAAAAGATGAGATTAGGGCCTAGAAAAACTCAATAACCACTGGTGGATCTTCTGTCCATAGGACAACTTGCCCAATCTGCATCAGACCAAGCAGTGAGGTATTGAGTGCCTTTAGTGAACCAAAAACCAGAATCAATAGTGCCCTTGAGATATCTGAAAATACGCTTGACTGCCTGAAGATGAACAGTTCTTGAAGAATGCATATGTTGACAAACCTGATTAACAACAAAGGCTAAATCAGGCCTTGTCTATGTGAGATAATGTAAAACACTAACTGTGGACCGATAAGAAATAAGATCAGATAAGAGAGTGCCTGAGTGATCAAGTTTTGAGGCAGACATATGTGTTGCACAAGGTTTAACTCCAAGCATGTCTGTTTTCTTAAGTAAATCTAAAGCATACTTAGACTGGTGCATAAACAGACCCTTGGATGACCGTTGAACTTCAATGCCTAAGAAATAATGAATATCTCCCAGATCCTAAACAGGAAACATAACTTGAAGCTTGAGATGATGGATTGACACTCAGTGGTTGAACTTCCAGTGATGATTATATCATCAACATAGACCAAGATGAAGGTAATGGAAATATCTCTTTTGATAAACAGACTTGTATCAGAGTAGGATGAACTGAAACCCAAAGAGACAATAGCATTGTAGAAGGCTTCATACCAAGCTCGAGGAGCTTGTTTAAGACCATAGAGTGATTTCTTAAGCTTGCAAACATGATAAGGTTTGGAAGGATCCACAAAACCAGGAGGTTGGATCATGTAC
Source organism: Malus x robusta (assembly GCA_963082935.1). NCBI lineage: Eukaryota > Viridiplantae > Streptophyta > Magnoliopsida > Rosales > Rosaceae > Malus > Malus x robusta. Next base: position 27,382,347 of record OY720337.1, read on the forward strand.
ACATCTTTCTTCAAATGACCATGCAGAAAAGTATTACTTACATCCAATTAATGTACAAACCAATTATAGTTGACTGCAATAGATAATAGAGTCTTGATAGTAGTAGGTTTTGCAACAAGACTAAAAGTTTTTGAGAAGTCTGAACCTTATTGTTGATGAAACCCTTTGGCAACAAGTTTAACTTTGTACCTTTCAATACTACCATCTGGTTTGTGTTTAACTTTGAAAACCTATTTGCAACCTATAAATTTGTAATTGGAGTTATGTGGAACCAAATCCCAAGTTCCAGTCGATTGCAAGACTTGAAATTCATATTGCACAACTTTCATCCAGTGAGCATGCTTGGATGCTTGAAGAAATGTAGATGGAGTAGAGGGTAACTTTGTGAGAGGATCAACAATGGATGGAAGGTGATGTTTGGTTACAGTAAACACCTTGGGTTTATGAATACCTGCATTTTCTCTTGTAACCATTGGATAAGTATTGACAGAAGCTAGAGGCTGTGAAAAAGATGGTTGAGAAGCAACTGAGGTAGATAAGATAAGACGAGAGGACTCTGTGTTAGGAGAAGTTGTTGATGAGGAACTCGATATCTCTAGGGGAGTTACATGTGTATGGGGCTTTGTAGGATACAACACAGGCAATGGAAGAGACATAGAAGCAATGGTGTGATAATGTGAACATGTATTCTGAACTGAGACCTGAACAAAGATTCATCAAATACCACATGTCTCGAAATGTAGAGCCTATTAGTGACAGAATCCAAGCATCTATAACCACTGTGATTCAAGCTATAACCCAGAAATACACACTGTTTACTCTTGGCATCCCATTTGTCACTTGCATACGATTTTAGCCATGGATAACAAGCATAACCAAAAGTCTTTAAGGTATGATACTTGGAAGAGGTATGAAATAGAAGTTCCCAAGGACTGATCATAGAAGACTGATGAGGTAATCGATTAATAAGATATATAGCAGTTTGGAAAGCTTAAACCCAAAACTTTACAGGTAAACCACTGTGAGATAATATGGTTCTGCCTATTTCAACAACATGATGATGCTTCGTTTATGCACACCCATTTTTCTCAGGCGTGTGAGGACAACTCAATTGATGGGTGATACCTTGATCATTAAGAAAGCTTTGTAATGATTTATTTAGAAATTCACCCCCTAAATCAGATCTTATACATTGAACTTTGAGCTCAAGTAAAGTTTGAACCTTTAAGATAAAAGTCTTAAGAGTGGAGAAGACATCAGACTTGAAGTATAGAGAAGCCAGCTATATTTAGTAAAGTCATCCACTATTATTATGTAAAACTTGTATCCAGTACATAAGGATGTGGGAGAGAGACCCCATACATCAGTATGAAGTAATCGAAATGGCCTAGTGGATGTACAAGGTAAAGCTGTAAATGGTAGTTTAGAAGCTTTGCCTAATTGACAAGCTGTGCACACAGAAAATTTATTAACAGAACCAACTACAGTCAGATGATTTTTATTCACCACATAACTTAAAATGCCACTAGAAGGATGTCCAAGGTGTTGATGCCAAATTTGGAAATCAGCCTTAGCAATCATCAGAGCAGTTGGTGAGATTGCAATCCCAGAGACACTATTTGAAGCATTCCAGTAGAAGGGATACAAGCCTCTTTCATTAGGGCCCTGGAAAAGCATTTTCCCAGTTCTTAGGTCTTTGACATAGAATCCAAAATGATCAAATGTCAGAGAACACCAATTGTCATATACAAACTTGTAAACAGAGAGCAAATTATGAGATGCATGAGGAACTAAAAGCACATCATTCAATCTAAAGGTAGCATTATTTGTGCGAATGAGAGCAGATCCAGTATGAGAAATGCACAAACCTTTTCCATCACCAACAAACAGTTGATCATTGCCAGAGTATGAAATTACAGAATTGAGTACAGAAGGGTCAGGTGTGACATGATGAGATGCACCACTATCAGTAAGCCAATAGTTAAGAGAGGCAAATGCATTAATAACAGACATTGTAGTAGGAGCTTGTGCATTCAAGTTCAAGGAAAATTAAGAGAGACGATTGCATGTAGGAGCCCAGTGACCATATTGAAGACATAGCTGACATTGAACAGAGCGCCTAGAGAAGTTGGATTGACCGAATGTCTGACGAGAATGACCAGCACCAAGAATACCACCAAAGTTGTTGTGATTCCAGTTGTTAGGTTTGTGTCCCCCAAAATTACGATTCTGATTGTACCGATGTCGATTTTGGAAATGACCACGAGAATTACCTTTGTTCGACTAAGCATCAGAGGTGTTAAACTTTGCCGCATAAGCATGAAATGGTGCAGTGGAGGAGGAGAAAGCTCTGGTTTTGCGTTTTTTTTGAGCGAGATCTCTTTGGTCAGTAGAAGGCCATGAAGTTCATCAGGCGTCACAGACTCATTACGAGTCTCAATAGAGTCAACAAATGACTCATGGTTATCAGGAATACCAGATAAAATGTATGCAACAAGATCATATTCAGAAATTGGTTCACCAGCAGCAGTAAGTTTATCAGAGATATCTTTGATCGAATTAAGATAATCAATCATGGAAGAGTCACTTTTCTGAATTGTTTGGATCTTCAATCGAAGACTGTGAACATGTGTGCATGAAGCACTAGAGAACCGTCGCTCAAGAGACTGCCAAAGGGAGCGAGAGTCTTCCATTCTAATAGTCAAAGGAAGAAGATATTCGAAGAGCGTTGAGTTGATCCAGATCATCAGAATTTGATCACACTCACACCAAGTCTCATAGAGAGGGTTGAGAACACGAGATCTAGAGGAATTGAGAACAAATTCAGGAGGGCAGAGATCATCACCATTGACGAGGCCAAGAAGCTTGAAACACTTCAGTACAGGAATGAAGAGACTGAGCCAAGTGATGTAGTTCTGACGATTGAGCTTCGTTGGAATCATTCCAGCAACATTTACAATGGAAATCGATCCAATCGACATGATCGAAAGATTAGAGATCTCGCTGGGAGGGAGATTCACTCGGGAATTAGGTGAAGAATGAGAGTTGGAGGGCTTCACAGTAGTCGCCATAACCTAATTTGGTGAATTGAGGACGAAAAGAAAGAAATCCAAGATGCAGCGACCTGTTTGGGAGATAGGAAAATTCAAGAAACACAAGAAAGTTTCAAGAAAGAGAAGGAAGTGGAGGATCGAAGTCGGTTAGACAATGGTGATGATACCATGTAGAAACTGAGAATCTAGATAGAGATTTCAGTTAGAGAGAGAGAGAGAGAGAGAGAATTGTAGAGAAAGAGAGTAAAATAAGATTAACATCAACCGATCATTACATAAGGTATTTATACATAAATATCTTATCATAACCATATGTGCCAGCTAAGCATAATGTACAACAAATCACTAACCATGCTAAGCTTAATAGCTAAGTAAACATCTAATTTGGTACATTGTTGCTGTGAGAGGTTGTACTCTCAACAGACAAAAGCATCACATATAAATTTGATACGAGACGCAAAAATAGGTTACATAATGTTGCATGTTGTGATGCATACTTTGTCACACATATTGGTACCAAGTGACGCAAGTAGTGTCACACATACTATAAATATGTGACGAATTTAAAATTCGTCAAACGGACTATAAGTGACTGTGTATATGTGACGAAAATTGTGAAGCTAGAATTTCGTCACATATAGTCAAATGTGACGAATTTTCTTGTTTATGTGACGCATGCCTGTCGCCACCTAAGCTATGTTTTCTTGTAGTGTCAACCATCATTTAAGTTGTGCTTGAACTCATGGAACTCCTCCTAAGGAGTTTTGCCGTTCTCAGGAGGAGAATCCTAGGATTTCTGAGTTTCTCCCATGCCAACTACCGGTTTGTCTCCCTACTTGGGTTTTTTCGAGTCGTCCTAATGAAAGGCATACATTTCATTTTTTAGAGAGAAACAAAGATGAGCTATTGACATGGAGTTCTTGTGATTATGCAGCTGAGCAATTCGTGAACGTCCAAGGGAGAGTATTGCAGGACATTTATGTCCGTTCACTAATCGGTGTAATCGTTGAGTCATTGAATCCTCAAATGAATAGGCCATTCATTCATCAATTGATTAGAAAAATTGATTCTTCCTGTTGAATTATAAATATATGTGTAATTTTTCAGGATAGCTACACCACTATACAAAGGTGGCTTGCCTCACATTGTAATAGATGAATTCTCTAATAAAAATTCTCTCATTCTCTCAAATTATTTTCCTCTACAACAAACTCTAGTTTGAATTGTAGTACTTAATACTCTCATCATCAACTTTTAAATTGAGGCAATTATTAGCCTTCGTTAAATTAATTTGGATGATATTTTTAAACGCTAAACAACGTGCTCAAACTCATGAGTTTAAACCAAAACTTTTTCAAAAAGCAGAAGTCAGACAAATACCAACCCTACACAGGCACTAAGAGTTGAAGAGTTTTGGCGCTTTTTATCAGTCACTCACCTAAACAATTATGTAATATATTCTCCCAATTGAAAAACAATGTAATTAAATTGGTTTGCGAATCGCGATTAGACTACTTTTGGTAGTTGCCCTAAGTTAAAACCTTGAACCAAATTCCGACTAGTAGTAGTGGCAGCACAGGTCAAAATGATAGGCAACTGCCCCCGCCGGAGCCCTTTTTTGTCTATGGCCGCATGCCAGCGAGGTGAAATTGGCCCCAACAAGATAGGTAGCATGCATGGACCACATATTGACCACATACTAGTGCTCGGAGTCAGGCAGGCCACCACGCATTAGAAAGAAAGAAATGGGTGTTGTTAGGTTATCTTTTGCCTCATCACCAATTACGATGAACCAACAAAAGTCGTTGGGTTAGTGATCTAGGGGAGCCCCCTTTAAATGATGCCTTCAACTTTAGATTGAACATCATCTCACACACACACACACATATATATACATATATATATATATATATGTGTGTGTGTCATAACAGTAATAGTAATTGAATTTGTATTCTAATAAGCACAAGTCAAGCTCATGTACATTTAGGGTTTGACTCACCTTTCGTATGTGTAACTTTCATTGCTCCAAAAACGGAAAAGTCACTTGGCAGCATGTCTCTCTTACCCTTGTATTCATACAATTCTTTCGAATTCTCATATTTTACAAGTTAGTTAGCAGTATCTGTTTCTGAAGTAAATATTCTTCTCCCAAAGATTAAAATTTGGGTCCTTCATTGGCTGCTGTTCTTCTAGTGCATGCAGTGAGTTTTAAATTCTTCGTAGATTATGTATAACTAAACCCTAAATGAATTAATTAGTTAATGATGTACGTAGTTGCGTCTCCATGCTGCAGCATCTGAATAAAATAGTTTGTGATATTCATTGTGAAAGCAAGTCTTCATAACAACGTGGCTTATCTACGTCCAAGGGACTGCCAACAAGTCGTTTGTTAGGCATATTTCTGAATGGTAATATAGCAGCGTCAACAGTGTCTAGTAGGCAATATGATCTTCACTTTGAGTCCTCCTTACCAATAAAGATATTGACCTTTTCTTCTCAAGTCCTTTGACATGAAACCCACCAATTCAATACGTTGGAAAGATCATGATATAATTTTTGTGATGTTACTCATCCAATAAATATTATTACGTGTTTAAAAAAATGAACCAAACACTTAATAGTAATACGTGGTAAATTAATGATCGTGAAGTATCTATCAGTTGGGGGATCACTTATTCTATAATTCATTAGTTTGGACTTGCCAAACAATTCTTGTTGAGATCCAAAACTACTTGACGAAGATCAATGGTTTTAATTTCTCCTATGATACTGATATGTGTCTATAGTATATGGAGCTAGACTAGACATAGATGTCCTAAAAAAATTGGATAGTGACATGGATGATTATCCATGCGTGAACTCAGGAAGAAGAAAAATATTACTTAATGAAACGATAGACAGCACTAGCACACCAACATATACTTTTTAGGACCAAAGTGCCCTACAAAGTGTTATCAACTTATCATCATAGGTTCATAGGGCATAACAAAAGTACTCTTGCCAAATTATTGTAAGTCTAGAAAGAAGATGCCACATGTAAATTAATAATCTTTGGAATAACATTTTCCTTTTGCTCTAGACATAATTAATTAAATGTAAGTGTAGTGTTGTAGATTTTTACCAAGTTCTAATTTTCATTTTTAAATTTTATCATAAAGAGAGAGAAATGCGCTATTAGTATACTAAAGGTAGAGGTGACAAATCAACGCTTTGCGTTGTTAATGGATACTCACTATAACTCATTTAGTTTAATTTTATTTTACATCATTATCACTATTAATCTCACCTCTATATCATTGTGATATCAAATTAAACGGGGTTTTAACGGGTACCCATTAACAAGCCAATAGATTGATTTGCCATCCCTAACTAAAGATATGGCCAACACCCTTTATCTTTTTCTTTTTTTAGGGATATGAATTTAGAGTTTTAGAGTTTACATTGTGGGAGCTTTCGTTCGTGCATGTCACAAGATTTTGTTGGAAATATCGAGGCATATCAAGTTCAACACATTTGTATGGTAATTCAATTGTAATTTTATATTCCAGAGGGGGAGGGGGGGGGTTGAGTTTATTCCAAATTGTTTTGGTACCGACTACTAGAGCACAATATTTAATTGGGGGTAGTTTTTGCCTTTTGCTTTTTATTTTTTGACTAATTGACAATGCATATACTGATTTAATTATGTGTTTGTCTTTTTTAAGTCTGAATGCATGCATGGTGATATTTGATTTATAAAATATATAGTTTATCCCTTTTGATATGGATGCTTGGGTTCTGGAGGTTTGGTGCCCCAGAAAGTATGGACAATCCTGAGCCCGACGTAATATACTTCACCACTGACCTTTCAGTCAGTCTTCTGTTGTGTTTCTCTACGACATTTCGTTATTAAAATTATTATTCTTTCATGGTTTGTCTAATATCTTTTATTTAAAAAGAAAAAGCTCAAAACTCCTTTATACGACATCATTAAGTAGAATATTGCGTAGGCTGAAATACGAAATGTCACTAACAATAAATTTAGTGAAACATTATCGCAAATGGGGGAGGCTGCCACCTACGCGGGACAGCCTGTTCGGTGGAAAAGGCCCAAATTTGGCGTAATCAAGGTAAATTGTGACGGCGCCTGGTGTGCATCCACACTCCGAGGAGGCTATGGATGGGTGATGCGAGATTTTGCTGGAATGCTGCTTGCGGCTGGCGGGGAAGGGGGTCTGTTTTTCAATAAGGCGGCTATGGCGGAGGCTAGTGCTGTGCGGGCAGCCTTAAGGGTGTGCAGGGAGCGGGGCCTTACGGAGGTGGAAATTGAATCTGATTCACAGGGGCTTATTAGCATGATTAATGGAGCGTATGTAGTTGATGCAACACTAGAAGGGTTAATCTATGACATTAGGGCCTTGGCGTCGCAAGTGGGTAGGGTGAGTTTCGTTTTTGTTAAGCGGAAAGGAAATGCTGCGGCTCATGCTGTGGCCGTACATGTAACCCAAATGAGAGGCGACTTCTGCTGGGATGCCCATGGGCCAGAGTTTTTATTCAATATTCTAGCTAAGGATGTAAACATTCCTATTCGTATCTAGTTTGAGTAAAATTTACCTTTGGAAAAAAAAAAAAAACATTATCGCAAAAAGAAATGGAAATAATAAATAGGTTTGTAATTAGTTTCTGACCAATTAAATTTAGTCAAATAATCTTTTTCAACAAATAGAAACATCAAATGACAGTGTGATCATAATGTTAAATTTTCTCGTATTGTATTGGTGTATACAATTGTAAATCGGTTCATATCATATTAGTCTTATTATAACATGATGAAGCTATTGAAATGTTTTATTTTTATGAAATCTCGGCGGTAGAGAGTTTGAAGCTGTTAAAACGTTGTTGATAACAAGAGTCTAACCATAAATTTGTCCGAACACTAATCCACCTGTAAATGTGGATATTGTTTCTGCTTCCAAGATTGTGTTGTTCAACCATAAGATTCTTCTGACTGAAAACTTCCATACCCTGCCATATATTTTATTTTTTATTTTTTATTTACTTTCATAGTTATAGTGGGCAACAGAGGCCCAACAAGTGCAAGAGACTAACAACAGCCTAAGAACCTGGGCATGGTCTCGACAAGTAACTGTAAAGCCAGGAGGTATCCGCGGATACTTTTTTCACTGTGTTTTGTTGGTTCGTATAATATTGTTAGTTTCACCGGGGTTTTTTGAACTTGTCAACTTTGTGGCACAACTAATAAAGAATCAACAGTTTAGGTTTGCTGATACATAGATTAGTGACTACTTACGGGAAATTCATTGATTGACTTGAGCGTTGGAGTACCTTTTGCAGGTACCCTCCCCCACCTTAACGAAGCTTTGGAGGAGCATTCAGGGTCACTTCAGGACAAGGGATTCGACAAACATCCGGATATATTCAACGAACTTGTGAAGGAATTTCTTCATGTAGAAAATCTCTCTCCTACAGCGGCACATCTAAAGATCAACAAGTCTTGAATTCGACGGGCACACGGAATAGAAAATACTTACCCAAAGGCGTGAGTTTCATTCATGTATCAGTCCTCCATTGCATTTTCCTGTAGTTAAGTAGCCGAGGTGGTTATTTCAAACAAGAAAAAGTAGCAAAGGTGTGGTCCATTAGTTGGTTAAAGCCACCCCCCCCCCCCCCCCCTCTCTAATAGTCCTAAAACGAGTAGGAAAAGTTGAAGCCCATTTATTTGTATAAAAAAAAGTATAGCCCATTGTCCCCTAGGTAGAGGGACACCCGAGACCGAAAACAAAAGCCCATTAGTTATCTGTGAATAACAACAGTTAAGCCATGTATCGTTTGCACCTTTAAAATGAGATTTACCAAATGACTAGACTTTAAAACGACATTTGGAGAACAAAAAATTCAACCAAAAAACATAGTGTTTGAGAACTTGAGAGTATGACCCTCTAATAATATAATCTTTTATCTCTCCCTCGCATTTCCAACGGGTGGTATTAGAGCTAAACTATCCAATATAGTTTGTCCACAAGTTAAGCTTATTTGAAGCCACACATGAAGGGACATGTTAAGGGTTTGAATTTCATATTGAAGAAAGAAAGCCTTGCCTAATAGTTTAGAATGCTTACAGATCAATAATGAACTATACACACTATCTAACTCTTGTTCAGGTTTGAGTCATGATTAGTCACCTGTAGAAACCAATGCCACAACAGTCATCTCCTTTATTATCCTTTTTTTATTATTATTATTATTATTATTATTATTATTATTATTATTATTATTATTATTATTATTATTATTATTCCTAATCATTGAAAAATTCGTCGTCAAATCATGGTCTTATTTACAATCGAAATGGTCAAGGGTCAAACTCACTACTAGTCTTACCAATATCATCCCAACTTAATCACATGCATGACAAACATTAAATTTTAAGGCAAAAGACTGTTTATACCCTCATGTTTCGTGGTTTTCAACATTTAGTACATCAATTTTTTTTCATCTCAGAGTCATATCTAAAGTGTTAATTTTGGGACAATTTCGTATATCCGTTAGTCAAACTGTTATTTCTCCCGTTAAGTGATGACGTTGTGCCCATGTGGACAATGATTGGGCGCCATGTGTCATTAAAAAAATATTAAAATATTAAAAATATTTATATTAAAAAAAAAACATAATCCCCTTCTTCTTCCCTGCAACCCGCTCCCTCCCCAGATTTTTCTTCTTCTTCTTCCCAGATTCGGTTTTTTTTTCCTTTTCTTTCTTCTGTTCTTCTTCTTCTTTCTTATCTTCAGGATTTAAAAATTTAAAACAAAAAAAAAAAAAATCTGGGCTTTCACCCATCACAACACCCTGCATCCTTCACCTTCTCCTCTCTTCCCTGCATCCATCCTCCCTGCACACCCACCCATTCCCCTCCTTCTCCCTCCCTTCTCTCCTCTGCAGTCCACACAGAGCCCTCCCACCCTTCCCTCCGAAGCCACTGGAAGGAGGTCGAGCGTCGTCAACACAGTGGTTATGGCGGAGATCGAAGGCCCCTTGAGGACCCATCAAGTCCGACGACCTGCAATTCCAGATTTTAATTTTTTTTTAAATTTTTTTATACCAGATTAATGTTAGGGTTAGGGATTGGAGGGAGGGTGAGAGAGCTCCATGTGGACTGCATAAGAGAAAAGGGAGGGAGAATGAGGGAATGGGTGGGTGTGCGGGGAGGATGGGTGCAGGGAAGAGAAGGGAGGGAGAAGAAGGGAGGGGGTCGGGATGGGTGAAAGCTCAGATTTTTTTTTTGTTTTAAATTTTTAAATCTTGAAGATAAGGGAGGGAGAAGAAGAGATGGGGGTCGGGATGGGTGAAAGCCTAGATTTTTTTTTTTAAATTTTTAAATCCTGAAGATAAGAAAGAAGAACAAGAAGAAGAAGAAAGAAGAAGAAGAAGAAAAAGAAGAAGAAGAAGAACAGAAGAAAGAAAAAGCTGGGGAGGGTGCGGGTTGCAGGGAAGGGATTATATATATATTTTTTAATAAATATTTTTAATATTTTAATATTTTTTTAATGACACGTGGCTCCTAATCATTGTTCATATGAGCACCACGTCATCACTTAACAGGAGAATTAACCGTTTGACTAACGGATGTATGAAACTATCCCAAAATTAACACTCTAGGTATGACTCTGGGACGAAAAAAAATTGATGCACTAAATGTTGAAAACCACGAAATATAAGGGTAGTAAACAGTTTTTTTTCCTAAATTTTATCACAAAAAGCTCGAGTTGAATCATTTAATATTTGTAATTTATTCTTTCAAATTTTCAAAGTACAGTTGCATTTTTCAACAACGTCAAGGAGAACCTCTGGTTTGGTTATTTTTCATTTTTTTCATATCATGATAAGAAGTCGAGTCCAGGTCAATCTTTCCCATCATATTTTTCCGCAATTATTATCCGTATTCCTTAATTTTACATTCCTGTCCAGCTTTCAAATAATTTTACCTTTTTATGTAACATTATCAAGCTTCTTCCATGTCGAAAAACTAAGCATAGTATGCAAACTTCTTGTAGAATCAATCAATCTCTACCCAGGATTCGATTCAAATTTTTTTTTAACATTAATGTTTTTAAGGCTATGTTTGGATAGTAGGCTTTCAAAACTTCGAAACATTAGATTCAATTGTTACATATATACTACAAGGACACTAATAATGATTTAGTAAAGGACTGTAAGCTTTAACACTATATATAATATATGACTACAAAGACACTTAAAAAAATTTATTATTATTCTGGGGAGGGGAAGAGATTCGAAACTATTATAATAATTTAGGGGATGAGTAGTTTTGAACTCGTAACGCATAGGTAGAAACTCAACACCATATCCATTAGAATGTTGTCATTTATAGTTTTCTTATATCTATTCTCCCCCCCCCCCCCCCCCAAAAAAAAAAAAAATCTTCTTCCATATGTATTGCATCTAATCATTTTTAAGATCCATTCATCAAATTTAGCTTCAATTCCATGAAACTTTAAAATTCTCATCCAAACATTGTATAAGAGTCTAACTAAAAACTTTTGGGCAACCTATGACTGAAGCTTTTTAGTTTTATTTTCTATTAATATAATTACTTACACTCAGGGAGTAGGCAATTCTGGGTAAGTCATACAATGAGTCTGCCATAATAAATTATGTTGAACTATTCACGAGATTCGTATCTAAAATGTCTAACTTACAAGTATAAAAGAATACTATTAAACAGTAGTACTAAGTGGCATGATTGGAGATTAATTTATAGGGTTCCTTTTTTGTCAAGAGCATCATTCATTAAACAATATAAAGTACTAAATTTGGGTAAAGCCAACTACCCCAATAAATAGATAAGCAAAAAGGCCGCAACAAAGTGGGAAAACTAGATAAAAAAAAAAACTGACAGTAAGCATAACCCTAATACCAATCTTGCAATGGTAGAACGTTGCCGGTGCCGCCCCAAACACCTTGCCAGCAGCCACCGAGGCAACCGTAATGGAGAAATCAACCTGAGTGGTACATTCGACCAAGGCTTCGCAATGCAAAAGTTTCAAACCTGTAACGGGAAACAAACTCTAACCTAAACTCGCTATTAGAACCGCCACACCAGGGAGAGCCACCAGATCTAAAAAACCTTCACATACTCCTGAAGTACATCCAAACAGAAATACAAAAGAAAAAAAAGATGAAGCTAGGGGGAAGAGTATTCATTCCTCGGCCGAAGTCACTAAGTGCAAAAGTGGGACATCACCACGCCACCATATTCATCCTATTTATCCGGCCGAGCTTGGTTTTCGGATTGCCATGCCCGCAACAGCAGAAGGACATAGTTAGTTTGTAAATTACTTTGGCCTAGTCAGCGTAATTTTGAAGGACATAGCCAACAATATCTTATAATATGAAATCTTATTTAGTAACACTTTTCTTCATTTTTTTAGGATCAACAATATCTTATAATATGAAATTTTATTTAGTAACACTTTTCTTCATTTTTTTAGGATCAACAATATCTTATTATATGAAATCTTATTTAGTAATACTTTTCTTCATTTTTTTAGGATCAACAATATCTTATAATATGAAATCTTATTTAGTAACACTTTTCTTCATTTTTTTAGGATCAACAATATCTTATAATATGAAATCTTATTTAACCATTATGTAAGGCTTTAGTTTGCTAATATGTGATTCACACTTTCAATAGTTATTTGTTCAAATTATATGGATAAGAACCTCTTGTAGGGTTGGTAGCGTTGTGTAACTCAAAAGCAAATGGGCGGCGTTGGGGCGTGCAAAAGGTCACATGACCTCCAATTTCTAAAGGGCCCCCAAAATTTATATCCTTTTCTATATATATTATGTATATAAAAATTCTAATAGGAAATTAATAATAAAAAATTAGTTTATATATATGACAATTGGTTTTTATTTGGTTAAGTGAGCCTATAATTATTATTTTCATTTTTGCATTTTTCTCTAATAATAAACTAAGTCATAAAAATTTACTTGTGTATTTAACTAAAAAATTATAGAGGGAGAGAGGGTGCGGCAATAGAGATAAGGAGGCCCTTTATAAAGTTAGTAAATGAACTTTTTTTCCAATGCCACTTAGTACCACGATCTAGTGGTATTTCTCTACTTGTAAGTGAGAGATCTTAGATTCGATTCTTCCCAAAGGCGAATTTGAACCACATTACTGCTAGTTCATTCTCTACCTCTTAGTGTAGATAACATCGTTTGTTAAAAAAATAAAAAAAATAAAATAAAAACAAGAGTATATCAAATGTTTGCTTAATCTAATTAACTACCGAACTATATATCCATAATTTCTCTTTTTGAGCAATGCTATATGCTGAGAAAATACTTACCATTTCGAATAGAGCTTAGAAAGGTAGGTGCACATATCTTGGAATCCAAGTTTCTAAAACTAAATTAGAGACAATTGTCACATTAATGCACCTTTGATCGAATAAGGTTCCATGAAAGGAATGAAGCAGAAAACAGAGAGGCTCAAGACAAAATCTTAAATAAACAAACCACATATATTCTAGCTGTCCAGCAGCATGTGAAGCTATCAACACTTCAGCAATCGTAATCAAAACAAGTACAATAAAAAATAACGAAAATTCAGCTCCATTTAATTGTGAATTTTAAACCATTAGATAATTTCCAAAACTATGTACAATTGGTATAGTGGATAGGGCATGCATATATACAAGTACTTCAAGCATTTGGATTGCCTCGCTGTTTCCCTCAGTGAGGGACCTATCAAGTTGGTGTTGCGCTTATGTACCTCCTTTACAAGTTGCTCAAAATTTTGGCAAAATCCTGAGTACAAAGAATAAACAGTGAAAGGAATATTGTTTCCAGTTTGGGTTATGCATCCTTTTGTTAATTTTGGGTAATTTCAACACATTGACGTGAGGAATTAACGATGATGAAGAAATACAAAAAGAGTGGCAGACAAAGTGGGGCCTTTAATTTCTTTATTGTTCGTAAAGTCTAATGATCAATTGGCATATATTCTTACTAAAGTTGTTTCAAACGGAGTTTTTCATAATTCTCTTGACAACTTACACATTAGTGATATCTATGCGCTAATTTGGGGTAGTGTTAAAGTGAGCCCACTCCATTGGGCTTATTGACGTAAACAAATTAGGTTTTCATGTAATCTAGTAACTTTGATAGTATAGCCTACTGTATATAATCATAAAGAAATTAAACCGAGTTTTTCATAACTGTCTCTGACAAATTACGCATTGGTGATATCTATACGCTAACTTGGGGTAGTGTTAAAGTGAGCCCACTCCATTGGGCTTAGTTGACGTAAATAAATTAGGGTTTCATGTAATCTTATAACTTTGCTTGTATAGCCTACTATATATTCATACAGAGATTAACTTTGCCTCCAATGTGCCACTTAATACTGCGGTCTAATGGTATTCCTTTTTACTTGTAAGTGAGAGGTCTTAATTTCGATTCTCGTCAAAGGCGAATTTGAACCACATTATTGCTAGTCCATTGTGAGGCTTAGACAATATCGTTTATTCAAAAAACTTTGCCTCCATTGTCATACAAACTTTAGCAAATTCAAGCCAAGTACCTAAGATGTGTCAGAAGAATAGGTTACTTTGGTACCATGTTAAAATAAATTCTAGCGTTATGAAACTTTTAATATATTATCCATCTCCAAAATAGAGGTATATAAAGTGATTTAAAGAGGATTTTACAACACAATTTAAAACCTGATCAAAGTAGAATTATAATAAGAATAAAATAAAATCTCCTAAATTAGGGAAACTCACGCCAACACAGCAGCCATGCCTTATTTAGTACCATGCCTCCACATTTGGAAATCTTAAATATGGTATAATGCTATTTTCTAAAAGTTAGGTAGATAAAAAGAAAGGCCTACAGATTGAGTCAGATTCTACTAATTAAAGCAGTGGTTGCTGACATTATCAGTTTCATATATGAGCAATTTTTTATGAGTCCTAAAGATGACCAAAAATAATAATCAAGATAATACATGTACAACTACATGCTTCATACATGTAACATATAGAACGCGTACAACATATATAAGAAATAGAGAGAGATGCATGTACAGATCAACAGGGTTAGGGTTCTAAGCAGCAGTTTCCAAAGTGGATTAAATACTCATTTCGTTTCTAACCATGTATATTAGAAAGGAGGCAGATTGTCTGTCTTTGTGTTATGGTGCCATTCTTATTCTCCTCCTATTTATGCGGTCACGGTTAAGTCACGTTAACATTTTATATTTCTATTGTTTTTTGTATTATTATCTCTATAAAAAATCAATATAAAATATTGACGTGGTTTAACCATGACTGCACAAATAAGAGGGGATAAAAATAACACCATAATAGGAGAGCAGACAAATTACCTCCTATTAGAAAAAGGAAAAGAAAAAGATTGATCAACTTCCAAAACATGACCCCGATCGATGCCTTTCTTCTAACTTCCAGGTTCCCCTGTTTTGGCTTTTCTCCTTGTTTTTTTTCTTTGTCATCATGTTGTCACTGTGACCCCAACGTGATGCTACATCAGCAATAAGTGGTGACCTAATAATATTTCCTCCTTGTAATGAACTGAAGGCAGACACTAACTTTTGTCTGATATCACATTAATATATTCATTGGTACCTTAATTTGTCGTTTCATCCCAATTCCCCCAATGCCTAAGCACTTGCATATATTGAAATACTTGATAAATAAGCACTTGCAGATATTGAAATACTTGATAAATCTCCTCAGATATGTCATGAGTTTTATTTTTATTTTTTAAAGAATCTTCGACAGTACATACATTCAAGAGAATTATTAACACACAAATAAAAAATTAAAGTTAATCAAGGACATAAATCTCGGGAGAGGATCCTCTCCGGACCCAAACCCACCGGATCCTTCTTCTTTAAAGGCTGCGTTGGCATCGTGGCTTCCCCGAAATCAGCGTCGTGCTTCCGGAGTCAGCATCCTGGGTTCCCCGGAGCTAGTTACTGACAACATCGTAATAGTTGTCGACGAACGTAATTTTATATAAAACTGATCATGTAGAAGTTTCCTATAAACATACAAAAAAATAGAGAAGAAGACCCAGGAGTGAAGGAGAAGGATTATTGAAGGAGAAGAATTGAAGAAGCAGCAGCAGTAGAAGCAAAACTGCAGAAAAGAAAGGAGGATCCGGTGGGTTTGGGTTCGGAGAGGATCCTCTCCCATAAATCTCATCGTTTGAGAGATTTTTCAGTATGATCATCAAACTGAGTGTTACATTATATGTCACTATATAAATAATGGGCTATGTGTTTTAAAAATTAATAACTTAAAAAAAAAATTTCTCACCACTGGTATGCCATCTCCGTCACAACTAAAATTTATCCTCATAAAGAAGGAAAAAAAGAAACAACTAAAAAGTGAAATAACCAAATAGAAAAAGTCTTCCAATCAGTACACAGATACTACCTTTTCTATTTGGGTTACTTATACAGTATACTACGTTATTATACTGCATCACTTTCCACTTTTGTTTCTCTATTAACCTTGTGACGTTATCATTTTATAGTTCTGACCTCAAAGCATACAAACTTTTTACTGGTTCATATGTGAATGTCATTGGTTCTATGGATTCTTTGACGTATCTGTAGTTTAAACGACGAATATATATATATAGCTTCATCATTCTTCCACTACTTTCGTAGTAAATAATTGTAATAAAGCTGCTGTGGTTAGTGCATGGCATGGTGAAAGCGTATTCTACTCAAAGTCAATTCATACAAGTTCTGCTAATTAACTTCAAAACTGAGTTAGCAAACTGACCATCTTCTCTCTCTCTCTCTCTCTCTCTCTTTCGGAACAGTGGGATACAGTGCATGTCAGACTTTACAGTGATCACACCACCATGTTTCAAGTTGTTTTTGGGGGGGGGGGGGGGGGGGGGGGCGCGGTGGTGAGAGAGAGAGAGAGTTTCATGGAAACTAGAATACACACTTACCCACTTGATCATCAAAAGCTGAAGGGTTTTAAACTTTTAACCTTATAGTGCGCAGAGTTGCGACTTGGGAATGACTAGTGCGTTGAAGCACTCTTGATTCCTTTAGTCTGACAAGTGGGATAAATTAACGTTTGTGGGTTTTATTAAAGGATAATACTTGCATCCCTTTTACATGAACTCATTCTTCCACTTGCAAATAATATATCTTCAACGTAAAACTTTTATAATTGGAACCGTCTAATCTCTTAATATTCATTAGAAAGTCATCATTAAAAAAATCATTCGATCATCTAGATAGTCATTCAATTGTATCAAATAAATCAACAATATAGGTACCAAGTAACATATTTGTAATAAACCGCGGATTTATTTAATATATTTAGATGACTAAACAATCATTGATTCATATGATTTTTAGTAGGAATGATTTTCAAATTAAGGATTAAGAGATTGAACGGTTCTAATTATGAAGTTTCTACATTGAAGATACATTATTTACAAGTGTAAGAATAAACTCATTCCGAAAGGAGATGTAAGCATTATCCTTTATTTAATATAAGCTCAGATCCAAGTAAAAGCCTAGTCAGCCCACGCTTTTCAAAACCCTCCTTTTTCTCTCAAAGCAAAATCTTTGTCTCTCTTCTTACGAGAGACACAAAGACGTGTAACCCATAAAATATTCTTCAGTCACACCAAACTGGCAAACTCTGCCTTATAAATTAGGGCCAATAGTGAGAGAATTCAACCCATCAAAGTTGCTTCCATTTTCTTGCCCAACCTTTTCTCTCTTCCACACCCTTCTCCCTTTCTGAAGTCTCTGAAGCTACAAAAGGAAAACCCATCTTTCTAAGGGCTTTAATTAGCTTAGTTTTTCTCAATATAGGACACCTTTAACTTGTTAGGAAAGGAAAACCATCTTTCTTAATTCAAACCTTTTATACAGTTTGTCCCTAAACTGAAGACATGGAGATCACCGAGTTAGCAACTGCAGGGGAAGAGAAGGTTGGAGCTTTCACGCGGTTGTGTGGATGGCTCAAGGCCTTGCTAGGGAAGTTGAGTACCAAGGTTGTCAAAGTTATAAAGAGCATTATAAAGCTAGGACAAGATGACCCAAGGAGAGTAACTCACTCTCTAAAAGTGGCTTTGGCTCTTACATTGGTGTCCATATTGTACTATTGGCAAGCCCTTTTCGATGGTATTGGTGTTGCAGGAATCTGGGCGGTGCTAACCGTGGTAGTAGTGTTTGAATTCACCGTAGGTAAGTTACGAACAAAGTGAACATACATTAAAGTTTCATTCAACTTATAATGTTCAATTAATCAAGTACTTAGTTTCTTTTTCTGTGTAGGTGCAACCCTCAGCAAAGGTTTAAATAGAGGTTTTGCAACATTCTTGGCTGGTGCTCTTGGCCTTGGAGCTAATCACATAGCTAGTCTCTTTGGAGTGAAAGGAGAACCCATTGTGCTTGGGATCTTTGTCTTCCTACTAGGTATATATATATATATATATATATGTTTGTACATAAAAAATAGAGTTAACGTTCTATTGCCGGATATGACATGACCAACATGGTCCCCCTTAAATTAACGGCCCCAATTCACTATCTCTGACATAATTAACATGACATTATTCTGCAAGAAGTATTCTCCTATTATAGTCTGTCTCTATGTAAAAGACTATATTGCCTATACTAATTCATGCAAGTGTTATTCTATGGTTGCAGCTACAGCATCTACATTCTCACGGTTCTTCCCACGGATCAAGGCGAGATATGACTATGGGGTGTTGATATTCATACTGACATTTAGCATGGTAACCGTCTCGGGGTATCGTGTTCAAGGGATCTTGGAGATGGCACATGAGAGACTCTTAACAA
Source organism: Malus x robusta (assembly GCA_963082935.1). Lineage (NCBI taxonomy): Eukaryota > Viridiplantae > Streptophyta > Magnoliopsida > Rosales > Rosaceae > Malus > Malus x robusta. The sequence goes on from OY720337.1 coordinate 27,401,298, forward strand.
TTGGAATAGGTGGAGGAACCTGCATGATCATTTCAGTTTTTGTTTGTCCAGTATGGGCTGGTGAAGATCTGCAGAAGCTGATAGCTTCCAATATAGAAAAGCTTGCAAACTACTTAGAAGGTAAACTAAATTATATATTACCTAATTGGCTCTAGCTCCTTTAGTTTTGTTCAACATGTTCAAAGAAGAATAAGCAATTTAATAAATTACAGATTTTGGTGGTGAATATTTTCCATTACCTAAGAATGGAAAGTCTGGCATGGTCTCCAAAAATAAGGAATCATTTCTTCAAGGATATAAGAGTGTCCTCAACTCAAAAAGCAGTGAAGAATCCTTGGTGAGTACTAAAGCATCTTTTTGTTCCTTAATTTCCTGCTGCCACTAAATTTTACCCTGGATGAAACCACTAATATACTTATCTAGCCATTTTTTACGGGTACAACTTGTACTTGCCAGATATGGTGTACTCATATTTGTGTCACATTGTATATTTGCATAGGCAAATTTTGCAAGATGGGAGCCAGGACATGGTAGTTTTAAATTTCGCCATCCATGGAAGCAGTACTTGAAGATCGGTGCCCTTGCCAGGCAATGTGCCTACCAGATTGAAACTCTAAATGGTCACATCAACTCAGATGTACAAGTATGTATCAAACCATCATACTCTTTTAAGGGTCCATAATTTAATTAAAATATTTAACGGAAGGAAAATGACCATGTTAAATGATTTTATATAATGTGTAATTGATCTGCCTAAATAATTTAATTTTCTATATAATTAATTTTATCATCCTTGCAGGTACCACCAGAATTTTTACAGATAATTCAAGACTCCTGTAGTACAATGAGTATTGAACCTGGAAAAGCCCTAAAAGCGTTAGCCATAGCAATCAAAACCATGAAAGAACCAAAAGATGCTTGTGAACATTTGGAGAACTCCAAAACTGCAGTCGAAGACCTCAAAATTGCACTCAAAGCTGCATCACTAGAAACTGCTGACATACTTGCAATTGTACCAGCTGCAACAGTTGCTTCAATACTAGTTGAGATTGTCAAAGGGGTAGAAAACATTTCTAAGTCAGTTCATGAGCTTTCTGAACTGGCACACTTCAAAAAAGTTGTGGAGCCCACTGTATCGCCAGAGAAGCCACCATTGCTGCACAGGGGAAGCGTTAATCCTGTACTTTTGGATGGTGAAGATGCCCACGTTATAATCACCGTAGGTGAAACAAACATTGGTTTCCAAGAAAATGAGGTTAATCCTCGGGCACCAAAATGCCCAAAACCAAGGGAGGAAATGTAAATATTTGTCACTCTAACATGTAATTAATCTGGGTTGAAAATACTCAACTATATATATTTTGTTGAGTATAATGATCAACTCGATCATGTTCTAATTTCACAAACTGTGGGATTAGTAGGGAAAGACATGTTAGCAATATTTCCCCATTTAATACTCAAACTTTTGCAACAAGAGTCCTCCCACTATATACCCAGTAAAGGCGAATGATGAATATTTCTCTTCCCTTAGGCCATGTATCTGATGTTCTCCTTTGAATTGAATTGAAAATTTTAGAGCTCGTTCGATAACTATTTTCTTTTTTGATTTTTTGGTTGTGTTTGAGATCTAGGGTGTTTATATGGAGAAAAGTGTTTGAAATGGTACCAGGCATGGTGTTTTGGCTGATATTCTTTGATAAAAGTTGAAGCTTTTTAGTAATGGGTTTCTTTAAGAAATCTGAGTTTTTTTCAAGAGAGAGAGAAGGAAGAGCAAAAGTCAATATCTTTTTCATGTCAATAACCATAAAGATTACAAGGACTATATTACTCACAGCTGGTCAAAAACAGATCCTACACACTAGGGACCTAGAACTCTTCTCCGGCCATTAATGGTCATCGGAGGATATCATCCATCCACTTGGAAGAAGATGGGAATGCAAAGTACAATTAAAAAGATAAGAACACCAGCTGTAAACTTTCTAAAAACAGAAAATGAAACTAGCCGTTGCACCTTTAAACCTAATGGCTACTTGCTAAAAATAGCAAGTTCTTCATCTCTTCGATTTCAGTATTCTCTTCACTTCTTTCTGCAGGATTGTCATCTGCAGTACGATATTAAGCTAGTATGCAGCTTAAATCTCAACAGCCTCTCTTAAGCTGCTTACTGGCTTAACTCCAAGTCTCAATCTCAACTGATTAAATCTATCTTTTGGCAAAGCTTTTGTAAATATGTCTGCAAGTTGTTCTTCACTTCTGCAGAACTGCAACTTGATCACCCCTTCTTGCAGAGCTCCCCTTATGAAATGATACCGCCTGTTTATGTGTCTAGTTCTCTGATGAAATACAGGATTTTTTACCATAGAAATTGCTGACATATTGTCACAAAATAAAGGTGTTGCCTCAGCTTGCATTTCCCCAAAATCATCAAGAACGAATCTCAACCAAATTGACTGTGCAGTTGCCTCAGCTACTGAAACATACTCAGCTTCAGCGGTTGACAATGCAACTGTGTTTTGTTTCACAGAAGCCCAAGAAAATGCCCCACTGCCAAAGCTGAAAGCATAACCTGAGGTGCTTCTGCTATCATCTTCACTACCTGCCCAATCTGCATCACAGAATCCAATGAGGATTGTAGACTTATCTTTCACATACTCAATGCCATAGTTTAGGGTCCCTTGCACATATCTCAGTACTCTTCTTGCAACTCCCAGATGCTTCTTAGTCGGACCATTCATAAACCTTGATAACAAACTTGCAGCATACATCAGATCAGGTCTAGTTGCTGTTAAATACAGTAGACTTCCCACTATTTTCCTGTAAAGTCCTTCATCGGCTAATTCACTCCCATCCACTTTCTTTAGCTTTTCACCAGTGGGCAAAGGAATAGAAACTGGTTTGCAATCTTCGAGCCCAAATTTCACAAGTAAAGACTTAGCATACTTACTTTGGTGTATAAACACACCTTGATCAGTTTGCAGTATTCCCATACCTAAGAAGTGATGTAGAAGGCCGAGATCAGACATTTCATATCTTTCCATCATTTCCCTTTTGAACTCACTGAGCATCTTGTCACTACTTCCAGTATATACAATGTCATCAACATAAATTGACACAATTATCAACCCTCTTTCATCATCAGATCTTGTATATAGTGTGGCTTCACTTGTGCTTCTTTTGAACTTACACAAAGAGAGATATGCATCAATCTCACTGTACCAGGCTCTAGGTGCCTGTTTAAGTCCATATAAGGCATTCCTTAACTTATAGACCTTGTGATCTGCATTTGCCAACTCAAAACCCTCAGGCTGCTCAACATACACCTCTTCATCAAGCACACCATTTAGGAATGCTGACTTAACATCCAACTGAAACAACTTCCAACCCTTTTGTGCTGCAAGAGCAATGAGTGTTCGAATTGTATCTAACCTTGCCACTGGTGCAAAGGTTTCATTGTAGTCTATCCCAGGTTTCTGTGCATAACCTTTTGCCACAAGTCTGGCCTTGTGTTTTTGAACTGTTCCATCCAGATTTAGCTTAGTTTTAAACACCCATTTAACACCTATAACAGGTTTATTCATAGGCCTATCAACAAGCTCCCAGGTATTGTTCCTTTCAATCATTTCCAACTCTACATTCATAGCCTCATGCCAGGCTATTTCACTTGCTGCTTCTTGATAGTTCTCTGGTTCTATAATGCACATGTGACACCTTGCATATATATCTTCTAGAGTTCTCAACTTCATTGGGGTGGAGCTAGGTGTGGAGCCTTGACTGTGACTTCCACCATTATCTTCAATCAACTCATCCACAATAGTGTGTGAATGAGAACCTTCAGCATTGTCAAACTGGATTTCATCGGTTTGTTCCTCTCTAGCTTCTTCTGTAGAGTCATTTCCTTCAAGATTGAGAGGTATCGAGATAGATTCTACTTGATCACTTTTCCAATTCCATGACTGGTTTTCACTGAAAATTACACTTCTTGAGAGTACTATTTTCTTAGATTGCAGATCATACACTCTATATCCCTTTTCACAGCTTCCATATCCCATGAAAACCCTTTTTTCTGGATTTCTCATCAAATTTGTGCCTCAGATGTGATGAGACATGAGTATAGCAGATACACCCAAATACCTTCAGGTGTTTAATTCCAAGCTTCCTGCCTGTGAATGCTTCAAAAGGTGTCTTATCTAGGACAGATGTTGTAAAACATCTATTTTGAAGGTACACAGCTGTACTTACAGCTTCTGCCCAGAAAGACACAGGGGTTCCTTTTTCAGTCATCATGGATCTTGCCATTTCACAAACTGTTCTATTTCTTCTCTCAGCAACTCCATTTTGCTGAGGTGAATATGCAATTGTCAGTTGCCTCTCCATTCCCATACTTGCATAGTAATCCATAAATTCATGTGAGGTGTATTCACCACCTCTATCACTTCTTAGCTTCTTCAAACTGAACCCACTTTGCAGTTCAACAAAAACTTTGAATTTTTTGAACACATTGAAGGTATCAGATTTATTTCTGAGAAAGTATACCCAACACATTCTTGAGAAATCATCAATGAATGTGATGAAGTACCTATTCCCTCTAATAGATTCATTTTGCATAGGTCCACACAAATCTATATGCACCAATTCAAGTGGACAACTTGCTCTCCACGTTTTTTCTTTGTCAAAAAGTTCTCTGTGATGCTTGCCTGACACACAACCTTCACACACATCTCTCATTTTTGTCAAAACAGGTAGTCCAAGTACCATTTCCTTCTTCTGCATCTTCTTCATGCTAGTGAAGTTCAGATGTCCAAGCCTTCTATGCCATAACCATGAATTTTCAACCATAGATGCTTTTCTTGATGTAGGGGTTATAGACTCTAGTGAAAGGGGAAAACATCGATTTCCTGCCATGATCACTTTTGCTACAACATTGTTAAGACTGCTATCATCAAAGATTACTGCCATATTACCCCCAAATAGGACATAGTAACCATGCTCCATCATTTGGCCTACACTTAGTAAGTTTTCATCCAAACCTGGAACTAGCAACACTTCATTTATATATCTTTTCCCACGCTGAGTTTCACCCACTAGTGTGCCTTTTCCAGTTGCTTGTACAAGATCACCTGTGCCCATTTTAACTTTGCAGGTCACAGATATGTCAAGGTTTATTAAAGCAGACTCTTGTGATGTCATATGATTGCTGCAAGCACTATCCACAAACCACACACTTCTATCTTGCATAATTGATGAGTGACAAGCGTAGAACATGGTTCCTGTAGTTACTTCTTCTTCCCTTGCACAGTGGGCAACTTGCTTGTGACTATCACAGTCCTTTGCAATATGACCAAAACGATTGCACTTTCCACATTTGGGTTTTCCTTTGTATCTGCACACACCAAAATGATATTTCTGACACACTTGACACTGTGGTTTCACAAAACTTTGACTGCTGCTCCCTTGCTTGTTCTGTGAATTGAATCTGTTATTCCAATTTCCTCCAGAATTGTTGTTCCAGTTCCCACTTGGGGACCAATTCGATCCCTTCTTGTTTTGTCCCTGCCACTTTTGATTTGGCCTACTCTGTGAACCTTTGTAGGTACCAGTGACATGATTATTTCCAATTCTGAGACTACTAAAAGCCCTCTCAGTTCCTGTCAATTTATCCCTTTCATCATGCAAGTCTTCCCTTTTATCATATACTTTGATAGATGCAATGACTTATTCAACTCTAATAGCATCCAGATCTCGAGTTTCCTCAATAATGGACACAATGGATTTATACCTCCTACTTAGACTCATCAATAATTTTTGCACAATTCTTTGTTTAGTCACATCTTCACCAAGAGATTTCAGATTATTCACAATTCCAAAAAACCTACCCAAATAGTCATCTAGGTTTTCACTATCTGTCATTCTCATATACTCAAAATCAACCCTAACTGCTTGAAGTTTTACAGCTCTTACCTTTTTATCTCCTCTGAACTCTATTCTCAGAATGTCCCAAGCCCCTTTTGCAGTCTTCTCATTTCTAATACGAGGAAAAAGCTCATCTGTTATAGCTCCTTGTATGAGACTCAACGCCTTGGCGTTTTTGATTATGTCTTCTCTGGAGATGGTGGGTGGTTCCACTGGAATTTGCTCAGCCTCACTTCCTTCCTCTTCAAAGACTTCTTCCTCCGCGGAAATCTGCTGCGGTTGCACTCCGAGTTCTACTACATCCCATAGGTCATGCGCTATGAGGATAGTCTCCATCTTGACAGCCCAAAAATCGTAGTTTGCACCATCAAACTGTGGAGTTCGTAAATCTCCACCAGAAGAACCTGATCCCACCATTTTCTTAGTGAGTAGCAGTGAATCAACCAATAAAGGAACCACCTTTATCCCTTATGGGACCTTTTTTTTTCAAGAAGAACCTCTCTCACAGCTTTACGCCCCTCTCTGGAATCATACCTAGTGCTCTGATACCATGTTTGAAATGGTACCAGACATGGTGTTTTGGCTGATATTATTTGATAAAAGTTGAAGCTTTTTAGTAATGGGTTTCTTTAAGAAATCTGAGTTTTTTTCAAGAGAGAGAGAGGGAAGAGCAAAAGTCAGTATCTTTTTCATATCAATAACCATAAAGATTACAAGGACTATATTACTCACAGCTGGTCAAAAACAGATCCTACACACTAGGGACCTAGAACTCTTCTCCGGCCATTAATGGTCATCGGATGATATCATCCATCCACTTGGAAGAAGATGGGAATGCAAAGTACAATTAAAAAGATAAGAACACCAGCTGTAAACTTTCTAAAAACAGAAAATGAAACTAGCCGTTGCACCTTTGAACCTAACGGCTACTTGCTAAAAATAGCAAGTTCTTCATCTCTTCGATTTCAGTATTCTCTTCACTTCTTTCTGCAGGATTGTCATCTGCAGTACGATATTAAGCTAGTATGCAGCTTAAATCTCAACAAAAAGGAGAGATGAAAGGGTAGTGAAAGGAAGGAGAAGAATATAATTCTTCCTATGTGTTAAATTCAACTTATCAGCATTCAATGATGACAAGGTTGAAAAGTGGGGCTATTGAGAAGAAAAATTATGCAGCTTTTTTCGCTACATTTCCTAAGCTAAACTCTCTACAAATCACTGAAGATGAACCTTTTTTCTGGTGGCTTTTCCTTTGTCACTGAAGTATCAGATTGTGCAGAACCAGTTCATTTCGAAAAGCTTCTTCTTTGCCTCAATGGCAAAAGTCTACGCAAGAGGAGTATGATTCTCTTAGAGTTTAGGGTACGTGGAGTTTAGTACCTATACCTATAGATAGAGCAATTGTTGGCAGCAAGTGGGTTTTCAAGGTGAAAAATAATGCAGATGGCAGTGTTTCAAGATATAAAGTTAGGTTAGTTGCACAAGGTTTTTCTCAGGAGCATGAATAAATGGGAGTTAAAACAATTGGACATTAAGAGTGCCTGGTGATTTGCAGGAAGAAGTATATATGAAATAGCCTTAAGGTTTTGTTGATCCACAACATCCCACACATATGTGCAAATTGATAAAGTCTTTATATGAATTAAAACACGCTCCAAGGGCTTGGAACTCTAAATTCACAAGCTATCTCTTATCTATGGGATTCACTGCTTCAAGATCTGATACAAGTCTTTTCATGAAGAAAGATCAATCTGATATGGTCATTTTATTGTTGTATGTTGATGACATCATCCTCACTGGATCAAACTCTATTAAAGTGTAACAAGTGATCATTGAGCTGTCTACAATGTTTGATTTGAAGGATTTGGGAAAACTTACATGTTTCCTGGGATTGCAGATGCAATATTAGTCAAATGGAGACATCTTTGTTAACCAATCAAAGAATGTCAAAGATCTCATTCATAAAGCAGGAATGGATTCATGTAAGCCTGCTCCTACACATGTAAACCTCATAGTTCAATTTTGGTAATATAAGGGATTCCTCTAACAAATCCAAGTTTTTATCGAAGTATAGTGGGATCATTTCAGTACTTAACTTTCACAAGGCCGGACATTGCCTTTGCTATGAATTTTGTTTGTCAATTCATGATGAACCCAACTGATAATCACCTTAGAGCAGTCAAAAGAATAATTCGATATCTTCAAGGGACAACTTAACTTGGTATTGTCTATTCAACTATTGCAAAACCAATACTGAGTGCATTTTCAAACTTTAATTGGGCTGCTAATCTCAATACAAGAAGATCAGTGACAGGTTCTACAGTATTCCTTGGTAACAATCATATTTCCTGGCAATCGAAGAAGCAAAGTTCTGTCTCAATAAGCTATATTGAAGCATAATACAAAGCTTTAGCTCAGACTGCTACAGATGTAGCCTAGATCAGATATATTCTTAAGGATTTGGAAGTGTTTTTACCTAGTCCCCCTATGATATATTGTGATAATATGTCAACTATAGCTTTGAGTCCTAATCTAGTGTTTCATTCTCGGATTAAGCACCTTGATACTGACTATCACTTTGAAAGGGAGAGAGTACAACAAGGAGATTTGGAAGTGAAGTATGTTCCAACTGATGACCTGATGGCTGATGTATTGACAAAAGGTTTACACAGTCATGCATTTGTTAAGCATTCATTCAATCTCAAACTTGGAAACCCTAGTTGAGATTAAGGTGGGATGTTGGATAATGTTGCCACATCAGTAAAGCCAATTCAGCAAAGTTAGTTAGCCATGTCAGCAAGCCAAATCAGCAAAGTTAGTTGAAGTTGTTAGTTAGAATTGGTTGGATAAGGTTGAGTCTGTTTACCTAGTTATCTTAGGCGCCAAGCTTTGTACACCTATATAACATTGTAAAAGCTAGTGTGTAATTCAATCAAGTCAATTGAATACAATCTTGAGAGCTTTCTCTCAGTTTCTTCTTCTCTCTAAAATTGTTCTTCTGCATTCATTCCTTTTCTGCAACAGTCCATTGTTGTTATCAAACGTAAGGAACCGAGATTATATAGTGCTGTTAAAGCAAAATCAAAGGGGTTGGTTAAAAGGTAAGAATAGCACAATTGGCTGATTGGTGAGAAGGTAAGGATTAGCATGAAATTTGGTTAGGGTAAAGATTGCAAAGTCAATGTACAGAAATGCAAAATTGAGCAATATTCTCAAGTGAAAATTACATTAACAACTTTATGCCATGTACTTTAGCACTCCGCAAAATTAAATTAAAATACTTAGCAAGAAAGTACAAATTAAAAGACCTCCGCAAAATTAAACAAAACAAAGAGATCAACTTCAGTTGGCTTAAGTACTTTAGCACTCACCATTTCATTATTGATATATTCTTTTCCTTACGATACCACAACCTTTGATTCAGGTATGTAGATTTTAGTTCCTCCTCTACGAACCCTCTTCCTTCTCTTTTCCATTCATTTGGAAGTCATCCTACAAAAATAATTCTTGTCGAAGAAAAACAATCGACCAATGATGAAATTGAGGTTCCACCATAAAACCAATTGGCAATATGGAGAGTAACCCAAGACCATATGAGCACATAGCAAACCTTGTCCCTCACCAATGTGGGATAACTCTCAACGCGGATTTTCAAGCCTACACGTGGACAACAACTAGTTGGCTTAAGTACTTTAGCACTCACCATTTCATTATTGATATATTCTTTTCCTTACGATACGACAGCCTTTTATTCAGGGGGTGTGATATCCACACACCCCATTTTACTTCTCACACACATTTTTAATTTTCGACCGTCGGATCAGATGAATTGAAGAAGATCAAATGACATAAATTATCAAGGGGTGTGTGAAAAGTAAAATGGGGTGTGTGGATAGCACACCCCTTTATTCAGGTATGTAGATTTTAGTTCCTCCTCTACGAAACCTCTTCCTTCTCTTTTCCATTCATTTGGAAGTCATCCTACAAAAATAATTCTTGTCGAAGAAAAACAATCGATCAATGATGAAATTGAGGTTCCATCATAAAACCAATTGGCAATATGAAGAGTAACCCAAGACCAATGAGCACATAGCAAACCTTGTCCCTCACCAATGTGGGATAACTCTCAACACGGCCCTACACATGTGGCAGATTTTCAAGCCTACACGTGGACAACAACTAGGTGACGTAGAGCGCGTGTGGCCGTTTGGCTTCACACGAGGACAACCCGCTCTGATATCATGATGAAATTGAGGTTCTACCATAAAACCAATTAGCAATATGGAGAGTAATCCAAGACCATATGAGCACATAGCAAACCTTGTCCCTCACCAATGTGGGATTACTCTCAACAATCAAATTAAAAATCAAATGGTTCCGATGATCAAACTACGAAGAAAACAGCCATTATCACCTTTCAAACATTGAAACAGCATCCATGTATGGCGGAGAATCTCAGATCATATTGGGATATGGAGCCATGAGTTGTTTCCCACTCCTATACAAGTGGGTGTTGTACAGTTGTCTCCTTCCGAGAGTGGAGGGGATTAGATGACGGTGGCCATGGTTTACAACCCCTCCCCCACACACCAAACCACCACCCAATCTCTATTTTGGCGTACGGAAGTATATCCTTCTCTGCATGTTTTAATTTCTTTAGGTTAACCGTACATCAGGGGTTGGGTAAATCTGGATCTTATACAAGGTGTGCATACTAGGGTGTGTGTATATCATGATACAATAAGACAATACTAGGTGCCTTTTCTATAAGTACATCAAGCTTGTTCTATAATTAAGCGCTGAATGCACCAACTTGCTCTTGGTATGGTGCTATACTTTTCTACGTTCGAATTCTAGCTCCTCATAGGCAAATCAAACATACGTTTCAAGCTAAAAAACAGTCGAGTCATAAGTCATTCAAATTCGTGTTTATTTTAAATTGAAGGAACAAAGCACTACTAATTTATCCCCTTCAACAACATTCAAGAGAATCTTCTGCCTTGTAAGTAATTAATATTATTTGCATTTGGAATTGATCACCACCACAAATCGAAGTTGATGTTGAATCAATATATATATAAACATGCATGTGAAACAGGTATATATGAATCATAAGTTTTTTTTCCATTTCAAGTGCTTCGCTCACTACCAAAAGATTCCTTACAAGTACTACATATAAATCTGCCCTAACTATCTTAGTTTTATTTTCTTGTATACTTGCTTAATTTTTAATATGAATCCAGACAATGAGTGGTACGTATTAGCCAAAAACGTAAAGTTCCACCCTTATCAAGTGCATGCCTAATTCCTCATCAGGAAAATCTTTATTAGCAACCAAACTGTATATAATTAGTAGATATATACACCTAAACCCTAATGATGCATATATCGATTAAAATATTTATCCCGTAGTAAAATATATAGAAAGGTACATTTCTAGGGAACCGGATCCCTTCCGGATCTAAAGGAATTGAGCCCAAGAATCAAATAATAATCCGGGCCATTGAAATTTCATTCAACGGCTACAATTATTATAACTTTTAGAGGACCTCATGTTTGTAGTTTTTTTATTAAATTTCAATGATCTAGATCATTTGATGAGTAGACACAATTCTTTTGGATCGGGAGGGGATTCGGTTCTCATTTCCAGCATGTGATTGACTTCATATGTGTGTGTGTATATATATATATTAAGAGCAGTAGAAAGTTGAACAGTGGAGGCAGTGCTAAAGTGGCTGCAATCCCGAAGCTTAAAGGTCACATTAAGAAAGCTGATCAGTCCACGCGGATCACGGTTTGTGACAGAGGAATAATCAGTTCAAATGGTTTTTTTTTTTTTAACCGAAGATAAGATTAATTAAAGACGAATAGGTATGTTTACATCCTGGGCTAAAATATTAAACAGAAACTCCGGCCCAATACAATTCCAAACAAAATCTCCCCCTTGCTGAAAGGCATACTTCGCCACCGAGTGAGCCGCACGATTACTCTCCCTAGGTGCAAACGCAAACGTCACAGTCGTTAACCTCTGCACTAGGGTCTCGATGTCACCAAGGATGCATTCTATACTATAGTCTTGTGTGGATTCCTTTTTTAGCATCTGAATAAGAACTAAGACATCAGATTCAATTATCACCTTTTCATAGCCGTGATCGATACAAGCTAACAGGGCACACCAAATGTTGGGAGGCTGCATAAGTGCGCGCACGGAGAGAGAGTCAAACAAAAATTCTTGGGTGCTCCGACCAAAATACTTCGAAACACTTAAAAAACAATCTAGAGTAAAATATGTAATCAAATGGTTCTTCTTCTTTGTCCCGCGTACATTTAACTTCATTAATTATTTAGTAGAATAAAAGCACTGACTGACGGACCGACCGACTGCAATCCCATAGCTCGAAGCCTCGAACCCACATCGGAGTTTGGAAACATGACATACTTCGGTCGTGTCATCAGATTAAATAAAATTCTTAGTAAAAAGGGTAAGAAATATAAAGTAATATCATTAAGACCCTTCTCGAGAAGAGAGTAAACTAATATAAAAACGAATAACGTGGTGCTGATGTGGGGAAGAGAATCCTCTCTGAATTCATTTTGCAAAATCTTAAAGATTTTTACGTTTTAATCGTTCATCGTATATCGTGTGATCAATTTTTATCATGTATTATTTATGTTTAATTTTAAATATAAAATATAAAATAATTTTTGACCGCACGATGAATTGTTAAGATATGAGTATTCTTAAAATCCCCACAATTTAGATCCTGGATCCAAATCCCTGATGTGGGAGACCTTTTTCACTATATGCTTCCACCATGTGTTGCGGACATGAAAATGATTTGATCATGAAAAATCCTCTTGTTGTTTGGAAAAAATATCATGTCTGAGTTTGGTTCGAAATTCATCATATCCTCATACGATATTATAAATTAAATGTGAAAGGATAAACACTAGCAATATAGATTGATGATGCATAGACTGATGAATAAGAGTAGGTTAGAGATTCAAGGTTCGGAATCCTAATCAAAACCAGAGATTGAAATAACTTTTGATCATTGAAAGCATGAATGATTAATTCAATATCAAGTATAGTTTAGGCTATAGTGTACGTACGTGTGTGTATGTGTGTGTGTATATATATTCTTAATTATTAACAGAAGAGAGGTCACAAAATTCCCTAGAATATTCTAGTAGTTTCATCACTAATATTCGAATAAATTTTAAGCTGTTCCTCCTGCCCAAGAGTCACTATTTACAGTGTAACGAAATGGGGATCACATGATGGAGGAGTCACTTTTGTTTAATTTGGTCATTCCAATCTCATGTCCAATTCACTTGAGTGTACATTTTAATAGTTAAGCTGCACATGGAACCCATGTAGAAGTTAAAACACTAAAAATTATATGCAACCACTATTAACTGATCATATTATATCCTGATAGACTTTAAATCAAAGATTGTTGATTACATGAAATCAAATGTTAAACATGGCACATTAACAGCATCTCCAAATAAATAGGTATCCAATAAGTTTGCCTCATCAGCTCATCTTATCAATATTGCTTTTTAAGAGGAGAATAAAAAATGTAAATCTAACAAAGTATATATTTTTTTTTAGAAAATCTCGGCGGTTCGGAAAAAAATTATTTAACAAAGTATACTTACATCATCGATCCAGACAACTACACCTTGTTTGTAGAACATGAGGTGAGTTAGGAACCACACAACTTTTGCATAGAAATGAATTTAGTGATTGGACATGTTTTTACTTAAATTTATTCATCCTAACATCTATTGAGGTTTTTCATGTTTCCAGAAATCCCACAAGGTTTCGAAAATTATACACATACCCAGTTAGGGTTCTAAATGTTTTCACGAAACCCCTTGGTTAATAATTCAACGAAATCGCAGGTTTGTTGATGTCATTAAAAAATTTCTAAATTGTTGCAATCATATTAGAAATAGGAATGTGATTGTGTAAATCCTAGCATATATAGGGATATCTTTTATATTCCCTTTAGTAGTCTAATTCCTATTAGAGTTGTAATCATAAAAGGGTAAGGATTTAACCTATCCTACTACTATAAATAAAGACACAATGGGCTGATACAACACACACCTCACAATTAAATCTCTCTCTTCTCTCTCACCACTGCTGGCCTCCCTCTCTTTATTCCCTTAGAATAGCTTAGTTAAATAGGCCTACAATATGTTATCAGCACGCTCTTGCCAGAAGTTAAGGAACTGAAGAATCGTAGAAGGAGGCTCTCTTCTACAAAATTCAAAGGCTTTTATTTGTTTTCTGCTAATTAGGTACGTTAAAATAAAAGAAGATATTTGAAACGTCCACGGAGCATGAAAACATTTCTCATGATGCATGAACCCCTCTATGTTTATATTTTTCTTCCTATATATATGTATATATGTTTCATGCATTACGCAATTATATTGCTATGTGGAATTTGTGAGTCAAAGCATATAAATAAATTAGAAGCAATTTTGGGTTTTTCAAACCCTAGAAAATTCGAAAAAATAAATAAAAATAAGAACAAAACTGGGAATTTTTTTTTGCAGCACCGCCGCCCCACTGTGACACCATGTCGGACCACCGCACTGCCCTGAAGCCCAGCCGTGGGGGGAAACGGTGTCCTATTGACACCTGGACAAGGCACACAGCCCTTTAGGCTCGCTGCCCTATTGGAAACCAACCAAGCTTCGGCTTGGGTTACATAACCTAAGGGCCTAAAGCCCCGGTCCAAGCCGAGCCCATAACCCACAAACATTTGGCTTGTTGGGCTTGCTACTGCACCGGCCCGTATGTAACTTAGCTAGCCCTGCAGGCTAGGCTTATCCCACAGTCCAAAAACCCAACCCCAGATTCGGCTGGGCCTCGCATGTGCTAACCCACAAGCTAGCTTCGGCCGAGCTTGTTCCCGTGCACTTTTTGGCCCAAAAACGCAAACAGCTCGCTGTTGGGCTACCCAATCCCTCGGCTAGTGGCCTACAACCACATGTAGGCTGCTTAACAGCCAAACCTGAGGCCCAAAAGCCTCTAGGGCTTTGCCTTACTCACAACACCCAAGCCAAAATGATATCGGGCTATGGTTTTTTGAATCTAATGCTAATTTTTTACATTTTAAATAATTTTAACTTGAATGTTATTATTATTTTTGCTTCCAAGATCGATCTCGTTTGGTCCCGATCTATTAATTAATTAAAAGTGACCTGTAGTCCATTAATCTGATAATTAATCCAAAATTATTGACCTGAAGATCACTTTTTGACATTATTGATTCAATAATTTATTTTTATACCTTGAACCGTTGACATCCTTTCGTAGCCCCGAAGCTCTCACACTTGAGTTCCTGAAGCAACTCAAATCCATTACACTTAAATCAGCATATAGCATTTTGTGTTTCTTGCAGGAACCTTTCCTTTATGAACTAATCGTTCATAAAACTAAAATGAACCTGCAGTTTCATATTTAGTGCCTTTGAAGTCCGAAGTTTTCACTCAAAACTTACCACTTGAAACCTATAACTTTCATTCATAAATTAAAACAATACACGCATATAGAACCCAAATGTTTTACAATGTATGTCTACGGATTACCATATGACTAACCACGTTTTTGTACCCTCCATTTTAGGGACATGTCGAACTTGAACAAGCTCAATTTCACCACTTTGGAAGTATCTGGAAGAAACTACTTGAAGTGGGTTCAAGACGTGAAGCTTCATCTTACTGCAAAGGGTATTAGAGCTGCCATCAAAGCACCTACAGAAGACAAACCTATCGACGAAGCTTAGAAAGCTACTGCAATGATCTTCATTCGAAGACACATCCATAATCTCTGCAGATCGAGTACCTCGCTAAGGAGGACGCGAGCACCCTCTGGCTTGTTCTGGCTGACCAGTTTCGATCACCAGAAAGACATCTACTTGCTTAAAGCAAGACACGATTGGCAACATCTTCGCTTCCAAGACTTTAAGTCCGTAAATGAATACAACTCTGAAGTTTGTAGAATTCGATCACTGCTAAAGTTCTGTAAAGTGAAACTAATCAAATCAGATCTCTTAGAGAATACCTATTCGACCTTCCATACCATTAATATTGTCCTCCAGCAACAATATAGGGCAAAGAAATTCACCAAATTTTCGGATTTGATCTATATTTTACTTCTCGCTGAAAAGCAGAACCAGCTTTTGATGAAGAATCATCAAGCTCGACCCCCTGGCTAGAACGTTGTGCCTGAAGAGCATGTGACCAATTATAGCAACCCCAAACAACGCAAGAATCGTAGTGGCCATGGCAATAAGCGACAAGTCCCACCATGGGCCCAAGGTCAACAGAATCAAGGCCCACCCAAGGGGGTAAATGTGACCCATAACCGCCAATCCTTTGCCCCTAAAGCCCCAAACTTCAAGAACAAAGGAATAGATATCGTTCAATCGATTTCCACTTAAATGGACATGTGCTACTGCTATGGATCAAATGATTATTGGTCATGTGTATGCCAAGCTACCCTCGAGGCTATTGCTAAGTATCATTCCCGTCGTGAGTCTAACTTTGCACATGTAGATCATCTCTAAGATGCTACTACATCCATGGAGATATCAGATTTTCAGGAGGCATCAACTCTTATGCATGAATAAGTTTTTATTCTTTTAGACATGTTTTAGGGTGTTTTACCCCTAGTGGCAGGACCCCCCCTATTTTACTAGGTTTATGGTTTAATTTTGGACAATTTTTCTAAGTATTTGGAATAATTTGTTTGGTTTTGGTTTGTTTTGAATTATGGATATTATTTCTCGAATTGATTAATTGAATGAATGGAATTATATTTATGCATGTGACCAATTCAATCAATATATTTCTTGGTATATATCTAGTGCGGAAATTAGTTGTCTAGTTGATAGTGCTACCACACACACCATATTTCGTGAGTGACATTATTTTACTAACTTTGTACCTAAGAACGCCCTCTGACAACTCTCTCAGGCCCATCCAACCTGATCTAAGGATACGGAAAAGCCTATATCATGTTGTCCACTGGTACTATCTTAACCATTAAAGAGGCCATTTATTCTCAACATTCCGGAAGAAATTTGCTAAGTTTTAAAGATATTCGAGATAATCAATATCATATTGAAACCACTGAAGATAATGGTTCTGAGTTTCTTTGTATCAGTTCGTACGAATATGGCCAGCAGTGTATTCATTGGAACGTCTCTTGAGTGGGTTATACATCACAACCATTCGCAGTATATAAGTCCACCATGTGGCCAGCCCTGTGCCTGAGTTCCATAGCACTTTGTTGTTTTGGCATGATCGTATGAAACATTCCGAACGTGACATGATACACCGTATCCTCAAATCATCATATAGGCGTCATTTACCTTCTTATGCTGGATTCCTACCATGCAAAGTGTGTTCTTTAGGGAAGTTGAATACTCAACCTTCAATTACAAAGATCATTCACAATCCTCCTAAGTTTCTTCAAAGGATTTAAGGGGATATTTGTGGACCTATCCAACCAACATGTGGACCATTTAGATACTTTATGGTGTTGGTTGATGCATCAACATGATGGTCACATGCTTTCCTGTTGTCCACACACAATGTTGCATTTGCGAAACTCCTAGCACAAATTACTGAGTTAAGGGTTCAACACCATGATTATCCTATCAAGTTGATTAAATTGGATAACGCTGGAGAGTTTACGTCACAGACTTTTGACAATTATTGCATGTCTGTAGGGATTGATGTGGAACATCATGTGCCTCATGGTCACACCTAAAACGGTCTGGCAGAAGCTTTCATAAAGTGCCTTCAATTGATAACTCGGACTTTGGTTATGTGAACCAAACTGCCGTTATTTGCCTGGGGCTATGCAATATTGCACGCAACTAAGCTGGTCCACCTGAGGCCTACCGCTACCCAACCTCATTCACCGTTACAGTTGGTTACTAGATACGAGCATGACGTCTCACATTTACGTGTGTTTGGGTGCGCAGTTTATGTGCCAATAGCGCTGCCACTACATACGAAAATGGGTCCTCAAAGAAAAATGGGAATTATGTCAGTTATGATTCACCATCAATTTTATCACACATTTTGCAGATTTTCACTTTGATGAGACAGTTTTCCCGTCGTTAGGGGAGATAAACATGCTAACGTTCCTAGAGAACGTTGTAAATTGTCGTGGTATGCTCCCACTATGTCTCATTTAGATCTCTACACTACCTAGTCTGAAACTGAGGTGCAATGAACTAGAGATCTTTAGAGCATTGCTCAGAGCATGCCAGATGCTTTTAATGATCTAGCTAAGGTGATAAGATCACATATACCTGCTGCAAATGCATCTGCAAGGATATATGTACCCCGCGTATGTCACAATCCTGTATGGGAAGGCCGGACCGTCCCCAAATGTGGGGAGGCCGCGTTTTCCACACGGCCCGATATATTAGTAGCTAGCCAATCATCTGATCCGACCCTAAAGCTTGGCAGACCCCTTGGTTCAAAGGATTCACAACCCCGGAAGTGGAAATCGACACCAACTAGTGACCCTAGTTTGAATCCGACCATCACTTACTCATCTATTCCAACACATAAGGTTATTCTAGATTACAGTGATGTCCTACATAAGACAAACCGACCTCCCGAGAATCACAAAATTTCAATCCACTATGCAGTTTTGGATAATGTTTAAAATCAGAATGAGATGATCGTCGATGATTCATTTATGTACATAGTAGCTACTGATATTAAACCACGTTCCATTTATGAATGTCAACGTAGAACAGATTGGTTAAACTAGAAACAAGCAATCTAGGTTGAACTTGATTCGTTTGCTAAATGTAGGGTGTTTTAACCTATTGTTCCTACACCACCATGTGTAAAGTCTGTTGGCTACAAGTGGGTTTTCGTGAAGAAGCATAATGAGAAGAATGAAATAGTGTGGTTCAAAGCACGCCTCATAGCACAAGGCTTCTCTCAGCGCATTGGGATTGATTATGAGGAGACGTATTCCCATGTAATGGACGTCATAACATTCCGCTACCTAATCAGTTTAGTAGTTTCCGAAAAAACTAAATATAGAGCTTATAGACGTGGTAACCGCGTATCTTTGTAGGGATCTAGATATGGAAATCTACATGAAAGTTCTAAAAGGACTTCCATTGACTGGTTGAAATAGTTTTAGACCACGTAACACTCTCTTTATTAGATTGAGGAGATCACTCTACATATTGAAACAATCCGGATGGATGTGGTATAACCATCTAAGTGAATATTTGACAAGTCAGGGTTATGTGAACAGCGAATTATGCCCCTGCGTGTTCATAAAGAAGTCACATTCCAGATTTACAATCGTTGCAGTTTATGTCGACAACATGAACCTCATCGGAACTCCCGTAGAGCATGAGGAAATTATCGCGCACTTGAAATCGGAATTTGAGATGAAAGATGTCAGGAAAACTTGATATTGTCTTGGCTTGGAGATCGAGCATTGTTCGGATGGAATCTTAGTACATCAATCGAACTACACCCAAAAGGTGTTGCGACGTTTTAATGAGGATAAAGCAAAGCATTCGAGTACACATATCGTCGTTCGGACTCTAGATACTAAACAAGATCCCTTCCGTCCAAATGAGGATGAGGAAGAGATTTTGGAACCCAAAGTTCCATACCTAAGTACAATTGGGCTTTATTGTATTTGGCTCAATGCACTAGACCCGACATCTCTTTTGTTATTAATCTTTTGGCTAGATACAACAATGTGCCCACATGTAGACACCGGAATGATGTTAAAGACATTTTTCGCTACCTCAAGGGTACGATAAATTTAGGCTTGTTCTATACCCACCAATCTTCAAGAGTTGTCGCCCCCATCGGTTCTCGGATTGATTCCTACTTTGTTGGTTACATAGATGCTAGATATCTGTCTGACCCACATAGGGCACATTCTCAAACGGGCTATGTCTTTACAGTTGGAGACACCGCTATATCTTGGAGGTCTACCAAGCAAACGCTAGTTATGACTTCTTTGAACCATGCTGAGATTCTCGCCTTACATAAAGCATCGCATAAGTGCTTTTGGCTAAGAGCAGTTATGGAACATATTCGAAGCACTAGTGGTCTTACTTCAATCGTTGACCTTCCTACGACGATCTTTGAAGACAAAGCAGCATGTATCGAACAACTAAAGAAGGGATACATCAAGGAAGACAACACTAAGCACATAGCAACGAAGTTCTTTTACTTTCACCAGTAACAACAACATCAAAACATTGAAGTCAAGCAAATATGTTCCTAGGACAACCTGGCCGATCTCTTCACCAAGTCATTACCCAAGTTTACTTTTCAGAAGCTCGTCTAAGGAATCGATATGCGTAAATTATCTGAATTGAATTGCTTATAGTTCTCTTATTTGAAAGTTATGTCTAACTCAAGGGGAGTGTCCTGAAGAATACTCACTTGATCTTAATGTACTTTTTTTCCTACGATTAGGAGTATTTTTCCCACTGGGTCTTTGCTACCTAACGAGGTTTTGATGAGGCACGTATCCTGGGATGATCATACTTCGTTGAGTTCACTACTTTCCTCATGTTTGGCGTTTGTTTTAGACATTATGCATACTTCTCACTTTTCTCCTTAGTCTATGGGTTTTTCTCCCACCTTAGGTTTTACCATAGCAAGGTTTTGTGAGTTTTACTACCAATGCATACTTTCTTAAATTTGAGACTCGCATTCGCCCATTGTGCCGCTGACTTCATCAATTGTTCTACCTTATCTGCTAAAGATCTGATGCAATATTTGTTTAAGTATTTACACACTCAAGGGGGAGTGTTGCAGTCATATTTGGAATAGGAATGTGATTGTGTAAATCCTAGTGTATCTAGGGATATCTTTTATATTCTGTTTAGTAGTCTAATTCCTATTAGAGTTGTATCGTACTACTATAAATAAAGGCACAATAAGACGATATAACACACACCTCACAATTAAATCTCTCTATTCTCTCTCTCACTATCGTCGGCCTCCCTCTCTCTACTCCTTTAGAATAACTCAGTTAAATAGGCTTACAACATAAATGATACATTTACTCTTCTAGATATATAGCTACATGGCTACAGAGATTTTACACAATCCCTTAGGTTTTTTTTCTTCACATAACCCTAAGATTTTAAACCTTACAACAAGACCCCCTAACATGCTTTATATAACCTCTAAACACAAAATGAAGTGATTCTTGCAGTTAATATTGTTTAGGGATATGATTGTACAAATGTAGAAGTTGATTCCGATAGGATTGGGGATACCTAAGCCCCGTTTGGTATTGCCTTTTTCACCAGAAATTGTTTCACTTTAAAGTTAAGCACTAAAAAAATGTTTGGTAACCTGACAAGATTTAACGAGACATTTATCCTAGGTTGGTTATATCCTTATATGAGCGTTCATTGCTACTTGATCTCCTCGAGTTTCGACTTTGCACTTCTCACTTTTTTCTCCAAGACTTTGGGTTTGGTCCAACTTTGATTTTACCATTGTCAGGTTTTTGTGAGTTTATAATTCTTTAATGCACCCTTAATTTTGATTTGCATGTAAACTGCTAATGCCGATCGAATACTTCAACAATCATTTGAGAAGACATGATTCAATTACTTCTTAAGCTTTACACATTCAAGGGGAATGTTGGAGTCAATATTGTTTAGATATGATTGCCTAAATCCAGAAGTAGAGTCCAATAGAATTTGGTGTTTTCTAATCTCATTATGACGTGTATTAGTTGTGAGGTAAGAAAAGACCACCTCACTAGTATAAACAAAGGCATAATGCCACTAAAGAGCATAAGTGAAATTACAACCTATGAGATCTCTTTTCTCTCTTTTGGCATCCCTCTCCTACCTTCATTCTCTAAATTCTGTGTATTTGTATTTCAATCTTTGAAAGTAAATTTTTTATTGGGGAAATTTTTAATGACATCAACAATTCTTCTAACCGAAAGAGTTTAGTAAAAGCAATTCAAAACCATACAGAGCTTTGTGAAAACACGAAAAATCTCAGAAGTATTGGTGTACTTTCCTCATCATTTGTATAAATTAGGAGGAGAAATTAGGTTCTCATCATTTCTTTTGCTACTCCATTGATTAAAATCCTATTCATTTTCAATTTTTGATCAAGGTCCTTGGTATTACTAACATCATTAATTATTTTCATAATAAAATATTTTTTATTTCTAAATATATTCGTTTAATGTTAAAAATGTTACAATTAGTATATTTATATTTATGACTAAATTTTTTATCATATATTTTTAGTTTTAGTTTGTACCCATTTTTAATTTGTACCAATTTTCTTTTCAATTTTAATTCGTACCCATATATTAATTTCTTGTGCCCATATTTTTTAAAGTTTATTTGTATTTGTACCCATATATTTTTTTTATTTGTACTTTTTATTTTGCTAAATGTACCCATGCTAATTATATGTACCCATTCATGTAAAACTTTTTAATCTTAAAATGTACTCATTCTTAAATATACCAATTTGTTATATGTAAAATGTTCCTTTTTTTTATATATAAAATCTATTCAATTTTTTCTAATCCATTTTTAAACTTATATGAGTACATTATTTTTTCTTTGATTTTAAAATGTATCCATGTCAAGTTTAATAATATCTTTTTTTTTCTATTTTTTTGTGATTTTGAAGATTGTACCCATGTTTTGATACAATAATTTTTTTGGTTAATTTTGATGAATGTACCCATGTTTACACACACACACACACACAATAGTATATTTATATTTTTGTTTGTACCATACTTAGGGCCTCTGTATTTAGATCTCGTGTAAATACTCGGAGGACTTAAATGTAATTATGTAATAAATGAAGGGGCAAATATGTAATAAGTGAGGAGCCCTTATTCTATAAAAGGACTCCTCACTCTCCTCATTAGGGGAGGCCATTTATTAAGCCCCATCATCCTCTCAAAGCTCTCAGGCCCCATTATCCTATAAAATGACTCATTCCTCTCCTCATTAGGGGAGGCCATTTCTTAAGCCCCATCATCCTTTCAAAGCTCTCAAGCCTCCCATATTCAGAGAAAAGCCTCACTCTCATTACAGAGGCTCTCACTCTCTCTTCCTCATAACTCTCTTTGAGAAATACAATATCAGTGTGGACGTAACCCAAACATTGGGGTGAACCACGATCAATCTTGTGTTATTTACTTTCTTGCAGATTCACGGTCGAATTTACGTTGTTCCAAGACCCCTCCGGTTTTGTGCATCAACATTTGGCGGCGTCTGTGGGAATCGACACAAAAATCTATGTCGATTCTCTCTCAATTTTTCATCTCACCACCATGAATCTGCAAAAACCCAAGAACCCAAAGCTTTCCTAAAAAACCCACAGAGCCACCTCATCTCTCACTCAGTCTCTCCCTGCAACTGCAAGACAAATTCCCCCACCAATTCCTCACTCGTTTCACACTTTGTAGTTTACTATTCTCCCTCTCATAATAGGCAGTGGATAGCATAATAGGTGGTGGGGATTCAACGGATAGTTCCAACCTGTCTTCTGTTTGCGACACATGGCAGGGGAGCAATTCTGATTTCGGTCTCTACGGCGCCGATCTATTTCGACCTCACTGCCCGAGTCGACTCAGCAATCCCTGTTCTCCACTGTCAAGTCTCTGGTTCGACTCAAGGAATCGGTCTTGGACCACGGAGATCCAACTGAAAGAGTTGCCTTTTACTTCGCAGAAGCGCTGCAAAATAAAGTATTGTTTTTGCAATCAGAGAAGAGCTTTACGACTGTGTACGACACTCCTTGCGAGGATTTCACGCTGTCGTACAAGGCCCTAAACGACGCATGCCTGTATTCCAAGTTTGCCCATTTAAACAGCGAACCAAACAATACTCAAAGCGACGGAGAGAGAGAGAGAGAGAAAGATCGGCAACGTCTCCATTCCATTGTCCGCCAAATGCTTATTCTTTAGTTGTGTTTGTACCATACTTAGGGTCTCCATATTTAGATCTCGTATAAATACTCGGAGGACTCAAATGTAATTATGTAGTAAAGGAATGGGCAAATATGTAATAAGTGAAGAGCCATTATTCTATAAAATGACTCCTTACTCTCCTCATTAGGGAATGCCAATTCTTAGGCCATGGGAAGAGCTCTCTCACCCTCAGAAGCTCTCACCCTCTCCCTCACAATCCTCCCAGAGAAATACAATAATCAGTGTGGATGTAGCCCAGTACTCCAAAATTATTCAACAACCTGCCGTTATTATCACCAACCAGGTGATCAAAAGTACGCCCAATACTCTAAAATTATTCGACAACTTGCCGCTATTATCACCCACTAGGTGATCAAAAGTATGCCCAGTACTCAAAAATTATACATGAGCAGCACTCATGTCATTTATACATAAACATTCATGAGTATCACTCATGATAATCATACATAAATATTCATGACCATCATTCATGTCAACATTCATGAGCATCACTCATGTCAACATTCATGAGCATCACTCATGTCAACATCCATGAGCATCACTCATGTCAATCAACATAAACATTCATGAGCATCACTCATGTCAATCTAGCTTCAAAAGCTTCATTTACAGAGCTCCAGCTTCAAAAGCTTCATTTACAAAAGCTCCAGCTTCAAAGTTTCACTTGCAAATCTTCACCTACAAAGCTTCAGTGCAGGGTATACAAATACCTCCTCTAAACAACCGCCACTTCGGCCCATACATGGATTGAATTTGAAGTCTCCAGCCAACAACCTCTATTAACTGAAAACTTGGGGGACTACACTATGTACCATATATTGGGCCTTATAAAAAAATACTTGGGAGACTTAGCCCATTATTTATGTATTGAGGAGCAGACCCTTATTTTATAAAAGGGACTCCCTCACTTTCATTAGAGAGCACCCATCACTTATGTATTAAGAAACGAGCTCTTATTCTATAAAAGGAAATCCCTCACCATCATTAGAGAGCATCGCCGCCTGCTGAGCAACCAATTCGCCGCGAGCATCACTCCTAACCCATCACTTATGTATTGAGGAGCGAGCCCTTATTCTATAAAAGGAAGTCCCTCACCATCATTAGAGAACATCGCCACCTGCTGAGCAACCGCTTCGCCGCGAGCATCGACTCTAGCCCATCATTTATGTATTGAGGAACGAGCCTTTATTCTATAAAAATGACTTCCTCACCTTCAATGCCACAAGCCGAGCCAATCAAGGCAACATAAACCATAAGCAAAGCAGCCTCGCAACATGTGCTACTTCTAGTTGAGCATCATTTCAGATTGGGCACTGCCTCATACCGAGTATCAGTTCTAGACGACATCTAGTTACTTCGGCCCACACATGGACTGAATTTCAAGTCTCCAGCCAATAGACTCTCTTGATTGAAGACTTGGGGAACTACTGTTTGTACCATACTTAGGGCTTCCATATTTAGATCTCGTGTAAATACTCGGGGGACTCAAATGTAATTATGTAATAAATGAAGGGGCAAATATGTAATAAGTGAGGAGCCCTTATTCTATAAAATGACTCCTCACTCTCCTCATTAGGGGAGGCCATTTCTTAAAACCCATCATCCTCTCAAAGCTCTCAGGCCTCCAATATTCAAAGAAAAGCCTCATTCTCATTACAGAGGCTCTCACTCTCTCTTCCTCACAATCCTCTCAAAGAAATACAATATCAATGTAGACGTAGCCTAAACATTGGGGGTGAACCACGATACATTTATGTTATTTACTTTCTTGCAGATTCACGGTCGGATTTATGTTGTTCCAAAACCCCTCCGGTTTTGTGCATCAACAATTTTAATATTTTTAATCCCACAAATTATGGTTTTTTTATTTAAAATCTCAGTTATATATACAACTAAAATTTCTAATTTTTAATTTAAAAAATATAGTAACGTACATAGAAGTAAATTATCACATCAATTTCAGGAACCTTGACCAAAAATTAAAAATCAACAAGATTTCAATCAAAGAATATTAATAGCTAAGGACCGCATCCAAAATCTCATAAATTTGGATCACACCACTTTTATGATAATGGTCTGTAAAGTATCCAACCTCATCCTTTGGAGTAGGCTAAAGTTTGATAAGATAAATGGATAAACATTTTATCACTCCTTCCAGATGCTAACGGCAAACAGGAGGCAATTCCAATTTGTCTAGCCACCTCAGAAAATAGGAAGGCAAACTCAATCTGCATCTCCAACGGGGATCGAATTTTAATCTGGATCCTATTAGATTTGATATAATTAACACGATAAGAATTTAGAAGGGCAGTCTGATAATTCATTCGATAATCCGAATACAAATGAATGTGGAAGAGTACGATGGGATGTTAATAACGCTTGTCAAAGTAAATTTAAGGCACCGTAATTTGGTTTAGTAACACTCAGGCTCTAATGTATTAGAGAAGATTCTAAGTTTGAATCCGACATGCCGCAATTGTTGAACAAAAAAAGTAAGTAAATTTACATTTATGAAAGAAATATTTGAAGAAACAAATCATCTTATTTCATAGGATTAATCACAGTTTACAACCCTCAAGTTTCGTGTGTTTCAACATTTAGTACATGAAATTTTTTTCGTCCCAGAGTCATACTTAAAAGTGTTAATTTTGGAACAGTCTCATACATCTGTTAAGTTTTCCGTTAAAACTTCTGTTAGCCGATGATGTGGCATTCACGTGGACAATTATTAGACGTCATGTGTCAATATAGGCCCACTTCAATATTAAAAAGAAAAATACTAAAAAAAAAAAAAAAAACAAACTAACATCTGTTCCCACCTTCTCCCCCTTACCCTCTCCCTCCCTTCTCTCTTCTGCAACCCACACCCTTTCCCTCCCTTCTCTCCTCAGCACCTACACCACCCTCCTTTCCTCTGCGCCTCCCTTCTCTCCTCTGCAACCCGCACCACTCACCCTCCCTCATCTCCTATGCAACCTGCACCCACCTCTCCTACCTCACCTCACCCCCGCTCCCTCCCTTCTTTCCTCTGCGCCCACCCAACGGTCTATACCCAACCCACCTCCACCCTATTCACCTCCCCTCCCTTCTTTCTCCTCCATCCTCTTCACCTCCACTCCCTGCTCTAAATCGACTTGGGACATTTCGGAGGTTAAAGTTTCAAAAACCCAGAAGCTGAAACTCTGCCGGAAGGTAAAGAACAGAGCATTCAGACATTAAGTTTGGAGCTTTGGGGTTTTTCTAATACTAAATTGAAGAAATATTTGATGGAATTTGAGGTTTAAGGAAGTGGGTTTTTTTGGATTAGGTGCACTACGACTCCATTAAGATTGTTTATGTTGGAAATTTGTTACCAACAAAATTAAATGCATCGAAAAAGTTTGATCAGTTTAAGGGCAAGGGTTTAGGCTTGCAAGCTTGAAGAATGTAGAGAGAGAAAGAGAGAAGGGAGGGAGAGGGTGCGGGATGCAGAAGGGAGAAGGGAGGGAGAGGATGCGGGGGTGAAGGAGGCTATGGACGTTTTTTTTTTTTGTATTTTTTAAAAAATTTTAATATTGAAGTGGGCCCATATTGACATCTGGCATCCAGTAATTATCCATGTAGACACCATGTGATCAGTTAACAAAAGTTCTAACGAAAAACTTAACATATATATAAAACTGTCCCAAAATTAACACTTTAGATATGACTCTGGGACGAAAAAAACTTCATATACTAAATGTTGAAAACCACGAAACTTGAAGGTAGTAAACTGATATTCCTATTTCATAATATATGCTCACTTCACTTGTCTCATCAGTTCAGCAAAACGTAGTACAATTTCATGGCTTGACTATATACTGGCAATTATTTTCTACAAATAAATACGAGAGAACAAAGAAAAACTTGGATCTGGATATCTACCAAAATATATGCTCCATTAATGCATACATTTGCAGCAACAAATTTTTTCTACCTAAATCATTGCTTGCAGGATCCTAAAATACCGCGTGTTAGTATTATACACAGTTGGACTGGTAATCTACTTACCACCCATATATTGGATTCTCTACCTGGGGAGGCAAGAGATGAAGGTCTTTGCAGTGTTGCTTGTCATAGTCTCGGCTTCCGGGAATTGCTCCGGTGCATAGTCTAAGGAATTCATTGCCGGTGAGACAGTAGTGGGCAAATGCCAATCCTCCGTCAACCATACCTGTCATGCTAGGCATTGATGCGGATTTTGGGATCCTCTTTCGATTTCCCGTGCTTGATTTTGCACCATCGTTGTCTTTGTTCAAGACTCTGTCAAGCTCAGAATACTCCATAAACCTCTGGGTAGCAGCTTCCCACGAAAGATGATATCTTTGCTCGGGAGTAAGGGGCTGAGGATTAAATGCCATTGCTTCCTTCACTTTGGCAACAAATTCCTCGGATGTTTTGTAGGTCAAGCAATTTGGAAATGATCTGAAAAACTCATTTGATGGATGATCCGCACAAATTACAAATTTTCCCATAGCAAGAGCCTCAGCAGTAGCCGTGCACAGCACATCACTAACGCTGGGATTTATGAAGACTTTGTACCTTCAAGCAAAGGAGAGAATATCATTAGCAGGAGAAACGAATAGAGGCGGAAGAAACAAAAAAAAAAAGTATAATTGAACAGTTTAATCACTCATGGCATGATATTTCTAATCGACGGTCGGCACAGAAGCGAATATGCTTTTGTACAGTGAATTCCTAAAAGATCCTTACCCGTGAAGAGAATGATCTGCATGGTCTCTTCCTTTCAGAAAGTTGAGATTTAAATCCAAGCTTTTAGCCGTACTCTGAACTTCATTGGCGTCCTCTCCATTTCCATACACGTCCAACTTGAAGCCATCAAGGTCACACTTGTGCTTTGCCAACACATCTATAAGCTCACGGTATCCCTTTGCCCAGACCATCTTCCCTAAGAAGTATGCTCCTTTTGAGAATGCTTCCTGTCCAAGTTCCCTTTCTGCAGCGACCTTTTCTCCAATTCTCAAGAACTTGGGATTCACGCCATGGACATTGCAAATCAGAGACTTAGGTAAATCCTGTGTGGCAGAGGAAAGGCGAAGAACCTGGAGAAATCATTAACAATTTAGTTGTCAGATCAAGAAAAGCATACCTAGGTCTAAAATATCTATCTGAACCACTAGTCCCTAATAAAATTAGCAGAAACCATGCTAAAAAGAATTGCACGTGATCATCAGATATTCAATGAATTAACTTACTTTGTCGCAGTATGCTCTTGTGACCCAATTGTTTATGTGCTTCACAAAGAAGGCTTGGAGAGCACCATTCTTCTCCCTCTTGATATATTCCAAGTAATTTGTGTGAACAACACCAACAACATGGTTAAATTTATCGGTCCAACGCTTACCATGATGATACCAATTCAAGTGTTCCGGTTCTTCCAGGATAGCAATGTCAGCATCCTTGGACTGAATAAACCGAGTAGTGTCCCCAGCTGGTAAAATGCTTCGCCTTGCTTTTGAAAACTAATATATAGCAAGACCAAATATCAATTAGCAACCATAATATGATACAAATAAAAAGTCATTTGTATGGTCAGATTCACCAGATAATTACCTTTCCTGGATAAAATGATATCTTAAAGTCCGCTTTAAAGCCAATCCTTTCCTCAAGCCAGTTACGGATATAAATTTCCTGCTCTTCTGGTGAAGTAAAAGTAATGTTGCTAGGATATACAAGTTCTTGATCTGATTTACAAAGCCATGGAACTAATAATGTAACATTCTGTTTTGCAGACTCTGCAAGATATGCAGCACGAAACAGTGGATTCACTGCTGTTCCTGTCATCCAAGGAAGACTAGCAGTTGTGACAATAGCAACATGTCTTTTCTCATCTGACTGGTCATGTTTTGCATGGTCTGTCCAAAACCCACCATCATAAGAATGCCCTGTGCTTTGGATGACGCTGGCTATCCTTAAATCTAATTCATCATTCATGTTTTCACTGTCTATAAGAGATGAGTCTCCAGAAGAATGTGAGTGCAGAACTTGGTTCTTGTATTTGCTGCACAAGCTTTCCACTAGTTTCTCACACACATCTGCAGTCATTTACAATACTGTACATGTTCAGCAGTCTTGGAAGATGAAATCAAAGATAAGGATATGTGAAATTATATTCCTTTACTTTTATTTTCCTTTTGTGTGTACTGTTGTTAGAGAGTGAAATGATCCTGAGGTTACTCAATAAGTTAACATACCCAAGTGAATCCCTTTTTCAAGATAAATTTGTGTTCATGATAGGGATGCCGACGCTATGAGTTTAGAACATCGTTTATACCATGATTGATATCATATGTTTTACACTTGGAAATAGTCCAACAACTTTCGAATTGTAAATTCCATAACTTACCCAAAATGTTTAAAATAAAATAAAACATATATCATCAAATTTAATATAAAAATTTAAAAATTAAAAAAAAAATATATATATATATACACACACCCTTGAAGTCTCACTACTCATCTAATTACTTCATACAAGCATGAAAGTTTCCCTAGCAGAAGAAAAGACACAAAATACACCTAAGAACATATACAGTAACAGCTTTAAACAGAAATGAAAGAATCACTTACTTCTCCTAACGCCAAGTTGATCGAGAAAAGGCTCAGATTGCCTAACCAAACATGCCAAAAGTTCTGTCACATCCAATGGAGGTACTGCCTATATCATGTATACAGAAGAGAAAATTAGAATAGCACATTACCTACTTAATTCCAGTTAAATTGGTTTTATGTTATGTCTATATAATAATTCATATATTCTGAAATGAAACAGGCACAGCAAAACTAGTTCACAAGGAGCATCATCAAAATCCAGGCCACTGGTTTTCCTCGGAGAGTCTTATAATAAATGACACCCAATCTAAGTCTAGTATTCTCTTGCTAACATGTCTAGACACCCTTGCCCAATATGTAGAGTTTCTGGAATACGGACTCCACAGTTTGCAAGAACAACAAATCTTAGCTTCTCATCTTTCTTGGTTAAGTTTTGGAAACTTAACATTCTTTGTTGGAACTGTACTAACCCATCATTTCTCTTATTTGGTTACACTTAGAACCGTGTTACAGAAATTAACAAGCTTTGTTGTGAGTTCAATGGAAGAAAAAGGACAGCTCCAAGAGAAAGGAGAGGACTAGGAAGGCTTGGGCATCAAGGCTATATATGATTTCTTTTATACATGTAAAGAATTTTTTGCAAAAACTAAGTGTTGAATAAACAAATATACACAAAATTTACAGATGTCACCAAATGTTTCTTTTATTTACCCAACTTATACAACCACCTTTGAACAAATCAAAGAACAAAAATTCCTCTGGAGGCTCATGACAGTGATGGATTAAATAGTGTGCCTAATTATGCCAAAAATGAGTTCTGTACGGTAACACATTACAACAAAAGATTCAAACAAAAACACAGGACAACAGAAGCAAAATATGCCGAATGTATACCAACCTTTGACTCCTCACGCTCCTTGTAAATTGACTTCTGAAAACAGCAGGAAACAAAATTAGTTGTAAAAATATGCATGCACTTGTTATTACCACTCCTCATGAAACAAACATTGATCAAGGATAACAAAAACTGGGAAATTTAAAATGTAAACTGCAGTAAAAACAACTGTGATATAGTGATATTTATGGGTAAATATATAATGTTTTATTCACCAAAAAGAATGCTCCTTTCAGAAAACAAACATCATATGATTTGGTTGGCATCACTATGCACCTCATCATTGAATAAAATAACAATTTGCTTGTTAAAAGGAAGGATTGCCTCACACTAGACGCTCAGACTTTAGCTTTTACACCCAACGATATAGTCATAGGCACATATCAAGTTTTAACTAATCTAGTATTCCATTTGGTGCACAGGTTGTGGTTTCGAATGATATTGGGCTCCCAACATCTATTCATAACACAGAACTACCATAAGCTAGCATCACATAGCTCAAAGTAGTTGATCAAAAACCCGCTTACTGTTAACTGCAAAACTCTCTCCAATGATTTCAGAACCTTAGCTGAAGGATTTTGTTCTGTACCTTCTTATGACCAAAGGATCACAAAAAATAAGAAACCTTCTGTATTTTCAACTCTAACTTGTTTATTCATATTTAGTGCAGGAGAACTTAGTAACGCCGTAGTGTCTCAATGTCCTTTACCCTGATTTAAATTAGGCTACCCGATAAACTCACAAAGATATCGACAAGGAAAATAAGAACACAACTATCAAGTTTAGAGCTTCATAGTTTCTTTTGCTTCTGTTTTCATTTCACATGCCAAAAACACAACAGCCACCAATATCTATCACTAATACCTACTTCCACATGAAATCTAACAAGTTATTCCAATTTAATCACAGGCAAGATTCAATTTTTGTTTTTGGTACATGTAGCCAATCAAAAGGCAAAGTTAACAAATTCAATTGCTATGAAAACTCAAAGCCGAAAGCAACAAATTATGAAATGAAGGTAGAGAGAACATACCAAGCTGGACTTGAATTTCTCCACAAACTCACTGTTCTTAAATCCACCGAGAAATTCCCGCTTTTCGAACTCTTTCAATCGCGTCTTCAACGCCCGAATTGGTTCCCAGTCCTTAATGGATTGTCTCTCCTCATCCTCCCCCTCACCCTCTCCCCTCCACTCGCCCCAAAACTCACTGAACTTCAATGGCCTTCCCCTAATACCCCTATTAAATTCCATAACCCCATCCCTGTCCTCCACCTCCGACACCAGCGCATTCTTTATCGCCGACAAATTGATCCGGATCCTCGACCTGGGGCTCCACTTCTCCAGAACCTTCTTGCTGAAGTCCGGCGACGAGTACACCCTCCGAAACTCCGACAGCTTCGGCTTCAGCTTCTTGACGAAGTCAATCTCTGCCGACGGCGACGCCGACGACCGAATCCCCGCCGAGGACGCGGAGTTAAACTTGAACAGGTTCTCGAGCTCGCGGTCGAACGACGTCGCTAGGTTCTTGAACTCGTTGGCCCGGTGCTTCATCAATTGGAGATCCGCGTCGGCCGAGTCCTTCACTTCCCTCCACCCTTTCGATATGAAGGAGAAGGCGTTGGAGGAGGTCGAAGCTTGGCCTTCGCTTCCCATGGCGGAGGAGCTAGGGTTTTGACTGAGAGCAAACGAATTGAATTTTCCAGGGTTCCGAATCGGATTTCGGGAATCTTCCGTATCGGCTTTCGGATTTCGGGAAGCTTGCAGATATAAAGAAACAAACAGAGACGAGCTGTGGGTGGGTTGAGAATTTAACGGTTGGTATTTTCGGGGCTTTCTTTTTCCGGAACCTTGCTGGTACACGTGTACTTTCCAAGTCGGATTTTTCACGTGATGATACTGTTATGGGATGATGACGTGGATAGAAGGCACGTGATAGGATGAGGTGGCGAACTGTGAACCGTGTGATGGCGGATTGGGTTCCTGATAAGAATATTCTGGAGGGAAAGAATGCGCTGGACGCTGGTGATTGACGGTTGAGATTTTCGCGCACCGTGATTCGTCTTTAACGTGATTAGGTAAACGTGGCTGGACGTGATTGGGGGGGAGGGGGGAGAACAGAGAACATTGGCTCGGTGGCCTAATTTCCTGTCCCGCCGTTTCCGTCTCTGTTCTGCATCGTTGCTTGTCAAAAGAAAAGAAATGTCAGTTGATTGTTCAATTGAAAGCTACGATATATTTCGTCCCTTTAATCCATGTGGCTTTGACAATTTCAAATGTGTTGCGTGGCATGCTCAGAAACAAAAAGACTTTGCATAATACGGATTCATCGTCATATGACATCCTATATTAATAATATAGGAGCATGCATGTGTTAATGATACGAAATGTTATTGTAACAGTAAACTCATGCTATACATGCCAGTTCTCCCTTGTAAATCTTGACCTTGTTATTCACCGTGTATGTCATTGTCTATATGCTTTTTGAGAAACGAACGTAACATATTACGACACCTGCGGACCGCATCTTGCGACGCTGGCGTGTCTGTGCAACCAGCGACACCGACTTGTCCTTCTGGACCTACCTAATCGATTTCTATTGCAGCTATTGCACTCTCCACCTTCTACTCCAATAAACCGATATCCAACATACACTCCCTCCAATTTCAATTATTATCCCCAACATTACACCGTGTTATGTGAATGAGCTTGTTCCTCCTATACGAGTTCAATCTTCATCCCAGCAACCACGACGTTTGCACCCTCAATCGAACATTACTCTTTTGAATTTTCAGTTGGCAATATCCAATGAGAGTGTGACCTTGGAATTTTGGATGTTTGCATTTTCCAAGAGACCTAAGATCATTGACCACATGAACTATCCTCTTCGAACCGACAACAATGGGAGCATCGTGACAAAGGCGGGGGCCAAACATTCCAGGCTTTACAATCTTTTTCGACGGGTCATCTCAATGTTGTCAGGGAATTGCACTGAGCTCTCAACTCCAATGACAAGAACCTTAGCTTCAGGAATGACCATCTCGTTGCCAATTCGAACAGCCTCACGAATGAATTAGCACTATACCGTTCTCTTGGGGGTTAATCACTGAACATGACATAGTCCCCAAATTGATTGTTTCTGACCTTTTACTGCATGATTATGTTTGGTGGGTGAATTCATGTTGTAAGAACAGATTCGAGAAGGTCAAGGTCTAGCTAAGCCACTTCCAACGCCATTTTTCAGAAAACTAATGAGAAAGGGTTAAGTCTGTATACCTCCAAGCAGCTAGCAGGCTTATTGATTACGATATGCCTGAGAAATAACCACCAGCATCAGATATTATGCGATTACTAGAATGTTGGCTTGCAATCATCTGCGTTTAAAGATGGGAGCGATTGAGATAGTAGTTACAGCTTTGATTCAACGTCGTTCGGGTGTCATGAGCAGAATTCAAGCTTGTAATACAAAAGCAGAATATGGACACACTGAATTCCAGGGCTGTATCATGTTGGAAAACCATATGTCATGACTTGGCTAATGCGGAAGGAATCATGATCTTGAACTCAATTATAAAGATGTAATGACTTCTTCACTTTGAGTTGTATTATGTTCTTGCAACTGTTGTTTCAATGTCCGTGGAGTTGACTACCCCAACAGCAATAGCAGTTTTATTTGTGTGGTTAGGAGTGGGCCAATGTCTCATCTCTCTGAATATCTGACACTATCTTGTAGCATAAGAAATACAATTTCAATGTAAAAAACAAAATTGTAAAATGTCCATTTCAAAGTACTTTGCATTGAAGATGCTCTTAATGAGAACCAAATGCTCTTAATAATCTTAAATAGAAACTTAAACGTTTATTTTTTTGTCAAGGATACTTATAAAATGTATATTTTTATTAATATCACATCTAAAAGCATAAACGCGCATACTCATATTATAACACGTGAATTAGTAACATTGTGAAAAACACGCGGACCAGCAACATCATTCCATAATTTGTATCAACCTTTCAAAGCTCTCTTCCATGGTCATTCATGCAAAAAATTAAACGTGAAACTAAAAGTCGTTTAGTCATCTAATTATAACCAAAAAAAAAAAGTAAAAGGATTAAGGTAGGCATTTCTGGTTTATCAAATTTCACATGCTATGTCACTGAGAAGTTGTATAAAATGCAAATCTGGCAAAGCACTTTCCATACTACAGCAACCTAACCCTGATGTCATCAAACCTCAAATAAACTTCACTTTCAAGCGACGATTTTTGGACTAAACTGGTTACAACCACACGACAATGTATTCTCTCTCTCTCTCTTCTAAAACAATATTCACTAAGAATCTACCTAATCACTAACAAAATACTTAAGCCTTCAAAAACCAAGAATTTGGTAAATGTCAAGGATCACTTATCTGAACCTTTCGTTTTGCTTCTCCATAGGCAACTACCCCCGTAACAGCTACCATGTATCCGCCAATGCCGGTAACAGTCACAGGGTTCTTCAATAAAAGAATTGAGATAACAACAGCGACAGCGCCTTTTGCCTTGCCTAATACCTGATCGTAACATAATTTCCATCAAAGAAATTATATGAGAGTTCGAGAACAAGAGCTAAAATTAAAAAACATGTTCACCTACAAAAAAAGCTTGAATAGTTCAATGATTATGTACAGATACAGTTGCCACTCGAGTGGCCTTTTATACTTTAGGCTTACACTTACAGTCATAGCTAGCTTCGACCCGCAGCAGTTTAATCAATGTTTTGATCCTATGCCCAGTAGAGTTGATAGTTTAGCGGTGTACGATCACACTACGAGTTGGATTTTGGGTTTTGATTACTGGGTTTTGGGGTAGACAGTGTTTTTCTACAATATTAAGTATAGAATTTCTAATTTAGTGGATTTTTTGTGACGATGTCCCATGAAGGAGTAGCTTCTAGGGCGAATGCTTGCATTCTTTTCAAAAACGAGGAATCTGGTCCTAATTCATAAATCGAGCAATGTTCTTATGCTGCTAGACTGTCAATTGAGACCATGCATTCAAGAGAAACGAAAAACCAACCTGATGGTGTGGTGTGTGTTGGTTTCTATACACTAACAATCAACATATTAATTCGAGAAATAATTAGATAAGGCAATATGAATTAGGAAAATCAAGGTGAAAGAAGTACAAACCTGAAGCGTTAATGCACTTGTATGTTTGGTCACCAAAAAAATTGACAAATTAGCAGATTGTGCCATTACTGAATTAAACAAAAGAAGTGTACAGCAGCAAATTCATTGAGTTCAACTTCTCCCTGGTAAGTATAAGACATATAAGCAGAACAAGTAGTAAGAAAACGCAGAGCAAGAAAAGAGTGATTTAATTTGACTTGAGATAAAGATGGAACTGAACCGGAGAAACCTACAAATTGAACATAATCACAACTATTTGGAAAAATTATAGTTTTGATTGCAGAATGTCCATTGTTTGCCAATCAAATAAAGCAAGGGGAGCATAACTAACCACATGAATTTTTGCATGATGACCAATTAACCCGAAACGAATGAAAAGAAAAAATGAAACTGATAACATCTTAATTTGAACGGACATTTCAAACAGATCTACGTGAACTTGAACTGAATTTGTGGGAAAACATCATAATTATGATTTGCGCACTTCTTCCAAGAAAGATGAAAGGCATGAAATCTGCGTATGTATTATTGCATGAGGATACAGGAGGAAGATTCTCTACCCTCCTTCCATCCCCTCCTTTCACACATTGCTTTTTATCTTATTATCTGTATAAAAAAATCAATATAAGATGTTGACGTGATTTAACCGTGACCGTTTAAATAGGAGGGCATGAAAGGGTAGAGAGATTAGGAGGGTAGAGAATCCTCCTCCGAGGATACAAGCCGTCATTTTGTTCATTGCTTTTCCGTTTCTTTGGTTGTTTAAGCCATCATATCATTTAGTTAATTAGAAGCTTTATTATTAATTTGTTTAAGATCACGGGATTTACGCGGCAAAGTCAAAGATTAAGACTAATCAAGTAGTTGAACGTGGCCACCATTCCTATACATCCTCAGAGGAGACACCGGCAGCCAAAAGAAAAATGTGGGGGACAAGTCGTGTCCAGCAGTATGTAGTGGTTCTTCTTCTCTGGTTACATACTATACTGTTCTGATTCCATACTATACTGTTCTGATCAAACACTGAGGTGCGTGCGTGGTACCTTAGCCACCGTCGTAAGGTTCTCACCACAATTATCGTTAAATACGTGGCCCCGTCTCTAAACCCTAATTCCAGGGTTACCACAGTTTTTATTGACATTTTAACTAATCTTCTTTAATTTGCTTTTGACATTTCCCTAATTTTGAATACAAACGGTATTTCTGCTCTCAACTATATTAAGGAGAGGCAAGAGAGACTGAACTCAGAACAGAGTGGGTTGAAGATGAATGCTCAAACTAACATAGCAATCTACCACTTTTCCAACTTTAATTCATTCTTCTTCCAATTTTTACTTTTGCCATTCACATATACATTCGTGTTCATTAATTAATTTCATAAGAAAATTAACAGAATTAATTTGGTGGTTTACACACTATTATTAAACTTGTCAATATTTTGACAGTTCGTCTCAGACCTCAGATTTCTTAATGTGATTAAGTACTCTATAATTTCTTCTTCTTCTTCTTCTTCTTCTTTTTTTTTTTTAGATGTTATATTGTGAGTTCAAGTGAAATTCTTCAAACTTGTGTACACGTAATATTCTTGGATATTTTTCGTGAGTCATTGATTCATTCATGATTCATCTATGGATTATGATTTGGCAGTTGAATAGTGAATGTGCAATCAACATTGTCGAGACAAATCTAGCAAAAATGTATATACAAAATTATAAGTATCATATGCAAACATTATTTCAACAAGTATAATTTTATACAAAACTTGGACCATTTAAATTAGACAGAAAAATCGATTAAATGGCCTGGATGGACAGATGTTTCTAAATTAAAAACCGAATATTTTTCAAGTTATGCGTACGTGAATGTGTTTCTATATATATGGAGAAGAATATTAACCAATAACCATGCAAGATTCTTGTACTAGATCAATGGCGGAGTTAGGAATTTTTCACTGGGGTTGGCTAGCTTAAAGATTTAAATTTTTATAAACAAAGAAATTTGATACTGTATTTTTCACAGTCTCAGCTAGCTTAAGAAATTTTTTACAATGTGAGCCAAGAGTTTTCGTTATTAAACAAATATGTGTTTAGATTGAAACTTGTACATGTACAAGCGCTAAGAAAAGAGATGTAAGAACAAGAGATGGTTTGTAAACTGTATTATATAATTTTAAATATTTAAACTGAGAGAATTTGGATCAGTGACTAAATATATAGTTGGTTACATTTGAAAATCTATAAAAATTACATGTAAAATTTTATTTTTCATCAAAAGCTACATGGGCTATAGCCCAGGGTAGCCTTTAACGTGGCTCTGCCAGTGTACTAGATTAAGCATCAAATAATGGGGAGACATCTTGCAAATGGCAAGTGGCAAGTGGCTAGTGGCTTGTAACTCAGTTAATTACTTTTCGCACTTGCACCTGAGGTATTGTGCTCGTATCTCCCTCCATGTAGATATCATATGTATTGTTTTAGTAAAAAATATATATATATATATATAATAGGGGAGACATTACATAATATGGAGTTTTAACGAAAAGCCTGTGGTACTGTTCACTTTAACGAAAAACTGCATTTTTATACTAAATAGTCAAACCTGATACTATTCACTTTACCCTTTATTTTGTCCTTATTGTTAAAACTCAAAGTTTTCAAGTCATTTTCATTAGTTTTCCTATTGCCGTTAATACTTGTATTATATAATTTGGGATATTGGAATTAAATTTTATTTATGGTCAAATTTACAATTTAATAGGACAACTTTTTCAAAGGAAAAAAAAAATCAACACCCATATCACACATATATAAGAACTTCCAAATCCCGATCATCCACATGCATTCAGAAGAGTCACTCATTGAACACTATTACTAATCCCACATGGCTACAAGTGCCTAATAATATAATTGCATATAGTTATCAAGTTTTCCACCTCATACCTTAATATTTCAGTTTTGTTTGTGAATTTGACTAGCTATTATCCCATTTAATTGCTTAATTTAATAGTTACCCCATTTCGACGATTTCTTATATACTGTCGCCATTTTTTTTTTCTGGTATCCAGGAATTTGGGAGGAGCAAATGTACAAGAACTTTTTTTTTTGACACAATGACATTGTGAGGTAGAGATTTAAGTTTAGTTGCACGGTAAATCAGTCATAACATTATACGTGTCAATAAACCATCAATTACTTTCTTTTACAGCTTTGAGAACAATAAGCAAGTTTTTGCAATGACTTTATCCATTTGGCATTTGCAATGACACTAAAATTAAAATCTCCTACAGAAAATGAAATTAAAAAATTAAAAGCTAAAAAGGTTGCTCGTACGAGACAGAAGCTGTGGAGAAGCTTCTAATCTTTAACCATTTCTAATTTTCTATCATACAAAATCCAGGTCACGGAATGAGAAGCAGCCATGCATGCATATGGGATCGGTCTCAGTCCAAGTCCACCACAAAATGTTCGCGACAAAATTCATTAAGCATGAATAAAACTATTTATCTTAATATTTTGTTTGATAGGTTTGATTATTAATTTCATATATTAAAGTGTAATTATGCCCTAACGGCCTCAACCAACCATAAATTCTGTTCCCATCTCGTCGTACTCCATTTCATAATATGATTTGAGATTTTTTTTTCCCGGCAAAATCTTCATGTAATATGTGAAGAGAATAATAGAGTATATAAAAATGTGAAAGATGTTAACAGTTAGTTAAAGTTACTGTTGTAATAATTTCTTTTACTCTTGGTATCTTTAGTTTTACCACAGTTGAGTGTATATATACTCTGTAATATTATTCTTTCAGATTAATGAAAAAGACTTTTCATTTCCTCAATATGGTATCCTCCGCCAGAAGTCTACCGACTTCGATCCTCTAATCATTTTCTCAGTACCCAAACAGATCCCTTCCGTTGTTTTCTTCCCAACCAAACAGATCTCTTCCATTCTTTTCTTCCCTGATCCTTTGTATCCATGGCGGCTACTTCTTCTTCTCCGACGCCTGCACACTCTCCTTCTTCTCAGGATGCTATTCCCTCTCTTTCTTCTACTCAGGTCTCGATCAATCACATCACAATCCAGAACATTGGAAGCATGGTTCAGACAAAGCTGAAACGCCACAATTATCTCGTTTGGAAATCTCTATTTGATCCGATCTTCCGCCGGTACAAGCTTGCTGGATTTGTTGATGGATCTGAACCTGCGCCGCCTAAATTCCTCTGTGATTCTTCAGGCAATATGATTCCTAATTCTGCCTTCGAGTTATGGTATAAAACTGATCAGAATATCATCATCTGGATTAATTCTACACTCTCTGAGGATTTGCTTCCCTTCACTGTTGGTGTTCAATCTGCTCGGGAATTATGGCAGAATCTTGAACGGAGATTTGGCGGTGTGTCGCGATCTCACATTCATCAACTGCGGTCAACTCTTCAATCGATTACTAAAGGCACATCTTCCATTTCTGAGTACTTTCAGCGTCTCAAGGAAGTCACCGATGCTCTTGCGGCTGCTGGCGCCCCCGTTGATGATCATGATCTGCTGATGATAATTCTCAATGGCCTTCCTGATGATTATGATTCATTTGTTGATTCCGTCCAATTTCGTCTTGCTGATACGACTGTTGATGATCTTCATGGTTTCTTGCTTAGCAAAGAACTTGCGCTTGCACGGAAGCAGCATGCCAAGGGCTCCTCTACTGAACCTTTTCAGGCTTTTCAAGCATCCTCTCACAACGCTCCTCCTTTGCTCCCTACACCATCTCTTCTCCCTAAACCTCAAGCCTACGCTGCTCATCCTCAGAATCGTGATCAGCGCAATTCCTTCAACAACACTCGTAATCAGCGCAATTACAACACCAACAACAATCGTAATCGATTTAATCGTTCCACCTCCAATTTTCAGAATCGTGGTGGTTCTCGTGGCGGCTCTCGGTTTTTCAACAACTTTAAACCTTCTCCTTGCCAGATCTGTGAAGACCCTGGCCACCAAGCAATTGATTGCAGTCATCGTATGAATCCTAATTTTCAAGGTTGTGTTCCTCCTGCCAAGCTTGCTATGTACGCTAATCCTCCTGGTCATTCCTCTCCTCCATGGCTCCTCGATTCTGGAGCAAGTTCCCACATGACCAATAACATTCAGAACTTGCAGAATCCACAACCATATCATGGCTCTGAGAAGGTTTATATTGGTGATGGCCAAGGTTTGCAAATTCATCACTCTGGCACTTCT
This sequence comes from Malus x robusta, assembly GCA_963082935.1. Classification (NCBI taxonomy): domain Eukaryota; kingdom Viridiplantae; phylum Streptophyta; class Magnoliopsida; order Rosales; family Rosaceae; genus Malus; species Malus x robusta. Next base: position 27,443,130 of record OY720337.1, read on the forward strand.
TTCCTTCGCACTCCTTCTGCTACGTTTCAATTAAAGAATGTTTTACATGTTCCTCAATTAAAACATGATCTGCTTTCTGCCAATATGTTTTCTGTGGATAATTGGTGTTCTGTGACTCTGAATCCTTTTGACTTCAATGTCAAGGATCTTACTACGGGGAAGATGCTTTTTAGAGGCCTTGTTCGCCATGGTCTCTATCCCTTCTCTGCCTTTCCTCCTCATTCCAGCAGATATCTTGCTACTCATGCAATAAGGACATCACCTCATATTTGGCATCAACGCTTGGGACATCCAACGATCAAGACATTAAGATCTGTTCTTTCTCGGTCTTCACTGCCTATTACTACTTCTGTTGATCAGCTTTTTTGTTCAAATTGTATCTTAGGCAAGTGTGCTAGGTTGCCGTTTCAAGCTTCTGTTAGTATCACATCTAGACCATTGGAACTTGTTCATGCTGATGTATGGGGCCCTGCACCATTACTTTCTGTTAGTGGATACAGGTTCTATGTTTTTTTTGTTGATGATTTCACCAAGTATACTTGGTTGTATCCTCTCAAACATAAATCGGATGTCTTTGTTACTTTTGTCCAATTTCAAGCTTTGGTTGAAAATGTTTCTGGCTTCAAGATTGGTACTTTACGCACAGACTCAGGGGGTGAATTTCTTAGTTCTTCTTTTCATAAGCATCTTGCTTCTTGTGGTATTCAACATCATCTCAGTTGTCCACACACTCCCCAGCAAAACGGTTGTGCTGAAAGGAAGCACCGGCATATTGTTGAAACTGCCCGAACTTTATTGATTGCTTCTAAAGTGCCTCATCAATTTTGGGTGGAGGCTTTCTTCACTGCCACTTACCTTATTAATCGGTTGCCTCCTCTTTCCAAACCTTCTCCATGGGAACAGTTCTTTCGCAAGCCTCCTGATTACAGTCAGCTCCGAGTATTTGGTTGTAGTTGCTATCCTTGGTTAAAGCCCTATACCACTTCCAAATTGGATGCCAAAAGTAAACCTTGTGTGTTTCTTGGTTACAGTTTGATTCATAAAGGGTATCGCTGTTTAGATCCCATCACAAACCGAGTCTACATCTCTCGCCATGTATATTTTGATGAGACCTCTTTCCCTTTCCACACATTTACTTCCTCTTCCCTTCCTCATTCTCCTCCTACTTCCTCTCCTTTTTCCCTTGACTTTCCTCATCTCTATCCTCCTCCTTCTTCACCGTGTCCTGCTCCTCCTCCTGCCACACCATCTACCCAACCTCTATCTGCCTCTCCTTCTCCTGCCCCTCCTTCTCCCATAGCTTCCCCTCCCTCTCTACCTTCCCCTGTTATCTCTGCTCACCCTATGCAAACTCGATCTAAATCCGGCATCTTTAAACCTAAAGCATACACAGCTACTAAACATCCCTTACCCAATCCCTTAGACAGTGCATATGTCCCTTCTACATATCTTCAAGCATCTAAGTATCCCCATTGGCGGGCAGCAATGCAGGATGAATTTAATGCTCTGCAACATACAGGAACCTGGCAGCTTGTTCCTCCTTCTTCTTCTCAAAACTTGGTCGGCTGTAAGTGGGTTTTCCGCATTAAACGCAAACCTGATGGTTCTGTGGATCGTTATAAGGCCAGATTAGTGGCAAAGGGGTATAACCAGCAAGAAGGCATTGATTTTAGTGAGACATTCTGTCCAGTGGCCAAACCAGTCACAATCCGGATATTGCTTACTCTGGCAGCTCAATCTAACTAGTTTTTACATCAATTGGATGTTAGTAATGCATTCTTACATGGTACTCTGAAAGAGGATGTCTTCATGGCTCAACCCTCCGGTTTTATTGATCCCTCTCATCCTCATCATGTGTGTCACTTAAAGAAGTCACTGTATGGTTTGAGACAAGCTCCACGGGCTTGGTTTGAAAAGCTTAAATCTGCTTTGTTTTCTATTGGCTTCCATGCTTCTCAATCGGATCACAGTTTATTTGTTCTTCACCAACCAGTGTTAGTTCTTGTTCTCGTCTATGTGGATGACATTATTGTGACCGGCCCCTCTTCTACTGCCTGTAACACAGTTATATCTCAGTTAACTGCTCAGTTTCCTATTAAAGATCTCGGCGATCTTCATTATTTTCTTGGTTTAGAAGTCCAGCGGTCTCCTGCGGGTGTATTCATTCATCAATCCAAATATATTTTGGACCTGCTCACCAGAACTCACATGGATGGTGCCAAACCTTGCCTTACTCCTCTCGGCTCTGCCAAACTTGATCACACTGGCTCTTTACTTGAAGATCCTACTGAATATAGGAATATTGTTGGGGCTCTTCAGTATCTTACATGGACTAGGCCTGATCTTTCCTTTGCTGTGAACCTTGTGTGTCAGTTTATGCATTCTCCACGGGTTCCTCATCTCCAAGCTGTCAAACGTATTTTACGCTATCTCAAAGGGTCTTTTGGTCTTGGTTTGTGGTTTCCCAAGGTCTCTTCTTCTCTCACCCTTAAAGCTTACTCGGATGCAGATTAGGCTGGGTGCTCTTGGGACAGGCGGTCTACTGGTGGTTTCTGTATATTTCTTGGCCCTTCCCTCATTAGCTGGAGTGCTAAGAAGCAACATACGGTTGCTCGGTCCTCCACCGAAGCTGAATACAGATCCTTAGCCCATACCGCTGCTGAAATTACTTGGATTTGCAAATTGTTTGCTGATATTGGTTTTCGATTACCTGTTTTACCTCAGATTTGGTGTGATAACATTTCAGCGATCTCTTTGGCTTCGAATCCGGTCTTCCATGCTCGTACCAAGCATGTTGAAATCGACTACCATTATATTCGGGAGCTTGTTCTTGCTAAGCTTCTCACTGTTCAGTTTGTTTGCAGCCAAGATCAGCTTGCTGACATTCACACTAAATCTCTTCCTCGTCAACGTTTTCTTGATCTGCGGTCCAAGCTTTCCCTCCAATCCTCTCCGTTTAGCTTGAGGGGGTGTGAAGAGAATAATAGAGTATATAAAAATGTGAAAGATGTTAACAGTTAGTTAAAGTTACTGTTGTAATAATTTCTTTTACTCTTGGTATCTTTAGTTTTACCACAGTTGAGTGTATATATACTCTGTAATATTATTCTTTCAGATTAATGAAAAAGACTTTTCATTTCCTCAATAATATGAAGTTTAAAAGATTTATTGATTTATATAATTTTACAATTTTCGATGAGATCGTCTTTTAACAAGTGTTTGAAATCTACTCATTCTTTTACCATTAGCGATACTTTACAATACTATTTTTAGATCTAATTTACAAAGAATCTTTTGAGACTGAGTTTTTTGTGATATATACACTTGTAATGACATTTTGTACTTTCAATGAATGAAATCGTTCTTTTTTTTTCTTTTTTTTTAACTCGTTAACGTCCATGGATGGGGAGCCACCTTGGGCCCAGGGGCGGATGACCCACTTAGTTTTCTTTGTGAAAAAAATGCACATAATGTATAGCAATCCGATGTGATAAGAGTATTTTCGGCTATGAAATATTTGAGAATTTGGATAGAAAAATAATAGATGAATGATAATATGGTTATCTTTATATAAAGAGATGTTTGATGGTATTGGTAATAATTTTCATGAAACGATTTCAAAACATGAAAATGCATTGAGGGGTATTGTAGCATGTTGTAGAAAAACCGTATGGATTAATATATAAGTATTTTGTTTAGTAAATTCTTGAGTTTTTCAATTTGTGACGTTGTTGTTTGAGTTCAATATTATTTATTGGGGCAGATCTGACGTAGCATGTTGTGGTTGAGTTCTTATTTTCTAAATATAAGATTTTGGCATCGAATAAGTTAGCTATAATTAAGTATCGAACTCATTATCAATAAAAATCAACAAATAGCATCAAATGTAGGCATTATATACTATGTGAAAGGTTTTTGTAAAATATATAACTTATTTTACCATCTAACAAATAGCATCAATCATGAACCGAAAAAATGATATTCACACGACATTTTTCTTCTTTTACACAACTCTTGTTTATTTCTGCATCTTAATTTTCTATTAATTATTCAATTTAAACATAAAAATAAACATATACGTGCATGAAGAGAAAAGTAGCGTGAATAAATCGTTAGCGTGAAACTATAAGCATTGAGCACATGTTTGAAGGACAATGACGCCCTTGGTAGTTGAAAAGGAAGGTGTGGTGCGCACCCAACGTCCAGAAACAGTACGGATGAGACAGGCATAATAACGAAACATTAATCCTAATTAAGACATGCATCCAACATTTCCAATCTTTCGTATTTGATTCTGGGTGTCGAATATTTCTCATAAAGATCCGCTTTTGGTGGTTGTAACTTGCTCTCAAAGCTGCTTTTGTTTTTGTTCGAAAAAGCAAAAAAAATTAAAATAAAGCTTCTAACTTTATGGTTTTTAATTACTGTTTAAATCAATATTTTCCAATAACTTGGAGTCTGTGACTGTACAAATCATCTTTTGTTTTGTTGGTCATGGTGTTCAACTAAATATCCGATTTATTTCGCATTTTTTGTCAATTGGGTTCCGAGATTTCGCAAGGGCAGTCCACAAAACCGCCATTGATGCTCGCATGAAGCTTCTTCTCCACAGCTTTCCAGGTTTTCTTCAATGCTTCTTCTGAAGCTGCAGATCCGCCATGGAAAAACACCATAGTGCTGCTGCAGAACATGCTCTCTCACTCCTCCTCCTGCTTCTCTCACTAGCTTCACTTGCTCTGAGCGCCACAGACCCGAACGACCTTGCAATCCTCAACCAGCTGAGAAAAAATCTAGAAAACCCAGAGCTCTTGAAGTGGCCGGAAAATGGCGACGACCCATGTGGGGCCAGGTGGGCCCACGTCTTCTGCGCCGGTTCGAGAGTGTCCCAGATTCAGGTCCAGAACCTTGGCCTGAAGGGTCCTCTGCCCCAGAACTTCAACCAGCTCACTGAGCTTACAAACATTGGCCTCCAGAGGAACCACTTCAGTGGGCCCCTCCCTTCCCTCAAGGGGCTGTCGAAGCTTCGGTTTGCTTACTTGGATTTCAACGACTTCACTTCGATTCCTGTCGACTTCTTCGAAGGTCTCGATTCTCTGGAGGTTTTGGCTTTGGACGACAACAATTTGAATGCCACTACAGGTTGGAGTTTCCCTCCTCAGCTGGGGAACTCGGCGCAGTTGCGGAATCTTAGTTGCATGAGTTGTAATCTGGTCGGTCCATTGCCCCATTTTCTCGGGAACATGTCGTCCCTAACGGTTTTGCAACTGTCGGGTAACGGACTGTCCGGCGGGATTCCGCCCAGCTTTAACGGCCTTAATTTGCAGATACTTTGGCTGAACAATCCGACCGGCGGCGGATTGAGTGGTCCGATTGATGTTCTGACCACAATGGTGCAGCTCAACAGCGTGTGGCTCCACGGGAATCAGTTTTCCGGCGTGATTCCGAACAGCATTGGTAATTTAACATCTTTGAAAGATCTTAATCTTAATCAAAACCAGTTTGTTGGTTTAGTTCCTGATGGTTTGGCTAATTTAGCACTTGATAGTTTGACCTTGAACAATAATCATTTGATGGGTCCAATCCCGAAATTCAAAGCTCGCAATGCGAGTTTTGATTCGAATGCGTTTTGTCAGTCCACTCCCGGGGTTCCTTGCTCCGCGGAGGTTATGGCGCTTATCGAGTTCCTTGGCGGGTTGAATTACCCTTCAACGCTTGTTTCTAAATGGTCTGGTAATGATCCGTGCCGGTCGTGGTTGGGAGTGAGTTGTGGGAACGATGGGAAGGTGTCTGTTATAAATCTGCCCAAGTATAATCTGAATGGTACATTGAGTCATTCGGTTGCGAAGTTAGAATCTCTTGTTCAAATTAGGCTTCAGAACAACAATTTGTGGGGTTCAGTTCCTGAAAATTGGCCTAGCTTGAAATCCTTGACTGAGTTGGATCTTAGTGGGAACAATATTTCCCCTCCATTGCCGAAATTCAGTAGCATTGTCAAAGTTGCCGTTGATGGGAATCGTTTGTTTAATGGTAATCCATCTGCGGCAGGGGCAGCACCAGAAGATAGCCCTTCCTCATCCACAGATTCAGGTTCTCATGTCAATGGTACTTCTCAACTGAACCAACATAAAGCATGGAAAAGGTCTAGCACTGTTTCTATTGTAGCTCCGGTTGCAAGTGTTGCTGTTATTGCGTTTTTGCTTGTAATTCCTTTATCTATGTACTGTAAGAAGAGAAGAGATGCATTCAAGAATTCAACTTCCCATGTAATTCACCCGAGAGATGCATCTGATTCGGATAGTATGGTTAAGGTTGTTGTTGCCAGCAATACCAATGGAAGCGCTTCTACCGTTACAGGGAGCTCTGCAAGCAGAAACAGTAGTGGAATAGGTGAGTCCCATGTCATTGAAGCGGGGAATCTCATCATATCAGTTCAAGTTCTTCGAAACGTGACAAACAATTTTGCCCCAGAAAATGAGCTAGGCCGTGGTGGCTTTGGGGTGGTTTATAAGGGAGAACTGGATGACGGTACAAAAATAGCAGTAAAAAGAATGGAGGCTGGTGTGATTAGCAACAAAGCCTTGGATGAATTCCAGGCCGAAATTGCAGTTCTGTCAAAGGTCAGACACCGTCATTTGGTATCACTTCTGGGGTATTCCGTCGAAGGAAACGAGAGAATTCTTGTCTATGAGTATATGCCTCAGGGGGCTCTAAGCAGGCATCTTTTCCGTTGGAAGACCTTCGAATTAGAGCCGCTCTCTTGGAAGAGGAGGCTAAACATTGCCTTGGATGTTGCTAGGGGGATGGATTATCTTCACAATCTAGCTCACAAAAGCTTCATACACAGAGATCTTAAATCATCAAATATCTTACTGGGTGATGATTTTAAAGCAAAAGTTTCGGATTTTGGATTGGTGAAACTGGCTCCTGATGGTGAAAGATCCGTTGTGACCAGGCTTGCCGGGACTTTTGGGTACTTAGCACCGGAGTATGCTGGTAAGCCGTCTGAGACCTTTCAAACCATAACTGAATATTAACGTTTCATGTTCATATAACTAGTAAATTTTGTAACCGATTATAAGCTGACAGCATTGCACACAGCATGTTTCGGATTTTGGATTGATAACACCGTTGCTAGGATTTTTAAAGTTTAAATTTTTTAATTTCTGTTATCTTCCTTTGATGCTTGTGACCAATCCTGCTAACGCCACCTCACTTGTTGATGGGTTCAGTGACGGGAAAAATTACAACGAAAGCAGATGTCTTCAGTTTCGGAGTTGTGTTAATGGAGCTGTTAACTGGAATGATGGCACTAGATGAGGATAGACCTGAAGAAAGTCAATACTTGGCTGCATGGTTCTGGCACATAAAATCGAATAAGGAGAAACTCATGGCTGCTATCGACCCAACTCTTGACAGAAATGAAGAAACATTTGAGAGCATCGCCATAATTGCAGAACTCGCCGGGCACTGCACTGCAAGGGAACCCAGCCAAAGACCGGATATGAGCCATGCCGTGAATGTTTTGTCCCCGCTTGTTGAAAAATGGAAGCCTATTGATGATGAGAACGAGGAGTATTCTGGGATTGATTATAGCCTGCCGCTTAACCAGATGGTGAAGGGCTGGCAGGACGCAGAAGGAAAGGACTCCAGTTATCTGAACCTGGAAGACAGCAAGGGGAGTATACCGGCAAGGCCAACTGGCTTTGCAGAGTCTTTTACTTCCGCTGATGGTCGGTAAGGGAGGTACTTTGTCACCTTCACGTTTCGCTTCATTTTCCTCTCTAGAGGTTGTTTTTCCATCCTCTGTTAGGTGTAGCTAGTATGTTGTGTTCTCTGCTTGGGAATTGAATGTCAATATGTTTTCTGTTGTTGGTTTTGAGTTGGAGATTTCGGTAGAGATCTCAAGTGTAAGCTATGATATATTCCGCTTTTAAGATTTATAACTTTGCTTATTTTTGGTCTTTGAATTGAATATATCAAAAGAATTAAGAGACGGAAATAAATAATTGTGAAGATAGAAAAAATAAGTGTGCGAAAATCATTTTCGCTTTGATCTAACTTGGATGGGGAAGGTTAGGTAGAAGCAATAAGAGTTTAGAATTCAGAAATAGATCCACATAGCTGAGATGGGGTCCAAGATCTAATTCAATTTAGGGTGGTAACCAATAAATGCAGAGTAAGGCTACCTGTAACAAAAGGTAATAATGCCTATACACTATAGTGCAGATTTGATCCCACCGCTATCCCTCCTCGCTAATGCAATCATTTGCCAAAAAAAAAAAAATCTGGTTAGTGGAATCTGCTTTTAATTAAAGTTATTAAACCACTAAAAAAAGCTACTCATTGGTCATTAGTAGTAAAATGGAAAGAAAAAGAAGGAAGGAAATTGATTGTTCTTGATTCTACATGTTTTGGTCAGATGTGAAGTTTGCTCAGCTAAATTTTAATCCGCATTTCTCATAGTGGAGAACTTGTTTTCGAATTAGGATCTCAAAGTGGCATTGTTAAAATCTTGCTCGAAAAAATTTCGATCAGTAAAAACTTGGATTTTTTCTCAAAATTACGTAATATTAAATGATACGGAGATTAAAAAGATAACAGTTAAAATACACGTAATATTAAATAATATGAAACAATAAAGCCACGCGAAGCACGTAGATGAGAAAAAGACTATTACACCCCATACATCAACTAACTTACACCAATTAACTTCATCTTCCCAAAAAAAATTAAAAGCCAAAACAAACTCATCAATCATAAAATTAACTCCCTGGATCAATGTAACAACATATGGGGCCTACCAAGCCGTTCATGTTTGTGGGGCCCTTATGAAAATTTATAGATTTGATCGTGGGATGTGGGGACCTAGATTGTCTGTCTTCCTCCTCCTATACCATTTCCATCTTCTCATATTTTTGTAGTCACAATTAAGCTACATCAATATTCTATATTAATTTTTTTATAGAAATAATAAGACAAAAAACAATGAAAATATAAAATGTTGACATAGCTTAATCGTAACCACAAAAATAGAAGGGGATGAGAATGGTATAGGATGAGGGAGGGCATACAATCCAGGTCGGTCAAGTGGGGGACTTTCTTGGCCACTTGAATATTGGGTTTTTTTTTAGTATTTTAATCGTTTGACCTTTATTTTAAAATATAAAAATTAAGATTTAATGGTTAAAATGTTTGGAATGTTTAAGAATTTTTTATTAAGTGAAATTGCACATTGGTATACCCAATAGGTAGTGTTATACACACACTTATTTTTACCTCTAACATTTCTCTCGTAATTTGCAGTCGAATAGAATGAAATGAAAAAGATTAATGAACAAAAATTAACAAGAGTGTATGAGAGGTAAAAAGAGTAATACTTGGGTACTCAAGTTCTCATATTTTGATTTTGTCTAATGTCATTTTAACACATATTTTGTTGTTTAGAAAATAATGTACATGCTATTACTTTTTTTTTTTTTTTTTTGAACTTTAAAAAATAATGAACATGTGACATTTTAAAATGAGGTCAATTCAAAATGTGAGTTTAAAAAATACTCATTATATAAGTATTATCCAAATAAAAGGAAAGGGATTCCAGATCCCTCCCATCAAATTCATCAAATCAAGGGATATGGATCTTTGAAATTTGATCAAATTGTTACAAACAGGGAATCCCTTTAATAGTTATAAAAATTTTGAGTAAACTGCCGATTTGCCCCCTGAACTATCACCAAACTTTCGATTTCCCCCCTGAACTTTTTAATTGGAAAATTAAGGACTTAAACTAATTTTTTTGGCCGATTTCCCCCCTACCGTTAGTTTTTAATAGATTTCATCCAAATTAACGTTAACTCTTATCATGTGCAAACCACGTAACTCTCATTTGTGAACAAAAACGTTATTTCACTAGACATTCAGACACAAAAGCTATAGAATCACACATATTTGCATAGGTTTATATTATAGAAATCTAAGGTTTTCAATTATTTTAAAGAATGAAGCGACCGAACTACCCACACATGTTGTGTACATGCTTCCATTTAACAGAAATTTGGATGGAATGAATGAAAAATTAACAGCAGGGGGCAAATCGGCTAAAAAAATTAGTTTAAGTCCTTAATTTTCCAATTAAAAAGTTCAGGGGGGAAATCGAAAGTTGGGTGATAGTTTAGGGGGCAAATCGGCAGTTTACTCTAAAAATTTTAGCCGTTAGATCAAATTTTAAAAACTCGAATTTCTTGATTTGGTGAATTTGATGAAAAAAATCTGAAGAGACCCCTTCCCAAATAAAATCGGTGTGAATAGCAGTACTCTGTGTAAATTGATCGCTCTTGCTAGTTAGTGTTTGAATCAATCAGTTTGCAAACTTTAGGGAATTCAATCAGTTTGCTAACTTTAGGGAATTCAATCAGTCCCGAAGATTTAGGAAGATGATCACATTGTCTCGTCGGCCCCTCTCTGTGGAGGACATTATCGACCGAAAGAGCCAAAGAGGTGGGTCGTGGTGAGCATGATTGGTGCTAACAAGACCAATCAACGCAGGTGAGTTCCTGACACGATTGTTGCTGCATGACACCTGCTCACTCTTATCATTTTCCACAGATGGCAATGCCTCATTTGGTTTAATCATTTCAGCCGCTAACGCGCGTGCGAAATTTGGGCCATATAAATTTTACAATGCACCAACGACGAATACAACTAATAAGTTTGACATCACAAAAAATCGACTTTTGTTTACCTTGGCAGGCTTGGATTGGCCGTCGGGAATAACGCATAAATGCTTTAATGGAAATATCACAAAAAATATTTAATGACATTTGATCGAACATTTGATGAGTTATAATCATCTACAAAAGCCATGATGCGCGGTTGTCGATAGCAGACAAAGGTCCTACCGATTCTAGCTAGGGCATTTTGTTGATGATAACTAACTAACCGTGTTGACCTTTTGATGGATCCGTCACTGTTACTAAGGGGATCGTTATTTGGCTAAGTACTCGCACTTGTCGGTACACAGGACGACTTAACAAACCGTTTCAAAAAAAAACACGGTGACTACATAGTCCCAATTAAACGAGTCTATCATGACATCAAACATGGGTTACTGGCAAAGAGAAGTTGATTAGCAATGCATTAAGGATGCCCATTAGCCTTATTCCCTTTACCCTGCTATCCAGTTTTCGGATGCTACCTGCTTAAAAACAGAAATCATTCAATCTCATCGCAGTGTCAAACCGCAATCACGCTAGAGCCATGGGCGCTTCATGCATTGCACTCAAAACGATCATAAAACGGCCCAAGTACCGGCAACTCCACCGCGTATAAGGTTTACATGCTATGAGCCGAACAATGAATCCCACAACTGCTACATCAAATTTCCTTTTAACCTAATATGGAATTACAACAAAGATTTTGTTTTTCTTCTCCAAAAAGCTCCTGGGAAAGGAATCATCTCCAGATCATTTCCGCCAAATCTACCAAGTCCGAGGATTCAGGCCATAAGTTATAATAATTTTAGCCATAGCACAACTCAAACTTGTGCCGACAAAAGAGAATAGCACCTGAACCAAAGGAACGGGGCATGCTAGTAAAATTTTACCGAAACACAATATTCAAGAAAACATAAGACATTAGTATGGATAACAAAACAATCAAACCATAACAAGGAAAAGGAAGAAAGGCAGCATTGCACATTCAATTTGAAAGAAAAGTGAGTACAATTTCTGACCAATATATTTCTTATTATAATTTTCTTGATTAAATACACCAATGAAAGAGAATTGTTCGTCGCAGGAATTTCCGTCGAGGATGACTTCCTGGCCAACGAGCACACAGCTCCCCTGGGAGGTCGGCGCCGGTTGAGGGCTGCTGTCGGGCTTCTGCTTTCCTATCGAGCTTTGTCAGGCAAGTCTTGATCGGGCAAGACTCTTTCGGGCAGTGCTGAAAGAGAAGGACATAGTTAATTTGAAAGGTGCCTTTGTGGGGCCTTAGGTATAGGCCTTGAGGCTCACAATCAAGATTAACTTTTGATGTGCTCAAGCGTGCCACTGCCATCTTCAGTATGGCAGATGTCGAATGGATGTCAAGTTTTAGTTGTGAATATGCATATGCCCAAGAAACCGTGTTTAGACATGACATGTGCCTTTGTAGGGCCTTATGTGTAGGCCTTGAGGCTTCCTGTCAAACTAAACCAGTCCTCGAACACATCATATTTGAACTCGTGTTTGTAGGAGCCTTGTAACTATTATATTTCTGTTTATTTGAGTCCGAGAGGTAGAGCGAACCCAAATAGGTGCCTTTGTGGGGCCTTAGGTGTAGGCCTTGAGGCTTCCCATTAGAGTTCGTTCTTATACTCGAACAGTCTAGACCGCATAATAGAATGAATCCAAATAGGCGCCTTTGTGGGGCCTTAGGTGTAGGCCTTGAGGCTTCCTATCAGAATCCATTCCATACTTAAGCGTTCTATGATAATCATGATATAATAGAAACAAAACCAAGAGGTAGGTCGATTACTTGCGCCCCAAGTAACTTCAGACTTCTCGTTTATCAAGGATTGTCGTGGATGGGTTAAGTCCACATAAAGTTCTTTTTTATGCCTTGAGGCCAAGGACTTTTAAACTGATCAGATTTACATGCCCGATTTGGATACTGAAGATATATTCAAATCGGATCCAAGTACTGAGAACGCCTCTTCATCATTATTTTGCTAGAAACAACTTGCATATAGCTGGAAGTATACAACATATGGCTAGACTTTAAAGAAAGAAAAGACAAAGACAGAGCAAAGAAGGTCGGGCAAGATTAAACCTTATCAGTTAAGGCTGATCGTCTTGCAGGTCCCTATCTTTGTAGTTTTGTCAAATGTCTGAAAGCTTAGAGGGAGAGAAAATGGAGAAGGAGATACAAAAAGTGAATTGATACTACAACAAGTTTCGAACAAGGTAGCAGAGCTATTACAAAGGTTTGAAGAGAAGGTTATCCCGCGGGGGATAAAGGCTTGTCCCGAATGGGATGAAGGCTTGGGCTGACTACAGCTTCGTTTTGAAAGGCAAATCTGGCTTTGAGCAGAGTTTGGGCTTGCATTTGTTTGTTTGATTGAGTGTCCTTATTCCTATCTTCTCTTCCTCCTTTTATAGACAACTCGGTTTGGCATCCTGTAGCAGCAGCTTTGCCCGAATGCGGTTTGAGGGTGATGACTCATCAGCTTTATTACATGTAATGCCACCATAAAGTACTTTATGGGCTGTGCAGTCTTGTCAGTCTACACCACTTGGCCCTTGGGTAGGTAAGCAAGTGGTCCTTATGAATTGTATCAAGTCAGAAAAAGGCCCTTTCCTGCTTTCCTAGGTTTCGGCCGGGCCTTGATCTTCTGCCTTTAGACCTCCTTTTGGGCCAGCCTCAGTCTTGGGCCCAAAGTCGAGTTTTAATCCAAACAGTGCCCCCCTTCAATTGATATTAAACCTGGGTTTCCAGGCGCCAATATTAATTGAAAGAAACTCCTTATTAAACCCACGAATCCCTCGCGGTTGAACTTCTCAATTCTCCGTGTTCCGTAGAAAGAAATCCCTCTGCGATTAAAAACTTTCCTACTTCTCCCCACCATTCCTCTCTGTTGCCCGACAAGGTTGCATCCAAGGAAGAAAATATCGGTAATATCGGAAATATCGGTAGTCCGAAAACACGGAAATATCGATGGAAATATCGAGATAATATCGATATCGATAAAAATTATATGGAAACCACGGAAATTGTAAGAAAAACTTGGAAATTTTTATTGAAACTTTGCAGGATGTTTATTTAGTCAATTATCTATTAGTTTATCACAAAAAATTGGAAAGAAATGCATTGCATGATGGATTTAACATTATCAAGTTGATTATATAGCGAGCTGGCAAACATTGTGAGTGTAAAAAATATGTAGTAATTAATGAAAGAAGTTTAAACACACCATAATCATTTATATATAATGAATTAGTACAATATTTTACACTTTATACATTGTATTTTTGGTTCTTCTCTGACATAATTTTTGGTCTTCACGTAGAGAAGAAGATAAAGTAAGCAGATTTTTTGGTTCTTCTCTGACAGAATATTTAGTTCATATGAGCAAAGTCACTTCCAATTCTTTCATAAAAAACCGTGTGTCACACACACACACCCTCAACAATTTGGACCATGTATTTTGAGGCAAGTAACAATTTGGACCATGTCTTTTGTAACAAGTTATATCATATAACACACACACACACACGAAACCGTACACACACACACACACGGTTTCATACAAAACCGTTTGCCAAAACCGTGTGCCACACACACACACACACACAAACACCCTCACACACACAGAGAGTCAGAGAGTGAGCCACCAGTCCACACACGCACGCAGAGATCGAGATTCGAGACCCCCCACACCACACACGCATCTGAGTCTTCTCCATTCCTTCTCTCTTCTGAGTCTTCTCCCTTCCCTTCTCTCTTCTCCAGTTCTTCCACACACACACAGACATCATCTCTCGATCCATCTCGTCCGCGTCTTCCGCCTCGTCGGCGCCGTCTCCATCTCCATCTCCCGTGCCGTGACCTCTACCTCAAATCGATCATCCTCATCGGTGCCCTCTACTTCCTTTCCCTCTGCTCCTCCCTCGTCTTCCTCCTCGTCGAGCCCGTCACCATGTCACAGAAATCTCTGATCTCTCTTCTCCCAAACACACACACACACACAAATCTCTCGATCTCTCTTCTCCCTTCGCCGTTGATCGTGGCTCTGGCGAAGTCAGAGTTGTCTTAGTCGTCTGTGGCGGTGCGCCGCTGAGCAAGGATCGTTCGTCTTCGTCTTCGTCAGGTGAGATTCCATTGAAACCCTGCCTTGAATCGTTTATGCATGCATGAAATCTGAAGTATATATGTGAAATTGATGTTAAAATTCGTGTTTTTGCAAGGTTTTTAGGACGAAACCGGCCCGGGAATCGCCCCACCGTCTCCGGTGTTCTTCTCCGACGTCGCCTCGGATTCCGATTCCACCAACCCATGGATATTTCGCCGATATTTCCAAAATATCGCGATATTTGGCCGAAAACCATTCGGATACCACTTATAATATCGCCCTCCCGAAAAATCGATAATATCGGCGATATTTCGCCGATATTATCGACATTTTCTTCCATGGTTGCATCCTTATCATCTTCCTTGTTTTTCCCTCTTGGTCTTCACTAAATGGCTTCGGGATCCAACCAAGCCCAACCATCTTACGAGTCCGGCGAAGGAATCGCCACTCTGCGCCGTCTACTCAACGGGCTGCATCGCCCGCGGGCAGGTTTGAATTCTGAGCTATTCTTTGAGACGCATGGGGTACAGTCATTGGGTCCCGCCTGGATTTCTCGGGTCCCCTCACTGGTGGAAAGCAACATGCCTAGGGAAAACTGGTTTTCCCCAAATCCCTATTTGGCTAGGTTGGGCATCTCCTCTTCCAAATGGTCATCATATCGTCGAGGCTTTCCCTTGATGAATGATCATTCCTGGGCCCAGTGGGTTGACGAATTAGAGCCTTCCTTCAAGCAGAAATGGATGAGTAACGGTATTTATGAACTAATTATGCTTTCGAAGACTTCCGTTATCTCTAAGCCCGAATTGCTTACTTCTGCCCTCCTCTTTTGGAATACGAGCACAAATACTTTCGATTTCCGTATGGGCCCCATGTCTCCTACCATCCTTGATATGGCCCAGGTCTTCGGGTTAAGGCCATCGGGCAGGATAGTGGACGTTACTCAAGACTGGGTTCCGTCCTCTACCACTGGGAGCTCGAGTTCATCTACCCCCTTCCTTCCTCTGAGCTATAACTCCACAACTTTCAAGAATTATGGGACCTCCTTTAAAGGATTCATTCCTTTTGTAAATGAGAATTTTGGGGCAGGCTCTCCTCGGGCTGACAAAGATCAAGAGAATATGTATTTTCTTTTATACTGGCTTAACAAGCACATCTTCCCCAACAAATTTAAAGGAGTGAGGGTTGAATGGATCCCCTTGGTAGAGGTTCTTCACAATTTTGATGATGTAGCCACAGGTCCATTCCTTCTTTCCCATCTCTATCATCTTCTTTTTGAAATGACTCGAGACGAGCCATTTGAGACCAACTTGAATGGACCTATCTGGATGATACAAATTTGGCTGCAATGGTATTTTCCAGAATTTCGGGCTGCTAATCTGGAGTTCCCGGAGGGTGTGGCTCCTGCCCAAATCCTGGCTGGAGCTCCCCCTATAGACCATTCCACCTTTGCCTGCTTTTACTTTTTCAGAGTCTGCAAGACTCGATCAGACTTGGAATGGGGTGCGTCAGTCTTGAGGAGATATCATTGGTTCTCTAATCAAGCCTTCCAAGATGCCCTTGGTGAGGATGTTACCCCCTTCTGCAGGGAAAATTTTATTAGCTGCATTCAACCGAGAGACTTGGCCTGGGGGGTTCGGGGTAATAGATATGATCAAGGCTTGGAAGTGTACCATCCTAACTTCTGCAGCAGGCAGTTAGGATTTAGGCAAGCCATTCCTGTCCCATTCTTCGACTCTGTCCATTGTGGCACCTCATTCCGGTTACAAACTCCGCCTGAAGTGACATTCCGAGCCGCTCGACGCAGTCTTGATGTAATGAGTCAAGCAGCCCGAAATTCCGTCATTCTTAACTTTGAATGTACCTCGCTTTTTTCTTTCTGGTGGGAGATGGACTAGGAAGTATGGAGGAGATTTGAAAGAGACTCACGATCGCATTTTCAACCAGCTTTCTCTGAAATCATATCCTAGCTCGGGCGAGCTTGAAAATTGGAAGGAGATGATCCAAGAGAAAAACCGGTCACTTCTGATAGGTACCTCTCTTTCCAGCTGATTTTGTTTCTCCTTTGATGTCCATCTTCCCTTACTTTTGCTTGATTCTGCAGCTCCAGTGGATATTGAATCGGAAGCCATTAAATTAGAGAATGACTCCGCTGATGCTGCAGTTCTTCATGGTGCTGCCGCAGAGGCTGAGAGACGAGAAGCCGGGGAGGGGACGGACATTTCAGAATCCATCGGGGATTCAGGAGCTGAAGAAACGCCCAAGGTAATCACTAAAGCACCCAAGCGAAAGAAAGCGACCATGACTAAAACTTCAAATCCCGATCTTGCACCGCTTCGGACAACCACACGACCAGCTCTCACTAGAAAGAGTAAGAGGGCAAGGATTACTATTCCTCCTACACCAACAATCCCATCTGTTCCAGTTCCTGAGGCAGGCAGAAAGAAGCAACAATCTTCAAGTGAGTTTCTATTTTTCTATATCCAACTGCTACCTTTCTCCTTTATCTAATCGTCCCTTTTATCGATCAACAGGACCTCAAGCATCAAAAAGGCCAATCCTTACTTCTAAGGAGGAACCACTAAGGGCTGCTATGCTTAAAAAGGCCGAAGAATTACGAAACACCACCATCCGAGAACTCGAGGTATGGCTTATATTCTTGTATACTTTCTTACTTTCATACAACTCTAAATCTGATTACTCTGACTCAGGCTGCAAGAAAGGAAATGCTCTCTTCGCCCGAAGCTTCTCCACAACCTGCCTGAGAGAAAAATCTTTCCCCCTCCCAGACCAATCCTGCTGAGGTATTTTCTCTCCTTCTACTTCTTGGATAACTCTCCAATTTATGGATCTAATGGCTAAGTCTTTTCTCTCCTTTTATTTTGTTTTTCTAGGCTTGTGCATCTGCCTCCTTGCCTAGTCATGGACCTCATCTGAGATCTATGACTTCTTCTACTGCCCTGGATGCGACCCATTCTTCTCAATTTGATCCGTCCACAGGAGTTATGTTGCACTTCGTGGATGAGGATGATACCTTGGTGAGTTATTATTTCTTCATTGAAATTCTGCACATTGCTACCCAATTAACTCCTATTCATGTTTCCTGCAGCCGTCTCCAGTATATGAGCCACCTCCCTCACTAGTGGTCTCGGATAAGGAACCCATAGTTCCTGAGATCCCTGTAGCTTCAGATGCAGCAATTTCGCAGGCGTTTGCTTGCCCGATAGTTGATGAACCTCATTCTCCTCCCCAAGATCAGACTCAGGTACGGGAATATTTTCTTTTTGCTTCTCTCTTGTGACCTTTTTACTGACAATTACTGCTTTCTTTGGATATCTCTAGGACGCTGGTACAGGTTCAGGCGCAGCTCTTTCCCCTCTTGCTGGTGGTGAAAAATCTTCCCCTCAACAAACAGTTAGTACATTCTCTGGTGAAACTCCGGGGTTGAGTCAGGTAGATTTCTTCTTTCCAGAGCCTCTTTTTGCTTCAACTTGTGTTCAGTTTATCTTGACCTGATCTTTTGGTTTTTGCAGCAAGTTCCAAAAGAAACTTCCCCTCCTCCATTGGCCCGTAAATCAACGCGCTCCCATCCCCATTCATCTTCTGGAGGTATTGATACTTCCCCCTCTGGAGTTGAGCAGACTAAACAGGTAGAGATTGCCCCCTCAATAGGCATTGTCTCATCGGAGGGAACTGTCACGCCGGACCCTCCTTCTTTCCCATCTTCTGACCCTGCCAAGTTGCCCAAACTCTTTGAAGCGCTCGGGCGACTTAAGACGCGGTTGAAATCCTCAAAGCAACCTTCGGCAACCTCCATGTCCTTAGAGCAACAGCGAATCTTTCAGGAATGGGCAAAGAAAGAATTCACCGCGTCATTCAGTCTCAAGGCTCTTTGTGATCTTGAGAAGGTCATAACTGAATTTTTCAAAAACGGTCGTTTGTCCAAGCCTCAGCATGATTCTTTTCTCTCTTTCTTCGGGAACTTGAGGGCTCTCAGGGAACAATACCAGAGAGCGGATAGACAGGCTAACCGGGCAAAATGCTTTATGGAGAAAGAATCAAACTCCTCTACCCAAGTTAACCGACTGATGGAAGAAAGTATGCAGACCAAAGAAAGGGTTAAAGTGGTTTCATCTGAAATCCAGAAACTGGAAGAGCAACTGATTGCCCTTAAGGCAGAACAAGCAACTCTTCTAGACATCCTTGAACACCAAATCGAAGGGGTAGAGAAAGCAACTTCGGAGTTAGAGCAAGCCAAGTCCCAACTTGTAAACAGTCATACTGTCTTGGCCGAACCTAGTAGGATTTTTGCCATCATGCGAACATATCATTCTAGAATAATCACTTTATGTGAAGATGTAAATTTTTTTAGAATAGAATGATTTGTAACTCTTTTTGTATTAGAATGAACATGTAATTTGCTTCCTGCTCTGCTATATCTGAATTGACTTTGGGCAACTTTTTGCCCCCTTTTTTTTTTTACTTGCTTCTCTCCTCCACCTTCCTCGCTGGCAACCTTAGAATCTGCCCCCGGTCTTCTGGTCCCCTCATGGCACTTCTATTCAACTGATGACCCTGGCTCATTTAAAATGAGGTTGATCATATTGATAGGAGCCTCAGGGAAATGGTTAGTGTCCACCATCATACTGGCTTGGGGTGAGTCAAGTAACAGCTTCCCTTTCACTATAAGATCTTGTGCCCAATCTCTAAACTGGACACAATTAACTATAGAATGGTTGAAGGTATAATGCAGCTTACAATACTTCTTCCCCCTGAGTTCTTCGGGTTTGGGCATCTTTTTGGCACTGTCGGGCAAAATTACTCTTGCCCGCACTAGTTCTTCGTAGATCTCAGGTGCCTTGGTTAAATCGAACGAATAACTTTGGTACTTTGGGGGTTTCATGAGGACGAAACCACCATCGTTCATCACGATCTTCTGATCCTTGACAGGTTGGACTAACCCTTTGATCGTCAGTGGTTTGAAGGGTGTGGTCATTTCAGCAGCACATACATCTATATTTTCTTCCTAATGACCACCCTCGCGTTCGGGCCTGGTTTCTCCCACCTCCACATGGTGAATAGTAGCCTTGCTTTTGTAGAAAGGATGGACTTTGGAAGTATGCTTCATTTGCTGTTCTTCTTGCAACAGCCTCTCATACTTCATGGCATCAATCACCAGTTCTTGCAGCTCATTAAACTGTGCATCATAAAACCTTTTTCTCAAAGGTAATTTTAAAGCCCTTTGAGCAATGGATATGAGCTGTGCTTGGTTGACGGGGAATTGGCATCTCATCCTCGTTCTCCTGAACCTCATCATGAAGTCTTCAGTGGACTCATGATCGTATTGTTTTACTTCCACCAGATCATTGATGGTCAATTCTGGCTCTATTCTATAGAATTGTTCATGGAAAGCCATCTTCATTTGCCCCCAGTTGGCAATAGAGTTGGGGGGTAATAGAGAATACCATTGAGATACCAACCCTGCCAATGAATTTCCAAACAACCTCATTTTGTAGTTTGGATTGTCCTCATACGCCACACAGTGATTGGAGAATTTGAAAATATGGTCTCTGGAGGACACACTGCTGTCTTCACCTGTGAAGGTTGGGAATGCGGGCATCTTGAAGTTGAGAGGGAATGGATTTAGCTCGTCAATATATTCAGGATACGGCTTCTGGTAAGTGATCCTGAACACTGGGCGAGCCCGTGGCTGGGCGTTTTGAGTCACCGTTCTTCTTACCTCAGCCAATTCCTCCCTTAGTTGCTGAGTGGCTAAATTATCATTATGACCGAGGATAGCAGATTCAATCTTCGGGCTCTGGTCACTGCCTGCATTTGCTTCTCTCCTTGGTTCGGGCTTCCTCCAATTAGATCCTCCACCTTTATTGACCATCGGGGGTGGCCTATAGGGTGGAGGTTTATCTGGAGTAGTAGTAGTCGCCTCCTTCCCACTAGTTTCTCCCATCATACCTGGCATTTCGTACCTCATACCTGGCATTCCGTACCTCATCCAGTAGTAGTACTAGTTGCCTCCTATTATTAAATGATAATAATGGGAAACTGGGAAACTCTTTCTCTAGAACCGGCTCCATCACTGGTTGACTTCGTTCAGGAATTACCTTTTTCTTTCCCCTATCTCCTGCTTCTTCTAGTAGTGGGAATAAGGGAATGATTGGTTCGTTTCTTGTGATAACCTGGCTCATCCCACTTCTTTGAGCACCCTTTGGAGTAGAGAACTCCAAATCAAGCCTTCTCTGTAGATTCCCTCTGAGCATACAGAGTCTGCTCACTTCTCCCTTCGTCTCCAAGGAGATTCTTTCCATGCTCTTTAACACTTGGATCATCGTAGCTTGTAGCTCTTCATTAGTTCCCTTTCCTTGTGATCTTTCAGATGCAGTCGGGCTATCTGAGACCACTTGTCCGGATGGGGAAGAAGGATTTTCTAATTGTTCTGCCATTTGGAGAAGACCTTCCTTTGAATTCTTTTTACCAAGTTTATGGTTTTTCTTTTTGGACATGCAAGATCCGGAAGTCTTGGTCCCACTGGGCGTGCCAAAACTATGTTCGTTGCAGGAATTTTCGTCGGGGATGACTTCCTGGCCAACGAGCACACAGCTCCCCTGGGAGGTCGGCGCCGGTTGAGGGCTGCTGTCGGGCTTCTGCTTTCCTATCGAGCTTTGTCGGGCAAGTCTCGTCGGGCAAGTCTTGATCGGGCAAGACTCTTTCGGGCAGTGCTGAAAGAGAAAGACAAAGTTAATTTGAAAGGTGCCTTTGTGGGGCCTTAGGTATAGGCCTTGAAGCTCACAATCAAGATTAACTTTTGATGTGCTCAGGCGTGCCACTGCCATCTTCAGTATGGCAGATGTCGAATGGATGTCGAGTTTTAGTTGTGAATATGCATATGCCCGAGAAACCGTGTTTAGACATGACAGGTGCCTTTGTAGGGCCTTAGGTGTAGGCCTTGAGGCTTCATGTCAAACTAAATCAGTGCTCGAACACATCATATTTGAACTCATGTTTGTAGGAGCCTTGTAACTATTATATTTCTATTTATCTGAGTCCGAGAGGTAGAGCGAACCCAAATATTTGCCTTTGTGGGGCCTTAGGTGTAGGCCTTGAGGCTTCCCATTAGAGTTCGTTCTTATACTCGAACAGTCTAGACCGCAGAATAGAATGAATCCAAATAGGCGCCTTTGTGGGGCCTTAGGTGTAGTCCTTGAGGCTTCCTATCAGAATCCATTCCATACTTAAGCGTTCTATGATAATCATGATATAATAGAAACAAAACCAAGAGGTAGGTCGATTACTTGCGCCCCAAGTAACTTCGGACTTCTCGTTTATCAAGGATTGTCGTGGATGGGTTAAGTCCACATAAAGTTCTTTTTTATGCCTTGAGGCCAAGGACTTTTAAACTGATCAGATTTACATGTCCGAGGGCTTAGGACTTGGATCTGATTTGGATACTGAAGATATATTCAAATCGGATCCAAGTACTGAGAACGCCTCTTCATCATTATTTTGCTAGAAACAACTTGCATATAGCTGGAAGTATACAACATATGGCTAGACTTTAAAGAAAGAAAAGACAAAGACAGAGCAAAGAAGGTCGGGCAAGATTAAACCTTATCAGTTAAGGCTGATCGTCTTGCAGGTCCCTATCTTTGTAGTTTTGTCAAAGGTCTGAAAGCTTAGAGGGAGAGAGAGGGGAGAAAGAGATACAAAAAGTGAATCGATACTACAACAAGTTTCGAACAAGGTAGCAGAGCTATTACAAAGGTTTGAAGAGAAGGTTATCCCGCGAGGATAAAGGCTTGGGCTGATTACAGCTTCGTTTTGAAAGGCAAATCTGGCTTTGAGCAGAGTTTGGGCTTGCATTTGTTTGTTTGATTGAGTGTCCTTATTCCTGTCTTCTCTTCCTCCTTTTATAGACAACTCGGTTTGGCATCCTGTAGCAGCAGCTTTGCCCGAATGCGGTTTGAGGGTGATGACTCATCAGCTTTATTACATGTAATGCCACCATAAAGCACTTTATGGGCTGTGCAGTTTGGTCAGTCTACACCACTTGGCCCTTGGGTAGGTAAGCAAGTGGTCCTTATGAATTGTATCAAGTCAGAAAAAGACGCTTTCCTGCTTTCCTAGGTTTCGGCCGGGCCTTGATCTTCTGCCTTCAGACCTCCTTTTGGGCCAGCCTCAGTCTTGGGCCCAAAGTCGAGTTTTCCAAACAAGAATAAGGCAGCCTCAAAGTAAATTACATTATGCGACCATATCATTAGTATTCAACGTAACACAAACTGTCAGTACGAGTCCATTGCACGTGACCATAGCATTAATATTCATCATAGGTGGCAATACAGATGACGGAACCAACAAGAAAACTTTTGTTCAATTTATGCATTGTCACACGACTCGAAATTAGATATATGTAATTTAATATTGCTAACTGATTTGAATTAACTCTTTATTTACTTAAACTTTCGAGAAAGTATTAATTAGTTTATGGAGTAGATTGTTTGCAATTGCTTACAGGATGCGCCATATTTCTAATAAATGATTGACAAGGTTGATTTCAGTTTTCCTAACCTTTCCCAATTCTAGTTCCTCTTCCTTCTCTCTTATCTCTTATACGGTTTTACCTTCGCTTTTTTTCCTACATCACCAATTTGTCACGCTCTATGCTTGCTTTGGGATCGCCAGAAACAGTTGCATATCGCTACAAAATCCATTTAAAGTGATTTCATAGTTTGCAAACAACGCATATAAGATTATTTGTGCACTCGGATAGCGCTAAAAATTTGAAAACTTATGATCTAGCAAATTATTTTAGATTATGGTGCAGATAATTTGATTATAACCATCTCCCTTAAATAATACAAAAATAACATAAAAGAAAAGTTCATGTCCCATTAGCTATCAAGAAAATTAAGAAAAGACGTAAAATTCAACATTCTAGTGCGAGTTCTTTGAATGATGTGTTATAATTTCTTTATCTTGCCAATTTGATATCTGAGACAATGGATAGTTTTTACCTTTCATAGTCAAGATCATAATTCCTCTGAGAAACAGCCTACATGGTAAGCCCCGGAAACATTCAAACTCAATGATACATTCGATGTGGTGAACTGCCGGTATGGACGATAAACTGGAGGTAACAGTAGAGCTGATTTCTGGTCCATTGCTAGCAGCCGTCCACACTTGCTGCATAAAAAATGTAACGTCAATAACTTCGAAGCCAGTAAAGATTTCAGGGGTATAAAGTGAGAAGGTCGTACCTGCAAACTTTTGCAGAGAGAGTTTGATAGCTGCAGATCCAATGCTAGAATGAATACAGAAAGTTAGAACTTAATGCGTATAAGCTGATGCACGCATATAATTTAATAAACCAGTCAGTTCAGTGGAACATGCTAGAGATGATACCAAAAGACAATGGAGAGCTGTTTCACCCCGAACTCCAATGAAATACTGCAAAGCAATAGCAGCATGTTCCTGAAATACGAAACGATACGCAATTTAATAGAAAGGACCATTACTTGACAAAAATAAACATGAATAGACAATTGAAGCTTTTACCGTGATATGTTTATAGACATGATAAATTGAAAAACCTCTTGCATGCATGTAGCTGCCTCCCTGTTATAGAATGAAAATACAATTATGCTCCGTTGTGATGGGAAAAAAAGAAGAGAAATATATGCTCATATAATCCGAAAGCCAGTGAAAATGTAAAGGAACACAGGATACATGATACTTTAACAAAGCATGAAACTGGGATATGTGTTTTAGCTTTTAGGTTGAACAAGCAATGATTACAACAAATGATTTAAGTTCACCGAAACCAGAGTTTACGATATATCGTCTATTGAACCCGAATGCAAGTATTAGTTACTTCAGGATGTTCAACCGTATGGGTGGTTACAGCCTGACAGCTCCACTGTACAATTAGATAATACTACAAACTCTAATATCATACAACCTAAGTAGCATCTGGAACTAATTTATCATGGGACGACTATGTAATTTGATCAAATGAAACATATAACAAGTTTCGTTTTTGATAAAATATATGAAGTTTAGGATTAAGGAAAAATATGCATGGCGGTAACCAAGATTACCTCATCTGGAGAAAAGAAAGCTACGGCATCTGGGTCAATAGAACCAGCAGTATGCAATGAAACTACAGCTCTGAAGGTAGACGGTGACAGCAACTCAATGACAGCAACCTTATCTGGTGCAACATCAGGCGGACCTGATCGTAACTTACTTGAACTGTGATAGCTATGATCCTTCAATGTTTCACTGGAACTCTCATTTTCTGGCAGTGAAGATGCTCGTTTCAACCAATCCAATCGTTCATACGCGGAAACTTTCAAATTACGAACCTTTTCAAACGCACTAAAACCTCCGATAGGGTTTTGCAATCTAGAACCTCTTCTTGATTATGTGCTGCCAGTGCTTGGGAAATCCGATGCTATTAAGGGTACAAATGTAATATAGTTAGTAATATAGTTAGGTAGTTAGTATTTGGTTAAAGTAGTTAGGATTTCTTTATAAATAGTGTGTGTAACCTTCATTTTCAGTAAGTCAATACAAAACCTATTTCTCTCTACTCTTTCTCTAAAATCTCGCTTGCTTCTCTCTGTCTTCTTCCTCTTCCTCTGTATCAATCCTTTAATTTTGCAATGTAGTTAATATGGTATCAGAGCCACCAAGGCTCACGCCATGGATCTTGGTGGTCGATTCTTCTTCTATCTTTCTTCATTACTTTCTTTCGTTTTCGTGTATTTGATCGTTTATGCTTCCGCATTCATTTTTTTTTCTTTTACTTTTGGGTCTTTGGATTTTTCCTCTCCTCTTCCTTCACCTTCAGAATACCTTCTTCATCTCAACGGCGACGACGAGAAGCACAGCCGCCCGATCATCAGCAGTGAGCAACTCGACGATCTTGGAGCCTTGAGGAACATTTCTTGCTGCAGCTGAATGACGATCTTGGAGCCTTGAGGAACTTTTCTCGCTGCAGCCGAATCATCTTCCATCTCTGTAACCTCGGACTGGACGAAGCAGAAGGCAGGGCCTCGATTCGATATCTTCGTGTCACTTCTTGAAGAACTCTTCCTGCGACACCCTCAGATTCTCATACGCAACGCACATCTTGGTGCCGTTTTTCTTCTTTCGTTGAAGCATAAAGACTGCAGGTTCTTTTGGGTTTCTCGATCTGGGTTTCTTCATCTGCGTTGGTTGATTCAAGATTGGAGTTTCGATTCATGGTTGCTGTTTATCAGGTCATTCTTGAAATTTTATGCATTGTTGGTGTTTGATGAATTGCCGCAGTGAGTTTTGTTCTTCCGCTGACATTGTTGGAGATTTATGGTGCTTCTCTGTGATTTGGGTAATGATTTCGACTACCTATCATCAAGCTTGTTCTTTTTTTCTGGTTTCTGAAATGCACATCACCTGTTTGTTTTAATGCGTCAGAAGTATATTTTCGAGGTATATTGTCATTACAAACTGAAACTTCATTGTTATCTGCCAAATCTCAACAATTCCTTTCGAGGGCCATGAATAGCCAAACACAGGCAGTACTCACTCTTTGTGGGTTTTGGTCGGTGACGGCATGGGCATACCCTCATCATTGATCGCCTTGAACGAATCAGGCTTGACAACTTCGCCAGGGTTTGATTTGATAAGCAGTTGCCTGCCATCTAAATGGGTCAGCACGAACTGGAAACCATATAGAGCCTCAGTAAGAGACAGTGTGTGCTCAACGAAAAGGTCCTCGCCCTTTCTCTTGAACTTCGGATGTTCTTTTTGCTGAATGACAAACACTATATCACCAGTGACTGTCTCCGGAGCTTCATCTACTTCACCAGGGAATGTGATCTTCTGTGCTTCTCTGGTGTTATTTGATCCATGTTCTGTTCTCTGTTCCACTACTTTGATGATCTGGTGGAGCTGCCAATTCCCTGCAAAATTGTATGTTTCTTTGATTTTGTGAAGTAGTCGATTGATTTCTTTTGAGGCACGAAGCCATTTCAAGTTTGTTTCTTTGGACACAAAGCCAGTTACTGTTTGTTTGCGGCACGAAGCCATGTTTTCTGTCTAGATTAGTTGATTGAAGTTTGGGGCACGAAGCCATGTTTTCTGTATAGATTAGTTGATTGAAGTTTGTGGGCACGAAGCCATGTTTTCTGTATAGATTAGTTGATTGACGATTGCGGCACGAAGCCATGTTTTTTTGTATAGATTAGTTGATTGAAGTTTGTGGGCACGAAGCCATGTTTTCTGTAAAGATTAGTTGATTCGAGTTGTAGCTGTTGAAAGGCTTGGTTTGCAGGGGTTGTTCTTCGCCGGCTTAAAACGAATCTGAGGTGCGCGAACAAGAGAGATCATCCAACCCGAGAATTGAAGGAGAAACCGGAGAACCAGAGAGCAAGGAACAGTAGTTCTCTGTGCACTTTGATGAAAGCAATAAGAAGATCAGTGGAACTAATCATGATCAGGAGTGCAAGAGCGGCATTGACCTTAATGCAATGCCGGTGGTATTCATTTGTTCTCCATTGCTGAAAGCTTGAAGCTTGAAGGATTGTAGAGTTTGCTGTGTTGTGTTTATGTCAACATAATGATGCTGTCTTACATCTGTTGTTTTGGAAGTCTGCAAAAGTTAGGGCCAGACCAGTTGAGAAGAACTTTGAACTGTCAGTTGTGGCAACCGTAGTGGGAGACTGCAGTTGAGAAGAAACTGAACCATTTATCCATATTTCGGTGTTTGCTTTTTGAGAATCTGCTGCAATCTCACACTGGGATACCCCAGTTGAGATTGAGGGGGAGTATTAAGGGTACAAATGTAATATAGTTAGTAATATAGTTAGGTAGTTAGTATTTGGTTAAAGTAGTTAGGATTTCTTTATAAATAGTGTGTGTAACCTTCATTTTCAGTAAGTCAATACAAAACCTATTTCTCTCTACTCTTTCTCTAAAATCTCGCTTGCTTCTCTCTGTCTTCTTCCTCTTCCTCTGTATCAATCCTTTAATTTTGCAATGTAGTTAATAGATGCTTCTTCGAAGCTGGTTCATTACATTGATCATTTGACGCCTCGTCAAGGTGAGGAAAAAACGCCTTTTCTGATCAGTGAAGGCCTTGAGAACTAACCTAAAACATTGAATAACACAATTCAAGAAATGGCTTCATAGGTCAAAATACAACAAAATACACAGCCAGTAAGAATATAACCCTCAATGAACCAGATTCGAAAGCCGTTACGAAATTGCGAAACTTGTATTTGCTCCATATCCTCTTGAGTGAAGAACTATTGAAAATCCATGGAACAGAAGCTTATGTATGCTTTGGAAATTTCGGAAAAAAAACTTTCCTTTAATCATGATTTTTCAAGTAAAGGATATAGTCTATGAACTTGAGACCAACCTGGTTCTGTCAACCACAGAAGCGCCAGCTTGGCCGGCGAGCTAACGGCGCCGTCCGGACAAACCAACGGCATATGTAACCACCAAGAATTGCTCCGTGATCGCAGCGACTCGTTCAGAACTCCAGATTCTTCCAACTGCCTTCCTAACAAAAATAAGCACAAGACGCCAGAAAAATTTGTGGATTTTTCAATGCGAGATAGCTTATTGCGAATCAAACCCGACAGAGAGAGAGAGAGGAGGTACCGACGGAGCGGAGGTCGAGGAGGTGTTGGCGCATGGAGGCGTCCTCGTTGAGGAACAAGTGGAGAGGCTTGGAGCTCTGGTGAGGCTGAGCAGCCAGGAACAGGGCTTCGAGGAAGCGGTCGGCGCCAAGCCTTATGTCCGCGATGAGGCGGCCGCCTTGAGAAAGCCGCCCCATTGCCTGCGCCACCTGTTTTGGCGGCGCATCCGCCGTGGTGGACACCGCAGAGGGAGGCTGCGGCGGCGTGGAGTTCTGGGTCGTTGCTTGCTGCTGCTGCTGCTGCTGCATCGTCGTCTATGGTACTAGGCGGTGTTTTGGACCGTTTCGTCGTCTGCGTACCAAGTGCCCCGTTTGAATGAAATTTTCAGTATGCCCGTTCTGCCCTCACTTATTTGTGAAAATAACGTGAGTTACCCATAACACTCCGTCCTCTTCCGCTAGATCACCGCAGGCGAGCTTTCCGGCGTCAGATGAAGTCGTCGGTGTGATCTTGGTTTTGGTCCTTTCGAGACACCAAATGGTCGATTAGTGTGTGCGGCGTCCACTGAATCTAAATGAATAAGTAAGGGTAAAAAGTAAAAAGTAGATTTTAGTAATCATCATCTTTATCAACTTTAATTCAATTGGAGCAATAATATTTTAATTAAAAATTTATTATTATTAGTTTCTCAACTCATTAAAACATGCAACTATAATTCTTTTCGTCAACTCAGTTAGCACATCTGTTAAAATGAGTCACATGTCATGCCGTGAAGCTAAATCAAGGGCAAAATATGAAAAATCAAATAAGAAAAATTATATTAATTGTCCCTCAACTTTAATTCAACTGGAGAAATGATCCCCCAACTTTAACCAAATTGAAGAAATAGTGTATCAACTTTAACCCAATTGTAGCAATGGTCATTCAGACATAAGTCATTTTAACAGAATTATGACGGAATTGACGAAAATGCCTATAGCTACATGTTTTAACGAGTTGAGGGATCAATGATAATAGATTTTTAGTTGATAGACCACTGCTCTAGTTTAATTAAAGTTGAGGACCATTGCTACAATTTACTCAAAGTAAAAACCAAAACGAGACCGGTTCTTCTAAGGTAAGAGCAGTTCCACCGTGGGTAATAGCCCGATGAACTGGCTCTCAAACAGGGCCAGAAAGCTCGAGCAACTTGGTCCAGCATATGCTGGCGATGGAGCCCGACGGGTCCGAGGGAGAGGCCCAGCAAGAGTTGCCAGCCTGAGAGCCCGAAGGGCATATGACGCAAGGCTAACGTCTGGGCGACGTCAACCATCATCTCCTCTGCATTTCTCGAACTCTTCTAGGTACTATTCAATTTGAGGAAGGAGAGAAAGAGAATCAAACCTCGTCCTTCAGCATGTGGAGGAGGGTCGTCTTGCCGACATTGTCGAGGCCCAGAAACATAATCTTGGCCTCCTTCTACCACAACCCGAGGGAGGCGAAGATGCTGTAGAACAAGTCGAACAGAAACATGGAAGCGACAACGGCTGATTCTTCTCCGGGAGCAGATCGATCAGCGGGGTTGTGAGGGAAGTAGGAAAAAAACCCACAAGGAATCGGAGTGGGAGAGGTCGAATCGGAGGGGGGTTTTGATTTGTTGTCATCCTCTTTCTCCCTCTCTGTATTTTTGGGGAAACAAAAACTGACCAAAGTAAATAATGAATAGCCTGAGGGCATTTGCAATAGTGAAGTTGCTCTAAAACCGAAAAAGAAAGGGTTTAAGAGGAGTACTAAGATGGATTGAGGATAAAAAACGAAAGATAAAACCGAAACATGATCGGTTCTTACAAGATAAACTGAAATTGGAAAGATTTCTTAAGGTAAAAATCAAAATCTGACGGGTTAAGAGGAGGGACCGAGACAAAGTAAGGATTAAAACCGGAAGATAAAAACCAAAATCGAGCCGGTTCTTCACGGTACAAACCGAAATCAAACCTATTTTATTGCGACAAAAATCGAAACAAAACCGTTCTTTCCAGGTAAAATCCGAAATGAACTGAATTTTTAAGATAAAAACTGAAATTAAACTGAAATTTCAAGGTAAAAACCGAAACCGAACTAAATTTTTGACACAAGTGGTATTTCTCACTTGTAGCCACACGGCTAGTTCAGTGTGAACCTCAGCCAGGGTCCCAAAAAAAAAATTATATAAACCGAAATCGAACTGGGAATTTTTAAGCTAAAAGTCGAAACCGAACCGGATTTTAAGCTAAGAACTGAAAACCGTAAGGTAAAAACCGTAATAGATACAGTTGAAGAGGAAAGAAGTGAGACAGATTGAGGGTAAAAACCGAAATCGAATCTTCAAATGGGGTCGGTTTGTTTTGATCGGAAGAGAAGGAAAAGCAGAGAATCTGCAGCTGCAAAAATTCAAATTTGTTGCTCAGAAATCGACAAGCAAAAACCCTAATTGGCTGATTGAAACGAAAAATTTCAGACGAGAAGTAGATTACCTACAAGCAATGACACCCATCCCTTAATTTTAGATTGTCAACCCGCAAATTGCCGCATATACCCAACACTCATCCTTTTGCTGAGCCGGCGAAACGCCGAAAGTCTAGGCATGTTATTCCTGTGCGCAGATATTCTTTATTGAATCTTTATCTCTGGTTGGTGTGTGAGCTTGTTTGTTTGGTTGCATTTATAATCCTTTGTGCATGCATGTTTCCCTTCTCTGTATATTGGATGCAGTCGAATTTTTCAGTGTTACCGCTCTCTTTTGTGTTTAGGGATAACTTTTAAGGTTGTTTTAACAATTGCTTCATTGACAGATTCTTCAAAGCCTTGAGGATATTCTTCGGAGGAACCAGTTTTTTATAGAGGACAAGGGCAAGCTCAAGACTGCTCTTGCCGGCTTGGAGCTATGCTTGTCGCTTTTGCCATGTAACAAGAGAGAAGTTGGCTCGTGTGAAAAAGTATTTTTAACTTCTCTTAAAATCCGGAAGACTACTAACTGGTTTGCACGTTTTCTTTCATTGTTTGTATCGTGCGGCATGGACCTGCTTGTTTTCTTGTACCTTCCAGCTGTATTCTTTCATTGCACATTACTGTTGAAACTTCAGCTGTTAAATTTTGTTATGGTTGTTATTAGAATCATCGTCTTATTGGGCCCGTAAAGTTTATACCATACATAAGTCTTCAGTCTACATCTGCAGATAATTTAGCTGGTTTAACTTTGGATCTTGTGTTCCTATTACTATACTTCTGATATTTCTTCTGGAGTTGTGGGGAAGCCTAATGTTTGCGAAAATTCACTAATTACGCTGCAAGCGTAACAAGTATATAAACTGTCATGTGGCGGGGTAAAGACACGTAGCCCAGGAACATGCGCATGAATCGACTAAATCTTAACATATGCTTTAATTCTGCAATGCATATGGTTTGCTCTTGGGCTGAACCTGTATAGAAAAGGGGTTTTTTGTTTTTTTTTTTCTTTCTATTTTATATTTTTTAATTTTTAATTTCTTAATTTTTTTTAACAATATTAATTTTTATATTTTTTATATCCACGTCGACTCATATTCAAACGTGCCGCCCAATCATTATCCACGTGGACGTCACGTTAACGGTTGTTTTAACAGAAAACTTAACAGAGGTATAAAAGTGTCCCAGCACTTTAGATACTAGATTGAGATCAACAACAACAACAACAACAACAAAGCCTTTTCCCACTAAGTGGGGTCGGCTATATGAATCCTAGAACGCTATTGCGCTCGGTTTTGTGTCATGTCCTCCGTTAGATCCAAGTACTCTAAGTCTTTTCTTAGAGTCTCTTCCAAAGTTTTCCTAGGTCTTCCTCTACCCTTTTGCCCTGAACCTCTGTCCCGTAGTCACATCTTCGAACCGGAGCGTCAGTAGGCCTTCTTTGCACATGTCCAAATCACCGGAACCGATTTTCTCTCATCTTTCCTTCAATTTCGGCTACTCCTACTTTACCTCGGATATCCTCATTCCCACTCTTATCCTTTCTCGTGTGCCCACACATCCCACGAAGCATCTTCATCTCCGCCACACCCATTTTGTGTACGTGTTGATGCTTCACCGCCCAACATTCTGTGCCATACAACATCGCTGGCCTTATTGCCGTCCTATAAAATTTTCCCTTGAGCTTCAGTGGCCTACGACGGTCACACAACCCGCCGGATGCACTCTTACACTTCATCCATCTAGCTTGTATTATATGGTTGAGATCTCCCTCTAATTCTCCGTTCTCTTGCACGATAGATCCTAGGTAGCGAAAACGGTCGCTTTCTGTGATCTTCGCTAGATTGCTCCGATCATTAGTGTGGATAAGTATATAAATGGATAAAGATAGGAAAGCAAACACAAGATGTACGTGGTTCACCTAGATTGGCTACGTCCATGGAATAGAGGAGTTCTCATTAATTGTGAAGGGTTTACACAAGTACATAGGTTCAAGCTCTCCTTTAGTGAGTACAGGTGAATAATTTAGTACAAATGACATTAGGAAATATTGTGGGAGAATGATCTCGTAATCACGAAACTTCTAAGTATCGGAGTGTGGTATCGCCTTGACTTGTCTTATCTGTCTCATAGGTAGATGTGGCATCTTCTCTGGAAGTACTCTTCCTCCATCCAGGGGTGGTATCTTTAACTGGTGGAGATGCACAAGGTAATGTATCAATTTCACTTGAAGCTTACTTGTAGTTTCAGGCTTGGTCAAGCGCGATACAAACCATGTAGTAGGAGTCCCCCAAGTCGCCGAGCTAGGGGATCTGCTGAAAGAGGTGACAGACAAGGTAAGCAATCAGAGCTCCGGCTGATTGTTCACGTTCTCCCTATCTTGCAGGCAGCATGAAGGATAAAGAGAAGAAAAATGAGAAGAGATGATATGAGATACTTTTGCTTTTGAAGAAGTAACTTTCCACAGGCTTATTCTTGAACTGAGCTGGAGGGTTTTCTGGTTTCCTCTAGAGTATAAGGCCGACTGAAGAATTTGAGGGTCAAAACAAGTCCATCAAATCTAGAGTACGTTCGACCCTGCTGATATGGGATACTTTTTCTTTGACAGAGTAATGGATGTATCGGCACGTGTGCTGTTACGCTTGTCTCCACATGCTTCCTTGTATCCTTCTCACTTGCCCTATCTGTTCCTCAGGCAGATGCGGTATCTTCCCTGGAAGCATAAGATGTTGAAGATAAGTACTCGAGAGCAATGCCAGGTAAGTAAGTTCCAGGCAGTCAGTTCCTGGCTGGAAGCTTGATTCCAAGTGCTGACTGATTGCTCTCTTTCTCCTTGTCTTGCAGGTAAGAACAAGGTCAAAGGAAAAGACAGGGAAAAAGCATGATATAGGATACTCTTGCTTTTAACCCTGATGATATGAGATATTCTTGCTCTAGTATAGCTTGTTTGCAGAGGTATTATCGGGGGGGGGGGGAAAGAAAGCTGAATATTTCGAAAGGCTTCGTTGAGAGTGCCCTCTCAGATATGAGGAAGGGTTGAGCATTTTTGCAGGTCTGTCTGTCCGTTGGGGATGGAGGTCGACATATATAGGAGTCTCCTTAACAACAAGTAGTAATGCAATTCATTTACCCTGCTTGATCATAGCACGGTAGTGGGAGCTGCCAGCTTCACATGTTTTAACTCTGTCAGAGCACTTTGAAAAAGTGGTCTGTGGTATCTGGAAAGCTGATGTTGCGTGTGAAGATTACAGACAGCTTTATCCAAGGAGATCCGGCTCTTGCAGTTGGGAAAGTGTTGCCCTCTTCGGTTTTCGAAAAAGCAATCCTATCGGGGATCTGGCTCTCGAGATTCGGAGAACGATGCCTCTTCGATTTTTAAGAAAGCAATCATGCTGGTGGTAAAGGTTGGGCATGTTTGTTGGGAGTGTTTTCTCGAATGTGAGTAAAGGTTGGGCATGTTTGCTAGTCTATCTTGCCACGAAGCACAGAGGTTGACACACAGGGACTTTCTAATTATCCAGCAATAGTACTGTTCCTTTACCATCTCTTCGATTTTTGAGAAAGTAGTCATGTTGGGAGTCTGGCTCTCGAGATTCGGAGGACGGTGCCTCTTCGATTTTGGAGCAAGCAATCTTGTTGGGAGTGTTTTCTCGAATGTGAGTAAAGGTTGGGCATGTTTGCTAGTCTACCTTGCCACGAAGCACAGAGGTTGACACACAGGGACTTTCCAATTATCCAGCAATGGTATTGTTCCTTTACCATTGTGGGTAATAATATGGTAGCTAGACCTTCAAAATTTATGTGTCTAAACTTTGTTAGTGTTGTTTCTTTGCTATTCTTTTACCCTTCTTGGTCAGAGCGGTGTAGTGGGAGAACTTCACGTGCTCAACTTTGGCAAAGTTATCTGTGGTACCCATGAGCTACTGTTGCGTGTGGGAAGTGGGTGATTGAACAGTAAGACTCATGTGCTTTCTACTTCACCAGAAGTCTTCGACAGAATGCCCATAATTTCCACAAAGCTGAGTGTGCGTGTGACAGGTGCTGACAAGGCTGGAAAAGTAGGTGCCTCTTCGATTTCTGAGATCGGCCCTCGTGGTCTCTGAGCAGCCCAGCTTTTGAGAAAGCAAGCGCCTCTTTGATTTCTGAGATCGGCCTTCGTGGTCTTTGAGTAGCCCAGCTTTCTCAAAAGTTGACGCCTCTTCGATTTCTGAGATCGACCCTCGTGGTCTTTGAGCAGCCTAGCTTTTGAGAAAGCAAACGCCTCTTCGATTTTTGAGCAGGCGCCTCTTCGATTTCTGAAGCTCCGTCGAGTGCAGATTTTTATGGGGGCTGGCATTAAGTTCCAAAGCACACTTGAATCTCCACCAGTAGAAGCTCCATTTTTGCACTTCTAAGATCTTGATTTGTTCAACCTCTTCTCTCTTCAACACCTTTGAAAATGTCTGGCCCCTCCGACCGTCGTTTTGACTTGAACTTTGTTGAAGAGGCAGCCCCGCCTTCTCCAGACAACATATGGCGCCCATCCTTCGTCTCCCCTACTGGTCCTCTTACCGTTGGGGATTCCGTGATGAAGAATGATATGACCGTTGCGGTGGTGGCCAGGAACCTTCTCACTCCCAAAGATAACAGACTACTTTCCAAACGGTCTGATGAGTTAGCTGTTAAGGATTCTCTGGCTCTCAGTGTTCAGTGTGCAGGTTCTGTGTCTAATATGGCCCAACGCCTATTTGCTCGAACCCGCCAAGTTGAATCATTGGCGGCTGAAGTGATGAGTCTCAAACAGGAGATTAGAGGGCTCAAGCATGAGAATAAACAGTTGCACCGTCTCGCACATGACTATGCTACAAACATGAAGAGGAAGCTTGACCAGATGAAGGAATCTGATGGTCAGGTTTTACTTGATCATCAGAGATTTGTGGGTTTGTTCCAAAGGCATTTATTGCCTTCGTCTTCTGGGGCTGTACCGCGTAATGAAGCTCCAAATGATCAACTTCTGATGCCTCCTCCTTCTAGGGTTCTGTCCAGTACTGAGGCTCTGAATGATCCTCATCCGGTGCCTTCTCTTTCTGGGGCTCTACCGACTGCTGAGACTTCTCCTAAGTAACCTTTGTGAAGGCTCCCTCTTGTTTGTTTATTTTGACTCATGTATATGTACATATTTGTAGCTTATCGGGGATATCAATAAATAAGCTTTACTTCATTTCAACGTATTGTGTTAAATACACCAAAGCCTTCTTCGCTAAGTTCTTTGAATTTTCTTTTGTTGAAGCTTTGTGAGTGGAGCATGTAGGTTGAGGTAGTGTTCCCTTAATTTCCTGAGTGAAGAAAACTTCTCGGTTGGAGACTTGGAAAGTCCAAGTCACTGAGTGGGATCGGCTATATGAATCTTAGAACGCCATTGTGCTCGGTCCTGTGTCATGTCCTTCGTTAGATCCAAGTACTCTAAGTCTTTTCTTAGAGTCTCTTCCAAAGTTTTCCTAGGTCTTCCTCTACCCCTTCGGCCCTGAACCTCTGTCCCATAGTCGCATCTTCTAATCGGAGCGTCAGTAGGCCTTCTTTGCACATGTCCAAACCACCGTAACCGATTTTCTCTCATCTTTCCTTCAATTTTGGCTACTCCTACTTTACCCCGGATATCCTCATTCCTAATCTTATCCTTTCTCGTGTGCCCACACATCCAACGAAGCATCCTCATCTCCGCTACACCCATTTTGTGTACGTGTTGATGCTTCACCGCCCAACATTCTGTGCCATACAGCATCGCCGGCCTTATTGCCGTCCTATAAAATTTTCCCTTGAGCTTCAGTGGCATACGGCGGTCACACAACACGCCGGATGCACTCTTCCACTTCATCCATCCAGCTTGTATTCTATGGTTGAGATCTCCATCTAATTCTCCGTTCTTTTGCAAGATAGATCCTAGGTAATGAAAACGGTCGCTCTTTGGTATTTCTTGATCTCCGATCCTCACCCCTAACTCGTTTTGGCCTCCATTTGCACTGAACTTGCATTCCATATATTCTGTCTT
The DNA here is from genome assembly GCA_963082935.1 of Malus x robusta. Classification (NCBI taxonomy): domain Eukaryota; kingdom Viridiplantae; phylum Streptophyta; class Magnoliopsida; order Rosales; family Rosaceae; genus Malus; species Malus x robusta. Next base: position 27,480,085 of record OY720337.1, read on the forward strand.
TGATCGGCTTAGGCGAAGACCTTTAGATTCCAACACTTCTCTCCAAAGGTTAAGCTTTGCATTTACCCCTTCCTGAGTTTCATCTATCAACACTATATCGTCTGTGAAAAGCATACACCAAGGAATATCATCTTGAATATGTCTTGTTAGCTCATCCATTACCAACGCAAAAAGGTAAGGACTTAAGGATGAGCCTTGATGTAATCCTACAGTTATGGGAAAGCTTTCAGTTTGTCCTTCATGAGTTCTTACGGCAGTCTGTGCTCCTTCATACATATCCTTTATAGCTTGGATATATGCTACTCGTACTCCTTTCTTCTCTAAAATCCTCCAAAGAATTTCTCTTGGGACCCTATCATATGCTTTTTCCAAATCTATAAAGACCATGTGTAAATCCTTTTTCCCATCTCTATATCTTTCCATCAATCTTCGTAAGAGATAGATTGCCTCCATGGTTGAGCGCCCTGGCATGAACCCGAATTGGTTGTCCGAAACCCGTGTCTCTTGCCTCAATCTATGCTCAATGACTCTCTCCCAGAGCTTCATTGTATGACTCATTAGCTTAATACCCCTATAGTTCATGCAATTTTGTATGTCGCCCTTATTCTTGTAGATAGGCACCAAAATGCTCGTTCGCCACTCATTTGGCATCTTCTTCGTTTTCAAAATCCTATTGAAAAGGTTAGTGAGCCATGTTATACCTGTCTCTCCCAAAACTTTCCACACTTCGATTGGTATATCGTCTGGGCCTATTGCTTTTCTATGCTTCATCTTCTTCAAAGCTACAACCACTTCTTCCTTCCGGATTCGACGATAAAAAGAGTAGTTTCTGCACTCTTCTGAGTTACTCAACTCCCCTAAAGAAGCACTCATTTCATGTCCTTCATTGAAAAGATTATGAAAATAACCTCTCCATCTGTCTTTAACCGCGTTCTCTGTAGCAAGAACATTTCCATCCTCATCCTTGATGCACCTCACTTGGTTTAGGTCCCTTGTCTTCTTTTCCCTTGCTCTAGCTAGTTTATAGATATCCAACTCTCATTCTTTGGTATCTAGTCGTTTATACATATCGTCGTAAGCCGCTAACTTAGCTTCTCTCACAGCTTTCTTCGCCTCTTGCTTTGCTTTTCTATACATTTCACCATTTTCATTAGTCATATCCTTGTATAAGGCTTTACAACATTCCTTCTTAGCCTTCACCTTTATTTGTACCTCCTCATTCCACCACCAAGATTCCTTTTGGTGTGGGGCAAAGCCCTTGGACTCTCCTAATACCTCTTTTGCTACTTTTCGGATACAACTAGCCATGGAATCCCACATTTGGCTAGCTTCCCCCTCTCTATTCCACACACACTGGGTGATTACTTTCTCTTTGAAAATGGCTTGTTTTTCTTCTTTTAGATTCCACCATCTAGTCCTTGGGCACTTCCAAGTCTTGTTCTTTTGTCTCACTCTTTTGATATGTACATCCATCACCAACAAGCGATGTTGATTGGCCACGCTCTCTCCTGGTATAACTTTGCAATCCTTACAAGTTATACGATCCCCTTTCCTCATTAGAAGAAAATCTATTTGTGTTTTTGACGATCCACTCTTGTAGGTGATCACATGTTCTTCTCTCTTCTTAAAGAAGGTGTTGGCTAAGAAGAGATCATATGCCATTGCAAAATCCAAGATAGCTTCCCCATCCTCGTTTCTCTCCCCAAAACCATGGCCACCATGAAAACCTCCATAGTTGCCTGTCTCCCTGCCCACGTGTCCATTTAAATCTCCTCCTATAAATAACTTCTACGTCTGAGCAATTCCTTGCACCAAGTCTCCAAGGTCTTCCCAAAATTTCTCCTTCGAACTCGTATCCAACCCTACTTGAGGTGCGTACGCACTAATCACATTGATAAGTTCTTGTCCTATTACAATCTTGATTGCCATGATTCTATCTCCTACCCTCTTTACATCTACAACATCTTGTGTCAAGGTCTTGTCCACGATGATGCCAACACCATTTCTCGTTCTATTTGTGCCCGAATACCAAAGTTTAAACCCTGAGTTTTCTAGATCATTTGCCTTACTACCAACCCACTTAGTTTCTTGTAGGCACATAATATTTATCCTTCTCCTCACCATAACTTCCACTACTTCCATAGATTTTCCCGTTAAGGTTCCTATATTCCACGTTCCTAAACGCATTTTGCTCTCTTGAACTCTACCCTTCTGTCCTAGCTTCTTCACCATCCCCTGTCTAATAGGATCAAAGTACTTCTTTTGTGTGTCCCGTGTAAAGTTAATAGGAGCATATGCTCCCAAACAACTTTGAGTGGAGTCGTTCGAAAAGAAGTTTCTATGGCCCCCTTGCTTATTTAACACTGCATCCGGGTGCCGATGGAGATACAGCGACCCTTGCTCACTTATCACTGTGCTCGGGCCACACAGCGCACCACTTACGGGTGACGCCCTAGCTTTAGCGCGATTTTGTTCTGGATTCATTTTCATAAGGATTCGACGTGATCATGGAGTGCCGGCTGTCGACTACCTGACGCCCTCCCCCTCCTCCTTTATCCGGGCTTGGGACCGGCCATGTAAGATAAACTTACATAGGCGGAGTTAGATACTAGATTGAGATAAAAAAAATAAAAAATAAAAATAAAAACTTGATGTATGAAAAGTTAAAAATTAAGAAAATTCAGCGTAGTAAAGCTTTTCATTTTTTTAACATTCATTTTCAATTGGGTTTTGTTTTCTTTATGATGAATTACATTTTGCATCTGGGAAAAGCTTTTCATTTTCTATTGAATTTTTTTTTCTATTGGCTAATTCTATTTTGCACCCTCCATGATTTGCGTGATTTTCAAAAAGGGCCATAAGATTTTAATTTTGCACATTGCACCTTAATATTTAAAAATTGTATCAATTTACACATTTTGTCTAATGAATTAATTAAATTAAATCTTCATTGATTTGATGACATGGTCAGCATATAACCTAACCTAAAAACACATTTTTAAAATCCGTCACTTGGTTGACATGTAAGCCACATTTGCACCATATAACTTAAAAACTCAACAATTTATTGTGTAATAGACATTCAATTATACAAAAAGTGTAAATTGATATAGTTTCAAAACTTTAAATTGATATAGTTTCTCCGCCATGAAGTGCTTTGATCCGAAGGTGGTGTTGTAAAACAAAGAAACCGAGTAAAAGGTGTTAGAACCAAGAAGAGCGACAAAGAACTTGCAAAACAATAGCTTGATAACACTCAAATGGAGGGAGAACTTTCTTATTGAATTCAAAGAGTCGTAGTCGCTATATAATAGCTTTACAAAATAAACTGAAAGAGAAATAACAACCCACGATTGACAACCCTAGGATCGTGGTATATGACTAGGTCTTAAGCAGATAAAGTAACAAACGTGTCCCTCAAGAATAAGGATTATTCATCATTACTTAAAACAAATCCTAAAAACTAGGAGACCTAACAACTTTAACATCCTCCCGTAAATTGAATACTAATAGTAATCAATTTATACATGGATATGAGATGACTCTCATAAGTCCACGCAACCTTGTGAACACATCGAGCTTCAATGGTTTTGTTAGAATATCAGCAACTTGCTCCTGAGAAGAGCACTGAACTAAATTCACAACTCATTCCTTGATAAGATCACAAAGAAAATGAAACCAAACATCAATATGCGTACTACAACCATGCATCACTGTATTCCTGGAAAGTTTAATCCCAGAAACATGATCACAATACACCACTGTAGCCTTGTGTTGAGCATGTTTAAGTTCCTGTAAAAACCTCCTCAACCACACTGCTTGACAAGCGCCCAAGGTTGCAAAAATGAACTCTACTTCAGTTGTAGGGAGAGTGACCATAGGTTGCTTTCTTGATGACCAAGATATTGCTCCCGAGCCCATCATGAACATATTACCCGATGTGCTTCTTATGTCATCTTGATCTCCTGCATAGTCACTGTCTGTATAGCTTACTAGTTCTTCTTCTCATCTCTTCTTGTAAAACACACCAAAGCTGAGTGTTCCCTTCAAATAATGTAGCACCTTTTTTGTTGCTTGCAAGTGAATCTCAATGGGACATTCCATGTACCGGCTGATTAAACTCACTATAAACATCAGGTCAGGATGCGTGGTAGTCAAGTGCATGAGACTCCCCATCATTTTCTTGTAGAGTGTGCTATCAATTTTCACTTTATCTTCATCTTTCACAAGCTTGAAACCAGGAACCACTGGGTTGTGCACCGGATTGCATTAATCCATATTAAACCTTTCCAATACTTCCTAAGCATATTTTCGTTGGCTAATGAAAATACCATCTGTCTTTTGCAGTACTTCAATACCAAGAAAATAACTTATTTTCCCCAGATCAGTCATATCAAATTCAACCATCATATATTGTTTGAACTCTTTGAACATACTTTTAGCATTCCCAGTGAATATAAGATCATCAACGTAGAGACAAGCAATTAACATACCTCCATTCATTATTTTGGTGAACAAAGTATGCTCATATGGACATTTCTTGAACCCTTATTGTACAAAATAAGATTGTATATGACTATGCCAAGCTCGTGGAGCTTGCTTAAGACCATATAAAGCCTTTTTAAGCATGTACACCTTTTGCTCATGACCTTGCTGTTCATAACTAGGTGGTTGTGCAACGAACACCTCTTCATTTAATTCTCCATGTAGAAAACATATTTGACGTCTAACTGATAGACCGTCCAATTTTTCTATGCAGCAAGTGAAAGTACAACTCATATGGTGTCCAAGTAAGCCACATGTGCAAACACTTCAGCATAGTCCACTCTGTACTGTTGGTTGTACCCTTTTGCGACTAGCTAAGCCTTGTACTTATCCACTTCTCCAGGTGGTAGCTCGGTCAATTCCCATGTATCATTCCTTTCAATTGCTTCAATTTTTGCATCCATAGCTTGCCTCCATATTTTACTTTTCACAACATCTTCATAGGAAATAGGATCAACATCTGTGAATAACGCCAAGTGAGCCAAGTTCACGTCCACGTCCTCCTCCTCAGAGAGTCCTTCACCACTCATATAATCCCTTATCCATCCTAGTGTTCTTCTTATTCGAGCTTCATGTGGTGGGCTTCCACTTGCCAATTGATTAGAAAGGTCAGTGCCTCACACATCACCTTCAATTACTCATTCATCCCCAAAAGTTTCTTCGACAATGCTCAATACAGATTCATCTTCATTGTTACTCTTTTTTGTACCTTCTTCCTCTTCTGTTTCCCATTCAAGATCAACCAAGATTGCCTCCTCATGACTTTCATCCCAGTTCCAGCTTTGGTTCTCGTTAAAAACCACATATCGGCTCATGATAACCTTCTGAGAAACAGGATCAAATAGCCTATAAGCTTTAGACTCTTCACTTACCCCAAAAAATATACACTTGAGGCTTTTGTCATCAAGTTTAGTTCTTTTGCTGTCAGGTACATGCACATGAGATATACATCCAAAAATTCTGAAGTGATCCACAGACGGTTTATATCCACTCCAAGCTTCTTCAGGAGTCTTGTTCTTCATGGGAAATGTCGGATTTCTACTTAGAACGTGCACAGTCCAATTTATTGCCTCGGGCTAGAAAATCTTTAGAATTTTCTTCTCAGCAAGCATGCTTCGAACCATGTTCATGATAGTTCGATTTTTCCTTTCCGCCACCCCATTTTATTGGGGAGTGTACGCAGCCGTCAATTGTCTTTGAATCCCATTGACTTTATAGAAATTAGTAAACTCTTGTGATGTAAATTCACCCCCACGATCAGTGCGAAGACTTTTAATGAAGATCCCAATTTCCTTTTCGACCCTAGCTTTGTAGGTCTTAAAGGTAACAAATGTTTTTTACTTTTCCACCAAAAAAATATACCCAAGTTTTTCTAATAAAGTCATCGATAAAGGTGATGAGATACCTTTTCTTGCTGGATGAGATGGGATTTATTGGTCCACATATATCTGCATGCACCAATTGAAGAATCGCAGAAACCCTCCATATGCTTTCTTTTGGGAATGGGTCTTGAGCTTGTCTTCCTACCAAGCAGTTTTCACATACGTTTACTGCAGCTTCTAACTGAGGCAACCCCTTAACCATCTTCTTTTTATGGAGAACTTTGGGACTATTCCAATTGAGCTGTCAGTATCAACAATCCCACAGTTGAGATTGGTCAGTGGTCAGGGACGAAAAACACATTTGCTTCTTTGGTGAACATCGTGTGTGTACAGTGAACATTCGATTACACAACATTTCAGTCTCCATAATTAGGCATTTCTCAGGATGAAAGACCTTGCATTTTCCTTGTTACATGAGCACAGTAAGGCCATTTTCTTGTAGCTGGCCAATGCTCAATAGGTTATTCTTCAACTCTGGGACATAGAAAACTCCAGTGATTACTTGCACAATCCTTTTTTACCCTCATCAAAAATATTACCCTTCCCTAGCACAGTGAGACTTTTATCGTTCCCCAGCTTCACTAATTCGCTGAAGTTGTTGTCCAAATCAGAAAATATTTCCCCTATGCCGCACAAATGGTTACTACAACCTGAATCTAGGAACCAAATGTGATCTCTATCAGATTTGTTGACATTCACATATGCCGTCAACGACATCTCTTTGCTTGTTTCTGCAAAGTTTGCCCTAGAATCTTTTCCTTTCTTGGGACACTCCCACTGAAAGTGCCCAAATTCATGGCAGTTGTAACACTTTAAGGTAGATTTATTGTAACCAAACTTACCCATTCCTTTACCTCTTCCATGGTAAGCACTGCGACCTCCACCTCTTCCGTGAGTGACTTGCAAAGCTTGTTCATCCACAGTATGTCGGCTTATCCATTGTTTATGCACCAAGAGGTTACTTTGAAGTTCATTGATGGACAAAGAATCCAAATCATTTGACCCCTCAATGGAGCACACAACATAATCATACTTCGGAGTCATAGATCGCAGGATCTTTTCAATGATTATCACGTCTTCCATTCTTTCTCCATGAATTCTCATCTTGTTGGCTGTGATGAAAGTTCTTCCAAAGTACTCATTCACCGATTCTCCACCCTTCATGTGAAGCATCTCAAACTCTTTGCGAAGAGCTTGCAACTGTGCACGTTTAACTCGTGATGTGCCCTGATACTTTTGCTTCAACGAATCTCAAATATCTTTTGCAATATCCATCTTCAAGATTGTCTCCAAAATTGATCGATCAATGGCTTGGAACAGATAGTTCTTCGCCTTCAAATCCTTCAGTTTTTTATCATCACTTGTTTTCTTATGTGCTTTAGTGAGATCCGTTCCTTCTGCTGCTGCAGGAATCCTAATTTTCACCAGACTCCAATACTCCTTGGACCGCAAGAAGTTCTCCATAAGCATGCTCCAGTGATCGTAGTGCCCATCAAACCTTGGAATAGCAGGCTACACTATAAGAAAATATGGTAATTGTGACACATTTTTTTACGACGCGTGGTGCGGCCCTCGCAATAACTATTAAATTTCATTATTTTATGCACGCTAAACTTTGGCGCTCTGTTGTTTGCGACAGGAATAAGGTTGCATTTGGGACAGCTTAATTTTTTTTTAAAACCTGGGATGAAAAAAAGCTGTTGTCAGAATTGTGTTTGGTAACTCAGCAATAAAGCACTTATTTTTCTAGTTGCTGCTAGAAATAGTTGGAAAGGGAAAGCTGTTATTTGCAGCTTTCAAAAAACAACTTTTAATTGTGAAAACACGAGTGAATAGTAACATTTGATGAAAGTTTTCAAATGGCCATCCTACCATCTAGCGTCTCACTTCTCTTCCGCTCTAGCATTTCACTTCACTCCATCCTGTTCACTTCACTCCCTCCCGTTCACTCATTCACTCCCAACTCCCAACTCGTCGCCCCAAACCCATTCACTCCCAACTTCCTTCATCCTAGTGTTCTCCAGGTCGATCTCTCTCGTTATCTTTTCTGGGTTCTGTTGTTTTTTTATGAATTTCTGAGTTCTTTGCTTTTTTTTTTTATGGAAAATGTGTTAACTTTTCTGGGTTATTTTTTTTGGGTTGATAACTTTTTCTGGGTTTAAATATTTGTGGGTTTTGTTGTTTTGTTTGTTACTAGCAAGCAGTGAACATTTTTCGTGTCGTCGAGTCATTGGAAGATTCATGGCCACCGTGCTTGTCCATCCAATTCCATTTCCGCCAGTGCCTAGACTGAGACCCAAAAACATGGTGGCACCTACTCGCTGTTTGATCTCGACCGCACATCAAAGCACAAGATTTGTTGGGTTATGGCGACACTCTTGCACAGTGAGATCAGTTGCAGAAGAAAGTTCCAGCTTCAGCTCCAGCTTGGATGTTGGGGATGATGAGGTTATTCCCGAAACGGCAATCCTACCCGAAGAGTGGTCATTGAAAATGAACGATCCAATTGGAAAATGAAGAGAGGAAGGTCCTGGAAATCTGAGACGACAATCAGACGAGGGGGTGAGAGAAAGGGTAGGAGAAAGGATAGTAGTGAAGAGGGGCGGAGATGGAGGAAGAGGAGGTAGTGAGGAAGGTTCTTGATTTTTTAGGGTTTTAGATTTGGGATTTCACGGCCACATAGTTTGTTAGAGAATCGGTGGTGGTGTCGCCGTTGTCGTCCGTGTGTGTATGTCGGAGGAAGAAGAAAGTGAGAACAATGAAAGGGAGATGAAGGTGTGAAACTGAGTGAAAATTCTCACATAAAAATAGTAATATTAAATAAAATATCATAATAATAATAATATAGTATTATACCATTTTTGGTCATTTCATACAATCACAGCTGTTTTACATAAAAGTTTACCAAACACTATCATACTGCTTTTTTTTTCCAAAAGCACTTTTACAAAAAAGTTTACCAAACACTTTGCTGCTTTATTTTACGGCTGCTAATTCTCACAGTATAGCAGAAGCAGCTTTTTTTCAAAGCATAGCAATACCAAACCAGCCCTAAGTTTTGTCGCACACACTTCTATTATGAATAAGTAGAAGAAAATAAAACACAACTACACGCTCTCATCTCATTCTCACTCTCCACCTCTCTCGTTCTCGTTCTCCGCCTATCTCCCTATCTTCAAAGGATAGATCCTTCTTTGCCACTCTTGCCACAACCACTGATGCTATGACACAATTGAACTAGGTAAGGATTTATGTTTCTTGTTCCCCTCTCAAATCTCCCATTTCCCTAACCCTAATATTTTTTGTCATCTCTCAGTTTTTTCTTTTTGCTGCTAGAAATTCGAATTCAACCTCATCCTTTCTCATTCGGTAAGATTATTTGAGGAATTATCTTCTAATTTGTTTTTTCTTGGTGTTGTTTGTTATGGACGAGGATTCTCAGGGATGATTCTCTCGATCGTCAAGTAATTCAGTTTTCTATTTGGGTTAAATTGTAAGGCAGTTGAAGCCAAAGAGTAGTAGGCATAAGTTTTCAGGTTTTATTTTAATATGTCATTGTATTGACAACTGACATTTACTCACTTGTAGTGCGTGAACGGTATTAAAGGCATTTGCCTCAGAATATATTGGTAGAAACATATTGATATCAATTTCCTTTCCCTTGCTGCTTATATCTTCTCCTCCACTCCACCATAACCACCATAGTTCCCGGTTCAGGTTGAACCGATCACTAGTTGAATCGTATTATTGGTATCAGCCACCGATCTTGGTATCCCTTTCGTTGTATGCCCCGTCCCAATCCAAATACTTGTATGTCACTCATGGAATCGCGTATGTCCACTGTGGAATCAACCCTGGCCAATCTACCCTCGCTCTTAGCTAAGGCAGTCATCATGCTTTTGAAACTTGGATGCCTACCTACTTCGAACAATTCCGCCGTGAGTAGAATGTTCCGAGTGGGGGAAGTGGTTCGTCAGCTTCTCACCACGCTGACCACCAAAGCTCGCGTGAAATTGATCAGATCCACGTTCCTCGCAACCCTAATAGCTTAGTTGGAGCTCATTTTCCCCGATCGGCGTGGTCGCCTTGCATTGAATTTCCCAAATTCGACGATGGAGAAGGCCTACTTGCTTGGATCTATCGTGCGGAACAATTCTTCTCTTATTACAACATTCCAGATGCCCAGAAGGTTGTGACAGCTTCATTTCACCAGGAAAGGGAAATCCTGCAGTGGTTTCGCTAGATAGATTGCACCAACACTGTTCCTTGCTGGGAAGATTTCACTCGAGCTTTATGCAAGGAATTTGGGCCTTCTGAGTTTAAAGATAGTGCTGAAGCACTCTTCAAACTTCGCCAAACAGGTACCCTTCGTGAGTACATTACTGAGTTTAGAAAGCTTGCTAATCGTACCTCTGAGGTTAGTCCAGTATTATTGAAGAGTTATTTTCTGGGTGGTCTCAAACGTGAATTGAAATTTGATGTGAAATTGCTTAAACCACATACTGTTCATGATGCCATCGCTATAGCTGTCCAATTAGATCTCAAATCTCAGGAACTAAAAATGGGACATTCCAAACCACTAGATCCCTCAACCATATGCACCTAGACTTCCCTCTTACCCTATTAAGAAACTCTCACCTGTTGAAATTCAGTTGAAAAATGATAGGGGTGAATGATGGTTTTGTAATGATAAATGGGTGAAGGGTCACAAGTGTGGGTTAAAACAATTACTTTTGTTAGAGACAAATGATATTGAGGAAGTACCTAAGACTACTTTTGTCGTTGCTCCTGAGTTAAATCACATGGAACTCAGTGCTTATGCCTTTTATGGCACTAATTCCCCCCATAATGCCCAAACTATGAAGGTACAGGGTTCTGTTAATGGTCATCTAGTGCGAATTCTCTTAGACTCGGGAAGTACCTACAATTTCGTGGACTCTAAGTTACTTAAGGCATGAGGTCAATCAGTACATCCCACCAAAGCATTTGAAGTGATGATTGCTGATGGTGGGAAGGTGCAAAGTTCTGGCTGTTGTAAATCTAGTGCACTATCCATAGGGGACTATAATTGTACTGTAGATTTATTTCCTCTATCCCTTGGCGGTTGTGACTTAGTATTGGGAGTCCAATGGTTGTCTATGATTAGCCCTGTGCTCTGGGACTTTCAGAAACTTACTCTGGAGTTCACACATAATCATCAACACTACAAATTGATACACTCCTCTATTGGACAACCTATAATTCACGAAATGGCATTCCAACATATTGACAATGAGTTAGTTACCTCCACTTTGGGTCTCATTCTCTATTCCATTGAAGAAACACATGTGCAAACCAGTGATTTGACTCCCAAGCAATTCCAGGATTTGCACTCCTTGCTAGGAAATTTTGATGCACTATTTGTGATACCCTCACATCTTCCTCTTTCCAGGCTCCACGATCATCACATTCCACTTGTGCCTGGTGCCAAACCACCCAACATCAGACCGTATCATTATGGTCTACTCCAAAATGATGAAATTGAGAGACCAGTTCAAGAGTTACTGGATGCAGGGTTTATTCGACATGGTCATAGTCTCTTTTCATTTCCTGTCCTATTGGTTAAAAAGAAGGAAGGCTCTTGGAGAATGTGTGTTGATTATCGAGAGTTGAATGCTTTAACCATCAAGGATAAATACCCCATACCTCTTATTGATGATCTATTAAACGAGCTATTTGGGGCATCCTACTTCTCTAAATTGGACCTAAGGTCAGGTTACCACCAAATTTTGATGCACCCAAAGGACATTGAAAAGACTGCCTTCAAGACTCATGCCGGTCACTATGAATTTTTGGTCATGCCCTGTGGTTTGACAAATGCCCCAGCCACATTTCAACACTTGATGAATGACATCTTTACACCATTTCTAAGGAAGTTTGTGCTAGTCTTTTTTTATGATATTCTCATTTATAGTAAATCCTAGCAGGAGAACTTATGTCATTTGCAAAAAGTGTTCAAGGTATTACAACATCATCAATTGTATTTAAAGAGATCTAAATGCTCATTGGGACAAAGAAGTGTTGAATATTTGGGTCACATTGTATCTGCCAATGGAGTAGCAGCTGCCCCTTCCAAGTTGCAGGCAATTCAGGATTGGCCAATTCCTAAAAACATAAAGGCATTAAGAGGTTTCTTAGGTCTTACAGGATATTACAGGAAGTTCATTCCTGGTTATGGCAAAATTTGCCAACCCTTATATATCAGTTGACTAAGAAAGATGCTTTCTGTTGGACTCCAGAGGCTACTACCACCTTCAATCAGCTTAAAACCATCATGTCCTCCCCTCAAGTGCTTGCTCTTCCAGATTTTTCACTCCCATTCTAATTGGAATGCGATGCCTCATGCAATGGTATTGGGGTGGTGTTGCATCAAAATCATAGACCAATTGCTTTCACTAGTCAAGCATTGGGCCCTAAGAATCAGGCACTATCCACTTACGAGAGAGAGCTCATAACTATTGTCTCCGCTGTGAAAAAGTGGCATACCTATCTACAGGGCACTCATTTCATCATTCGAACTGACCACCATAACCTAAAATATTTCCTGCACCAAAAAGCTAACACTCATTTCCAACAAAAGTGGGTATCCAAGCTCCTGGGCTATAGTTATGAGATCCAATACAAATGAGGGAGGGATAACTTGGTAGCTGATGCTTTTTCAAGGCTACCAGAACCGGACATATCAAGTGTGCAAGAATTGTCCAATTCAATTGAGATTCCATCTATGGCATGTGCAGGTATTTCTTATCCCCATTATGGGTGGTGGGATGAATTAAGGATGTACAATGAACAGGATCCCTGGATTCAAGAAAAAACTCAAGAATGGTTATCCCAGGTTCCCAACTCCACAAGTTCCACTTGGTATACCAGACTCTCATTACAAAACGGATTCTTGAGATACAAAACCAGGATCCTTTTTTAGTCCTAATTCTACTTGGTGACATAAATTGATTGAAGAGTATCACTCTCCACGTGCAGTGGGTCACCAAGGCATTATCAAAACTTATCACAAACTCAAGAAGTGTTTCTATTGGCCAGGTATGAAAAAGGATATCATAAAATTCATTACAGAATGATACATATGCCAATAAAATAAGTATGAGATAGTAGATTTTTCTGGATTGCTCTAGCCTCTGCCCATACCTGATCGAACTTGGTCTGACATAAGTATGGATTTTATTATGGGCTTGCCAAATTGTAATGGTAAGTCTGTCATCATGGTTGTGGTGGACCGACTCCCTAAGTACACGCATTTTGTTCCCATGTCTCATCCTTATTCGGCCACCAGTGTAGCACAATCGTTTATTGATAATGTTTTCAAACTCCATGGGTTACCTAATACTATTGTGAGCGATCGGGATCCGGTATTCATCAGTCACTTTTTGAAGGAACTGTTCAGGCTTCAAAACTCCAAGCTTTGTCTTAGCTCGGGGTACCATCCCCAAACTGAAGTCATGAATTGCTACTTGGAAACTTATCTTAGGTGTTTCATTGCAGGATAACCAAAAAAGTGGGTTCAATGGCTACCATGGGCCGAGTGGTGTTTTAACACATCCTACCACACTTCTTCGCAATGTACCCCTTTTGAAGTTGTTTATGGGTACTCTCCCCCACACATCATTCCATACGAACCGGGTACTACCCGAGTTAACTCGATGGCTCAATGTTTGGAGGAAAGGGACAAAATGTTATATGTGCTCAAAAGGAATTTGGAAGTGGCTCAGGAACGAATGAAGTTGCAAGCTGACAAAAGGCGGACTGAGAGGCATTTTGAAGTGGGTGATTGGGTGTATCTCAGGTTGGTACCCTATCAGCTGCACTCTTTGTCTCTTCATCGTTATCACAAACTGCAACCACGGTTTTTTGGCCTTTATGAAATTTTGGAAAAAATTGGTACTGTAGCTTACAAGCTAGACCTGCCACTTGGAACCAAAGCACACCCTGTTTTCCATGTCAATTGTCTTAAGAAACATCTTGGTCCAACTACTACACCAAGTTTCGTCCTACCCGTGGTCACTGATGATGGGTTATGTCAATTGGAACCTGCGAATATACTGGAACGCCGAATGTACAAGAAGGGAAACTCAGCTAGAGTCCAATTGTTGGTACACTGGAAGGATCAGGATGTCAATGCTGCTACTTGGGAAGATTTCGAGGATTTCACTCGTCGATACCCCACTTTTCTTCTGTGAACCTTGTGGACAAGGTTTTCTTGAATGAGGGAGTACTATTATGGACGGGGATTCTCAGGGATGATTCTCTTGATCGTCAAGTAATTCAGTTTTCTATTTGGGTTAAATTGTAAGGCGGTTGAAGCCAAAAAGTAGTAGGCATAAGTTTTCAGGTTTTATTTTAATATGTCATTGTATTGCCAACTGGCATTTACTCACTTGTAGTGCGTGAACGGTATTAAAGGCATTTGCCTCAGAATATATTGGTAGAAAAATATTGATATCAATTTCCTTTCCCTTGCTGCTTATATCTTCTCCTCCATTCCACCATAACCACCATAGTTACCGGTTAAGGTTGAAACGATCACTGGTTGAATCCTATTATTGTTTCATCATTTTCCCGCAAATTCCAATCTTATCTATTCTCCATTAGTTCTCCCGGTGTTTAGGGTTTTTTTTTTTTTTTTCTTTTCTATGTTCAATTTCATCATTAATTGCTAATATTGTTGGATGATTTTTTTGTAATTCGAGCTAGTCAAAGAAGTATGCTGGCTTGGTTTTGTTTATTTATTCTTTAATGGCTCTGGTGACTCAATTAGCAAGAGAAGTAGAAATTTGGGGGTGGATTAATTGGAGAAGGATGAGGAAGAAAGCATTGTTGAATGCAGAGACAATCGCAGTGCTTTTGTGAAGAAGCACGGAGTGGTCAGAAAAAGGTGAGATTTGTAGAGGAAAAGGGAAGAACTGTTTGGAAAGGAATGGTGAATGATGAGTAGAAATTAAAGTAAGACAGATGAGAAAATGGAAGGCAGGCCTCTAAGAAAAGTGAGAATGGGGTGTAGTTTAAAGGTAGAAGATGAAGTGGGACATTCTGATGACATCAATACAGGGAAAGGTTTGCGAAGGAGCAAGAGAGTGGGTTATTTTCTTGGGGCCATAAAGGATCATACGAAGCAGGAAGAAAGAAAAGTAAATAAGCAGTCCAAGAAAGTAAGTAATTTGTAAATTCTAGGTTTATGTCATTTGTTGTCAATGTTGTGATTTACTCGTTTTCGTTAATAAGTTACAACTTAAGTTAGCATCTCAAGGATTACCTAACTGTTTGAACAATCTCTAATTGAAATGTAATGCTTTATTTTACAGATGCTATTTTTTCATGAACCTATTCTATGTAAAAACATCCCTAGAATAGTTCCTGGTAATGGCTCGAAGTCATTTCTAATCTTCAATGTAAGTAAAATGATGTGGGAAGTGGTCAATACGTGTCCAATTTATAGGTTGGAAGAAAGCCATGTGTATTCGTAGGCATGCCTTTGGCAATCAGTATCGAGCCTGATACAGTTGTTAAAGGGCCATGAAAACTTGAAATGGTTTTTGGTAAGTAAATCTCAACATTCTAGATCATATGATTGTGCTGGTGAAGTAATTTACCCTTGAATATGGTTTTCTGCTACGCATCTATCTGTTTGTAATGCTAAGTCCCATAAGGAGTCTCCCATGTTGCACTGGATGTTTACAATTTCAAAGGGCATGGTGTGGCCCTTTCTGTGTATAATGCTAATGAGGTTTATGTTACCACAGTGGGCATCGCCTACCTTTTTGTTCGTTTAGGCAAATGTGTTGATAAACTCTACTAACAAAACCCTGGTTTTTTGGTAGTCTATTCGAGCGTTTGCTGACTTGTCAATGTCGTTGGCTCTTTCCAAGAAGTGACCACTATACTTAAGCACCAAAAACACTATTATGAAGAAATAGTGAAGTACGATGGCAGGTAAATTTACCTTTGTTGGAAGAACTATTCAACATTCAACTATCAATTTTATATCATTTAGTTCTATAAGGAAATTATTACAAATGTTGAGTTATTTGACTGCCCAAGGTTTAAGGACATATTTGAGGAGGTTTATTGCAAGAGGTGGAAGCAGAAGTTTGAAGACAATTCTACATGGTTTGTATTATATCATGAGGACCTTGACGTAGGAATATAGAACCTATAAATGTTTTGATCACGTATATATGTTTCATTAATGTAAGTGAAACACATTCTTTGATATCTAAGTGTTTCTCATTTTGTGAATTATGAATTGTATTAGTATTGGACTTTATTTGAGTTTGAAATATTTAGTAACATTTCACATGAAACAATTATGGTGAAGCTGTTAAAAATAATGTGATTGTGGTGTCCCATTTGACGCCCAATATTTTTTTTTATACCTGGTGCCAATTATTTGCGAGCATTACTTGCCATTGCAAACCCATAGCAAATAGTATTTGCAACGCGCTGAAAACATCGCATATAATCGACCAACATTTACGACGCTTATGTATTGTGACGTGTCATTGGCCGTTGCAAGCCCGTCGTAAAAAGGGTTGTTGCGACGCTTTTTGCTGTTTTTGCGACACGTTTTGGCCGTCCCAAAAGGCCTATTTTTTGTATTGCTGCACAAAACTGTTCTCAGTTCTCAAGAATAAGGATTATTCACCATTACTTAAAACAAATCCTAAAAACTAGGAGACCTAAGGCCATCTCCAACCGAAGGGTCCAGAGGGCCAGAGGGCCGAAAATAGCCCTAAAACCGTCTCCAACCAAGGGCTAGGCCAGAGGGCTCTGGAATCTGGGAGGGCCCCACGGGATCGGAGAGGACTGGAGGGCTGGAGGGCTGGCTGCTTTCGGCCAGCCAGCCAGCCCCGGGCTGGCTATTTTTTTTTAATGTTTCCTATTGCTGTCGGTTTTAACCGACAGCATTAAAGAGCTTTTTTTTTTTTTTACCGACACTAATAGTTTGAAATGTTTTTTAATGTAACGGCTAGTAGCCGTTATATTATTAGGCCTCTCTTTTTTTTTTTTTTTAATGAATTTAAACTTCCTTTTTTTTTTAATGAATTTAAACTTCCTTTTTTTTTTAATGAATTTAAACTTCTTTTTTTCCCTTTTTTTTTTCCTTTTCATATGAATCAAATTTTGTTTCATATTTTTTTTCCTATAACTTCTATTTCACAAAATTTGTTTCATATTTTTTTTCAATTCTATTTTTTTCGTATAACTTCCTAGGTCATTTATACAACATTAAATTGTAGTTTTTAAATAATAAATTATGTTTGGCCCTTTGGCCCTCGGTTGGAGACGGTTTTTTTTTACAGGGCTAAAACGAGCCCTTTGGCCCTCTGGCCCTCGGTTGGAGACGGAGGCAAATATGACCCTGTACTGTTAATTAAAATATTAATATCTTGGGGAATCTTGGAGGGTTAGATGGCTCAAACGAGCTCTCTGGCCAGCCCTCGGTTGGAGATGGCCTAACAACTTTAACAAAAGGCAGACCACGTTTAAAAGTGAAAATGCCGAGTAGCAGACTGCTTTTCTGATCAGATTTCTCATACAAAATAAGGCTCGAGTGCCGCGTACAAGGCAGAACGCGTTTAAAAGTGAATGCCGAGTAGCCAACTCTGACTTTTCTGTCCAGACTTCTCGTACAAAATTATTTGTCTGCATCAAATCAATTGCAAAGCCGACAAAAAAAAAATGCGGTAAATGAAAGTACAAAAGCATAGAAAGGCAGAAGCAGGGTCTATCGTGCTTTTATAATAGTAGAAGCAGTTACAGCAATATCTGTAGAAACTCATAGCAGTGTGAGAATTATAGTGAGAGAAAATGTAGAGAGAGAAGTTGTTGTAGAAAATGATTCTATTCATTTAATACAAACTGTGAGTACATTCAGTATAAATAGCTCAGACTCTAACAATCATAGCTTAACAACTAAGTAAGGTTCTAATCAGGTACATCACATCCTATTATATCCTTAACAATATCAAACTAGCCTTTAAACCACGAAAACCCTCCTGCCATCTCCCATCTCTCTCCTTTTTGAATCTTCACGGTGGTGGACAAGAAAGATCAGTGCAGGAAGACCCCGCAGGAAGACTGAGAAGAGAGAGAGGAGGAAGATGGGAGAGAGAAAATGAGAGGATGGTAGGTTTCGCCCTGGTATACCCCGCAGAGGGAGGCTGCGGCAGCATGGGGTTCTATGTCGTTGCTTGCGTTTGTTGTTGCTGCTGATGCATCGTCGTCTATGGTACTAGGCGGTGTTCTGGATCGTTTCATCGTCTGCGGACCTCGTACCTGTTTGAATGTAACTTTCGGTATGCTCGTACTGCCGGACCCGGGTTCTCTGCTCCTTTTTTCCCATACACTTCCATCCTTCCTGTTTGTGTGGTCTTAAGACACGTCAATATATTCTATTGATTTTTTTTATAGAGATAATAAGACAAAATGATATAGCTTAATTGTGACCACACAAACAGAAGAATGATGAAAGTGTATTGGAAAAAAGGAGCAGAGAATCCGGCTCCCGTATTGCCTGTTGAAGAAAAAAAATACACATGCAAAAATGAAATTACAGATAAAAATAAATGAATAAAAAAGAAGTAGCTCCTGCATTCAAGGAAAGTGGAGTTGGAGTTGGATGTGGCTGTTTTTTTTCCTCTTCCTACGTTGCCTTTCAAAATGCGTCTGATGAGTCGATATTATACTATATATTTTACTTTAATCTTTGTATTAATTTCTTGGTTATTTGCAAGAATTTTAATACTTTAAAGTATATTCCTAATTCAAGATATTAGATTTCCTCTTGAGTGAAAAGTGATAAAACACACAAATTTTGAAGTAATTCCAATTGGAGGATATTCATGAGCACAGTTTTCTCAGATTAATGTTTCTAAACGTTTTGAGTATTTTGGAGGTCAAGATGACATGTTTTGAGGAAAGTTTCTTCTGAGGATTGTTGGGGACGTCTTGATCTTTCAAAACAGACATTTTGAGATCTAGTTTTTAGAAGATCATTTTTAGGTAGGATTTTATTTTATAGTAGTATAAATAAAGCTATTTAGCTATTAGGGTTCAGTACGCATCAATTTCAAGAACTTGGTTAGGTTTTGACGATTTGTATTTTTCTTTAAATTTATTTTCTATCCTTTTTCTATTTTCAATAAAATTCCTTTTATTTTATGGGTTTTGGATTTTGGAGACATCAACGGGTCGATTAATGTGTGCGGCATCTAGTGAATCTAACTGAATAGTTGCGATGAAATGGAGAGAGAGAGTCAGAATGAGTAAGGGTAAAAACCGAAACAAGACCGGTTCTTCTGAGGTAAAACCGAAAAAGAAAGGTAAAAACCGAAATAGATTGGTTCTGACAAGGTAAAACCGAAATTCGGACAGATTGCTTAAGGTAAAAACCGAAATGGGATCGGTTCTAACAAGATAAAAACCGAAATGGGATCGGTTTTAACAAGATAAAAAGCAAAATGGGGTCGGTTCTGACAAGGTAAAAAACTAAATTAGACAAATTTCTTAAGTTAAAAACTGAAATCGGACAGGGTTTTTACATGTAAAAACTAGGCCTGGCAATTCTTGACACGACTCGATAACCCGACACGACACGACACGACATGAAATTAACAGGTATTCGGGTCGACACGATAACGAATCGGATCGTTATCGAGTAACCCGATAAGCACCTGTTAAGATTACGGGTTGGTTCGGATATATACGTAGGTAACACGATACACGATAAGCAAAATATTAATTTTATAATTTTAAAAAATATTGCAATAATTATATATATTAATTTAACAATTTTATACCCTTAAAAATATAATTATATATATATGTATATGTATATATGAAATATTAAAAATTGGTGACCATTAGATCTGTTTAAATATACATACCATTCAATTTTTTAAGTGTTATATGACACACCCCGACCAAGATCAAAGCATGTTGGCCGTCACATGAGAGTGACGTAGCCATGTGCACAGTGCAGAAGTAATAAAGATAAGAGTTATACGAATAAATAAAAATTAAATTACTAAAGTGCACTACTAAAACGGAAGTGATAAGAGTTAGTTACAACAGTAAACACTCCTAATCAGAGCATAAAGAGTCTAGGTGTAGTCC
Organism: Malus x robusta; assembly: GCA_963082935.1. NCBI lineage: Eukaryota > Viridiplantae > Streptophyta > Magnoliopsida > Rosales > Rosaceae > Malus > Malus x robusta. The sequence goes on from OY720337.1 coordinate 27,500,178, forward strand.
AGTAGGACAAGTACTAGATATACAGTACCAGGAATGTCCTACTATTATTTGGATAAGTCAGAACTGCCGACGATCTCGAGCCACCAACAACGAGCTTACTTGAAACCTGGAAATGCGCAAAACAGAAAACGTGAGTGGGCAAAAACAAATGTTTTACAAAATCATTTCATTTATCAACATAACTAACCCCTCGCTGTAAAACATGTAAAGTTTTCCCATAATCAAGATATAAGCATATACATACATATATATATATATATATATACCTAAAATCATAACAATTGAATTCATGCTTCACGTAATCATATTCATGTGTATGCCATGCCACAATATAACAAAGTAAACGATTCAGGTAAGAATGATTTCATGGAAATATGATATGTTAGTCGGAACCCCTGTGGTAGTCTGTACGGTTGAATTCATAGCTCATAAAATCAATCTACCTGGAGTCACTACTATGACCTATACAGCAATATACTACACATAAGTCGGAACCACTAAAAAGAGTCTGTTCGACAAGATTGGGTGAAATATAATTATGCTCAATTCTACTCTCTCATAATAGCCGGGCGATAAATCGCTAGTCACCTACGAGTCGGAACCATAAATAAGGTCTGTACGACAAGACTGTGCACTTAAGTTGGATCTAATATGAGTATATAATGCGGGGGGTGACGTAAATAAACAAGCATGTACTTCATATCTCTAGCTAATTCACAATCACCCTAGGTGCAGTTTTATGAGCTCAACATTACTCAATTATATATATCACATCATCGATGATTCACATAACCACACATAACTTACCTGAACTTACTTGTGCCTCTACAACACCACAATTATATATATATGCAACCATGAAATGCATATTCAGGATATAAAAGCATTTGACATATTATTTCAAAGCATACTTTCCTTAAAAGTGCATTTCTGGGAAATATATCAAGTATATAAATATATACTGAAAACAAAAGCCCACTCACTGATATGTCGATGGGTCGTAACCCTCGAGTCGCCCCTAGATACGCTCGTCCTCGGGATAAGTCTCACATATATGCGAATTAACTATAAAAATGTTATTTTAAGGCACATAGACAAAACTAGCTAATAACTTCTCATACATTGCTCAATTTTGGTATTTGAATATACCAACGTGATCTACGCAACTCCACGAACATCCCAATATTTTAAGAATATTTTTTCGAGCTCCCATGTGCTGCCACGCATAGGCAAAGGTACGGCAAAACGTGCCGGCCACGCGCGGCCACGTGCCTGGCACATGTAACGGAACGGTAACAGCGTCAGGAATATTCCGTTAAAACCCAACGGTAACCGTCAATCTTAACTGACGACGTGAGAATATTCTGTCATACTTGACGGAATATTCCTTCACCTCCTACCTCCAACTCCGGCGACCATCGCCGGCACTTGAAATTGGGCAAAACTTCAAACTCACTAATCTCCTTCGTTTCTTCACCATTTTTCATGCAATTGGTACCAAAATGAAGCTAATAACATATAGAATCACGTTATACTACTTTTAAGCCTTGAATTCCACTATAATCTACCTGAGGAAGCTCGATAATCCGGTCAACTTTGAAAACCTTCAATCTCGGCCCTCCGACGTCCAAACTCTTCCAACAAATTACCCTGAGCTTCCTTAGGACCTCCTAAAGCTCCCTGTGAGCTTGAAATCTTTTGAAACACAAGGTTTTACGTCCACATGAATAGTGCATGAAAAATGAGTTTCGGGTTCTCAAGATTTCGAATGAATCCTTACCTGAAATGGGTACCAATCAACTCGAAATGGCACGAGGAATGCAATGGTGCCTTTAGAATCTTCGATCTGCAACTGGAAAGCTCACTTCAAGCTTGGTCCGTACAAGGAAGAAGAGAGAGAGAGAGAGTCTGTGAGAGATAAGGGCACGAGAAGGAAGAGAGAGGGAGTGAGTGTGGTGTGTGTGTGGTCCACGTGGTCACAATTCTCAAAACCACACAATAAGCTCAAAATCTTAATATGTCACACATACACACTACAATTTCCCGTCCAAGGATAAAACTGTCATTTTACATCGTCGAAGAATATATATTTGGGACAGGCTGTGACATATACGTACAAAATAAATAAATTTAAATCTACTTAATAAATATATATATACACACACACACACCATTGAACTTGATGGGATACGAATTCTATGAAATTAATTTCAACGATCCAACCGTCAAACTTGTTTGTATATGCTTCGAGATCACATCAGCAAAAAATTGCAAAAAACAAACATTCAGAGATCAAGTAACGGGACAAAAAATTTCGACAGTTATCAACGAAAAATGACAATTTAACAGTTATTTTAACTCTGATTTTGATGATTTTTTACAGCTACACTCCTTGAACCTATATGAATACAATGAATGAACTCGATCTTCAATTTAAAATATTTACACTACTTATGTTATACTTAATGAACGTATGAATAAACTTTTAAGTGTTAGTGAATCTATTGTTTTGATGAAATACGCATTCTACGGAACAAGTTTCAACAATCCAACCGTCAAACATGTTTGTATATACTTCAAGATCGCATACGTCAAAAATTCCAAAAAAAAAAACATTCAGAGATCAAGTAATAGGACAAAACTTTTCAACGGTTATAAACGAAAAATCACTATTTAACGGTTATTTTAGCTCCGATTTTGATGATTTTTGACAGCTACACGCCTTGATCCTATATGAATACAATGAATGAATTCGATCTTCAATTTAAAATATTTAAACTAGTGGAATCCACCACAAAATCTTATGTTATACTTAATGAAAGTATAAATAAACTCTAAGTGTTAGTGAATCTATCGTTTTGATGGGATACACATTCCACAAAACTAATTTCAACGATCCAACCGTCAAACTTGCTTGTATATGCTTCAAGATCGCATATGCCAAAAATCGTAAAAAACAAACATTCAAATATCAAGTAACGGGACAAAACTTTTCGACGGTTATCAACGAAAAATCACGATTTAACGGTTATTTTAACTCCGATTTTGATGATTTTTAACAGCTACACTCCTTGACCTTATATGAATACAATGAATGAATTCAATATTCAATTTAAAATATTTACACCAGTCGATACCACAAATCTTATGTTATATTTAGGGGTGTGCTATCCACACAAATTTATGTCCGTTGATCTTCTTCAATTCATCCGATCTGACGGCCGAAAATTAAAAAGGTGTGTGAGAAGTAAAATGGGATGTGTGGATATCACACCCTTATATTTAATGGAAGTATGAATAAACTCTTAAGTGTTAGTGAATCTATCGTTTTGATGGGATACGCATTCTACGAAACTAATTTCAATCCAACCGTCAAACTTGTTTATATATGCTTCAAGATCGCATATGCCAAAAATTGCAAAAAAAAAAAAACATTCAAAGATCAAGTAACAGGACAAAACTTTTTGATGGTTATCAACGAAAAATCACGATTTAACGGTTATTTTAACTCCGATTTTGATGATTTTTTTACAGTTACACTCCTTGACCCTATACGAATACAATGAATGAACTCGATGTTCAATTTAAAATATTTACACCAGTGGATATCACAAAATCTTATGTTGTATTTAATGAAAGTATGAATAAACTCTTAAGTGTTAGTGAATCTATTGTTTTGATGGGATACGCACACATTTTACGAAACTAGTTTCAACAATCCAACCGTCAAAGATGTTTTTATATAAATCGAGATCGCATACGCCAAAAATTGCAAAAAACAAACATTCAGAGATCAAATAACGGGATAAAACTTTTCGACAGTTATCAACAAAAAATCATGATTTAACGGTTATTTTAACTCTGATTTTGATGATTTTTTACAGTTACACTCCTTAACCCTATATGAATATAATGAATGAACTCGATCTTCAATTTAAAATATTTACACTAGTGGATACCACAAAATCTTTTGTTATACTTAAAGAAAATTTAAATAAACTCCAAGTGTTAGTGAATCTATCGTTTTAATGGGATACACATTTTATGAAACTAATTTCAACGATCCAACCGTCAAACTTGTTTGTATATACTTCAAGATTTCATATGCCAAAAATCGCAAAAAACAAACATTCAAAGATCAAGTAACGGGACAAAACTTTTCGACGGTTATCAACAAAAAAATCACAATTTAACGGTTATTTTAACTCTGATTTTGATGATTTTTTACAGCTACACTCCTTGACCCTATATGAATACAATGAATGGATTCGATCTTCAATTTAAAATATTTACACTAGTGGATACCACAAAATCTTATGTCATGATGATCGATGAAAATTGAGGATTTTGTAAAAGGAATAACATGCAAGCTTTGAGTTGGTAAGGTTTAAACTTTTGAGAAAGGCTTCACAACCTTGAAAACAAAAACTCTTTCATTTTGCATATCCTTGCACATTTAATATTTTGTAATAGACTAGTAGTGTATGGATGTTTGTTTATTAAACTCTTATTTTCAAGTGTAGATGTATTACTTAAACGAAAGATGTGTTTTAATGTTTTGAAGTAATATTTATGTGGCAATGTGTGGTATGTGCAAATTTAAGAAAAAAAATTATTTTTCTTAATGGGTGTTAAACGATATGATCCGTTAAGATAACAGGTGTTACACGAACACGACAGACACAACCCGTTTGCCAAGCCTAGCCGAAACCCAAGCCTTCTGCAAACCCCACAATTCCCTTTCCCTTTTATTTCATAATTTTGCTTTTCATTTTTTTTAAGATTCATTTTCTATTGGGGTTTTTATCCAACCAAAATAACAAAAATAAATTAGGAAATGTACTGTATTAAAAAGCTTGGGTTAATTGTATTTTGCACCTTTTAGATCTCAAGTGATTTTCAAAATGAATCATGAGATTTTAATTTTTGCACTTTGTCCCATACGATTTTGAAATTGTATCAATTTATTCATTTTGTCTAATGAATTATTTGAAGCTTCATTAAATTAATGACATAGTAGCATGAAACCCATAAATGGGTTGACATGTAAACTACATTTGCATCACATAACCTAAAAGCTCATTTAACTACATGAAAAATGTAAATTCATACAATTTCAAAACTTTAGAGGGCAAATTAAGAAAATTAAAACATCATAGCCAAATGTAAAATTCACCTCAAACCTTGAAGATATAAATTTATAAAATATAACTACACTTTCTTGCGAAGGGCTTTTTTTTACATAGCGCGGCAATCAGAGTTTTTCTCCCTTCTACATTTCTTCGTATAAGACATCTTTACTACATATATACTTCGACGTGTTTAGGTTTAGGACTTATATATTTTGGTCCGAGTGAAAAAGTGTTTTTTATTTTTGTGAATCCAAATAAACCATACTAACATAAACAAAATATAAATTGAAGCACACTAAAATTTTGATCAGTACAAAAAAGGAATAACGTAGATAAGGTGACAATCTCTTATATGTTGCTCCTATCATTTCCCTTCATACATGATCTGTTGAAGTCCACTTTATTCTTTTGTATTCCTACATAAAAAATAAAAAAGAACACAATAATTTATTTAACAAAAGAAAAGATAACATTAGAGAAAAATGACTATAACAGTTAAGTAACATATAAAAGTGATCTTAATAATAAAAATTCATGTCAAATATTTTGAACATCACCATTTGTGTTAATGTTATGAGGTTAGAGGATAAAGATACATTAATAATACCGCTACTTTTCACTCTAATAATCATTACCTTGAAGAATATGAGTCAATGATTAAAGAATAAAGATCGAGAGAGAGAGAAAATTAACCTTGAGGCTACAACATCCTGAAAAACTATGGTACATCCATGTTGATGTAGAACTCATGCATTGATACACATTAGTAAGAACTACCCACATGCGGTAAAATAAAGTGAAGCAGCACAAATACGAAGAATTAACACTTCAAAATATTCATCATATACATCAATCTGTCTCTTGTGCTGGAATTGGGCATAAGTGTGTAAATTCCAATTCTAATTTCAAAAATTAAATATGTTCACATGTCTAAAAACTGATTCCCTTCTTTAAACAAATTCCATATCGAATTGTACCTGTGCTAATAACAATTTGAGGAAATCGAACCTGCACATTTAGGCCTTTTGACTATTAAAAAATAGATTTATAAGTCAAACAATCTAATAATCAAAGCACAAAAATGCAAATTGCAAAAGCTAGGCGGAGGTGGATAGATCGCAGGAGGTGGCTGAGATCAGTTGCGGAGCCAAAATTCTGAATGAGGAGTGGCCTTTCTCAAATATGTGTAAGTGTGTCTATATATATATATATATGAGTGTGTGTAAAAAGTTGAATTCATAACATGTTGACATATGCAATTTGTGTAATCTTCACAAAACTGAAAAAAAAAATCTCTTAAATTCAATACTAAGAAGAAAAAAATGTAAAAATCCAGACAACCAAGTAAGAGGTAGGTTGTGGAAGGCTAAAGAAAATATAAAGAAGTAGAAAAAGAAGGAAATGGGGGAGAGGTCTGCAATTAAAGAAGGTGGGTTGCTTTAGAAAATTATAGGGTATATATTACTGTTAGGTGAGAGAATCGAACCAGAAATGGGATTGATTTTTCCATTTAAAATTTCACATCTCTTTTAAAACTCCCCTGCCAAACTTATCGTTTCATTAGACAGCCGAAAAGATTTAAAATCAAATCAGCTTAACGACGTTGTTTGCTTCATCTTCTTCCATGAGGTTCACACCTCAGATGAAGTCAGGATGGGCGAGGGACTACCCTAGTCCCTTGGTGGCTCCGCGCCTGGCTGAGATAATTAATCCGGTTTCAAGGTCGTGGAGGTTAGATGACATCACGAATATCATCTCTGAGGTTGAGGGGAATGACATTGCCATGCTTCAGGTGGGGGACTCGCAAGCCCTGAATCGTCTTATTTGGCCCGCAGCTAAAAATGGCATATACTCAGTAAAATCTGGTTACAGGTGGGTCCATATACCATCTCTAAGAGGACGATCTGGTCGTCCTTCCTCCTCTCATTCTGTTGAGAATATGGTGTGGAGTGGAATATGGAGTTTAATGGTTCCCCCCAAAATTAAGAATTTTGTTTGGAGATGTACAAATGGGGCTTTTGCAACAAAGGCTCATTTGTTTAGAAGGAGATGCGATGTTTCCCCTTGCTGCCCAATTTGTCACCAACAGGTTGAAACAGTTGAACATATTCTTCTTCTTTGCCCGTGGGTTTAGCTTATCTGGTTTGGTGGGCCTCTTAGTCTACGAATAGACCGAGAATCTATTACAACCTTGGATTCGTGGCTGTCTTCCCTTTTCAAGTTGAACTTGGGTTCAAAAAAGTCTAAATCCCGGTTTCTATCATTGGTGGCCTTCTCTTTTTGGTTTATTTGGAAGGCTAGATATGATGCTGTGTTTAAATGCAGGGATCCCTCCTCTTCTCAAACCATACATGCTATGACTTGTGCGTGGGAGGCCTTTACTACTGCTACATCTGTGGTTAGAATGGGCAACCTTCCGAGTCTATCCATACCTGATAGGATGACCATGTGGTTTCCCCCTCCCAATCCTGTGGCAAAGATCAATGTAGATGCGAGCTGGAAGATTGGTGCGTTTGTGGCTTGGGTGGGTTTGGTGGTGCGGGACTTTGGTTCCAAGTGTATAGCGGTAAAAAGGGTGCAAGTTTTGGCTTTTGATGCGACTGTTGCCGAATCCTTGGCAATATTGGAGGGGTGTCACTGGCACAAGAGTTGAATCTTGCTTGGGTGGTGATTGAGTCGGATTCGAAGAATGTCATCACCTGTTTGAATGATTGTTCGATGAGTTGTGTTGGGAAATCTTCCCAATCTTTAGTCGAATTCGGATGCGTGACTTTGCATGGGTCAAAAGACCCCCATCTTCTCGTGTAAGAATTCTGAATAAGAATGGTCTTCCTTGCCCCCGTCTGTGTAAATTTTGTCTTGTTTTGTGGGATGACGTTCTGCCATTGTGGCTGCTCAGATGTCAGTGCTTGTACTGTCTCTTTGTCAGCCTTCGTTGGCTTTCATTGTTCTTGCTGGCCGTTGTGCCATGGTTAATCCCAGTTTCAGTTAAAAAAAAAATACATACCTTATTGTGTAGAAGTTTTGATTATCTGACATAATTCCTTTGATATCACAGCAAATTTCGTTCAGTTCAGTTCAAAATCCCACTCTAACGTGGAGATCCTAAAAACCATGTTTTTTTTTTTTTTTTTTTGAGTTTTCTTGAACAATTTTAAATTTCTAACGGTGTGTTTTTTAATTTTTAATTTTTTGATAAAATTGCCCTTGTGTTTTTTTATGTATCAATTCGGTCAATTTTAGATTTTTTATGTACCATTAGAGATTAGAGATTAGCCCGAAAAACTTCAACAATGAATTTCTCAGAGTCGAACCTACAGTTTATCCAACTTTTCTAAATATTAACCATGATTGAAATCTAAACCAAATCTTAAATAAATTATTATAAAGAAAACTAGGTTATCAAAACTAATTTTTTCATTTATAAAGTACAAACAGCTATAAACAGGATTTTTAAATTTGCTGAATAACCAGCCTTGGTATACCCAACCGTGTTACCAATACACTAGAAAGTTTTCACCTTAAAAACGAGTACTGGCTAATGCGAGCAGATACAACACCAAAAAGAAAAGGAAAAGGGTCCGCAGCCCAAGGAAGTCACGTAGGGAGGTTCTGGTGAATTATGTTCTTAATGGTTGTCCATAGTTCATCTCCTTCGTTCAAAGTGGCCTTGAGAGTACCTTCATTTTCTTTAAATTGATCTTTCTGTAGCAGCAATTTCTGGTGTTGTGCCAGGATAGTTTCAATCTCTTTGGCGATGACATCAATTTCAGCAGGTATTGCAGCCTGCCTGGCTTCAATCCTCATGTTCTGTTTCTTAAGGTCTTGAAATTCTCTCTTCTTGCTATCACAAAGCTGATACTTAGGTTCAAGATGCTGTTTCATAGCTTCGACTTGGACAGTCAATTTTTTGCCCATATCATACTCGAAATAGGCTTTGGAGTAGACTGGAACATATTGCTCTAGCTGCTTCAACATAGCCATAATCCTTTGTCCAGTGCTGGTGGGAAAGCAATTAGAATCTACCAAGCTATGGATGCCTGAAATCATGTCAGCGCGATGAACCTCGCCAGCCATGGTAATAAAGTCCATTTCTAAAGTAGCTCTGAATTTTTTCTTGGCTTGCGAGTCGATGGTATGAGTAGAAATGGAGGAGCTGGCCACTGGATTGGTTGCAGACACTCGGCCAAAAAGTTCATGGACTCTTTTAAGGGATCTATTAACCCGAACTTCTGCAGATTCATGACTCTACAATAGAAAGACGTTGGAGAAAACTAATGAGGCCTCGTTAAGCTAGTGTCAAGGACTGGAATGAAATAGATATATACGATGCATGTCAAACGAAGGCATGGATGCCAACTTCCAAATTATGTCCAAGTCGAAGCTAGAAGATAGATTAGTTTTGAAGGAAACTTATTCTACTATTTTCTAATCCATGTTTTACATTCAAACTTGACAAGACCCAAGGGTCGTCGAATCAAAGAAAGTTGTGAACATACCTTTCCTGTCCCAAAATCATTTTGAACGACAGCCTTGCCTTTGCCATTCTCTGGCTCAACCGAGGTAGGCTCAGTTTCCTTCTCTTGACTCTATGTTTAAACAGATTTGTTAATAAAAGAAGGTTTAAATAAAACTGGCTTATAAGATTAAAACAAATGCGTGAGCACACACAGGCGCGCAAATCAAAGATGAAATATTGTTTACCTCAATTATGTCTTGGGCTAAACCTTGGTTGGCATTTGAGTTTGGCTCCGATTGCACCAAGGCAAGATTGCTGGACTTGGAAGAAGCAGTCTCATTGGTTGTGGCCAAAACAACAACCCCAGTGGTTGCAGTTGGTTGTAGAACTGGTGGCTGCAAGTCTTGAGCCTAGCAAATCGAAATATTATCAGAAGTTAGGAAATGAAGGAAGATCTACATGGATAGAACAAGGTTTTCAAGTACATGATCAGCCTGTTGATTATTAAGTCCTTGGTTGGAAACGATGAAAGTAGTAAGAGAAGAAATTTGAGTCACATTCTGAAAGGAGAAACAAGGAATATTTTGTTGGGGCTTAAAAACACTTCACTACGTTGGAGATGTTTATCTCACAAAAAAGAATGTAACGCAGCGGAAATTGATAGACAAGAAAAAAGAACACTCAAGATAATACACAAAAACTTTTTACCCTCACACAAATACAAGAGAAAACACTCAAACACTCTTAGAAGCTTTGTTGCTCTTTCTTAGTTTTCACTCCTCACACTTCTTACTACTCTATTACTTACTCTCACTTCTTCTTGCTACTCTGTTACACGATATCACACACCTATTTATAGGTGATGTTCACCGACTTTCCTTATTGCCACCGACTTGGGCATTGCAGCAATGACCACATAATTTGCAGCTTGAAGATCTTTCTTTAGCCTAGATATTTTAGGTGGATAACCGACTTAGATTGCTGGAATTTTCCAGCTACTATTACCGACACAGGTTGCTAGAATTTCTAGCATTTGCACGCATTGGCTTTGGGCTGGATCACTTGTCTTGGGCCAAGACAAGATTACCATTCAACATATTTTGTTTTGGAACATGAAATAAAAGGAAGGTCGACCAAAGAAATCTGTTTTACCTGATCAGCTATATTGGCTGTGCTGTATGGATTTAGATGTGTTGGCCCTATGGCTGAAGTTGCAGCCACGGTAGGGTCTGTCGTATGAAATGCAGCCAATCCGGTGGTTTCATCGTCCTGTAGTGCCTCAATAATGAATTGAGAATCTTGAGTATTCCACTGAAAGTCATAACCCAAACTATCGAAGGAGGCACGTATTAAAAAGTAAAATTTAGATAATCAGGCGGATCCTATTGTTCACAGATTAAAAGGGATTTAAAAAACCAATATGCGTTAAATTCGAAAGAAAATTGAGATTTTTCCCTTCAAACTCATTTTTCTACACTTGCAGCCTGCCCTAATTTCTGCATGTGATTTTCGATGCATCAAACATAACTATTTCATTAGGGTTTGGTACGAGTCAAAGAAGTGCAGAAGAAGAGTTGTAGATTCTACATGGCTCAATGCAGTTGCATCATTCGTCGCACCATTGGTAATGGCTGTATCAATTGCCCTGGGGTACATCCAGTCTAGCCATGGGTGACTTTGGGTGGCTGAGTCTACCTGCTGGCCACAAGTGACTCTGGGTCGCTTCCGGACTTGGTTTATATCGTTTCCCTCTTCCTCTTCATCTTTGTCTACTTCAATGGTTGCAAGGGGTGTGACCTTGGACTTTCCTTCTCCTGAGGCAGTGGAGTCTAGAAATAAGTCCTCACCCTCAGCTAAGAGATTATTTAGTCTCCCTCTATGATGAGTGTATGAATGAGAAAATCAACGCAGTTATTGTAATGTTGCAACTTGAGAATTTACCGCGTTGCCCTTTTGCAAAAGATGCATGACTTGGCTCTACTGCAACACTTGAGCTGGCTCTCCGATTGGTGCAGGCTGCATCAGAATAAGAATGGATTAAACTTTGTGAACATAAGAAAAAAAAATACAAAACAAAAGAAAAAACTCAAGAAGCGATCTGATAGTGGCTGGGTGAATCCGTATAGCCTATAGAAAAAAAAAATTAATGTAAATGAGTTTCCTTGTAAATCCTGATGTTGATGATATTCATAATGATCCTCAAGTCATGATGTTGAAGGAAGAATTAAAAAAATTGTGTTCAACTTGAAAGTAGAAGATGGATTACTTATTAATCATTAAGGAAATTTTATTCATTCCAATCTCTCTCTCTCCAAACTTCACCTCTCTCTCCGAACTTCACCTCTCCCTTCAACGTAACTTGAACATGTGCTCCACATGATGTGTTTTGACAGAATTTTTTACAAAACTAACAGAGGTAGCACAACTAATGGAACAAACAAGTTTAGTTTAACAAATCACCAAAATAATTATAAAAGAAAAGGTAGCCATGACAAACTATGGACAAAGATTTGACAATGTACAACACGTACCTGTTTCATCATCTCCAAGGTTTGATGAATTTGAACCAAACAAAGGTATCCTGCCATCCGCTATCATCGTAAGCCAGAGTCCACTTCCTTGAGCTTCGTGCAAATATGAAACAGCTTTTTCAGTCTTTCTTTTGTTGACCAATTCAACAAATAGTCGCTATTTTCATGTATTGACAAAGACAATATCGATTTAAAAGATACACTGGAACAAGTTACTTGAATAAGACAAAGGATTGCATTGCACGTACAGGAGAATCCACCAGCGCGGATATTTGAACAAGACATAGCAGGAGACCGGTACATCCCAGAATTGGGTGTAATTTTGTCAGTTTGAAGGGAATGCTGAAAAACTTTCGCAGTCTGAGTCTCTTTAATGTATCCAACCTTTCTTGTATCTCCCTGATCATGTTATATATATATATATCATAAACGTCAATAGGTAGAACATGGATATGATGGACAAATTGTAAGGTCATAAGGGCCTAGATCTCATCTAAAGTTACATCTAGATTGTTGTATAACTGATCCAATATAGTAGTTTTCCTTTATATTGAGACTGAATCTTAACATTAGGGAAAAAATGAACCTTGCGCGTGCTTATAAAAAGTTTAGTTACTCTTCATATTATTAATTGGTTGTATGATGGAACCACAACTTCCTTCACTTTAGAAGTCTATATCTAAAACCCTTTTGCGTTTACTTACAAGAGTTTGTTCTCTCCATACTTCAAAATCCAAACTATGATTTGAAAATGAACATTACTAAAAGAAAGGGTGTGTAAGAATATCAAGGACTAACTGCACATATTATTGAAATGCTACTGAAATATAAATGACGGTGTAAGACATAACCTTTACGTCCAGGTAGTGGACAAGAACTATATGTGAGAGATTCCTGCAGCAATGAAATATTAGAGTTTAGGGTTTGCAATTAATCAAATTGTAAGCACGTAAGACTAAATGTTTACTACATTAAAGCAAGTTGAAAAAGAAGATAGATTACTGCATTAAGGCCGAAAAAGATAATAAACTCTTCTAGAAACTCACTTATCAATCATCCAGTAACAGCGTCGTTGAAAATCTTTATCTTCTTCTCCATGAGCATAGTAGCAGTGCAATGTATCAATACCTCCAACCTAACAAATGCTACACATCAAAATTATACCATGCCACACATTGCTCCATATCAACTTTATACCAAAGTTCTTCCAACTACAATACATAAAATTATAGATGGCGATATTCAACATGCCATTTGTTCCATAAAATAAATCAACAGCTACAAGATTAACTGATTAAGTTACGTAAATATAGTTGTATGGTTAAGTGTCATGTTAATACATCAAATATGATGTTCAAGTTTCTTATAACATCAACCTTAGCGTTGTCGTATGCTTACCTTGAGCCTCTCATGGGCATCCTTAATCTTTCCACATTTTGCCTTCTTCCATGTATAGCCATCGTTTCTAAAATATCTTTGCACCTTCTTATCAAAAAGGAAAATGGATCCACCTAAAACAAATGATGCGCGCCAAGCAAAAATAGGTTTCATATGTTTCCAAATAAAGCAATGCAATGTTCACAGGCATCCCAAAATAATTAATAAAAATAAAGATGTCTTAACATCCAATGCAAGTGTCGATTCCTATATTCTTGAAAGCCAATGCCACTATATCCCAATTAATTTCTTATAATAAAAAAAGGGAATTGTTATTGGCACTCCAAAAATCTCATTGTGCACTTCTCACAAATGTATTTTTCTTTCTAAATACAAAACAATTGGAGTACATAATGAAAATTTTGAAGTGCCGATAACAATTCCGATAAAGAATAGCCCAATTAAATTTATACAAAAAAATCCAAAACAAAGTGATTAACCAACTCGAACAATACTTTACACAAATGCCAGTTGACATAAACTTTCCTCTTATCCAAATGATAACAGTTCAAAACTTATCAAGTGAATTTTCAATACACATCCAAATAAAGAACGATGCAGAAAGCAAAAATCAAATTCCTAAAATTCTAAAGAAAATTCGAGTTACAAAAAATAAAAATAGCGCAATAGAAAGATTAATAATGTAAACAGGTACAGGTTTCTCATTCCTAAACTTGGGATGTCGAAAATTACTGTCACCTCCACATAAAGCAAAACTGGTCTAACATGGCCAGCACTATCGAGCTAGTGAAGGAAAGAAGGGGAAGGTAAGGGAGTTCAAAAAAAAAAAAAAAACAAACGTATTTTCAGTTTTCTTTAAGCCTTCAAGGATAAATAGTAGATTTAAAATTGCAGGGGGAAACACCAATTGTTACAAATGCTTTTAATCAGCCAATACAATATTTCTTAACAAATGCAATCCAGCAGAAAGTCATACTCGGTGGCTTGGTTGTAGGCTCCATAGAAATTGTAATTCCGTCATGATTCCGAAGAACTTCACATATTTCATGCGGACGCAGCCATCGATGTTTCCCTTCAGAAAGTATTCTACTTGTATTCAATTCTGCATTCAATCATATCACAATCAATAAATAATAAATAAACAACCCCGCCAACTCACGGAGAGTATCTTATGTCTTTGCGACCCTCAGCCGCCGCTCCCTCCCATCGGCCACCTAACTGGCACCGCCAACTCACTCCATCAATCAAATTCAGACCTCAAAATTGACAAAATAAACAACCCCGACAACAGTAAAATAAATAACATATTGATAGGAGTGGTCAAGTGAAAGTAGTGCTAGTTTATGACAGACGACTTCCGTTGCGATATGTGAGATGATATCTTCAAATACCATATGAAAATCTCAAACAAAAAGATTGTTGGCGGTGAGAGATGGGAGAGAAGGGGAAAAAAGATCTTTGAGCAAATAAATTCCTTTTTCTTATGATGATTTGAAATTAAAACTAACAAAAAAAAAACGAAAAAAAATAACGGTTACATCTCACATTGTAATGAATTGCAAAAGGTCAAATTTTTATCCAACATATCAAACTTACCTAATTGATGAATAGAGTAACTGCTTTCCGCCATGAACTCGGCAGTAGGTTTGGATTAAATTCACTGTGATTGCAATTAGCACAAGCAGCTGCAGCTGTACAATTCACTCAATCGTGGCCTGCGACGTATACAGTCAACAACTGTATATATACATGTGGAAACCGAGTCCCGAGTAAAAGGCCGAGTTATTCTTCCACAGC
This sequence comes from Malus x robusta, assembly GCA_963082935.1. Taxonomy (NCBI): domain Eukaryota; kingdom Viridiplantae; phylum Streptophyta; class Magnoliopsida; order Rosales; family Rosaceae; genus Malus; species Malus x robusta. The sequence continues at coordinate 27,515,495 of OY720337.1, forward strand.
GTTTAAAACTGAAATGCCTAGCAGCCGACTCTGATTTTTCTGTTGACTTCTCATATAGAATAACTCGTCAACATACAATCAATTGAAGCAACAATGTCTTTCCCATTTATATTATTCAATATTCCGAATTTACCCTTGTTTCTGGATAAAAGCTCTTCTCTAAAACCTCAGCCAGCCACTTCCACCACGAGGGATAAAACCCGAAACCTGAGAGGTTAATTAATGTAAAAGCCGAAACAGAAGTTACAGAACCGATTCTTTTGAGGTAAAACCGAAGAAAAAGGTGCATAAGAGGAGGACTGAGACAGATTGAGGGTAAAAACCCAAGGATAAAAAGGAAACCAGATTGGCTCTTATAAGGTAACACCGAAATCGGACAGATTTCTTAAGGTAGAAACCGAAATCGAACCGGTTCAGGCAGACATTCGAAGGGCAAAAACCCAAAACCGTTCCGCGATTCCGCACGGTAAAAATTCAATAACCGGAATTGAAAGGTTTCGTCTTTAATTCATTGTTATCCATTAACAGAATCTGCACCTGCAAATTTTCAAATTTGTTGTTAATCAGCCTATAAATTGATAAGCAAAAACCCTAATGTTATTAATTGGCCTCTAAAATCGAAAGCCCTGCTGTTTTGTGTGGTTACGGTTAAACCACGTCAACATTTTATATTACTATTCATTTTTGTCTTATTATCTCTATAAAAAATAATATAAAATGTTGACGTAACTTAACCGTGATCGTACAAAACAGGAGGGCACGGGAGGACACCGGAAGTGGGAGCCCAAACAATCCTTGTCCTTCGCCAAAACCCGCAATTCTCTTTTGTTTTTAATTATTCTTTATTTTCGACTTTTTTTTAGTTAAAAATAAAGAAAACTAATGAAAATGGCACTTTGAGTTTTAACGATAAGGACAAAATAAAGGGTGAAGTGAATAGTAACATGATTGACTTTTTAATGTAAAAATGTGATTTTTCGTTAAAATAAACAGTACCGGAAACTTTTCGTTAAAGTTCCTAAAAATACTCTTTTAATTCTGATCCGCGAAGAGCTACATCAGTTTACTGCTTTCACTGCTCTGTTTGGTTGCCGCGAAAAGGTACGAAAAGGAAAACACAACCAAAATCGGACCCGCTTTTATAAGGGAAAAACCGAAACCGCACCAGTTCAAGGAGGGACAGACAGATTAAGGGCAAAAATCGAAAAGATTAAACCGAAATCGGACCTGTTCATTGATGGTAAAAACCAAAATCGAGCGTGTTTGTCAGAACCTACACTTTGGGCCTAACACTTCCCTCTAAGCACCGGCCTTTTTATGTGAATAATTATCTTGCCTTGTTTTGAGCCCATGTCCCTAGACTCTTGGAACGACATAGCATGGCTGGCGTTTACCAATGAGCTAGGGTTTCCCCTTTTTGACTTGATATAAATATGTATTTCTCTCGCTGTGGGGTCAGCAATGAATGAAAAGACTTATCTTCCCCTTTTTGCCGGAGATGGATTGTGTGCCCTTCCATTTACATACATTTTTCATGCTCTTCTATTTTGTGCGGTCACGGTTAAGTCACGTTAATATTTTATATTAATTTTTTTATAAAAATAATAAGATAAAAAGCAAATGTTAACGTGACTTAACGGTAACCGCACAAAACAGAATGATATAAGAAGGATATGAAGAGAGGAGGGCAGACAATCCATCTCCCTTTTTCCTCAATTTCTTCCATTTTCTCCCTTTAAATTATTGCACTGCTCCCAATTATTCAGTATTTTCAGCACCTAGAACCGATTGGGCATACCAATTGGTATGATGGTATCAGAGCTCGTCGATCCAATGGGCAAAAACACTCCATCTGCGAGGCCTAACCCTTACCCCAACGTCGCGGCGGTGGACGTCCGCCATGAACACATCCGTACTCAAGTTGACGATGTTTGCGACTCCATCTCGGCCCTGGAAAACCAACAAGCATCCTTCCAGAAGTTGCTCGATCAAATGCACGACTCAAACACGGCCTTCCAAAGCACCATGACCTCCCAGTTTGCAGCATTCCAATCTTTGATGCTCGACGAGCTTCGTCTCCTCAAATCGGACATTCGTCATGATGTCCTAGCACTAGAACCAGACTTCTTACACCAGGCTAAAAAACTAGCAAAAATGTTTTAGATCAAGAATCAAGCTAAACGATCCTTTCGCCCTTCATTTTCTCGTCAATACTGTTGGGACTTAAAAATGCCTCACTACTTTGGAGATGTTTATCTCACGAAGAAGAATGAAATGCAGCAGAATTAATAGGCAAGAGAAAGAACACTCAAAGTGTTATACAAAAATTTTTATTCTCACACAAACTTAGTACAAGAGGAAACACTCAAACACTCTCAGAAGCTTTGTTGCTTCTTCTCACTTCTCACTACTTTCTTTCTTGGTTGTTGCAAATGGTGTGGATGCCTTCTCCTTTTATAGGCATGGATGGAACCTTGGAGAAGCATGGAAACATCATGCTAGATATATCTAGATAATTCCACTACCTTCCTAAGCTAGAATTATCTACATTAATCTTGTATGTTGGTGGAATCCTCACCATTCTTCTAGACTTTTCCACCAACTTGAACTTTGCTAGAATTCTCTAGCATGTGCACACATTGGCTTTAGGTTGGATCACTTGTCTTGGGCCTGAGACAAGATTACTATTCAACATCCCCCCTTAATCTTGTCTTGTGACGCCGATTGAATTTCTCAGTCTGACAAAGTCTTCTTGCCTGAGTGGTTTGGTAAATATGTCGGCGACTTGATCTTGTGACTTCACGTATTCCACTTGCACATCCTTTCTTGCAATGCACTCTCTTATGTAGTGATAACGAGTATCTATGTGCTTGCTCCTGTCATGGAATACTGGATTCTTTGCTAGGGCTATTGCAGACTTGTTGTCGACATAGATCTCTGTTGGTTCTTCTTGTGGCATGCTTAATTCTTTCAGCAAGTTTCTCAGCCAAATTGCATGACAGACACATAAGGTAGCGGCTACGTATTCAACTTCACATGTAGATAGTGTGACAATCGGTTGCTTCTTCGACATCCATGTGAATGCAGTGTCTCCCATGAAGAACACAAATCCAGTAGTGCTTTTTCTATCGTCTGAATCTCCTGCCCAATCACTGTCGCTATATCCAGCAAGTTTGTAGTTATCAGAACTTGAGTAGAACAAGCCAAAGTTAATAGTACCTTTAAGGTATCGAAGAATTCTTTTGGCTGTCTTCAAATGTGTAGTTGTGGGATTCTCCATGTAGCGACTGACTAATCCGACGGCATAGAGAATATCTGGTCTTGTGCAAGTCAAGTAACGCAAGCTTCCAACTAAACTCTTGAAAAATGTTGGATCTACACTTTCTCCTTCGTCATGCTTGGTTAGTTTGACTCCGCACTCCACTGGCGTGCTTATGGGCTTGCAATCGTCCATTTTGAACTTTTTCAGTATCTCCTTTGTGTAGCTTTCTTGGGAGATGAAAATACCTTCTTCGTTCTGCTTGACTTCAATGCCTAGGTAGTATGCCATCAGCCCGATGTCGGTCATCTCGAATTCTTTGGTCATCACTCTCTTGAACTCTTCAAACATGCTTGGATTACTTCCGGTGAAGATTAGATCATCCACATATAAGCACACAATCAGAATATCTTCATCTTTGACTTTGACGTAGAGAGCATGTTCATGAGGGCACTTGATGAAGTTGTTTTCTTGGAAGTACTTATCGATGCGACTATTCCATGCTCGTGGCGCTTGTTTTAACCCATAAAGGGCTTTCTTCAGCTTCAGAACTTTGTCTTCATGCCCTTTGATTTCATAGCCTGACGGTTGCTGAATGTAGACTTCTTCTTCAAGGATTCCATTTAGGAAAGCAGACTTCACATCCATTTGTTGAATCTTCCATTTGTTTTGAGCTGCCAAAGAAATTAGTAATCGTATAGTTTCCAAATGAACAACGGGTGCAAATACCTCATCATAGTCGATTCCGGCTCTTTGACTATAGCCTTTCGCCACTAGTCTCGCCTTGTATCTTTCGACCTCTCCATTGGCATTTTTCTTTGTCTTGTACACCCACTTGACTCCGATGGCTTTGTGTCCTTTTGGAAGAATAGCGAGTTCCCATGTATCATTCTTCTGGATTGCTTCAATTTCTTCATCCATTGCTTTCCTCCACTTAGTATCTTGCACTGCTTCTTGGAAGTCAACTGGTTCACAATCAGCAAAGAGACAGAAAAGTGTAGGATTATCGAGTCTTTCAGCTACCTCATAGAGATCTCGTATACTTCTTGTGCGTGGTACTTCTCTTTCATTTAGACTCTCACTTGATGATGCTGATGCTGGTGAATTACCACGATTGGTTGATGTTGGTGAAGCAGGTGGAGTAGTGGATTCTTGTTGAACCTCTCTTGCTTGCTCCATCGTCCCTTGTTCATTCTCTTCTTCAAATTGAGGAAAGAAGCTGAGATCACTTGCATGAGAGCTAAAATCCCATTCTCCTTCTTCGTCGAACGTTACATCTCGACTGATCACCGTCTTCCCATTGTTTGGATTATACAACTTGTAGCCTTTTAAATTTGAGTCATAGCCGATGAAGATGAACTTCTCACTTTTGTCATCGAGTTTGGTTCTCTTCTCGTCTGGTACATGTACATGGGCTATGCTTCCAAAAACTCTTAGATGGGAGATACCCGGCTTTCTTCCACTCCATGCTTCTTGTGGAGTCTTTCCCCACACACTTCTTGTTGGAGACCGATTGGATAGGTAGACAGCACATGCTACAGCTTCTGCCCATAACTCTTTAGGCAATCTCTTACTTTTGAGCATGCTTCGAGCCATGTCGAGGATAGTTCGATTTTTTCTTTCCGCCACACCATTTTGTTGAGGGGATCTTGGAACTGTCAAAGGTCGACGAATTCCATTTGCTTCACAAAATTCTTGAAATTCCTTCGAAGTGAATTCTCCTCCTCGATCAGATCTCATGGCTTTGATCTTACAACCACTTTCTTTTCTACAGCGGCTTTGAACTTCTTGAATGCTCCAAAGACTTCTGATTTCTGCTTCAAGAAATAAACCCAGGTTTTCCTTGAAAAATCATCAATGAAGAGAAGGAAATAATTATTTTTACCCAAAGAGCTTGGTTTTATTGGGCCGCACACATCGGTGTGAATGAGCTCAAGTGGCTTTTGGGTTCTTGTGGTCGACTCCTTTGGAAAGCTTTTCCTGAATTGTTTCCCAAGTAAACATCCTTCACAAACTTGATCAGGGTGGCTGATGCACGGTAAGCCTCTCACCATCTCTTTCTTAGATAATAACTCCAATCCCCCAAAGTTAAGATGCCCAAAACGAAGATGCCAAAGCCAAGATATGTCTTTGTAACATATCTTGAGACACTTTGCAACATCGTTTTGAATGTTCATGGGAAACATCCTGTTCTTTGACATTTTCGCCTTGGCAATTAATCTTCCTTTGTCATCTCTAAGAAAAAGGATATAATTTTTCGTATGAAAATCATAACCTTTTTCTAAGAGTTGACCCAAACTCAAAATGTTGCTTTTCATATTGGGCACGTAGTAGACATTTGAAATTAATTGGTGACCGCCATTTTTCAAGGGAATAAGGATGTTACCTTTTCCTTTTACAGGTACTTTGGATTCGTCTCCAAAAGAAACGTTGCCACTCACTGATTCTTTGAGCTCTACGAACATGCTTCTTCTTCCGCACATATGGTTGCTAGCGCCGGTGTCAAGGTACCATGTATAGTCTTGGTCTCCATTATTGTTCTGGCATGCTAGTAGCACAACGCCATTATCTTCTTTCTCTTCTTTCACATAATTGACCTTCTCATCAAGCCTGTTGCTTGGAGCTCTACATTCCCAAGCAAAATGCCCAAACTTTTGACAATTGTAGCATTGAACTTGAGATTTTTCATACCTCAAGTTTGAGCGCCCTCTTCCACGACCTTTTGTTGAGCTTCCTCCTCTTTCGTAGTTGTTATGGTTGTTGAAGTTCCAACCACGTCCACGTCCATGTCCACGACCTCGACCACGACTTCTTTCGTACTGGCTTCTCTCGTTGTCCAAGCTTTCTTCTTTCTTCTTTGGCTGAACATGCATCTTGAGGAGCTGCTCATCATTCCCTTGCCTCTTCTTATGTTTCTCTTCATATGCTTGTAGCGAACCCATTAATTGCTCTATACTAATTTCTTCCAAGTTCTTTGTTTCTTCAATCGTCACGACAATGTGCTCGAACTTGGGGTCCAACGAGCGTAGTATCTTCTCCATAATTCTAACATCTTCTAACTTTTCTCCGTTTCTTTTTAATTGATTGGAAACGGCTAAGACTCTTGAAAAATAATCAGAGATTGATTCAGACCCTTTCATTTGTAGAGATTCGAACTCACCTCTTAGTACTTGAAGACGAACCTTTTTCACTTGTTCGGCTCATTTGTAAGATGTTTGAAGCTTCTCCCATGCTTGCTTGGCAGAGGTTGCACTTGAGACTTTCTCAAAACCATTGTCATCTAATGCTTGGTAGATGAGGTAGAGAGCCTTCTTGTCTCTCTTTCTTGAATCTTTCAAACTCTCCTTCTGGGGTTGGGACAGAGTAGCTTCATCTTCTAGCTCAGTGTAGCCTTTCTCCACGACTTCCCAGACATCATGTGCTCCCAAAAGGGCCTTCATTTTGATACTCCAATTATCGAAGTTGTTGTTGTCGAGCATTGGAACTTGGAAGGCTGCGATAGCGTTGCTAGCCATAGCTCTGGTACCACTTTGTTGGGACTTAAAAATGCCTCACTACTTTGGAGATGTTTATCTCACGAAGAAGAATGAAATGCAGCGGAATTAATAGGCAAGAGAAAGAACACTCAAAGTGTTATACAAAAATTTTTATTCTCACACAAACTTAGTACAAGAGGAAACACTCAAACACTCTCAGAAGCTTTGTTGCTTCTTCTCACTTCTCACTACTTTCTTTCTTGGTTGTTGCAAATGGTGTGGATGCCTTCTCCTTTTATAGGCATGAATGGAACCTTGGAGAAGCATGGAAACATCATGCTAGATATATCTAGATAATTCCACTACCTTCCTAAGCTAGAATTATCTACATTAATCTTGTATGTTGGTGGAATCCTCACCATTCTTCTAGACTTTTCCACCAACTTGAACTTTGCTAGAATTCTCTAGCATGTGCACACATTGGCTTTGGGTTGGATCACTTGTCTTGGGCCTAAGACAAGATTACTATTCAACAAATACACTCTTCCAGCTTCCCGCGACCTTCCAACCCCACCACCACATCGGCCCTCACAGGCCCTAAACCCTCGTAGCCCCCTCTCGGTCCATTTAAACGATTAACCCCAGCTGAGGTTCAAGAGAAGATTCGAAAACGGGAATGTTTCAATTGCTTGGAACCCCATGTTCCAGGACATAAATGCAAGGCCCCGATGATTGTACTGCTTGATGCTACTAGCCCAGAAAATGAATCCACAGAGTTTCATGATTGTCAATCGGAGGAAGATCTTCCTCCCTATCCAACTTGTCACATGCTAGAGCTTTTAGCCATCCCAGGATATAGCATGGGTCAGCCAATGGGATTGTAAGGGTTCATTAAATCCAAACCAATTAATGTTCTTATTGACTTCGGAGCTGCTTGTAACTTGCTCCACATTGACGTTGCACACCACCTGGGCTTACCCATGGAATCGATCGCGCCAGTTCACTTCACCATGGCCTCTCATAAACAGGTCTCTTCTTCCTTGCGAGTTCATAACGTCGAAGTGCAACTGCAGGGCTATACTCTTAGTGGTTCATTTCTCCTCTTGAACATACCAGACTATTGCTACAATTTACTCAAAGTAAAAACCGAAACGAGACCGGTTCTTCTGAGGTAAAACCGAAAATGCAAGGGTTTTAAGGGGAGGAATTAGAAGCATTGAGGATAAAAACTGAAACAGGATCGGTTCTTACAGGGTAAGACCGATATCGGACAGATTTCTTAAGGTGTAAAAACCGAAATATGACGGGTTAAGAGGAGGGACAGAGCCAGATTAAGGTTAAAAACCGAAAGATAAAACCAAGACCGAGGCGGTTCTTCACGGTACAAACCGAAACAAAAATTGTTCTTTACAGGTAAAAATCGAAATGAACTGAATTTTTAAGGTAAAAACCGAAATGAAACTGAATTTTCAAGGTAAAAACCGAAACCGAACTAAATTTTTGCCACTTACTAGTGGTATTTCTCACTTGTAACCACATGGCTAGCTCAGCCATGGTCAAAAAATAAAAAAAAAATAAAGAAATTCAAATTTTATATAAACCGAAATCGAACTGGGAATTTTTAAGCTAAAAATCGAAACAGAACCGGATTTTAAGCTAAAAACTGAAAACAGTAAGGTAGAAACCGTAGTAGAAACCGTTGAAGAGGAAAGAAGTGAGACAGATTGAGGGTAAAAACCGAAGCCGAATATTCAAATCCGGTCGGTTTGTTTTGATCGGAAGAGAAGGAAATGCAGAGAATCTGCAGCTGCAAAAATTAAGAATTGTTGCTCAGAAATCGACAAGCAAAAACCCTAATTGTTTGATTGAAACGAAAAATTTCAGACGAGAAATAGATTACCTACAAACAATGACACCCATCCCTTAATTTTAGATTCTTAACCCGCAAATTGCTGCAGATACCCAACACTCATCCTTTTGCTGAGCCGGCGAAATGCCGAAACCTTAACTTTCTGCAAACCCCACAAATCCCTTTCCTTTTTATTTCATAATTTTGCTTTTCATTTTTTTTTAAAGATTCATTTTCTATTAGGGTTTTTATCCAAAATAATAAAAATAAATTAGGAAATGTACTGTATAAAAAAGCTTGGGTTAATTGTATTTTGCACCTTTTAGAACTTTGGCGGTTTTCAAAATGAATCATGAGATTTTAATTTTTGCACTTCGTCCTTTACGATTTTGAAATTGTATCAATTTACTCATTTTGTCTAATGAATTATTTGATGCTTCATTAAATTAATGATATAGTAGCATAAAACTCATAATTGGGTTGACATGTAAACTACATTTACACCACATAATCTAAAAACTCATTTAACTACACAAAAAGTGTAAATTCATACAATTTCAAAACTTTAGAGGGTAATTTAAGAAAATTAAAGCATCATAGCCAAATTTAAAAATCACCTCAAACCTTGAATATATAAATTTATAAAATAAAATATAAGTAGAATTTCTTACGAAGGGTTTTTTTTTTTTTTTTACATCACAGCGCGCTATGCGTGGCAAGTGTTTCTCCCTTCTACATTTGTGCGTATAAGACATGTTTAGGTTTAAGACTTATATATTTTGGTCCAAGTGAAAAAGTGTTTTTTATTTTTGTAAATGCAAATAAACCATACTAACATAAACAAAATATAAATTGAAACACACTAAAATTTTAATTAGTACAAAAAAAGGAATAACATAGATAAGATGACAATCTCTGATATGTTGCTCCTATCATTTCCCTCCATACTTGATATGTTGAAGTCCACTTTAAATTCTTTTGTATTCCTACATAACAAAAAAAATGAACACAATAATTTATTTGACAAAAGAAAAGATAACATGAGAGAAAAATGACTATAACAATTTAGTAACATATAAAAGTGATCTTAATAACAAAAATTCATGTCAAATATTTCGTACATTACCATTTGTGTGTTATGATGTTAGAGGATAAAGATACATTAACAACACCACTACTTTTCAGTCTAATATTCATTACCTTGAGGAATATGAGTCAATGATTAAAGAAGAGAGATCGAAAGAGAGAAAAAAAATTAACCCCGAGGCTACAACACCCTGAAAAACTAAGGTGCATCCATGTTGATTAGTAAGCAGAACTCATGCACTGATACACATTAGTAAGAACTAATCACACGCTGTAAAACAAAGTGAAACAGTACAAATATGAAGCATTAACACTTCAAAATATTCATTGTATACATCAATCTATTTCTTGTGCTTGAATTGGGTATAAGTGTGAAAATTCCAATTCTAATTTCAAAAATTGAATATATTCACATGTCTAAAAATTGATTCCCTTATTTAAACAAATTCCATGTCAAATTGTACCTGTACCAATAACAATTTGAGGAAATAGAACTTGCACATTTAGGCATTTTGACTATTAAAAAATAGATTTATAAGTTAAACAATCTAATAATCAAGGGAGTTTTAACCACACACTCCCGGTACTGTTTACTTTAACAAAAAATCATATTTTTACTCTAAAAAGTCAATCATGATACTATTTACTTACATCTTTTTGTCATTTTTGTTAAAACTCAAAGTTTTCAAGTCATTTTTGTTAAAACTCAAAGTTTTCAAACCATTTTCATTAGTTTTCCTAATAATCAAAGCACAAAAATGCAAATTGCAAAAGCTAAAGTACATACTTTATTGTGTAGAAGTTTTGATTATCTGACATAATTCCTTTGATATTGTGGATGCAAATTTCTTCCTCCTTATTCTTGCACAAAATTGCACCTACAAAACAAATAACACCTTAGGTAAAGGCCAAGAGCCTCACACGCCCACAATGAATGGCGAGGTTTTGGCCGAAGAACCTTCAATGCCAAAGTTAGAATTTTGAGGGGAAAATGTTTGGAGAATTTAGAGAATTTAACAAGAGAATTGAAATTGAGTTTTGGAGATAATGAGGGTGTTTATATAAGGGTGTGGCCGGCCCCCTTGGGAGGAGAAAGACCAACCACTTGGATGGCTTTTTGGGTTAGGTTCTTGATTTGTAGTTAATTAGTAAATTAATTTTATAATAAATCAATTAATTAGCTAATTAATATAATTAAAAATTGATGATTTAGGAGTTACCTTGTGAAGAAAATTTGATGAGAATTGATGAAATAGGTTTTAAATTAATACCTATTTTGGGCACTTTTGACTTGGTTGAGGGATGATTACTTGCTGCTCGCGCATAGAAATCTTGGTATGCCTTAAGGGTAATTTTGTCATTTTCATCCAACAATTCGCGTGTCACATTTTGATTATTTTTGGCTCCACAGATATCACTGTAAATTCCGTTCAGTTCATAATCCCACTCCAAATCCCACTCCACCGTGGTGATCCTAAAAACCCACTTTAATTTTATGGGAAAACTAATGAAAAAGACTTAAAAACTTTGAGTTTTAACGATAAAGAAAAAATAAAAGGTAAAGTGAATAGTACCATGATTGACTTTTTAGTGTAAAAATGTGATTTTTCATTAAAGTAAATACTACCGGAAACTTTTTGTTAAAGTTTCCTAATTTTTTTTTTTGAGTTTTCTTGAACAATTTTAAATTTCTAACCGTGTGTTTCTTAATTTTTAATTTTTTGACAAAATTACCCTTGTGTTTTTTTATATATCAAATTCGGTCAATTTTAGTTTTTTTTTAAAGAAAAATAATGAAAAGGGTTTCAAATATTTACATTTTAATAAAAAGCCACTTGCTAACTTTATTTTAATAATAAGAACAAAAGACTAATAAGAAAGATAAAAATAAAAAATAAAGACCTAAAAAATAAAGCCACTCATTTCTTATGTTAAAAAATTAATTACATAAAAAATAAAATTTTCCATCACTTATATAATAACACGTGGTATACCATTTGTATTACGGACACAAAAAAAAAATTCTTCAAGATGAGCTACATTTATTATTGTAGGTATATGAAAAAAAGTGAGGAAATTTTAATTTGGTAATTGAAAACAACTTTTTAAATATAATTACTGAGAACATAATCTTCTCAAGGTTTTGATTTAAAGAGGTTCATTGTTTTCGGCACAATGAGTGCTTTAACAGGACCAAAAAGGGTTTAAGTTTCAAACCTTGTAAAATTGAACCAATAAATAAACACTATTTATAAAACTTCACAAATAAGTAGACACTATTCATGAAACTAGATCAATAAGTAGACACTATTTATAAAACATGACCAATAAGTAGACACTATTCATGAAACGAAAACAAGAATTAGGCATTATTTCCAAAACTAAACCAATAGGTGAAAACTATTTATGAAACTGGACTATACACTATTTATGAAACTAGAGTAAGAACTAGACAATATTTATGAAACATGACCAATAACTAAGCACTATTTATGAAAGTGGACCAATAACTAGACATTATTTATGAAACCAAACCAAGAAAGAGATACTATTTATGAAATTGTACCAATTACTATACATTATTTATGAAACTGGACCCGATAACTAGACATTATTTATGAAACATGACCAAGAACTAGACATTATTTATGAAAGTGAACAAAAAACTAGGCAGTATTTATGAAATTGGACCAATAAATAGTATAGTACCGTTTAGTGCAGTTTCATAAATAGTTTCAATTTTATAAATAGTGTTTAGTTTCATAAATAATGTTTAGTTTCATAAACAGTGTACACGTCATGCGCGTGTCAGATTTTTTAATTGTGTCATTTTCATTAAAAATTAAGTTTTTTGTCATTTTTATTAAAATTTAAGGGTTTTTCATTAAATTTTGATTCTTTTTCATTAAATAAAGTTATAGTATGGTTTTTTATTATAATAAACTTAACCCAAACATTTTTCATTAAAGTTTCTTTTTCTTATTTTTATGTACCAAAACGTGCTTCTGATTTTCTAATATTAGATATTAAAGATTAGAGATTAGCCCGAAAAACTTCAACAATGAATTTCTCAGAGTTGAACCTACAGTTTATCCAACTTTCCTAAATATTAACCATGATTGAAATCTAAACCAAATCTTAAATAAATTATTATAAAGAAAACTTGGTTATCAAAACCAATTTTTCCCTTTATAAAGTACAACATACCAAAATGCAGCTATAAACAGGATTTTTCAACGTGCCGAATAACTAGCCTTGATATACCCAACCATATTCCCAGTACACTTGAAAGTTTTCTCCTTAAAAAAGAAGTCTGCTGGCTAATGCGAGCAGATACAACACCAAAAAGAAAAAGAAAAAGGACCGCAGCCCAAATGCAACCCAAAGGAAGTCACATGGGGAGGTGCTGGTGAATTATGTTCTTAAACTTTGTCCAGAGGCCATCTCCATTGTCCAAAATGGCCTTGAGATAACCTTCATCTTCTTTAAATTGATCTTGCTGTAAAAGCAATTTCTTGAGTTGTGCCTGCATCGTTTCAGTGTCTTTGACGATGCCATCAATTTCAGCAAGTATTGCAGCCTGCTTGGCTTCAATCCTCATTTTCCATTTCGCAAGGTCTTGAAATTCTCTCTCCTTGCTATCACAAGACTGAACCTTAGGTTGAAGAAGCTGTTTCATAGCTTCGACTCGGACAGTCAAGTTTTTGCCCATATCATACTCGGAATAGGCTTTGGAGTAGACTGGAACAGATTGCTCTAGCTGCTTCAACATAGCCATAATCATTGGTCCAGTGCCCGTGCGAAAGCAATTAGAATCTACCAAGCTCTGGATGCCTGAAATCATGTGAGCTCGTTGAACCTCACCAGTCATAGTAATAAAGTCCATTTCTAAAGTAGCTCTGGTTTTTGCCATGGCTTGCGAGTCTATGGTCGGAGTAGAAATGGAGGAGCTGGCCACTGGATTGGGTGCAGACGCTTGGCCTAAAAGTTCATGGAGTCTTTTTAGGGAGCTAATAACCCGAACTTCTGCAAACTCATGACTCTACAATAGAAAGACGTTGGAGAAAACTAATGAGGCCTCGTTAAGCTAGTGTCAAGGACTGGAATGGAATAGATATATACGATGCATGTCAAACGAAGACATGGATGCCAACTTCCAAATTATGTCCAAGTCGAAGCTAGAAGATAGATTAGTTTTGAAGGTAACTTATCCCTCCAAAACTCTACTATTTTCTAATCCATGTTTTACCTTCAAACTTGACAAGACCCAAGGGTCGTCGAATTGAAGAAAGTTGTGAACATACCTTTCCTTCTCTTGACTCTATGTTTAAACAGATTTGTTAATGAAAGAAGGTTTAAATAAAACTGTCTTAGAAGATTAAAACAAATGCGTGAGGACACACAGGCGCGCAAATCAAAGATGAAATATTGTTTACCTCAAATATGTCTTGGGCTAAATCTTGGTTGGCATTTGAGTTTGGCTCCGATTGCACCAAGGCAGGATTGCTGGACTTGGAAGCAGCAGTCTCATTGGTTGTGGCCGAAATAACAACCCCAGTGGTTGCAGTTGGCTGTAGAACTGGTGGCAGCAAGTCTTGAGCCTACAAATCGAAATATTATCAGAAGTTAAGAAATGAAGGAAGATCTACATGGATAGAACAAGGTTTTTTTCAAGTACATGATCAGCCTGTTGATTATTAAGTCCTTGGTTGGAAACGATGAAAGTAGTGCGAGAAGAAATTTGAGTCACATTCTGAAAGGAGAAACAAGGAATATTTTGTTAGGGTTTAAAAAGACTTCATTACTTTGAAGATGTTTATCTCACAAAAAAAAAAATGTAACGCAATGGAAATTGTTAGACAAGAGAATAAGGAACACTCAAGATAATACACAAAAACTTTTTACTCTCACACAAACTAATACACAAGGAAACACTCAAACACTCTTAAAAGCTTTGCAGCTTCTTCTTAGTTTTCACTCCTCACACTTCTTACTACTCTCTTACTCTCTTGGGCCAAGACAAGATCACCATTCAACATATTTTGTTTTGGAACATGAAATAAAAGGAAGGTCGACCAAAGAAATCTGTTTTACCTGATCAGCTACATTGGCTGTGGTATATGGATTTAGATGTGTTGGCCCTATGGCTGAAATTGCAGCCACAGTAGGGTCTGCAATATGAAATGCAACCAATCTGGTGGTTTCATCGTCCTCTTGTGCCTAAATAATGGATTGAGAATCTTGAATATTAAACTGAAAGTCATAACCCAAACTATCGAAGGAGGCATGTATTAAAAAATAAAATTTAGATAATTAGGCGGATCCTATTGTTCACAGATTAAAAGGGATTTAAAAAACCAATATGCGTTAAATTCGAAAGAAAATTGAGATTTTTCCCTTTAAACTCATTTTTCTACACTTGCAGCCCGTCCTAATTTCTTCATGTGATTTTCGATGCATCAAACATGACTATTTCATTTGGGTTTGGTACGAGTCAAAGAAGTGCAGAAGAAGAGTTGTAGATTCAACCTGGCTCAATGCAGTTGCATCATTCGTCGCACCATCAGTAATGGCTGTATCAATTGCCATGGGGTATATCCACTCTAGCCATGAGTGACTTTGGGTGGCTGAGTCTACCTGCTGGCCACAAGTGACTCTGGGTCGCTTCCGGACTTGGTTTATATCGTTTCCCCCTTCCTCTTCATTTTTGGCCTTGGACTTTCCTTAAATGAAAAAAATGGCAACATGTGCTCCACATTATGTGTTTCGACAGAGTTTTTTACAAAACTAACAGAGGTAGTACACACTAATGGAACAAACAAGTTTAGTTTAACAAAATCACCAAAATAATTATAAAAGAAAAGGTAGCCATGACAAACTATGGACGAAGATTTTCCAATGTACAACACGTACCTGTTTCATCATCTCCAAGGTTTGATGAATTTGAACTAAACAAAGTTATCATGGCATCCTCTACCATCCTAATCCAGAGTCCAGTTTCTTGAGCTTCGTGCAAATATGAAACAGCTTCTTCAGTCTTTTTTTGGTTGACCAATTCAACAAATAATAGCTATTTTCATGTATTGACAAAGACAATATAGATTTGAAAGATACACTGGAACAAGTTACTTGAATAAGACAAAGGATTGCATTGCACGTACAAGAGACACCGTTATTTGAACAAGACAAAGCAGCAGAACAGTCCATCTCAGAATTGGGTGTAATTTTGTCATTTTTACGGGAATGTTGAACAACTTCCGCAGTCTGAGTCTCTTTAATGTATCCAACCTTCATTGTATCTCCCTGATCATGTTATATATCATAAATGTCAATAGGTAAAACATGGATATGACAGACAAATTTTAAGGTCATAAGGGCCTAGATCTCATCTAAAGTCATATCTAGAGTGTTGTATAACTGATCCAATAGAGTAGTTTTCCTTTATATTGAGACTGAATCTCAACATTGGGGAAAGAAGGACCTTGCACGTGCTTATAAGAAGTTTGGTTATTCTCCATATTGCTAATTGGTTGTATAGTGGAACCATAACTTCCTTCACTTTAGAAGTCTATATCTAAAACCCTTTTGCGTTTACTTACAGGAGTTTGTTCTCTCCATACAACCAATTACTGAAAGAAACGTGTGTAAGAATATCAAGGACTAACTGCACAGATTATTGAAATACTATTGAAATATGAATGACAATGTAAGTCATAACCTTTACGTCCAGATAGTGGACAAGAACTATATGTGAGAGATCCCTGCAGCAATGGCATATTAGAGTTTAGGGTTTGCAATTAATCAAATTGTAAGCACGTAAGACTAAATGTTTACTCCTTTTGAAGCAAGTTGATGATAGAGGAGAGATCACTGCATTAAGGCCGAAAAAGTGAATAAATTCTTCTAGAAACACACTTATCAATCATCCAATAACTGCGTCGTTGAATTTTTTTATCTTCTTCTCCATGAGCATAGTAGCAGTGCAATGTATCAACACCTCCAACCTGACAAATGCTACACATCAAAATTATACCATACCGCATTGCTCCATATCAAATTTATACCAAAGTTCTTCCAACTACACTACATAAAATTATAGATGGCGATATTCAACATGCCATTTATTCCATAAAATAAATCAACAGCTACAAGATTAACTGATTAAGTTACGTAAATATAGTTGAAGGGTAAAGTGTCATGTTAATACATCAAATATGATGTTCACGTTTCTTATAACATCAACCTTAGCGTTGGCGAATACTTACCTTGAGCCTCTCATGGGCTTCCTTAGTACTCTTTCCATCTTTTGCCTTCTTCCATCTATAGCCATCTTTTCTAAAATATCTCTGCACCTTCTTATCAAAAAGAAATATGGATCCACCTAAAACAAACGATGCGTGCCAAGCAAAAATAGGTTTTATATGTTTCCAAATAAAGCAATGCAATGTTCACAGGCATCCCAAAATAATTAATAAAAATAAAGATGTCTTGACATCCAATGCAAATGTCGATTCCTATTTTCTTGAAAGCCAAAACCACTATATCCCAATTAATTTCTTATAATAATAAAAAACAAAAAAAAAAGAACTGTTATTGGCACTCCAATGCACTTCTCATAAATGTATTTATTTTTCTAAATACAAAAAAATTGGAATACATAATGAGAACTTTGGAATGCAGATAATAATTTCGATAAAGAATAGCCCAATTAAATTTATACAGAAAAATCCAAAGAAAGTGATTAACCAACACGAACAATACTTTACACAAACACCGGTTGACATAAACTTTCCTCTTATCCAAATGATAACAGTTCAAAACTTATCAAGTGAATTTTCAATACACATCCAAATGAATCTTCGAAGAACGATGCAGAAAGCAAAACCAAATTCCTAAAATTCTAAAGAAAATTCGAGTGACAAAAAATAAAAATAGCGCAATAGAAAGATTAATAATGTAAACAGGTACAGGTTTCTCATTCCTAAACTTGGGATGTCGAAAATTACTGTCACCTCCACATAAAGCAAAACTGGTCTAACATGGCCAGCACTATCGAGCTAGTGAAGGAGAGAAGGGGAAGGTAAGGGAATTCAAAAAAAAAAAAAAAAAAAAAAAAACGTATTTTCAGTTTTCTTTAAGCCTTCAAGGATAAATAGTAGATTTAAAATTGCAGGGGTGAACATCAATTGTTACGAATACTTTTAATCAGCCAATACAATATTTCTTAACAAATGCAATGCAGCAGAAAGTCATACTCGGTGGCATGGTTGTAGGCTTCTTAGAAATTGCAATTCCGTTAGGATTCCGAAGAACTTCACATATTTCATGCGGACGTAGCCATCGATGTTTCCCTTCAGAAAGTATTCTACTTGTATTCAATTGAAGAATTCTACTTTCTGCATTCAATCATATCATAATCAATAAATAATAAAATATTTAAGCTGAAACTTGTGATATATATCATGTATGTATATACATATATATATATATATATATATATTGACAACTTTCAAGGAAACATAAGAACCACAAATGAACTTGGATCAAATATTTTAAAGAAAACTAATGAAAAAGATTTGAAAATTTTGAGTTTTAACGATAAGGACAAAATAAAGGGTAAAACGAATAGTACCGGATTGATTTTTTAGCGTAAAAATATAGTTTTTCATTAAAATAAACAGTACCAAGAGTTTTTCGTTAAAGTTCCCAATATTTTTATGATGACAAGTAAATCTCTTTTTTTTTTAAGAAAAAAAAAGGAATGAGAATGCTAATTAGACTCGATATGACCTTGCTGACACATGCATACCAATCGAAGTGCATTACTGTTTGACAACTATTTGGTTTTCAGTTATTAATTTATAATATTTTGTGGAAAGAAAGTGGCGAATGAAATAATAATGAAGGGGGTAGCTGAAGAAATGTACATAGAATAACACAAAATGAAAACAAAAATCAATTTTAAGTTTTTGTTTTCATATACACAGCTTCGTTTCTCCTACTCCCTCCAACAACCTCCATTTCTCATTTCTCCCACTCCCATATACCTTCCTTCCATCACTGCACAAATTTAAAAACATAATGTTTACAAAATGAGCCCTAAAACAAAAATAAATAAATAAATAAAACCACAGAAGCTAAGGCAAGTCTTCTGTCCGCTTCCTCTTTGCGACCCTCAGCCGATGCGCCCTCCTACCGGCTACCTCACTGGCACCGCCAACTCACTCCATCAATCAAATTCAGACCTCAAAATTGACAAAATAAACAACCCCGGCAACAGTAAAATAAATAACATATTGATAGGAGTGGTCAAGTGAAAGTAGTGCTAGTTTATGACAGACGACTTCCGTTGTGATATGCGAGATGATATCTTCAAATACCATATGAAAATCTCAAACAAAAAGATTGTTGGTGGTGAGAGATGGGAGAGAAGGGAAAAAAAAAAAAGATCTTTGAGCAAATGAATTCCTTTCATATGATGATTTGAAATTAAAACTAACAAAAAAAAAGGAAAAAAATAATAAAGGTTACATATCTCACGTTGCAATGAATTGCAAAAAGTCAAATTTTAATCCAACATATCAAACTTACCTGATTGATGAAGATAGCGATTGCTCTCCGCCATGGACTCGGTAGTGGGTTTCGATTAAATTCACTGTGACTGCAATTTTTGCACAAGCAGCTGCAGCTCTACAATTCACTCACTCGTGGCCTGCAACATATATATCCAGCAACCGAGTTCCGAAGTCAAAGGCTGCAGTGCTTTGATCTGAAGGTGTTGTAAAATAAAGAAACCGAGTTCCGAGTAAAAGGCAGAGTTTATAACTGGAAAGTTCATTCTTCCACAGAACCCGGTTAAATTTGAAAATGCCGAGTTGCCGACTATGATTTTTCTGTTCACACTTCTCATACAGATTAACTTGTCTGCATAAAGTCAATTGAAGCGCCAAGTCTTTCCATTTTATATTCTTCAATATTCCGAATTTGCCCTTGTTTCTAAATAAAATCTCTTCCCCTCTAAAACCTCAGCCCACCACTTCCACCAGGAAAGATAAAAACCGAAAGATAAAACCGCAAAAGATAAAAACCGAAACCTGAGAGGTTAATTAATGTAGAAGCCGAAACAAAGTTAAGGAACCGATTCTTTTGATGTAAAACCGAAAAAAAAAAAAAAAAGTGCATAAGAGGAGGACTGAAACAGATTGAGGGTAAAAACCGAAGGATAAAATGGAAACCAAATTGGCTCTCATAAGGTAACACCGAAATCGGATAGATTTCTTAAGGTAGAAACCGAAATTGGAGGGGAATTTTTAGATGAGAACCAAAATCGAACCGGTTCAGACCAAGGAAGAAAATATCGGTAATATCGGAAATATCGGTAGTCCGAAAACACGGAAATATCGATGGAAATATCAGGATAATATCGATATCGATAAAAATTACATGGAAAATACGGAAATTGTAAGAAAAACTTGGAAATTTTTATTGAAACTTTGCAAGATGTTTATTTAGTCAATTATCTATTAGTTTATCACAAAAAATTGGAAGGAAATGCATTGCATGATGGATTTAACTGATTTAAGTTGATTATATAGCTAGCTGGCAAACATTGTGAGTGTAGAAAATATATAATAATTAATGAAAGAAGTTTAAACACACCATAATCATTTATATATAATGAATTAGTACAATATTTTACACTTTATATATTGCATGGTAAGATACATGAGTGACTAAGTACCACATAGAGTTCCTATAAGGTTCAAAATTTTCACTATCTTCATCATCACTATGTGTAGAGTAAGTGTATTGTGAAGAGTAGTCAGCAACCATGGCAATGGCTTTCAAGAACCGAAACCCAAAAGTCAATAGGAAACCGAATACTTCGGTATTTTTCGGGATTTCAAGATTACCAAACAAATGGGATCTGGAAACCAATCTCATATTGAAAATTTCGGTATTTTTCGGGATGGTTTTGGTTTGGGACTTTTTCGGTTTGGTTTGGGATTTTCGGGAATTTTTTTCAACCATACATGTAAGTGACCAAATAAAAAATAGAAAAATTAAAAACCACATGCCATTGACTAAGTAATTAATTGACACAATTTAAAATATAATACCACAAAAAATTTGGAATATGTGCAAATTTGTTTCTTGCAAAAAGAATTCAAAACAAAACCATATATATAAATAGTTTAGCATGTTTTCACAAAAACGTAAGTGGTATAGTGGTCAAGTCGCTGAAGGAGTTAGATGGGAGGGGTTTGAATCCCTTTATGTGCACTTTTCAGAAATTTTCAAATATTTTTAGGTTCATCTCGCGATATTATATATAATATCGATATTATCACGATATTATCGATAATATCGATATTATCACGATATATTAACGACAATTAAAGGAATACTCACGAAATATCGTTATATGAAAAAAACGATAATATCGACGACATTTCGCCGATATTATCGATTTTTAAATCTATGGTTCAGACAGACATTCGAAGGGCAAAAACCCAAAACCGTTCCAATTCCGCATGGTAAAAATTCAATAACCGGAATTGAAAGGTTTCGTCTTCAATTCATTGTTATCCATTAACAGAATCTGCACCTGCAAATTTTCAAATTTGTTGTTAATCAGACTATAAATTATAAGCAAAAACCCTACAACAACAACAACAAAGTTTTTTCCCACTAAGTGGGGTCGGCTATATGAATTCTAGAACGTCATTGCGTTCGGTTTTGTATCATGTCTTCCGTTAAATTCAAGTACTCTAAGTCTTTTCTTATAGTCTCTTTCAAAGTCTTCCTAGGTCTTCCTCTACCTCTTCGTCCCTAAACATTTGTCTTGTAATCACATTTTCTAACCGGAGCATCAGTAAGCCTTCGTTGCACATGTCCAAACCACTATAACCGATTTTCTCTCATATTTCCTTTAATTTCGGCTACTCTTATTTTACCTTGGATATCCTCATTCCTAATCTTATCATTTTTCGTGTGCCTACACCTCCAACGAAGTATCATCATCTCCACTACACCCATTTTATGTACATGTTGATATTTCACCGCCCAACATTTCGTCCTATACAGCATCGCCGGCCTTATTGCAGTCCTATACAATTTCCTTTGAGCTTCAGTGACATACGACGGTCGCACAACATGCCAGATGCACTATTCCACTTCATCCATCCAACTTGTATTTTATGGTTGAGGTCTCCATCTAATTTTCTGTTATTTTGCAAGATAGATCCTAGGTAGTGAAAACGGTCGCTCTTTGGTACTTCCTGGTCTCCGATCCTCACCCCTAACTCATTTGACTTTCATTTGCACTGAACTTGCACTCCATATATACTGTCCTTGATTAACTTAGGCAAAGACCTTTAGATTACACTTCTCTCCACAGGTTAAGCATCACATTTACCCATTCTTGAGTTTCATCTATCAACACTATATTGTCTACGAAAAGCATGCACCAAGGAATATCATCTTGAATATGTCATATTAACTCATCCACTACCAATACAAAAAGGTAAGAACTTGAAGATGAGTCTTGATGTCACTCTACAGTTATAGGGAAGCTTTCGGTTTGTCCTTCATGAGTCCTTACGATAGTATTTGCTCCATCATACATATCCTATATAGCTTGGATATATGCTACTCGTACTCATTTCTTTTCTAAAATCCTCTAAAGAATATCTCTTGGGACCCTATCATATTCTTTTTCCAAATCTATAAAGACCATGTATAAATCCTTTTTCATATCTCTATATATTTCCATCAATCTTCGTAAGAGATATATTGCCTCTATGGTTAAGCACCCTAGCATGAACCCGAATTGATTGTCCGAGACCCGTATCTCTTGCCTCAGTCTATGCTCAATGACTCTGTCCCAGAGCTTCATTGTATTACTCATTAGCTTAATACCCCTATAGTTCATGCAATTTTGTACGTCGCCTTTATTCTTGTAGATAGGCACCAAAGTGCTATTTCACCACTCATTTGGCATTTTCTTCATTTTCAAAATCCTATTGAAAAGGTCTATGAGCCATGTTATACCCATCTCTCCTAAGACTTTCCACACTTCGATCGGTATATCATCTAGGCCCACTGCTTTTCTATGCTTCATCTTTTTCAAATCTACAACCACTTCTTCCTTCCTAATTCGACGGTAAAAGAAGTAGTTTCTACATTCTTCTGAGTTACTAAACTCCCTCAAAGAAGTACTCATTTCATGTCCTTCATTGAGATAAGCAAAAACCTTAATTTTATTAATTGGGCTCTAAAATTGAAACAACAAATAAAGACGACAAGGAGATTTAGAAACCCTAGCTTTCGCCAAAACCCCCAATTCTCTTTTGTTTTTAATTATACTTTATTTTCAACATTTTTTTAGTTAAAATTACTCTTTTAATTATGGTCGGCAAAAACCTACATCAGTTCACTGTTTTCATTACTTTGTTTGGTTGCCGCGAAGAGGTACGAAAAGGAAAACACAAAACCGAAATCGAACCCGTTTTTATAAGGGAAAAGCTGAAATCGAACAAGTTCAAGGAGGGACAGACATATTAAGGGAAAAAATAAAAAAGAAATAACCAAAATCGGACCTGTTCATTGATGGTAAAAACCAAAATTGAGCGTGTTCATTGAAGGTAAAAATCGAAAACCAAACTGATTTATGAGAAGGAATTGAGACAGATAAAGGGTAAAAACCGAAACGAGATCGGTTATTTAAGAAAAAAACTTGAAATTAGATTGGTTCTTTAAAGGTAAAAACCGAAACCAAAATCGACGATGTTGAGTTGTCCATCGTTGCTTGCGGTTGTTGTTGCTGCTGCTGCACTGAGGCATTAACTTTCCGATCAGTCCTCTAGCTCTCTCTTCTGCTAGACCACCGCAGGCAACGGAAACTGTCAACTTTCCGCTGTCTAATGGAGTCATCGGTGTGACTTGGAGCTCTAACGACAATCTGCAGCTGTAATGTTGGTGAGATTTTAGTGGAGTAGTTGCGATAAAATGGAAGATAGGGAGATTATGGCATGGGGTTATAGTTTTCTTTTCTAAAAATTATTCGTCAATCTGCCTCCGAATTTATGAGGAACTACTATCAATTTCACCCGAATCCTGATCATGCAAATGTTGTAGCTGACAATCTTAATCGGAAATATCATGGACAACTTGCCTATCTCCTGGAAGTTCATGTTCATCTATTATTTTCTCTTCGAAGAATTGGTCTTTCTTTGATGTATGATCCACAAGGGGCAATATTGGCCCATTTCCAGGTTCGATTGATGTTTGGGGACTTAGTATGAGAAGATCAAGAACACGATCTGTCATGCCCCGATCCCGACATACGTTCAGGATCAACACGTGACGTCAACAAATACCCGTATCTCTGACATACCCCGCCTCCGAGACATGTACAAAGCCTAATTCAATACTCGAATTACTTTACAATTTTTGTATACTTTATGGTTGCATCTAACCTCCTCGTTAGACTGCCTACGTACCCTCATTTGGGATCAAGCCATTCGTAGTTTGTCATTCACAAAATCAAACATGTATCATACTGAGTTCAAGCAGAAAAACATAGCTTTCCTCAATCATTTATTAGAACCTGATCAACATAAAATTTTCTGAACTCAGGGCTACATAGTAAACCCCCATGAAGAATCACGATTTCATGGTTTCTCTTCCATACATCAAATAATGCATTATGTCTCAACATGATATCGCAATTCACAACATATAACATATTAAAGAACTGACGAAGCACAAACCGTTCTCTAGCGACATTAATGAACTAATTTGATCAAAATACTAACAATCATTTCCATATCTTCTAAATTCATACTTTATTAAATCATAATCGAATCATAGAAAATCCCGAATGAGTCACCCAGACGTCCAACATCTTTTCTCACTCAATTCACAAGATTCTCGAAACCATTGACACAAATATATATAAAACTAAGGCTAGAGTGACACAGTTAGGCCAAGCCTACTTCTCCAAATAATGGGATTTCAGACCACTCTACGAAATCCAACAACCTCGAGTTCCGGACCACTCAACAGAACCAAACTAAATATGATCGCCTGTCAAATGTACCAAGTACAACTAATCATCATCACCTATAGAATGCGTATGGTCCCCTATCGCGAATATATCAAGCAGAACCATAGGCATAATTTCATCGTGCAGACAGTGATCACCTATCGTGGATATACCAAGCATGATCATCCCTAACAGTCCCTCATCGTGGATATACTAAGCAGGATTGTATCATATAACTCTAGGTAGTGATCACCCATTGTAGATATACCAAGCATGATCACTTCTGGCATACGTATGGTCCCCCATTGCGAGTATACCAAGCAGGACCATCCATGTACCACTACTACATGGCATGGTCTCATCATCACACATTATACCCAATTATACGTATACACGTTATCGATTCCACATATCAACTAGCATCTAGTCATATGGAGCACAGCACAAAGAATTCCCCTAGTTACTATTTCTACTAAAAATCTAATAAAGTACCTAACTCATCTCCTGACTTTCATCCCTATCACATACTAAGTAGTAATGCCAAGTTCAAATAGGCATTCAGTTGGCAATCATATCCAAAATATTATCAAACAATTTTTAAATCCCATAATTGTCATAACATTCATCATAATTATCAATCACATTATTAAAAAGATAGTTAAACACATATATATCACAACCTTCATTAGTGTACAAGCCAAATCCTATTTAATAAGCATAGGATGGCTAAATATATATAAATCACATTTCAATAGAAATCATATTTATAAGACCAATTCATTTTCACAATTGATACCACTATAAGAAATTAAGACAATAAACATATCTCATATATTTAAGTCACTATCTAACCAACATAGGTCCACTGGTCACGCGCCGTCGTATGAGCCACCGCGGGTGGCGGTCGGTCACCCCAACTCGCCGGAAACATTCAACTATTTTTAAAAATTACCAAAAATTACAGAAATGAAGATCTCAAGGAGTAGAGAAAACTTTATACCTGTGGCCAAGTCCAATTTGGTTGGGAAGGCCCTCAAATTGGCTCGCACCTGTCGAAACCCTAAAGTGGGTGTTCTTCAATTCGGCTCGCTTGGTGTTCCAACGCCCCAACCACCAATTGGGTCTTGTTCCTGGGTCCAATGGAAGTTGATTAAGGGTGATGGTGAATGGTGATACTCACCTAAATGACGAATCGCCGTCGAGAACCCCTGGTTCTTCGGTGGAGTTCTACCCAAATTAAACCTTAAAAACCCTTGATTTTTGGTGGAGATGGAAAAAGGAAGGTAGCTGAGTAGGTTGCGGGTGATGAATGGGTGCAAAACGCCTAAAAATGAAGGATTTTGGCCTGAAATTGGCCGAGTCGAAACCCTTATTTTTTTGTGGGTGCATGGGTTGACAAAAATAGGGGGGGATCCTTTCCCTCGTTTTCTTTTCTTCTCTCACCACTCCCGTGACTTTTTTTTTTTAAAGCAACACAACTTCAAACGTCTGTAACTATACCGTTATAATCCAGACTCGCAAACAACTTTGACCTATGCGTTCGTGACTTCGAGACCTATTCGAAAACATTACTTATGATCTCGAAAGGTCAACGACTAAATAATAATTTTTCAAACTTCACTTTCGTAACTAGTTTAATTGAAATCTAATCTCAAATAAATTAATATAAATTCTCAAAAAATAATATAAATCTCAATAATACAAATACATATATTATAATAGTGAAATCCAAGAATGGGATTTCACACGATCAACAATATGTAAACTTAAATGAGCAAGTGCGAAATGGGTTGAGACGAGATCTAAGAATACGAAAAGATGGAATCTTAATGCAGGGAAACATGATATTTGTGCCTAAAAATAATGAAGCAGTGAAGATGTAGATTCTCGATGAAGCACACAAATCAGCATATGATATGCATCAGGTAGTACGAAAATGTATCACAACATTCGCCCTTATTATTATTGGTATGGTATGAAGCAGGATATCATCGATTATGTGAGGAAATGTATAGCTTGTCAACAAGTAAAGGCAGAGAGGAAGAAACCCGATGGACTATTCAGGACCTTCCGATTCAACTTGGAAATGGAAAGATATCACTATGGATTTTGTGTATGGGTTACCGAAGACTCGGTTAAATTATGATGGCATCTGGGTGATTGTGGATAAACTTACTAAGTCCGCTCAATTTATACCCGTTCAGCAGAATGATAAATTGGAGAAGTTAGCAAAGTTATTTATCAAAAACATCATCAAGTATCACGGCGTACCTATAACTATAGTATTAGATCGGGATCCGAGATTTATTTCCAAATTTTGGAAAGCATTTCATGACACCTTGGAAACTAAATTATTGTATACCACAGCCTACCACCCGCAGATAGATGGTCAATCCGAGAGGACGATCCAAACTCTTGAGGATATGTTGAGAACTTATATTCTTCAGTGGAAGGGTAGTTGGGACTAGTATTTACCTTTGGTTGAGTTCGCCTACAAAAATAATTATCACTCTAGCATTGGTATGGCATCGTTCGAGGCATTATACGGTAAAGCCTGCAGTACATCATTATGCTGGACCGAGGTTGGTGAACGAGTATTGGTGGGACCAGAAATCGTTGATATTATGAATGCCAACATCCTGCCGATAAAAAGAAATTTGAAGACGGCACAAGACCGACAGAAAAGTATCACCGATCAACATTCTACGGATCAAGAATATGAAGTTGGTGATTTCGTATTCTTGAAGTTGTCGCCTTGGAAGGGTGTAGTCCGCTTCAATAAGCGAGGAAAGTTAAGTCCCTAATATATCGACCATACATAATTATAGAGAGAATCAGCAATGTTGCCTATAGATTGAAGTTGTCGCCAGAGTTGTCACACATACATGATGTATTTCATATCTCTATGCTTCGAAAGTGTGTACTAGATCCATCACACATTCTACAACCGCAACCATTGGAAATGAGACAAGACATGAGTTGCATGGAGGAACCAATGATGATTATCGATCGACAAGACAAAGTGTTGAGGAATAAGGTCATTCCACTAGTAAAGGTACCATGGAGGAATCACGTAGTTGAGGAGGCAATGTGGGAGACTGAAGAACTGATGCGAGCTCAGTATCCCTTTCTATTTACCTGAGGTTTTGAAATTTCAAGGGTGAAACTTTCTTAAGGGGATCGATTGTAACGACCCGTTTTAAATTTTACGTTTTAATTGATTAAAATTACGAAAATACCCCTAACGACGAAAACATTGACTTCCTTTAACTTTGGTCCGTTAACATGTTGGAAATTTTCTTTTATATTTTTTTTCGTAACACACATCGATACGAACGCGGAGGCTCGAACAAAATCAAATTCGGAGCTAAAACGAAGCTTCTACGAATTTTTGAACGTCAAGGGCATTTTGGTAATTTCACAATTGGAGATATTTCTCCACTTTAGGCCTTGAGACGTGGCAAGTTTTCTCCCCATTTCTAAGGTGCCCTTTTTGTCCCCCTCCCTTGACTTCTCTCCTTAGAATTCTCTCTCTCCTTGTCTCTCTCTCACTTCTCACCTCAAACTCCATTCCCCATTCTTTGTTCTCCGAGCACCACTAAGGTACCACCTGCCTCCCCACTCTGACAACCACCACACCACCACCTTCACTTATCATTCTTCGCCGATTGAAGTCAGACTCATAGACTCCAAGCCCAGGATGATCTCCATCTTTCTGCACTGTGACACCATCATTGTTTAAGTTTATCTCCGACTATTTCTCTCCGTTCCCGGCGAAGGTGAGCTTTGAAAACCCCCAAATGTCTCTTAGATTTTGTTTTAGAGTACAATTAGGGTAATTTTGGGATGTTTTGGTGTTGGTTAATTGTAGAAACCTCTCGGGGAAATCTCTCCAGTATTTCGACAAAGGACCCATGGGTTGCAGGCCATATTCTGACCGTCTCCGACCACTACTTGATCCAATATTGGTATGGGTTGAATCCTTACACTCCTAGCTTCATTATGGTATTTAGATGGTGAGTTTTAGTTGAGTTTTGACCCCAAAACGAAGCCAGGGAAGTTTCTCCATCAAAAATCCTAAGTACAACCTTATTCTTCCTTGAGTGCGGCGAGTGCAACCCATGAGCCCAATTGGGTCGACCCAACCTGCAACCCAAAAATCCAACCTAATAACTGGCCCAAACATTTAGCCTATGTAACCCAAACCCTTGGCCCAGTAACCCTAACCCAGATCCAATCCATCTACCTAACTCAACCCAGCAACTTATTTCCTTGATTTAGGGTCGGTGCGTGGGTGTGTGTGGGGGGTTGTCATCGCAGACGCATGGAGCACATGCGCCTTTGCCAGAGGTACTGTGCTCTGTCATTGTGGGCAAAATTTCCGACAACTTTTATGGCAACCCATCTCAGCGTGTGGGGGAACCCGAGGTCATTCCTTAGGTTTTTTGACATGCCAAATCCGAATTCGCTCTCCGTTTTTCCAAATTATATTGTTTTAGTAGAGTTTTATTAAATGGTCTATATTTGTGTTTAGGTGCAACAGTTGGAAGTGACCCAGTCCTCCTTAGCTCGAACGGCTCTTCGGTAATAGAATATTTGTGAGTTGACCTTTTCTTAAATTGCATGTTTTTATAAAACATTAGGCTTGCATGCATTTTGTATTTCATGAATTGATTACGTTTTATGATATGATTTATGGATTTTTAGATTTATGCTTTATGAAGAATATATGATTTATTAAAATTGCTTTTATGCATTATTTATGATTTATCGAATTATGTTTTATGAAACATTATGAATTATTGTATTTTTGTATATGCACTTTTTTGGATTTACGAATATGATTTATCATGGATTTATGAGATGAGGCTTTGAGTTTTGAGCACCGGTGTTTTAATACGAGTTTTTGAGATATGTTTTCAGTGCTTATCTGATGGGTTATCATACATCACATACACACAACACATGTATGTAGACATCTATGGCCATAGGACACAGTTGAGGATATTTATGACATGCCCCCAGCTTCACTGGCGAAACCAGTGTCTTCACTAGCAACAACTAGTGTCGGTGTGTTTTATATTTCTTCTCTGGCATAACCTAGAGTCGTATAGCTTCACCTTCGTGTGATGAGACCTACCATGTTTCTTCACTGTCATAAGCCAGTATCGTACAGCTTCACCTTCGGGCGACTATGATACCCCTAGTTAATAATACCATTGTTTTGGATTTATGAGATTCTTGGGTTTTGCCTTTGGGCGTTTCAATACCACTTTTAGAGATGATTTTATTGCTACGAACATTTTTGGCATGTTAGAGTTTTAGAAAAACCTATATGTAGTATTATATACGTTTTCAAAACAAGGGATTAGTATGTTTAGAAAAAAAATGGTTTTCTTATTATTAGTATTAGTATAAATTGTGGTCCACTCACCTTTTGTTTTGGCGCCCCCTCAGGACATAGTGACAAGGAATACGACCCAAGCAGCAAGGCATTTTCCTACCAATGATCTTGCATTCTTCCACTTGCATATGACTTTCTTTTATGAATCATTGTAACTTGATGTCTTATCTTTCACTAGTATTTCAGTTTAGTGGTATGCTCTGGACATATCCATACATCTTTTATTTTGGATTTTGTGACCGTTGGACATTCTGTTTTGTTCATGTTTAATTAGGATTATTATTATTGCCTCTTAGTGCTTGTATATTCCTTGTGATTATTGTTTGTTGCTTGTGTTTGTACCATACTTGACCAATCCCGAAACTATCAAGCACCGATCAACGTTATATTGTCAAGGACCCAGAAAAGTTTCTCTCCAACCAGGAGGCCAATCACAGCCCAACACGTGTCAACACCAAGAGGCCAATCACATGGCGACATGTGTCAACATCAAAGACCAATCACAGCATAACACATGTCAAGGCTAGAACAAAGCTAGAAACTCTCTTCTATAAAAGAAGATCATTCTCCCACGATAATGCCTAATGTCATTTGTACTAAATCATTCACTAGTACTCACTAAGGGAGAGCTTGAACCTATGTACTTGTGTAAACCCTTCACAATTAATGAGAACTCCTCTACTCTGTGGACGTAGCCAATCTGGGTGAACCACGTACATCTTGTATTTACTTCCCTATCCCAATCCATTTACATACTTATCCACACTAGTGATCGGAGCAATCTAGCGAATGTCACAAACTTAATACTTTCTGTTCTACCAAAGTCCTCACCGATTTTGTGCATCAACAGCTTGATTTTTGGATTACCGATTCCCTCATGTTCCCGCAAATTTATATATTCATGGCTTTCGTCACTTTCGAGTGACGGCCATCACGTGCTATCCATGTGTCATTTGGAAATTTGGGTTGGAGCGTGTTACTAAATTTCTATTTTTAAGCTTTTCTTCTCATAAATCAAGTTCTAAATGCTTCTGTAATAAACTAGAGGGATATCTTACGGGGGCGAAAGTGACGAATAAAAGAAGAATGAAAGGGGTTGATTTAAGAAATGTACATAGAATAACACAAAATGAAAACTAAAAACAATTTTAAGTTTTTGTTTTCATATATACTCTTTCGCGGTTGCTCTCTGCCATGGACTCGGTAGTGGGTTTCGATTAAATTCACTTAGATTGCAATTTTTGCACAAGCAGCTGCAGCTCTAAATTCACTTACTCGTGGGATTTTTTTGTCATATGGGCTACTAGTCGTTGTAAGGGGAAATGTCTCCATTATTTCGGCAAAGGACCCATGGGTTGCAGGCCATATTCTGATCGTCTCCAACCACTACTTGACCCAGTATTGGTATGGCTTGAATCCTTACACTTCTAGCTTCATTATGGTATTTAGATGGTGAGTTTTAGTTGAGTTTTGACCCCAAAACGAAGCCAGGGAAGTTTCTCAATCAAAAGTCCTAGGTCCAGCCTTCTTCTTCCTTAAGTTCGGCGAGTGCGACCCGTGAGCCCAACTGGGTCGACCCAACCTGTAACCGAATAACTGGCCCAAACATTTGGCCTATGTAACTCAAACCCTTGGCCCATTAACCCTAACCCAGATCTAATCATCTACCTGACCCAACCCAACAACTTATTTCCTTGATTTAGGGTCGGCGCGTGGGTGCGTGTGAGGGGTTGTCATCGCAGACGCATGGAGCACATGCACCTCTGCCAGAGGTACTGTGCTCTGTCGTTGTGGGCGAAGTTTCCGGCAACTTTTATGGCAACCCATCTCAGCGTGTGGGGGAACCCGAGGTCATTCCTTAGGTTTTTCGACGTACCAAATCTGAATTCACTGTCTGTTTTCCCAAATTCTATTGTTTTAGTAGAGTTTTATTAAATGGTCTCTATTTGTGTTTAGGTGCAACAGTTGGAAGTGACCCAGTCCTTCTTAGCTCGAACGGCTCTTCGGTAATAGAATATTTGTGAGTTGACCCTTTCTTAAATTGCATGTTTTTTTATAAAATATTAGGCTTGCATGCATTTCGTATTTCATGAATTGATTACGTTTTATGATATGATTTACGAATTTTTAGATTTATGCTTTATGAAGAATATATGATTTATTAAAATTACTTTTATGCATTATTTATGATTTATCGAATTATGTTTTATGAAACATTATGAATTATTGTATTTTTGTATATGCACTTTTGTGGATTTACGAATATGATTTATCATGGATTTATGAGATGAGGCTTTGAGCACCGGTGTTTTAGCACGAGTTTTGAGATATGTTTTTTGTGCTTATCTGGTAGGTTATCATACATCACATATACACAACACATGTATGTAGACATCTATGGCCATAGGACACAGTTGAGGATATTTATGACATGCCTCCAGCTTCACTGGCGAAACCAGTGTCTTCACTAGCAACGACTAGTGTCGGTGTGTTTTATATTTCTTCTCTGGCATAACCCAGAGTCGTACAGCTTCACCTTCGTGTGATGGGACCTACCATGTTTCTTCACTGTCATAACCCAGTATCGTACAGCTTCACCTTCGGGCAACTATGATACCCCTAGTTAAGTATACCATTGTTTTGGATTTATGAGATTCTTAGGTTTTGCCTTTGGGCGTTTCGATACCACTAATAGAGATGATTTTATTGCTACGAACATTTTTGGCATGTTAGAGTTTTAGAAAAACCTATATGTAGTATTATATACGTTTTCAAAACAAGGGGTTAGTATGTTGAGAAAAAAATGGTTTTCTTATTATTAGTATTAGTATAAATTGTGGTCCACTCACCTTTTGTTTTGGCGCCCCCTCAGGACATAGTGACGAGGAATACGACCCAAGCAGCAAGGCATTTTCCTACCAATGATCTTGCATTCTTCCATTTGCATATGACTTTCTTTTATGAATCATTGTAACTTGATGTCTTACCTTTCACTAGTATTTCTGTTTAGTGGTACGCTCTAGACATATTCATACATCTTTTATTTTAGATTTTGTGACCGTTGGACATTCTGTTTTGTTCATGTTTAATTAGAATTATTATTATTGCCTCTTAGTGTTTGTATATTCCTTGTGATTATTGTTTGTTGCTTGTGTTTGTACCATACTTGACCAATCCCGAAACTAACAAGCACTAGTCAACATTATACCGTCAAGGACACAGAAGAGTTTCCCTCTAACCAGGAGGCCAATCACAGCGCAACACGTGTCAACACCAAGAGGCCAATCACAGGACGACATGTGTCAACATCAAAGTCCAATTACAGCATGACACATGTCAAGACTATAACAAAGCTACAAACTCTCTTCTATAAAATGAGATCATTCTCCCACAATAATGTCTAATGTCATTTGTACTAAATCATTCACTAGTACTCACTAAAGGAGAGCTTGAACCTATGTACTTGTGTAAACCCTTTCCAATTAATGAGAACTCCTCTACTCCGTAGACGTAACCAATATGGGTTAACCACGTACATCTTGTGTTTGCTTCCCTGTCCCAATCTATTTACATACTTATCCACACTAGTGACCGGAGCAATCAAGCGAAAGTCACAAACTTAATACTTTCTGTTGTACCGAAGTCCTCATTGATTTTGTGCATCAACAACTTGATTTTTGGATTACCGGTTCCCTCATGTTCTCGCAAATTTATATATTCATGGCTTTCGTCACTTTCGAGTGGCGGCCATCACGTGCTATCCATATTTCATTTGGGAATTTGGGTTGGAGCGTGTTACTAAATTTCTATTTTTAAGCTTTTCTTCTCATAAATCAAGTTCTAAATGCTTCTGTAATAAACTAGAGGGATATCTTTCAGGGGCGAAAGTGAAGAATAAAAGAAGAATGAAAGGGGCTGATTTAAGAAATGTACAGTGAATAACACAAAATGAAAACTAAAAACAATTTTAAGTTTTTGTTTTCATATATAGTCTTTCGCGATTGCTCTCCACCATGGACTCGGTAGTGGGTTTCGATTAAATTCACTAAGATTGCAATTTTTGCACAAGCAGCTGCAGATCTAAATTCACTTACTCGTGGGCTCTTTTTGTCATATGGGCTATTAGCCGTTGTAAGGGAAAATATCTATCTTCGATAGTTTTGAAGTTAAGTTTTGCTGTTACAATGTATTATGTTTGGAGGGAGCGGAACAACCGTAGATTTAATAACTCATGTCAACCCGCTGCAATAGTTCTCAACTCAATTAAGTCCACCATTAGATTTCGATTGAGTTCTTTGAAAATTGCTCATTTCGCTACTAATGACTCTACTTTACGGGAATGGAATATAACTATGAATAGTTAGTGCTTATTTTTGCTGCTTAATGCAAGCGTTGTTAGCTTTACTGTCTGTTTTTCTTTTAGTTGCAGCTCTTTGTTGTGTGTTTGTATTTTTTAGGTACTCTTTGCTGCTTGTATACTCTATTTCTCTTCAATATATTTTATTTATCAAAAAAAAAAATTCACTCACTCGTGGCCTGCACCATATAAATCCAGCAAGAATATATAAACATATATATACATAGACACACACACACACACACACACATATATATATATATATAAACTCTGCCCTTTGATCTGAACGTGTTGTAAAACAAAGAAACCGAATTCCGAGTAAAGGGCAGAGTTTGGAACACGAAAGTTCATTCATCCACAGAACGCGTTTAAAACTGAAAATGCCGAGTAGCCGACTCAGACTTTTCTGTTCACACTTCTCATACAAAATAATTGAAGGTAAAAACCGAAATCGAACCTGTTCACTGAAGGTAAAAACCGAAACCAAACCGGTTTTCTAAGAGCAAGTCCAGCGGGGACAAAATGTCCCAGCCCTCAGTCCAAAAAACGTCCCGGGCCGGAGAAAATCAAGTCCACCCCATGAAATGAGCTGGTACCCAGCCCGAGCTGGGCAATGGACCAGCCCAAAATGGACTGAGCAAGAAGCCGGGCCATTGGCCTGGCGCGTGCGATTCACGCCCG
This sequence comes from Malus x robusta, assembly GCA_963082935.1. Classification (NCBI taxonomy): domain Eukaryota; kingdom Viridiplantae; phylum Streptophyta; class Magnoliopsida; order Rosales; family Rosaceae; genus Malus; species Malus x robusta. The sequence goes on from OY720337.1 coordinate 27,550,656, forward strand.
TGTTTCGGCGAGTACCCGACACGGTTTCAGAGCCGGGCCCGCTTGACGTGGGTGTCCGGAGGTACTCTTTGGTGTAGAGGGCTTCAATTGCAGAGCAAAACCGCATCAGGGACTCCAGAACAGTTGTTTTTCCCATCCTCGGGATCTCATCCACTTGATCTGCAGATGCTCCATATGCAAGCATTCGCAAGGATGCCGTAATTTTTTGCTCGGGAATAAGACCTAGAACATGAAAAGCATCCTCTTTTTGCACAAAGTATGAATCATGGTTGCAAATATCACTCATGATTTTGTCGAACAAATGTCGTTGCATTCTAAAACGCCGTCTAAAAATATGATCAGGGAATATGCTATTGGGAATAAAATAATCTTCCAATAGATTTTTACCTCGTTTTTCCCTTTTTCTATCGAGGTTTGCAACACGTCTTGGTTTGGCTATCTGACCCACGGCTTCCATGACACGGCGGAAATGTGAGGCCTTTAGCCTTCTATGGTGATCATCCTCATCCTCCTCCATGAAGAAAGCCTCATCTCCACCTCCACCTTCCTCGAGATTGGCCAATTCTGCCTGTTGTGCCAACAACCTTTGTTGTTGCTCTTGCAACTGCTTATACACCCTTCTTGAAGAAGACATTGTAATAAAAACTCAAGATTTGAAAACGATGAACAAGGATTCTGAGCTAAAAAGAAGGATTGAGCTTGGTGTGAGGATGGATGTAGGGATGTAGGGATTATATGGACAAAAGAAGAAAGGATGAGGTTCTGGACAATGCCACGTGGAACTACGTGATTGGTTGAAAATCTTATCGAAATCTTGGCTAAATTATTGTAAACCGGAAGTGACACGTGGCGTGTCAGGATTGGTCAAAAATATTATCAGAAATCTATCCACAAAATAGTACGTTCGGATAATGACACGTGGCATGACGTGATTGGTTGAAAATCTTATCGAAATCTTGGCTAAATTATTGTACCACGGAAGTGACACGTGGCGTGTCGGGATTGGTTGAAAATATTATCGGAAATCTATTCACAAAATAGTATGTTCAGATAATGACACGTGGCGTGACGAGATTAGTTAAAAATCCTATCCGAAATTAAAACTATTTTATTTTTTTATTCTTTTAGACAAAATTTAAAAATATCTTAAATGGGCTGGGTGCCAGCGCATTTTGTAGGGATGGAGATCGTTTGTGCCAGCGCATTTTTTCACTAGGTGCCAGCGCATTTTTTTAGGGGTGGAGATGCCTTGGCCTATTACTGTTCATTGGAGTCTGTTACTGTTCATTTGAGTGGATAAATGCGCTGGGTGCTGGCGCAAAGTCCACAGGGGTGGAATTGCTCTAAGGTAAAAACCAAAATCGAGCATGTCCATTGAAGGTAAAAACCGAAACCAAAGCAATTTAAGGGAAGGAAATGAGACAGATAAAGGGTAAATACCGAAAAGAAATCCGAAACCAGATCGAATTTTCACGAAAAAGAACTCTTCTTCTCCAAACCCTCACGCCAGCCAGTTCCGCCACGAAAACCCTTCTGCGGCCACCCCATCTATCTCTCTATTTGAATCTTCATGGTGGTGGACCGGTAAGATCAGTGCAGGAAGACCCCGCATAAAGAGAGAAGAGAGAGAGGTTGAGGATGGGAGAGAAAAAAAATGAGAGGAGGGTCGGTATTGGCGGCGCATCCGCCTTGGTAGACCCCGCAGAGGGAGGCTGCGCCGGCGTGGAGTTTTGGGTCGTTGTTTGCGGTTGTTGCTGCTGCTGCATCGTCGTCTATGGCACTAGGCGGTGTTCTGGATCGTTTCGTCGTCTGCGTACCCAGCGCCCCATTTCAATGAAACTTTCAGTATTGCCCTCACTTACTTTCAAAAATAACGTGTTTTACCCGCAGTCCTCTCTAGCTCTCTCTTTCGCAAGACCACCGCATACGACGGAATCCGACAACTTTCCGGCGACAAATGAAGTCGTCCGTGTGATCTGGGTTTTGGAGGCTGGACCTCAACGGGTCGATTAGAGATAGAGACTGACACTGAGAAAATGCAAGGGTAAAAACCGAAACCTGAGCGGTTAATTAATATAAAAACCGAAACAGAACCGATTATTTTCGAGGTAAAACCGAAAAAATGTGTACAAGAGGAGGACTGAGACAGATTCAGGGTAAAAACCGAAAAAAATGTGTACAAGAGGAGGACTGAGACAGATTCAGGGTAAAAACCGAAAAAAACAACCGAATCCACATCGGTTCTTACAAGGTAAAACCGAATCGGACAGAATTCTCAAGGTAGAAACCGAAATCGGAAGGGAATTTTTTTTTTAGACTAAATAATAAATAACTGTTCACTTTAGAAATTTGATTAAACATTTACCTACAATTTTGGTGTCACATAATTTTTATTTGCCCATTTTATAGTACTTGAATTACAAAACCTGCCATAAATTTTATCAAAGCAAAACACTGATGCCCATAAACTTAAATTCTTCACGATAACAAAAAAAAAGTTTCCTAAATTCTTGCCTAACTTATATCTCAGAGTTTGAATCAAAACAAACACTGCATAATACATATACTCCCTGCAAATAAGAAGCATTTGAATTTCATAATATATATTAATCATAATACATATCCTCATAAGAAGCATTTGAATTTCATAATATATATTAATCATAATTATTTCCTACCAGAATTTTTTTTCCACCTCTATGACAATTTTATATATCTTCTTGGTACGTATTTGGTATGTTCATATTTCCTTTTTGTATGTATTTGGTACATTTATATATTATTTTGGTACGTTTGTATTTATTTAAAAAAACATATTTGGTACGTTACTTTATATATCTTCTTGGTACGTATTAGGTACGTTTAAATCTATTATCTGAACGTACCAGCCTCAAACCTCTGAAAATAGAGAATACGTCTAATTATCTCACATGATATCAATATAAAATAATGAAAACAACTACTAATTGAAATGGATAAGTCCATTCAAAATTCAAAAATGAGGATCACAGAATTCTAACGTGGGAAAAGAAACCATACGGCTCAAACGTGGGAGAAGAAACTGGCTTCCTAAAAAAAGGCCACGTACAAAAATATATCAACATAAAAGGATATATATGGAATTTAATAATTAACATTTTAAATTAAAAAAACACAATAATTACATGTAATATAAGTAAATATAAAAATGCTGACATGGCTATTGTTTAGGCGTCCTAATCAAATTTCAAAATAGAACCAAAGTTTAATCTAAAGGGTATTAGAAAAGTGCAGGGGGTTCTAATTTTCCCAATTTTTTAAGATGAAAATCAAAACCCAACTGGTTCAAAAGAGGGACTGTGACATATGAAAGGCAAAAACCGAAAAATGAAAAATTTTAGATTCAAATATCGTGAATGACGAATTTGATGCTAAAAATTATGTTGTTTATTATATGGCTTAGTCAATTTTTTTTTACAATAAAATATTAATGTGAAAAGAAATATTCATACAAAACTTTATTTGAATCAGAAATTGATTATAAAAACTAGCATATGAGCACACACAGTGTGAGAATTTTTTTTTTTTTGAAATAGAATGAGAGAAGGAAAAGAGTGATAGCGAATGTTGGAGTGAGAAGGTTTTTTTTTATTTTTATTTTTTTATTAGAGATATGTTATGATTACATGTAGGTGAAATTTTGGAAAAAAAAACAACAAAATTTAGTTGTGTAAAATTACATTTCTACCCCATATTTCTTATTCATTTAGAGAGTTAAACTGGTAATTTCATAAGATTTTGGTTAATAATAAGTGTTTTATTAATTAGTAGAGATAATCTTTGATTAATCTTAAGAATTTAAAAAAATTTCGATTATCTATACTATTATTAAAAAACCCTCCTTGTAATAAAATAGAGAGTGTATCTATACTATTATGAAAACGCTTATAGCCTTCTAGTATGTTCCAAAATATGAGAATTAATCTATTTTTAACCTGAAATAGATTACCTAGATCGTTGATCATGTATTTCTGCACATTGATTTGGGTTTTAATGTGTTAAATTTGAAGAAGTTACAACCTTTCCAATATTATGTTGTCTAGGAAGTTGTTTCCCATTATCGATATTTTGTACCGTATAGTATATATCTAATAATCTTACCGTTAATTCTCTTTGCAGCAAGGTAAAAACCTGTTGTGAATTATATGTATTAATGCAAAACAAGGACGATTATTTTTTATTATTTGCAGTTCAAGAAACTTTTGGGTTGTTAATTACACTATTTTCCTCTTAATTTTTTCACGATACAGTGTATTCATTGGAATCCTAAGATTGTGCTGTAAAATGTTGTATGCAGTGTATTCATTGGAATCATTTCTTATATATGTCATTCTGATGTACAACTGTAGAATTTCTGATTTATGCGCTGGTCATTAACTATTAACTGTTATGTGGTTTGTTGTTCTTCTATGCATTATTCTAATGGAATGGACTTTAGGCGTTTTCTTGTAGTTATGTACCTGTCACAAAGATTGGATGTTACATCATCTTTTGAGACTCCACACTGTCTCTTAGTTAGATTATAATGGTAATTTATGGCTAGAGTTTGCTACTTTGTGGTCTAGTGCTACGGATTGAGGCCTTATTCAACAACATTATTTTTCTCCAAGATTCTGCTCTTTCTGTAATTCTTGGTCTCTTCTCTTCATGTTTTCTTTGTTCTCATTCTGCTCAATAACAGGAAAGTTCTTATAGAGATGTTGAGCCTTAGGTTACTTGTCATCTTCTTTCTTTCTTTCTTTCTTATTCCCACTAGACATGTTATTCCTGTACGCAGATATTCTTGATCGAATCTTTATCCCTGGTGGGTGTGTGAGCCTGTTTGTTTGATGGCCTTCAGGGCTCATGGCACATCTTCCCCTTAAGCACAAAGGTGGGGTTAATTTGGGGTGCAAATATTGGTTGGTGCTTGATGTAATTTGCCTTGAAAAAAGTATATTAAAATAATGTCTTCGATATAATAATGTAAACGATGGATTGTTGTTCCACAGCATCACGTTTTGAAGGTAAAAAGAAGTTTATGATCTACATTTTGCCATGATAGTTTGGGGCTCAGATACTGGTGGGTGCTTGATGTAGTTTTCCTCAAAATTAAGACATATATTATGTTCAATAGAATAATGTAACTGATAAGTTGTTACTTCCAGCATCAAATTTCGAAGAAAATATTTATGCTCTAGAACTTGCCAGGGTGGTTATATATAAAATAAAATTTCTTCAGTTTTAGTTGCTGTATTTAACAGTTTTTGATAGTGTTTTATAAAGTTGATATTTTGAGTGATTGTTTTGACAGAGTTTTGTATTCAGAGAAAGGTGATGATTGCACAAAATGTGAGAAGGGAATGTCGGCTATATTGCTCTGCCATTGCAGCAGCTTGTAGCATTCATTTATATATGATGTCAGTAGGGTTTTAGAGTGAGCACAGTCAGCCCTTATCCCCATTGGAGCTAGCTGACAAAATGCATAACAACCTGATAGTACAAGCCTAATCTTAACCCTTCATTGGGGCTTTTAATCTAAGCCTTACACTTGTCTAAAACTATCACTAAAGGCTAACTAGCCGTTACAATTTGAAACAACTAGCCGTTAGCTCCTTTATGCTTCTGCTGCATTCCTTCTCAGTCAACAGAGAAGTGTTTAGCATCCAACACTCCCCTCTAAACTCTTCCTCGTGTTGACTCCAAGCAAGCTTCTAAGGTAAGTGAACCTTTCTTTTGGTAGTGCTTTTGTAAAAATGTCTGCTACCTGATCTTCTATTCTGCAATACATCAGTTCAATGACATTCTCTTGTAATGCATCTCTGATAAAGTGATATTTCCTCTTGATGTGTCTTGTTTTCTGATGAAATACTGGATTCCTTGTCATTGCTATAGCTGAGGTATTATCACACATTAGCTTAGTTGGTTCAATCTGCAACTCCCCAAAATCTTTTAGAACAAACCGTAGCCAGATTGCTTGAGATGTTGCTTCTGCAGCACTCACATATTCAGCTTCGGCTGTTGATAGTGCAACACTTTGTTGCTTAACTGAGGCCCACGAGAATACACCAGAATCAAAAGTAAATGCATACCCCGCTATGCTCCTCATGTCATCTTCACTGCCTCCCCAGTCACTATCACATAAACCAACCAATATGGTTGTCTGTCCTTTCTCATACTTGATTCCAAAATCAATTGTTCCTTGCACATACCTGAGAACCCTTTTAGCAGTTCCTAAATGTATTTTGGTAGGATTATGCATGAACCTTGATAGTAGACTTGCAGCATACATAATATCTGGTCTTGTTGCTGTGAGATATAACAGGCTGCCAACAATTTTCCTGTAGAGACTTGCATCCACCGATTCACTTCCATCTTCACTTTTGAGTTTTTCATTTGCAATTAAGGGAGTGCTACCTGGTTTGCATCCCTTGAGGCCAAATCTATCTATGAGTGTTTGTGCATATTTCATTTGATGAATGAAAATGCAATCTGCCTTTTGAATTACCCCTATGCCAAGAAAGTGGTGAAGTAACCCCAAATCTGTCATCTTATATTTTCCCATCATTTCATTTCTGAATTCATGCACCATTTTCTTGCTATTTCCAGTGAAGACCACATCATCCACATAGATAGACACTATGAGGATCTCTGATTTGTTTTCAACTTTGGTGTAGAGTGTTGCTTCACTAAGGCTTTTCTTGAATCCACACTTGGTGAAATGTGCATCAATCTCACTATACCATGCTCTTGGTGCCTGCTTCAGGCCATAAAGTGCTTTCTTTAGTCTATACACCTTGCTCTCGGACCCTTTGACTTCAAAACCTTGTGGCTGGTCCACATAGACCTCTTCCTCTAGCACACCATTTAGGAATGCAGACTTAACATCTAACTGGTATAGCTGCCAACCCTTCTGTGCAGCTAATGCAATTAGAGTTCTAATTGTATCTAGTCTAGCCACAGGTGCAAATGTCTCATTAAAGTCAATTCCAGGCTTTTGGGAGTAGCCTTTAGCCACCAATCTAGCCTTGTTCTTTTGCACAGATCCATCCAAGTTCAGCTTGGTTTTATAGACCCATCTCACACCAATCACAGGTTTATCACTTGGCCTATCAACTAGGATCCAAGTTTCATTTTTTTCTATCATTGAGATTTCATCTTCCATTGCTATCTGCCATGCCTTGTCACTCTCAGCTTCTTCAAATGTTTCTGGTTCAATGACACAGAAATTGCAAGCAGCATAGATTTCCTCCAGGCTTCTCATCTTAATTGGTGTTAACCCTGAGCTTGAGTTTGAGCTTTGTACACTTGAGCTTGAGTTTGAGCCTTGTTGCCCTTCTTGTTGGGATGTTGAACCTGCACTTAAGTTATGTGAACTTTGAGGGGTTTGAAATGGTGAATTTTGAGGGATCTGCAAGCTTCCTTCTTCGGATTCATGACTTGCACCATTTTCATTCTGTGCAGTTCCTTTTTCAGTGACACAAATCTGCAGTGAGACTTTGTCTTCTTCCACTGCCTTTGTTTCCCAATTCCACAGTGTTTCTTCATCAAAAATCACATCTCTTGAGAGATTGATCTTCTGAGTTTTCAAGTTGTACAACCTGTAACCTTTTTCATTAGTTCCATATCCAACAAAGATGCACTTGTTGCTGGATTCTTGTAACTTATGTCTGAGTTGTGATGGCACAAGTGCATAACACACATAGCCAAAAACTTTCAAATGCTTAACTCCAGGCTTTCTTCCACTAAACACTTCAAATGGAGTTTGTTTCTCCAAAGCCTTGGTGGGACACCTGTTCAAGAGATAAACTGCAGTATTCACAGCTTCTCCCCAAAATAAGAAGGGAATTTTCTTTTCATGTAACATGGACCTTGCCATCTCCACTATTGTTCTATTCTTCCTCTCTGCAGTGCCATTTTGTTGTGGAGTATATGCTACTGTGAGCTGTCTTTCTAGACCCATTTCTTCACAGAAAGCATTGAATTCCAGTGAGGTATACTCATCTCCCCTATCACTCTTTATCTTCTTGATTTGATGTCCACTTTGTAACTCAACCATTGCTTTAAATTTCCTGAAGATGTTGAAGACCTCTGATTTTAATCTCATAAAATATACCCAACACATCCTTGAGTAGTCATCTATGAAGGTCAGAAAGTACTTGTTCCCACTGATGGATGCATTCTTCATTGGACCACACACATCAGTGTGAATTAATTCCAATGGTTTTGCAGCTCTCCAGGCTTTCCCAGTTTCAAAATTCTCCCTGTGTTGTTTCCCGAGTGCACATCCCTCACAAACTTCATTCATATCATCTAGTTGGGGTAAGCCTTGCACCATTTCATATTTTTGCAGGTTTCTCAAGCTCTGCATATTTAAGTGCCCAAACCTTTTGTGCCATAGTCTTTCTGAGTCAAATGTGCTTGCCCTCCTTGCCACTTCCTCCAAACATTTAAGTAACAATGGAAAGCTTCTGTTTTTCATTTCAACCTTCACAACTAGATTTGACAGGGTCCTATCATCATATATCTCAACAATAGTGTCTCCAAACAATAAGAAGTAGCCATGTTCCATCATCTGTCCAACACTGAGAAGGTTTTCCTCTAGACTCGGTACCAACATGACTTCCTTAATGTGTCTATTTCCCCTCTTGGTGTCTATGATGAGAGTGCCCTTGCTTGTTGCTTTCACAATGTTACCATTTCCCATCTTTACTTTTCCAGTGAAGGCAGTGTCAATATCTGTCAATAAGGACTCATGAGCAGTCATATGGTTGCTACACCCACTATCTATATACCAAACCTCATTGTCCTTTTCAACACTTGCACTAAAAGCACAGAAGACATTTGTTTCTTCCTCTACTTGGTTTGCAATGTTCACTCTCTGAGTAGTATTTGATCTGCAGTCTTTCTGCAGATGACCAAATCTAAAACACTTGTGACATTTCGGTTTCCCTTTGAACCAGCATTCACCAAAATGTGTTTTATCACAGTATTTGCACAATGGTTTGGTTTTACTACCACTGTTATTTCCACTGTTATACTTGTGTTCTCCATTTGATTTCCCTTCCCACCTTTTGTTCTTCCCTTTCCAATCTTTCCTTGGTTTGTTTTGATGTTGATTAGAGTGACTAGAAGACCCTATGTTTAGTGACTGAAAAGCTTTCTCAGTTGCACTATCAGCATGCCTCTCGAGTCTTTGGTCAAAAGCTCTCAAGGAAGCCATCACATCTTGCACACTAAGTGTATCGGTATCTTTGGTTTCTTCTATCACACTCACAATAGAATCATAAGGCTTAGTCAAACTAATTAGGAGCTTTTGCACAATTCTTTCATTTGGCAGTTCTTCTCCATAAGTTTTCATTTGAGTCACAACATCAAACAGCCTAGAAAAATAATCTTTAAGTGGTTCATCTTCTCTCATGCGTGTGTATTCAAAATCACGTCTAAGAGACTGGAGCTTTACCTTTCGTACCTTCACATCTCCTCTGTATTCTTGTTGCAGAGTATCCCAAGCAGCCTTGGCAGTTTCTTCATTTGCTATCCTGGGAAATATCAAGTCTGAGACAGCCCTTTGAATGATCCCCAACGCTCTAGCATCATTCATCCTATTCTCCTTCAGTGTAGCTATCTGTTTCTCTGTGAGATCCTCTTCTAGAGCATCGATCTCCATCTCTAGTAGGTCATATCCATATTGAACCATTTCCCAGAGATCATATGACTTGAAGATGGTAGTCATCCGAATCCTCCAATAGTCATAGTTTTCTCCATCAAAGATTGGAACTTTGAGGTCGCCACCCCCAAATCCTTTCATCTTCGACTTGTATTGACACTTAGGGTTTCAGCCTTTACCTGAACACCTCAAAGAAAACAGATTCCACAACACCCAGATTTCAGTAATCAAGAACTAAGCTCTGAGGCCATGATAGTGTTTTATAAAGTTGATATTTTGAGTGATTGTTTTGACAGAGTTTTGTATTCAGAGAAAGGTGATGATTGCACAAAATGTGAGAAGGGAATGTCGGCTATATTGCTCTGCCATTGCAGCAGCTTGTAGCATTCATTTATATATGATGTCAGTAGGGTTTTAGAGTGAGCACAGTCAGCCCTTATCCCCATTGGAGCTAGCTGACAAAATGCATAACAACCTGATAGTACAAGCCTAATCTTAACCCTTCATTGGGGCTTTTAATCTAAGCCTTACACTTGTCTAAAACTATCACTAAAGGCTAACTAGCCGTTACAATTTGAAACAACTAGCCGTTAGCTCCTTTATGCTTCTGCTGCATTCCTTCTCAGTCAACAGAGAAGTGTTTAGCATCCAACAGTTTTGCACTGTATGTTTTAGGTTACATTTCTAATACTTTCTGTAAAGCTTCTTTTAAAATGTTGAAAACTTGTTACTTTACAGGTATGCAATGACACGCTTTCTGGCAAGGCAGTCTGGGAGAAGCATTTAATTTCAGTTCTTTCTTTTGTTCCAAAACTTGTCTCTCAAGTGGCAGATGACTGGAATTCCTTTTTCCTTAAAAGATTGTCTTGGCTCTTTTCTTTAAGTACTTCAATGGTTGTGTAACTATAGATTTGATTCTAAAACAATTAGAGGTTCCCAATTTACACAAACCATTGTAGTGGTATTAAATGATTTATGTCTTTTTAACTTCTAAAAATGGTGTTACCTATATATCATTAAATACAGTCTTTTGGTGAGTCATTCAAGGACTGCAATCCTGTATCCCCTTTAAAATTGGCTTGTCTTTCCGTACTGGAGGAGCTGCTAGTTCCTGTAAGCTTGATTCTATACCTCCTGGTTGCAATTTCTCCATGTTTTTTCTTTCCTTTTAGTATACCCGTGGTAGTAAGAAATCAAACTCATCTCTTTGTCTCTCTCAAATTGAATTTTGATATATTTTCTACACATCATAGAGACAAGATATGCTGTACCTGGATCGGAGTATTCCCGAGATATTAAACTTTCAGATTACCTGGATAAGAGAGCTTCCTGTGTTGCTTATCCTGCTAGGTGATAAAAACCCATACTATTCCCAGGTAACATTTTTTTAACCTCGTAAGACAGACAGTAGTATTGACACAGAAGAATCTAGACAGTAGGTTTTGAATCTTGTATCTCTGTGTCAGGCTCAGGACCTTATTCAATATTATTGTGATTATTTATCGTCTTTGTTTTTCTGCATAGTCGGTCTTTATCATCACCTATGCTTTTTCATCCCATTAGTTCTGGTTTATATTGCATGTTTCTTCAGGTTGTGCTGCACCTTCTACTTCGCCTGGGACAACGTGCTTTAGTGAATTCTTCCTTTGCATAGGAATATGACAACATGCAATTGTCACTGCAAGAATTTTTTGGCATTAGTCAAGATGATGGTAAGAGCCCATTCAGTAGACACTAGTATTCTTTTTTGCGGATTAATCATCCATCAGCACACAACTTGGTTTCTTATGATTCCGCCTCTTGTTCTTGCAGGAAATGCATTATATGGTCCCTTTGTAAGGCTTCCCAGAGATTCTCAAGAACTCTCTCTTTCCTGCCTCAGTTATATCTCTAATATGGGTCCACTTTTGCTGAAGTCAATAGCTTACTGTTGCCTATGTAGGTAATTCATGTCTGCCTCGGTTAGATTCTGTATGGATTTGACAGCTTAGTTTGGCATGCTGTACGAAGTTCCCTATAGATATTATTTTGACTTTTTAATGTCTCATGCGTGCCATTAATATGCAAGCTCTTCTTGTTTCTGTTATAACAATTATAAAGGAACCTTGGGACTCCGAAAGTATTCTGGGTTAAAGTCAAATGAGTACCAGATATGTTCCTTTCTGCACAGTAGTTTTGTTGGTAGTTATTCTTTACTACAAGAATCAGGAAAAAAAAATCCTATCTGCATCAGTTTCATTATTAGAAAGAGTATATCATTTTAAAATCTGATGTAGAAACCATTTTGTTGCATCATTTTGTGGCTGAATGATAGTAATTTTCCTTCAACTGGAACATAGATGCTTGCCATTCATGTCTTAATGCAACTGTCCTTTGTTAAGTGATTAAATCCAAATATATAGGGGGTTAGACATGCCATTAAACATCAAGGGGTGATTCTGATTGATGTTATATTGTAGCAATATGAAGTAATGATGAATGTTCTCTCTTCTTCTTTCCAGTGATGTTTGAACATTGTTGAAGTATGACGAGTTATTTGCAAATTGGGATTGTTTAAGTGACATTTCTCTCTCTTTCCTGTTCATTGCAGGTCCTGATCTGGAACAATAGGTATTATTTCGAACCATGGAGGTCCTGAATTCAGCTTATAAATCTAGGCATATTCAGATTGTTGATCACATTAGTTTCTTGATCACTTTGCTCTCCCATTTCAGAGTTTTCCCAGGTACGTCTGACAGAATTTCTTCTCCTCTTCATGGTTTGTATTAGTATGTGTAATTTCTATTTGTACCGGTTGACATGTTATGATGACTTTCATATTTCTAATTTTCTACTAATATGATGACTTTCAAATGATTTATCGTTTTTCATGCTTTATCGTAATAAGGTAACTAAATTGCAAGTGTAAGACTTTGTCAACTTATGTTTTAAAGGGCTGCTTCAGAACAAAAGTTATCTTGCTTGTTGGGGCTTAAAAAGACTTCACTACTTTGGAGATGTTTATCTCACAAAGAAGAATGTAATGCAGCAGAATTGATAGGCAAGAAAAAGAAAGAATACTCAAGATATTACACAAGATTTTTATTCACTCACAAACTAGTACAAGAGGAAACACTCAAACACTCTTAGAAGCTTTGTTGCTTCTTTTCACTTCTCACTACTTGCTCTCTTGGTTGTTTCAAATGGTGTGGATCCCTTCTCCTTTTATAGGCATGGATGAAACCTTGTAGAAGCATGGAAGCATCATGCTAGAGATATTTAGATAATTCCACTACCTTCCTAAGCTATAATTATCTATACTAATATTGAATGTTGGTGGAATCCTCACCATTCTTCTAAACTCTTCCACCAACTTGAAATTTGCTAGAATTCTCTAGCATGTGCATGGATCTTTCTTTGTGCATGGGCTGGATCCATTATTTTTGGGCCAAAACAAGATTACATTTCAACATTACTCTACTTAAAAGCATATTATCTTGCTCCGAGATTTTGGGATAGAAAGTTCCTGCTCTGGACTATTTATAGCTATTTATTCTTTTTGCTGCCAAAAGATCTGATGCCTTCATATTAGTATTACTAGAGAACCAATTTATTACTTAAATGCATAATTTTTATTGCAATTTGTTGGGTTCCAAACCTAAAATGGCTTCATCTTGGCAGAAAATATCGTTCCTGTTAGAGAGAGTGATGTGAATATCTCAAATCGAGGGACTTTTAAGTCACTCAGCCGAATTGTCTGCTCATGCCTATCACAGATGGGTGATAATACTCTTGTTTTGCAGATGCTAGAGAAAATTATACTCGATCAGATGGTGAGTTGACTAGATAACTTCATCTTTTGTGTTTTTCTAGTTTTCTTTACGACAATATCTTCTTAACTTATTATTTTATAACTTCATCTTCTTGACTTTGTCAACTTACTGTGTGTTCCTGCATTTTCTTTCTGAAAGTTACAGTTTATCTATTTTTCCTGATTCTGATTTTTGTACATATTTCAGTCTCAAAATCCTCCTCTAGACAACGTTTGTGCTATATGCTTAGGACGCTTATTACACTGGACTCTAAAACCACGATAATTTCCCAGAGAGCTTTTATAAACCTAGGCAATATCCTTCCACGGTATCTGATTGACGTTGTGCAGGTAACTTTCATTTCTTGTTTGGAGGGCATCTGCCTTAACCCCCCAAACACCATTTTTTACTTGCTTGTGTCTTCTAACTTAGTTTGGAATATGTTCCACTGAGAGGATTCCAGTGTTTTTCGTTTCTGAAATTCAATATTTATTGAATCTGTTATTCTCTGCTGCTCATATGTAAATTTGTCTTTTCCATGAAAATAAGTTTTTTCACAGTATGCTCAGATTTGATATCAGTTATTGATGTAGGACAAGATAGGGGTCAATTAAAGTGGAGAAAATCGAAGAAATGAGAGTGCTACAAAATAAGAAAGAATATAATAATATCTGGAAGTAGGAATAAGTAACATGTCAGTGTTGCATATTTGTCAGTGGCTCGATTACGTTTTAAAGAAAAGAGGCTTAAGTCTTAAGATTTTTAGTTTCTTTTTTTTTTTCACTAGTTAATCAGGATTTTCTTTATGTTTCCTTTATTAATTAGACTTTTAGGCCTTGTTTGGCAGCTCGGACTATATTGCTTATTTTTGTCGGATAGGATAAATAGTCACCGGATAGTACTGACTAAATTAGTCGAGCATTTGGTGGAGTATCGGACTAATAATCGTATTATTTATAATGTATTTGGTATTATACTGGATATGAGGAATTCAAACAAAATCTTCCTTTATTTAAATCAAACTTAAAATAAAATTTTAAAAAAAAAATGTCATTTTTGTTCCCCATCTCTCCGCCTCACCCTGGGACTCCCTCCCTCTCCCTCCCTTCTTCTTCTTCCCCTGCAATTTCAGTCAAGAACCTCTGCAAATACACCATGTTTCTTTGCAAGACCTAGTTGTAGAAGAAATGAAATCATTTATTTTGTTCCCCAGATCTCTCCCCCGCACCCACCAAACTCTATCCTACTCTCTCCCTTCTTCCTCTTCCCCTGCAATTTCAGTCAAGAATCTCTCCCTAGTTGCAGAAGAAGCCCAGAGGAAGACATGCAACGGCCAGGACTCAGAGCCTTTGACGCGACAGCCAGGCCTCGGGGCTCTTGTAGCAAAAGAAGACGTGGCCAACAAGAACAACGACGGGGAGAACGACGTCGGTGAAAGGGACGACGGCGAGAAGAGGTCGTGGAGAACGAAGTACAAGAGAGAGAGAAGGGAACCGGACTAATAATCCACTCCTTTTGGAAGGGTTTATTATGCAGGTGTATACCCTACTAAATTGGCAGACTAACTAAATTAATCCGGTGACTATTTAATACGGGAGGGCACCAAACAACCGGCTTCGTATAATTAGTCCTATCCGGTGCGCCAAACGAGGCCTTAGTATTGATAAAGATGCAAGGCAGCATTAATATCATGCAACTAGCTGTCCAGGGTGGGATAATGGTTAGGATTAAGCTGGCCTCAGTACGTTATCTACAAATGTAACCAAAATAAGGATAATGGATTAGGGTTAGGCTGGCATCGATACGTTTAATATCTTTCTAACAATGAGAGAGAGCAATTTATGCACATATAATAATTGGGATAAGGATTGTGTGCCCTCCCGTGCCCTCCTGTTTGTGTGATCACGATTAAACCACGTCAATATTTTATATTACTATTTATTTTTGTCTTATTATCTCTATAAAATAAACAATAAAAAATGTTAAACATGACTTAACCGTGACCATACAAAACAGGAGGGCATCGAAAGTGGAAGGGCAGACAATCATTGTCTTAATAATTGACTCATTATCCTTGGCAAAGAGAAAAGACATCCACAAAGACATTTTGCTTTACAGGCTCATCTTAAATTGTTGTGGGTAAGTAAGAACCTCTATGAAGTATAAATGTATTGTTGTTTGGTAAGTTGCTGGTTACCGTGTCATACTTCCATAGTTGCATAATGAGATTTTAGGAGTGCCAATAACAGTTACATTTTTTATTATAAGAAATTAATTGGGATAGAGTGGCATTGGCTTTCAAGAATATAGGAATCGACATTTGCATTGGACGTTAAGACATTTTTGTTTTTATTAATTATTTTGGTATACCTATGAACATTGCAATTCTTTATTTGAAACCAATTTTTGCTTGACACACATAATTTGTTTTAGACGGATCCATTTTTCTTTTTGATAAGAAGGTGCAGAAACATTTTAGAAAAGATGACTATAGATGGAAGAAGGCAAAAGATAGAAGGATTAAGGAAGCCCAAGAAAGGCTAAAGGTAAGCATACGCCAAGGTTGACATTGTAAGAAACATGAACATCATGTATTAAGCATGACACTAATCCATACAACTATATTTATGTAACTTAATCAATTAGTCTTGTAGCTGTTGCTTTGTTTTATGGAACAAATTCGCATGTCGCCATCTGTAATTTGATGTAGTGTAGTTGGAAGAACTTTGGTATAAAGCTGATATGGAGCAATGTTGCATGGTATAATTTTGATGCGTTGCATTTATGGCAAGAAAATAACAATGTTGAAGAATTATTGTTCATAGGTTGAAGGTCTTGATACATTGCACTGCTAACATGCTCATGGGGAAGAAGATCAAAATTTTCAACAACGCAGTTACTGGATGCTTGAAGAGTGAGTTTCTAAAAGAATTTTTTCGGCCTTAATGCAATAATCTCTCCTCTGTCAACTCGTTTTAATACAGTAAACATTTAGTCTTACATGCTTACAATTTGATTAATCGAAACCCTAATATGCCACTGCTACAGGAATCTCTCACATATGGTTCTTGTCCACTATCAGGATGTAAAGGTTATGCCTTATACTGTCATTTATATTTTCAGTAGCATTTCATTAATCTGTGCAGTTAGTCCTTAAGATTCTTACACACCCTTTCTTTCAATAATTTTCAAATCATAGTTTGAATTTTGAAGAGATCAAACTCTTGTAAGTAAATGCAAAGGGGTTTTAGATATAGACTTGAACTCCTTGTTTCTCATCTTTATTATAAAATAATGACTATTGTCTCTTACAATCAATTATATACTTCGAAAGCGAAGGAAGTTGTGGTTCCACCATAAAACCAATTGGCAATGTAGAAAGTAACTAAACTACATGCAAGTTTCATCATTTCCCTGATGTGAGATTCGGTCTAAAAATAAAGGAAAGCTACTTCTTTGGATCAGTTATACAACAATCTAGATATGACTTTATCTGAGATCTAGACCCTTATCACCTTACAATTTATCCGTCTTATCCATTTTCTATATTCATGTTTATTTTGATGTATAACATGATCAGGGAGAGAGAAGAAAGGCTAGATACATTGAAGAGACTAAGACTACGGAAGGTGTTCAGCATTCTCGCGAAACTGACGAAATTACACCCAATTATGAGATGGACAGTTTTGCTTTTTCTAGTATCAATCCAAGTAATTTCCAGAAGCTATAGATGGGAAAAACTTGAATAATGATCAGAAATTAGAGTCCGAAAACACTAAACTAGGTTTTTGTTTTATATTTTCAAAATCTTTCTTCGATATTTCTTTATTTTGAATAATGATCAAAATAAAGAAATGTAACTCATGACAAATATCAGAGAAATTTTTTGACAATGTAAAACAAAAACCTTATTCAGTGTTTTCAAACTATGATGTCTGAGCATTATTCAAGTTTGTCCCATCTGTAGCTTGTGAATGATGGAAATTACTTGAATTGAAACTAGAAAAAGCAAAACTGTCCATCTTATAATTGGGTGTAATTTCGTCAGTTTCGCGGGAATGTTGAACACCTTTCGTAGTTTTAATCTCTTCAATGTATCTAGCCTTTCTTCTCTCTCCCTCATCATGTTATACATCTAAATAAACGTGAATAGGTAGAACATGGATATGACGGACAAATTGTAAGGTGATAAGGGTCTAGATCTCAGATAAAGTCATATCTAGATTGTTGTATAACTGATCCAAATAAGTAGCTTTCCTTTATTTTTAGACCGAATCTCACATCAGGGAGATGATGAAACTTGGATGTAATTTAGTTACTTTCCACATTGCCAATTGGTTTTATGGTGAAACCACAACTTCCTTCGCTTTCGAAGTCTGTATTTGATTGTAAGAGACAGTAGTCATTATTTTATAATAAAGATGAGAAACAAGGGGTTCAAGTCTATATCTTAAACCCTTTTGCATTTGCTTACAAGAGTTTGATCTCTTCAAAATTCAAACTGTGATTTGAAAATGAAAATTACTGAAAGAAAGGGTGTGTAAGAATCTCAAGGACTAACTGCACAGATTAATGAAATGCTACTAAAATATAAATGACAGTATAAGGCATAACCTTTACATCCCGATAGTGGACAAGAACCATATGTGAGATTCCTGTAACAGTGACATATTAGGGTCTAGAGTTTCGATTAATCAAATTGTAAGCATGTATGACTAAATGTTTACTGTATTAAAGCGAGTTGACAAAGGAGAGAATATTGCATTAAGGCCGAAAAAATTCTTTTAGAAACTCACTCTTCAAGCATCCAGTAACTGCGTTTTTGAAAATTTTGATCTTCTTCCCCATGAGCATGTTTGGAGTGCAATGTATCAAGACCTTCCACTTATGAACAATAATTCTTCAACATTGTTATTTTCTTCCCACAAATGCAACACATCAAAATTATACCATGCCACATTGCTCCATATCAACTTTACCAAAGTTCTTCCAACTACACTACATCAAATTACAGATGGCGACATGTGAATTTGTTCCATAAAACAAAGCAACAGCTACAAGACTAACTGATTAAGTTACATAAATATAGTTGTATGGATCATGCTTAATACATCAAGTATGATGCTCATGTTTCTTACAACATCAACCTTGTTGTATGCTTACCTTGAGCCTCTCATGGGCTTCCTTAATCCTTCCATCTTTGGATCAGTTATACAACAATCTTTATCTGAGATCTAGACCCTTATCACCTTACAATTTGTTCGTCATATCCATGTTCTACCTATTCATGTTTATTTTGATGTATAACATGATCAGGGGGAGAGAAGAAAGGCTAGATACATTGAAGAGATTGAAACTACGGAAGGTGTTCAGCATTCCCGCGAAACTGACGAAATTACACCCAATTATAAGATGGACAGTTTTGCTTTTTCTAGTTTCAATTCAAGTAATTTCCATCATTCACAAGCTACAGATGGGACAAACTTGAATAATGCTCAAACATCATAGTCCGAAAACACTGAATAAGGTTTTTGTTTTACATTGTCAAAAAATTTCTCCGATACTTGTCACGAGTTACATTTCTTTATTTTGAGCATTATTCAAAATAAAGAAATATCGAAGAAAGATTTTGAACATTATTCAAGTTTGTCCCACCTATAGCTTCTAGAAATTACTTGGATTGACATTAGAAAAAGCAAAACAGTCCATCTCAGAATTGGAATTAATTTCGTCAGTTTAGATAGATGAAACTCAGGAAGGGGTAAATGCAAAGCTTAACCTTTGGAGAGAAGTTTTGGAATCTAAAGGTCTTCGCCTAAGCCGATCAAAGACAGAATATATGGAGTGCAAGTTCAGTGCAAATGGAGGCCAAAACGAGTTAGGGGTGAGGATCGGTGATCAAGAAATACCAAAGAGCGATCGTTTTCGTTACCTAGGATCTATCTTGCAAAAGAACGGAGAATTAGATGGAGATCTCAACCATAGAATACAAGCTGGATGGATGAAGTGGAAGAGTGCATCCGGCGTGTTGTGTGACCGCCGTATGCCACTGAAGCTCAAGGAAAAATTTTATAGGACGGCAATAAGGCCGACGATGCTGTATGGCACAGAATGTTGGGCGGTGAAGCATCAACACGTACACAAAATGGGTGTAGCGGAGATGAGGATGCTTCGTTGGATGTGTGGGCACACGAGAAATGATAAGATTAGGAATGAGGATATCCAGGGTAAAGTAGGAGTAGCCGAAATTGAAGGAAAGATGAGAGAAAATCGGTTACAGTGGTTTGGACATGTGCAAAGAAGACCTACTGAGGCTCCAATTAGAAGATGCGACTATGGGACAGAGGTTCAGGGCCGAATGGGTAGAGGAAGACCTAGGAAAACTTTGGAAGAGACTCTAAGAAAAGACTTAGAGTACTTGGATTTAACGAAAGATATGACACAGGACCGAGCACAATGGCGCTCTAAGATTCATATAGCCGATCCCACTCAGTGACTTGGATTTTCCAAGTCCCCAATCGAGAAGTTTTCCTCACTCAGGAAATTAAGGGAACACTACCTCAACCTACATGCTCCACTCACAAAGTTTCAACAATAGAAAATTCAAAGAACTTAGCGAAGAAGGCTTTGGTGTATTTAACACAATACGTTGAAATGAAGGAAAGCTTATTTATTGATATCTCCGATAAACTACAAATACGTATATATACATAAGTCAAAATAAACAAACAAGAGGGAGCCTTCACAAATGTTGCTTAGGAGAAGTCTCAGCAGTCAGTAGAGCCCCAGAAAGAGAAAGCACCGGAGGGGGATCATTCGGAGCCTCAGTACTGGACAGAACCCTAGAAGGAGGAGGCATCAGAGGTTGATCATTTAGAGCTTCATTACGCGGTACAGCCCCAGAAGACGAAGGCAATAAATGTCTTTGGAACAAACCCACAAATCTCTGATGATCAAGTAAAACCTGACCATCAAATTCCTTCATCTGGTCAAGCTTCCTTTTCATGTTTGTAGCATAGTCATGTGCGAGCCGGTGCAACTGTTTATTCTCATGCTTGAGCCCTCTAATCTTCTGTTTGAGACTCATCACTTCAGCCGCCAATGATTCAACTTGGCAGGTTCGAGCAAATAGGCGCTGGGCCATATTAGACACAGAACCTGCACACTGAACACTAAGAGCCAGAGAATCCTTAACAGCTAACTCATCAGACCGTTTGGAAAGTAGTCTGTTATCTTTGGGAGTGAGAAGGTTCCTGGCCACCACCGCAGCGGTCATATCATTCTTCATCACGGAATCCCTAACGGTAAGAGGACCAGTAGGGGAGACGAATGATGGGCGCCATATGTTGTCTGGAGAAGGCGGGGCTGCCTCTGGAGAAGGCCGGGCTGCC
This sequence comes from Malus x robusta, assembly GCA_963082935.1. Taxonomy (NCBI): domain Eukaryota; kingdom Viridiplantae; phylum Streptophyta; class Magnoliopsida; order Rosales; family Rosaceae; genus Malus; species Malus x robusta. Next base: position 27,571,526 of record OY720337.1, read on the forward strand.
TCTTCAACAAGGTTCAAGTCAAAACGACGGTCGGAGGGGCCAGACATTTTCAAAGGTGTTGAAGAGAGAAGAGATCAAACAAATCAAAATCTTAGAAGTGCAAGAATGGAGCTTCTACTGGTGGAGATTCAAGTGTGCTTTGGAACTTAATGCCAACCCCTATAAAAATCTGCACTCGACGGAACTTCAGAAATCGAAGAGGCGTTTGCTTTTTCAAAAGCTGGGCTGCTCAGAGACCACGAGAGTCGATCTCAGAAATCGAAGAGGCGTTTGCTTTTTCAAAAGCTGGGCTGCTCAGAGACCACGAGAGTCGATCTCAGAAATCGAAGAGGCGTTTGCTTTCTCAAAAGCTGGGCTGCTCAAAGACCACGAAGGCCGATCTCAGAAATCGAAGAGGCGCTTGCTTTCTCAAAAGCTGGGCTGCTCAGAGACCACGAGGGCCAATCTCAGCAATCGAAGGGGCACCTACTTTTCCAGCCTTGTCAGCATCTGTCACACGCACACTCAGCTATGCGGAAATTATGGGCATTCTGTCGAAAACTTCTGGGGAAGTAGACAGCATATGAGTCTTACTGTTCAATCACCCACTTCCCACACGCAACAGTAGCTCATGGGTACCATAGATAACTTTGCCAAAGTTCTCTGCCAAAGTTGAGCACGTGAAGCTTGCAGCTCCCATTACATTGCTCTGATCAAGAAGGGTAAAAGAATAGCAAAGAAACAGCACTAACAAAGTTTAGACACATAAATTTTGAAGGTCTAGCTACCATATTATTACCCATAAGGGTAAAGGAACAATACCATTGCTGGATAATTGGAAAGTCCCTGTGTGTCAACCTCTGTGCTTCGTGGCAAGGTAGACTAGCAAACATGCCCAACCTTTACTCACATTCGAGAAAACACTCCCAACAAGATTCCTTGCTCCAAAATCGAAGATGCACCGTCCTCCGAATCTCAAGAGCCAGAATCCCAACATAACTACTTTCTCAAAAATCGAAGAGAGGGTAAAGGAACAGTACCATTGCTGGATAATTGAAAAGTCCCTGTGTGTCAACCTATGTGCTTCGTGGCAAGGTAGACTAGCAAACATGCCCAACCTTTACTCACATTCGAGAAAACACTCCCAACAAGATTGCTTGCTCCAAAATCGAAGAGGCACCGCCCTCCGCATCTCGAGAGCCAGACTCCCAACATGATTACTTTCTCAAAAATCGAAGAGACACCGCTCTCCAAATCTCGAGAGCCAGATCCCCAGCATGATTGCTTTCTCAAAAATCGAAGAGGCATCGTCTCCAAATCTCGAGAGCCAGATCCCCGATAGGATTGCTTGTTCGAAAACCGAAGAGGCAGCACTTCCCCAACTGCAAGAGCCGGATCTCCTTGGATAAAGCTGTCTGTAATCTTCACACGCAACATCAGCTTTCCAGATACCACAGACCACTTTTTCAAAGTGCTCTGACAGAGTTAAAACATGTGAAGCCGGCAGCTCCCACTACCGTGCTATGACCAAACAAGGTAAAGGAATAGCATTACTACTTATTGTTAAGGAGACTCCTATATATGTCGACCTCCATCCCCAACGGACAGGCAGACCTGCAAAAATGCTCAACCCTTCCTCATATCTGAGAGGGCACTCCCAACGAAGCCTTTCGAAATATTCAGCTTTCTTCCCCCCCCCCCCCCCGATAATACCTCTGCAAACAAGCTATACTAGAGCAAGAATATCTCATATCATCAGGGTTAAAAGTAAGAGTATCCCATATCATGCTTTTTCCCTGTCTTTTCCTTTGGCCTTGTTCTTACCTACAAGACAAGGAGAAAGAGGGCAATCAGTAAGCACTTAGAATCAAGCTTCCAGCCAGGAACTGACTGCCTGGAACTTACTTGGCATTGCTCTCGAGTACTCATCTTCAATATCTTATGCTTCCAGGGAAGATACCGCATCTGCCTGAGGAACAGATAGAGCAAGTGAGAAGGATACAAGGAAGCAGGTAGAGACAAGCGTAACAACACACGTGCCGATACATCCATTACTCTGTCAAAGCAAAAGTATCCCATATCAGCAGGGTCAAACGTACTTTAGATTTGATGGACTTGTTTTGACCCTCAAATTCTTCAGTCGGCCTTATACTCTGGAGGAAACCAGAAAACCCTCCAGCTCAGTTTAAGAATAAGCATGTGGAAAGTTACTTCTTCAAAAGCAAAAGTATCCCATATCATATTTTCTCATTTTTTTTTTCTTTATCCTTCATGCTGCCTGCAAGATAGGGAGAATGTGAACAATCAGCCGGAGCTCTGATTGCTTATTTTGTCTGTCACCTCTTTCAGCAGATCCTTAGCTCGGCGACTTGGGGGCTCCTACTACATGGTTTGTATCACGTTTGACCAAGCCTAAAACTACAAGTAAGCTTCTAGTGAAATTGATACATTACCTTGTGCATCTCCACCAGTTAAAGATACAACCCCAGGATGGAGGAAGAGTACTTCCAGAGAAGATGCCACATCTACCTATGAGACAGATAAGGCAAGTCAAGACGATACCACACTCCGATACTTAGAAGTTTCGTGATTACGAGATCATTCTCCCACAATATTTCCTAATGTCATTTGTACTAAATCATTCACATGTACTCACTAAAGGAGAGCTTGAACCTATGTACTTGTGTAAACCCTTCACAATTAATGAGAACTCCTCTATTCCGTAAACGTAGCCAATCTGGGTGAACCACGTACATCTTGTGTTTGCTTTCCTATCTCTATCCATTTATATACTTATCCACACTAATGACCGGAGCAATCTAACGAAGATCACAAAAAGCGACCGTTTTCGCTACCTAGGATCTATCGTGCAAGAGAACAGAGAATTAGATGGAGATCTCAACCATAGAATACAAGCTGGATGAATGAAATGTAAGAGTGCATCCGGCGTGTTGTGTGACCGTCGTAGGCCACTGAAACTCAAGGAAAAATTTTATAGGACGGCAACAAGGCCATGTGACTACGAGACAGAAGTTTAGGGCCGAAGGGGTAGATGAAGACCTAGGAAAACTTTGGAAGAGACTCTAAGAAAAGACTTAAAGTACTTGGATCTAACGGAGGACATGACACAAAACCGAGCGCAATGGCGTTCTAGGATTCATATAGCCGACCCCACTTAGTGGGAAAATGCTTTGTTGTTGTTGTTGTTGTTGTAGCAGAAATGTTGAACACCTTCCGCAATCTCAGTCTTTTCAATGTATCTAGCCTTTCTTTTCTCTCCCTGATCATGTTATACATCAAAATAAACGTAAATAGGTAGAACATGGATATGATGGACAAATTTTAAGTACATGAGGGCCTAGATCTTATCTAAAGTCATCTAGATTGATCTATAACTGATCCAATGAAGTAGTTTTCCTTTATTTTGAGACCGAATCTCACATTAGGGTAAGAATGGAACTTGCACGTGCTTATAAGGAGTTTAGTTACTCCCTATATTGCTAATGAATTTTATAGTGGAACCACAACTTCCTTCGATTTCGAAGTCTCTATTTGATTGTAAGAGACACTTGTCATTATTTTATAATAAAGATGAGAATCAAGGAGTTCAAGTCTATATCTAAAGGGAATTGTTATTGGTACTTCAAAATTTTCAATTTGCACTCCAAACTTTCTATATTTAGAAAGGAAAATATATTTGTGAGGAGTGCAAATTGAGATTTTGGAATGCTAATAACAGTTCCCTATCTAAAACCCTTTTGCGTTTACTTACAAGAGTTTGATCTCTTCATACTTCAAAATCCAAAAGGTAATTTGAAAATGAAAATTACTGAAAGAAAGGGTGTGTAAGAATCTCAAAGACTAAATGCACATATTAATGAAATGCTACTTAAATTATAAATGACAGTGTAAGGCATAACCTTTACGTCCAATAGTGGACAAGAACCATATGTGAGAGATTCCTATAGTAGCAGTGACATATTAGGGTTTGTGATTAATCAAATTGTAAGCATGTAAGACTAAATATTTACTATATTAAAGCAAGTTGACAGAGAAGAGAGTTTATTGCTTTAAGGCCAAAAAATAAAATAAATTCTTTTAGAAACTCACTCTTCAAGCATTGAGTAACTGCGTCGTTGAAAATTTTGATCTTCTCCATGAGCATAGTAGCAGCACAATGTATCAAGACCTTCAACCTGACAAATATGGACAATACTTGTTCGTTTAACTGGGAAATAAGGAATTTTCAACATTGTTATTTTCTTCCCACAAATGCAACACATCAAAATAATACCATGCATCATTACTCCATATCAACTTTACACCAAAGTTCTTCCAACTACACTACATCAAATTACAGATGGCGACATACAAATTTGTTCCATAAAATAAACCAATAGCTACAAAGCTAACTGATTAAGTTATATAAATATAGTTGTACGGATAAGTGTCATGCTTAATACATCAAGTATGATGTTATTGTTTCTTACAACATCAACTTGGGCATATGCTTACCTTAAGCCTCTCATGGGCTTTCTTAATCCTTCCATCTTTTGCCTTCTTCCATCTATGGCCATCTTTTCTAAAATGTTTATGCACCTTCTTATCAAAAAGAAAAATGGATCCACCTAAAACACATGATGTGTGTTAAGCAACAATAGGTTTCATATGTTTTCAAATAAAGAATTGCAATGTTCACAGGCATACCAAAATAATTAATAAAAAGTCTTAACGTACGCAAATGTCTGATTCCTATATTCTTGAAGGCCAATGCCATTATATACCAATTAATTTCTTATGATAAAAAATGAACTGTTATTAGTACTTCTAAAATCGCACTTCTCACAAATGTATTTTTCATTCTTAATACAGAAAGTTTGAAATGCACAATGAGAAATTGTGGAGTACCAATAACAATTCTCTAGAAAAATAGCCCAATTAATTTTATAAAGAAAAAAAAAATCAACAAATCGCATGTGAGTGGGAAATCCAAAAGAAAATGATTCGCCACCTCCACCGATACTTTACACAAACACTGGTGACATAACCTTTACTCTTATCCAAATTGCCAACAGTTCAAAACTTATCAAGGAATTTTCAATACACATCCAAATGAAAATCTCAAACAAAAAGATTGCTGGTGGTCAGAGATGGGAGAGAAAGGGAAAAAAAATAAAATCTTTGAGCTGCACGTGTCAGCACATTCAAATACATTCCTTTTCTTATTAAGAATTTAAATTCAAACTAACAAAAAAAGGGAAAAACAATAATTCAAATTGGACCAACGGGTACATACTCATACTGCAATGAATTGCAAAAGTCGAAATTTTATAGACCATGCCAAACTTACCAAATTGATCAGCAATATCGCGATTGCTCTCCGCCGTACACTCGGCAGTGGGTTTCGATTAAATTCACTGTGATTGCAGTTTTTGCATAAGCAGCTGCAGCTCTACAATTCACTCACTCGCCTGCACCATATATATCCAGCAAGAATACATAAACATAATATTATAATGCAGTGCCTTGCAAAATGCCGAGTAGCTGACTCTGACTTTTCTGTTCAGACTTCTCATACAAAATAATTTGTCTGCATCAAATCAATCGAAGCATAAAATCAAGGGATTTTTAACAAAAAAAAAACTCACGGTATTATTCACTTTAATAAAAAACTATAATTTTACATTAAAATGTCAAACCTAGTTTTATTCACTTTACCTTTTATTTTGTCATTATCATTAAACTCAAAATTTTCAAATAATTTTCATTTAGGTTTCTTAAAATCAATTGAAGCACCAAAGTTTTTTCTTTTTTTTTTTTAGTATTCAATATTCCAAACGGAAGAAAATACCTTTTCTTCTCCAAACCTCACGCCAGCAACTTCCACCATGAAAACCCTCCTGCCTGCCATCACCCCATCTCCCTCTCTCTTTGAGTCTTCATGGTGGTGGACCGGTAAGATCAGTGCAGGAAGACCTCGCAGAAAAAGAGAGGGGAGAGAGATGATGAGGACGGGAGAGAAAGAAAATGAGAGGAGGGTCGGTGCTGGCAGCGCCTCCGCCGTGGTAGACACCGCAGAGGGAGGCTGCGCCGGCGTAGAGTTCTGGCTCATTGCTTGCAGTTGTTGTGCTCATGCTGTATTGTCGTCAATGGTACTAGGCGGTGTTCTGGATCGTTTCGTCGTCTGCGTACCCAGTGCCCTGTTTGAATGAAACTTTCAGTATTCCCGTACTGCCCTCCCTTACTTTCGAAAATAACGTGTTTACCCCACAGTCCTCTCTAGCTCTCTTCAGCAAGACCACCGTAGGCGACGGAATCCGACAACTTCCAGGCGTCATATGGAGCCGTCGGTGTGATCTGGGTTTTTGAGGCTGGACCTCAACGGGTCGAAGAGAGAGACTGAGAAAATGCGCAAGGGTAAACACCGAAAGATAAAAACCGAAACCTGAGCGGTCAATTAATGTAAAAACCGAAACAGAACAGATTATTTTCAGGTAAAACCGAAAAAAAAAAAATTGTGTATTAAGAGGAGGACTGAGACGGATTGGGAACAAAAACCGAAGGATAAAACGGAATCCACATCGGTTCTTATAAGATAAAACCGAAATCCGGGGGGGGGGGGGGGGGGGGGGGGCGGGGGGATTTTATAAGATGAGAACCGAAATCGAACCAGTTCAGAGGAAGGGCAGACAATAAAAACCCAAAACCGTTCCGATTCCGCATGGTAAAAATCTAAACCCTAAAAACGGAAATAACCGGATTTTCAAGAAAAACCGTAACCGAACCGGATTTTCAAGGTCCAAACCGATACTTAAACAAAATTTTTACGCTGAAAAACCGAAAACTTTACCCTAGTTTTAAGCTAAAAACCGAATCAAACCGAATTTTTGAGGTAAAAAACGTAAAACCAGTTGAGAGTAAAAGAAGTGAGGCAGATGAAGGGTAAAAACCGAACCGAATGTTTGAAGATAAAACGGTAACTGAAAATGTTGAAGGGAAGGAGTGAGACAGATTGAAGGTAAAGACTGAAACCGAAACCTTCAAATCGGGCCAGTTTGTTTTGATCGGAAGAGAAGGAAGCGGAGCTGCAGCAATCGGCATACCAAGCATAATCTGCACCTGCAAAATTTCAAATTTGTTGTTAATCAGACAATAAATCAATAAGTGAAAACCCTAAGTTTTATTAATTGGGCTCAGAAAATCGAAACGACAAGGTGATTGAAAAAAGCTTCGATTATCAAAGAGATTTCACCTTTAGAAGCCCTTGATTTCGCAAAACCCCCAATTCTCTTTTGCACTTTTCACTACTCTGTTTGGTTGCCGCGAAAAGGTACGAAAAGGAAAACGCAAACCGAAATCGGATCATAAGAAAAAACCGAAACAGTTCAAGGGAGGGACAGACATTAAGCCTTGTTTGGCACGCCGTATAAAGCATCGGATAGGATAAATAATACGGGAGCAGTTGTTTGGTGCACTCTCGTACTAAATAAGCACCCGCTTAATTATCCAGCCCATCAAATTTTATACGGTTGACACCGTACTATTAAAACAGCCCAAAAGCTCGGGATAATTAGTCGGGGCGCTGTCCTTTCCAACCTCACGAAGCCGTAGTTAACAACTTCTCAAAGTGGACCTTCGAGTAGTTCCTCGACGAGTTCTCCACCCCGGGCGCCACTCCTTTACAGTCATTCGCCAACTAATTTCCCGTCTCGTCTGACGGAAAGCACACAGAGGAACAAAGAAGAGAGTGAGAGAGAGACAAAAGGAGACCAGTAGCGAAACAACATATTCCACAGGGATATACAGAAAGGGGCGGATGGAAGCTGAGGAATTCGCCAACTGAAGGCGTCACTCAGCTCTTCCCCTCCTCCAAATCGAATTTTGTCAATGCTTTTCCCCAACCTAATGCCCAAAATCACAGTCAGCCCCATTTTTCTCTCCGATGAGTGTTCTTGGTTTGTTGAAAAAAAGGTGTCCTCCGTGAATTTCCTTCCAATTGTTTTTTAGGACTAATAGAAACAAAGTCCTTTGTGTGAATTTTCTTGGTTTGTGGTGTGTTTTTTTGCTGGGTTGATTTGTAGCTAAAAAAAAGAGAAGGATTGGGAAAAAAACAATGAGAATTTGAAAGGTGGGTTTTGCTAGGTTTCTTGTTGCTGCCTTTGTGGTGGGGTTTAGTTCAGGGGAGCGGACGGGGAAGAAGAAGGGATAGAAAGGGAGGGAGTTTGGAGGTGGAGTGCGGCGGAGAGATCTGGAACAAGAGAGATGATTTCAGTTTTTTTTTTTTTAATTTTATTTTAAGTTTGATTCCTTCTATTCGGTATAATATCAAACACAGTATAAATAATACGGTCATTAGTCTGATACTGCACCAAACGCCCGACTAATTTAGTCAGTACTATCCGATGACTATTTATCCTATCCGACAGAAATAGTCAGTACAGTCCGAGCTGCCAAACGAGAGGTGTAATCAATTGGAATTTTGAGGAATTTTAATTCTTTTCATGAATTTTACTCGGAGGCATAACTACAGGCTCCTCAAAAATTGCAACTCCGTTAGGATTTTGAAGAACTTCACATATTTCATCTAGAAGTAGCCATCGATGTTTCCCTTCAGTGTTCTTCTTGAATTCAATTGTAGAATTCTACTTTCTACATTCAATCATATCATAATCAATAAATAATCAAATATCTATATTGAAAATTTGATATATGTCATTATATAATTACAACTTTCAAGAAAACACAAGAATCACAGATGAATCTGGATCAAAATATTTTTACGATGACAAGTAAATGCTAATCAAACTCGCTATGAACTTTCTGGCACATGCATACCCATGCATCACCGTTTGATAATAATTTTATTTTTAATTATTGGTTTCCAATATTTTGTGGGAGCGAAAGTGACGAATAAAAGAAGAATGAAGGGGTGATTGAAGAAATGTACATAGAATAACACAAAATGAAAACTAAAAACATGCACAATGAGATTTTGGAACGTCGATAACAATTCTCATAAAAAAAATTGCCTAGATTAATTTCATAGAGAAAGGAAAAGCCCACAAACCTCATGTGAGACAGCAATCCAAAGGTAAATGATTAAGCAACTCGACCAATACTTTACACAAACACCGATTGACATAATCTTTCCACTTATCCAAATGATCCACAGTTCAAAACTCATCAAGGGGTTTTCAATACACATCCAAATGAATCTTCGAATAATGATGCAGAAAGCAAAATAAAATTCTTAAAATGGTAAAGAAAATTCGAGTTAAATCAACCAATGCAATATTTGTTAACAAATGCAATGCAGCAGAAAGTCATACTTGGTGGCATAACTGCAGGCTTCTAAGAAATTGCAACTCCATTAGGGTTTCGAAGAGCTTGACATATTTCATCCAGACATAGCCATCGATGTTTCTCTTCAAGAGTATTCTTCTTGAATTCAGTTGTAGAATTCTACTTTCTATATTCAATCATATCATAATCAATAAATAATAATTATCTTTGTTGAAAAGTTGATATATTTCATGTACATAATTAAAAATTTCAAGAAAACACAAAAACCACAGATGAACTTGGATCAAAATATTTTTACAATGACAAGTAAATGCTAATCAAACTCGCTATGGACTTGTTGACACATGCATACCCATGTATTAAGTGTGATGCTTAATACATCGTATTTCTTATAACATCAACCTTGGCGTATGCTAATAGGGATTTTACTATACATGTGAACGGGCTAAAAAACTCCTATTATACTTGCAAGAATCACAAGGTTGTTGTAGTATAAACGGATCTCGCAAGGTCATTCTCCACATGGATTATTAAATAATTCGAAACAAACCAAATTTTAATTAATTATTGTAAAGTAGAAATTCATATGATTGATTTCATAACCTACTTAAATTAAAAACGAATTTAATTAATAAAAATAAGACAATCTGCAGTATTAAAACTAGAGGGAAAAGAAAACAGTTTTGGGAGAAATCAAATTAAGAAAACACTAAGGTTCCACCATCACTAAGCAATCCTATGAATTTTTACCAATTACTTATGATCTACACATGCCACTTTGAAGGTTAGATTTTCCTAATTCATATTGTACTTGGAACCTCCAACATAGAACGTATATCTAACATGCAACCCATCCGGACGTTCGAATCAAATCTGTACATGAAAGACTCATTATGCTTTATGAAAATCCTTTGAAAAACCATGCAACCCTTAAGACGTGGTATTCATCCTAAGTGAAATTACAATTATTAATCACAAGAAGCCAGCGTCAATTTCAGGGAACCTTCCGACCAAAATTGCATCAAATTACTTTTCTAAATATCCTAATGGTGATCAGGCATTAAGACAATTAGATATTTTTTATCCCGATGATTAACAATTTCAAGTATGCATGCAATCAATCATAAGCAATTAAATAAAAATCATATATTCATGCTAAGGCTCAAGGCTTCGCCCTAGCAAAAGAAATTAGTTACGCATATTCATAATTGAAATCATAGAAAATATTATTAAGAAAATGATTGAAAACACCTTCAAGTAGAAAATCTCCAAAACCCTAGCAATTCTCTCTATCTCCAAAATTGCATAAAATAAAGCGTAGTGAAAAACTGTAGACGACCAAGCAATATATCTGCTAAACCCCCCACACAAACCCTAAAAACAGGTCCTTTATTCCCACTAGGAAACTAAAAATAATAATCAAATAAAATAGGATGCATAACCCTAAATTAAATGGTAAAATTCATCTAAAATCTGAACAGCCACGTTTTGGACCCATAAGCTACTCCAAAACTGGCCCAATATAGCTGGATTTAATGTTTGGAATATTCTGAACACTTCTCCAGAAGACCACGAAACCATCCGAGATCATCTTGGACTCCAAAAACGCAATTTAAGTCCAAAAACGTTATTTTCTAGCACTGCGCATCGCTCCTTTATTTTATCGCCAGAAAATAACCGCTTCATGGAAAAATCCCAAATTTTGATACAATCAAGCTAAGTAACTCACGAACGTCCTCCAACTAGAATTACTCCAAAATTCATCCATTGGATCCTGTTTTGCTCAAGAGGAATTCGAAAATCCTATATTGAAAATACAATTCAAAGTATCAAAATTCTTTCAAAATATTAACCAAAATATACTAAGATTAGGGTAAAATATATAATATAAAATCTACTCATCATATGCCTACCTTGATCTTCTCATGGCCTTCCTTAGTCCTTCCATCTTTTGCCTTCTTCCATTTATAGCCATCATTTTTAAAATGTTTCTACACCATTTTATCAAAAAGAAAAATGGATCCACCTAACACAAATGATGTGTGTCAAGCAAAAAGAGGTTTCATATTGTTTATACCATACTTGACCAATCCTGAAACTACTGAGCACCGGTCAACGTTATATCGTCAATGACTCAGAAGAGTTTCCCTCCAACCAGAAGGCCAATCACAACACGACACGTGTCAATGTCAGAATGAAACTATAAACTTTCTTCTATAAATAGAGATCATTCTCTCACAATATTTTCTAATGTCATTTGTACTAAATCATTCACTACTACTCACTAAAGGAGAGCTTGTACCTATGTACTTGTGTAAACCCTTTACAATTAATGAGAACTCCTCTACTCCGTGGACGTAGTCAATCTAGGTGAACCACGTACATCTTGTGTTTGCTTCCATGTCCCTATCCATTTACATACTTATCCACACTAGTGACCAGAGCAACCTAGCGAATGTCACAAACTTAACATTTTATGTTGTACCAAAGTCCTCACTGATTTTGTGCATCAACATTTGGCGCCGTCTGTGGGAACGACACTTATTCCCACTCTCTTCAGCTTTGTTAAGCTAGTTTCCACCATTTGTACACTCTTTTTTTACCAGGCATCCCTCTCCAACATTGGGAGCGAAGGAAGCCACAACATGCAGAATGACACCCCTCTTGCACCTGGTGCGAGGCAACGAAAAAATGAAGGAAAGAGGGTTGCTCTTCAAGTTAAAGTCGATAAGCTAGAAGCTCAGAACAACAAGATACCAATGAAGAATGAGGTCCTCCAGGAGCAGTATGAAAAGCTCTTTGAGACGCTCCACGAAACTAGGCGTACTCAAACATGTGAGCTTGTTACCCCTGTGGACATCAACCATCATCTGGGTACCCCCAACACAGAGGGTCACCTTCCTTCGACATGGGTATTCCTGATAAGGAATGAGCTAATCATCAAAACATTGATCAACATGAGACTTCTCTCAACCTAGCTGCTTCGACCCGAAGCAGGAGAAGTGGAGAAAGACACCTTTTTAAAGATGGAGTGGAATGATTGAAAGCCGTCTTTCACGATTGTCGAGACTTCTTAAAGCAGCGTCGAGACAATCTCATCCATGTAAGCTCGAAGATCAATTACCCAAGGGTCTCTGAAAGACTCGTTCCCCTCCCATGTCACAGGTCGGCTACCAATTTAGGGAAGGGGCAACAAATCCTAGAGAAACACGAAGGTATAAGGGACTCAGAGATGTTCTAACAAACATACCTTGGAAGTCAAAACGGCGAGTCCAGGGAAATATCACACGTTCTTGATCAAACCTTCCTACTTACAAGAGAAGATGGAGACTTACGATAGAAAGCTCTAGTGGTACACGACTCCACTCAAGACCCTCTTGTCCTACAACTTCTTAAGGAAGTAAACAAGTTGAATGCCGAACGACAAGCTGCAATACCTGATTGGAACTAACCTAGGTCTGGCCCTCTTACAAGAAGGATCCTCGATACCCCTTCCAAGCAAAGACAAAGCAGAAGCTTGGCTTGCAACTCTATACTGGAAAAGATGACCTGATTGAACACCTTAACCTATTTGAGTTCACCATGGCATACCAGATGCACACTGATGAATAACGATGTCTTTTCTTCCCCTCCACCCTCTCTGTCGGAGCTCTAAACTGGTATTTCTGTCTTCCACCTGAGACGGTAGACTCATTTGAGGAATTGAGGAAACTGTTTGTTTCTCAACATATTTTCCAGATCGATCACTTGCACTCTACGGATGACTTGTACAATATTCGCCAGAAGCCAGACGAGTCATTACGTATGTATGTTGGCCACTTCAGCCATGAGTATTCCCGTTGTGCCAAGGCAGACGATAAGACTGCCCTCAAAGCCTTCACGACAAGGCTACGTGATTGTTTATTTAAGTAAATGATCAATGCCAACACTTGGAAGACTTACTCTGAGGTGATGGCACAGGCTTACAACCATGCCTCTGCCGAGGCAAGGACATATCAAGGGAAACCCCCTACAACCACCCCTTATCAGCAAGTAGGGAGTGGAAGCCAGATCCAACCAAATGAGAAGACCTTAACCTTCCAAACAGCAGCGGTGCCTCCTCCTGCCTTACTTAATACTTCACCAAGTTAACAGACATATCAACCTTAGGGCAAAAGGAAAGATTTCCATCCTCACCAGTTTCATTTTAGTAAAAGAAGTAAGGGACAATATCGCGATAACCAATGGTATCGCCACGATAATGCCCGCCCCCAGGTAGTCAACACAGTGAGCCAAGCACTTGTCAGGATAGGCCCTACTCCGAGGTATGAGACATACACACCTTTGAACGCCACATGTGTGACCATTTACCCCAGTATAGCACACCTGATACCGAAGCCAATGCTGAGGCAGTCGGGTTACAAGCCCACGAAGAACACGGGCACGTTTTGCTGCTACCACGAGCATAACGGCCATGATGGCGAGAAGTGTATCACCTTTCGTGATCATATTGAAGCTTTGGCGCGTAAAGGAAAAATTGATCAATTCCTCCTGCATCCTTTAAAGGATAACCGTAACCAACGCCAAATGAATGTGATTTATTCCATAAGCGGCGGCACACCCATATTTGAATCTTTCAATAGAGCCATGAAAAACAGCGAACGAGCTTTAAGGCTTGGTCACCAAGTGTTTCACGTGGAAGACATCAGGGGAGGCAAGTATCAAAAGCCTAACTGGGATCCAATATGTTTCTACCCTGATGAAGAAAGAGGTATCATCTACCCTCACAATGACCCACTAATCGTGGAAGCTCACATAGCCAACTTTGAAGTACGACAAATCCTGGTAGACACAAGGGCTTCAGTCAATATCATGTTTGCTGAAGCTTTCAGGGCACTTAATATAGCTGAACATTTGCTCGATCGCTCCATTTCTCCTCTGATAAGCTTCTCCGGTGATATCATACAACCTTTAGGGAGCATACACTTACCTTTCACTATTGGTACAGGCCCTTACACAGCTACCATTACCACTAACTTCCTGGTGGTTGATTGCCCAACGGTATACAATGTCTTCTTCGGACGCACAGGCATCAATGATCTTAAGGCCATGGTATCCACACATATGTTGGTGATGAAATTTCCAACCCCCTATGGCAATGGTTACATCAGAGGAGATCAACTTAGTACACGATCATGTTACAACACTTCAGTCAAGCAACAACACATATCTGTGCCCAAGGAAACCTTTTCTATACATGACCAAGTCATAAATACCAGCCCAAACGAAGCCAACTTGGATCTTCACGGTGGCAACAGTCAACCCAATGATCCTCGAGATGACTCTTTCACCCAGCAAGCACAACCCGCTGAAGAGTTGGAGAGTATCTCTATCTCAAAAGATTATCCGGATCGCATGATAAAGATTGGCACCACCTTGTTACCACCCATTCGGTTGGCATTAATCTCTTTTTTGCAAGAGAACACTGAGGTCTTCGCCTGGTTATACGAGGACATGCCAGGCATCTCTCCCAATGTCATCGCTTAAGTATTGACCCCAAGACCAAGCCAGTAAGACAAAAGAGAATATCCTATGACACTGAACGGTACTAGGCAATAAAGGCAGAATTTGAAAAACTCAAAGGTATAGGCTTCGTCCGCGAAGTCAATTATCCAACGTGGGTAGCAAATGTTGTCCTTGTTATGAACAATCCGACCAAGGAAAATCTCCTGCTTCAAAAGGTCTTGTGGAGAATGTGTGTCAATTACACCGACATAAACAAAGGATGCCCGAATGATAGCTTTCCTCCTTCCCTTATAAACAGACTTATAGACTCTACGGCAGGGTGTGAACTCCTTAGCTTCATGGATGCTTACTCAGGATACAACTAAATCCTCATGAACCCTCCGGACTAAGAACACACAACCTTCACTACTGACAGGTGATCGGATCATATTTATATATATTTTTACTTCAAATTCACTCGTCTTTTCTTAGTTAGTTCCTTATATTTTCGAGCTATTTACGTTATTTTTGTGTTTATAGGATTTGTTATGCAAAGAAAACAAAAATAGCACAAATAAGATCTATTTACGTTATTTTCATGGGTGCCCCAGCAACAATGCTAAAGGATCTGGAGATGCTTTTGTTAAAAAAATGCTCAAAAGGAACAAAGTAAACGTGCAAATGGCAGTGTGGTTGGTGAAGCAATTGCAAAACAAAAAGAATCTGCTTTGGTAGGTTGGTGAAACAAATAGAAAACAAAAAGAAAACAGCACCAAGGAGGTCAGAAAACAAAGAGAATAAATTTGAGCTGCATTTGGCAGCAGAAGGGGGAAGAACGGAGAAAAAAGCAGCAAGCTGCTTTGCAGCTTGCCTTGCGGTGCAGCAAAGACAGAGAAGGGCGCTGCCCTTTTGGGCAGTTCTTGTGCAGCAGGAGAAGAAGCTGCTCCAAGCAGCAGGGAGCCTCGGGAAGAAACTGTGTAGCAAGGAAAGGCTGCCTTGGCGCCAGCGTGAAACAAACAGAGAAAACAAAGGAGCAGCTCGGAGGAAAAGTTGCGGCTGGCAGCTTGAAGAAGAAGGGAAGGCTGCACCTTGCAGCGTGTCAAGTGCAGAACAGAGAACAAACAGCTGCCTTGGCAGCTTTGTTGAGAGCAGAACCCGCGCAGCACCGAGGTGGACAGAAGCTGCACCTTGCAGTCTTGAAGCGGTGCAAAGGAGACAGAAAACAATAGCAGTCCACTTGGCAGCACGTGGACAGAAACAGAAGCTGCAAGCCTCTTCTCTCTCGGTTAAATCTTTCCCACTTATATTTTACTTTTGGTTTATTTGTGTTTTAATAATGTGTAACTAATTTTAGTTTGGCTAGAGGTTAATTCAAAGCCATGAATATATTTGTAATATGAATTGATTACCTTCAGTTGTGATTTATAAGTTGTGAATTCAATTTACTTATCCGTTCGTATAAAAACTGATTTGTGTATGTTGGTTGAGAGTGCACGCTTAATTTTCATGCATGAATTTGACGCTAGAATATAAGGGAGTTTCACCTAATCGTTATGAACTTATATTCACAAGTAGTAAAGGTTGCTAGTCACAATCACGTTAAGTAAATTCTTGGCATAAGTTTCATGCAAATCATAGTAACGAGTGTCTCGTCAATGCTTATGTTTTTCATAGAACTTAATGATTCTTGCTTGTATCTCTATTATGCAACTCATGTAGGGAACTTGTAGGGAATGTTTTGGGTTGTCGTATGCAATCATCCAACCCAATAACTTGTGGAAAAACTGAGGGTTAATTAGTGCAATTCACGGTTAATTTGGGGCGTTGAGTATTAATAGCTTATCGAAAAGCAACTGGAAATCAATTCATGTACAAGTGTGTCATGTGTGAAGAATGGATCTCTAGCTAATCCATCAACCATCTATTTAGTTTTACTTTTTGTTGTTATCTCAATCTCATCCAAACCAATACCTCCCATTTACTTTCTTGTATTGAAGTGTGTTTAAGTTTGTTTAGTTTGTGCCTTAAAGTGTTTTGAACTCTTTGAGTCTAGTTTAGTGTTTTAAAACCTACTTTTGTGTTTTTAAGTTTCTTCTTATATTTTTGAGTCTTGTTTAATATTTTTAAATTAATTTAGAATAGATTAGCAATCCCTCCTAATCCCCGGCCTAGAACGATACCCTACTTACATCTATACTACAATTGTCAAAAAGAGGGTTTAATTTGTGTGTCAAGTAATTCTCACATCAACAGGGGACTATATTGCTATAAAGTCATGTCATTCGGTCTAAAGAATGCAGGAGCGACTTATCAGAGACTGGTTAATTCAATGTTCGCCGAATTGATTGGGAAGAGCATGGAAGTTTACGTTGACGATATGGTAGTCAAGAGCAAACATGTTGACCAACACATCACCAACCTATCTGAAACTTTCACCATTCTGAAGAGGTATCGAATGAGGTTGAACCCCAACAAATGTGCCTTCGGTGTAGGCTTTGGCAAATTCTTAGGCTTCATGATAAGCCAACGAGGCATTGAGGCTAATCCCGAGAATATCAAAACAATCCTCGACATGAAAGATCCGGTAACTTCAAAAGACATCCAAAGCCTTACTAGCAAGGTGGCAACCTTAACTAGGTTCATCTCTAAAGCCACAGACATATGTGCTCATTTCTTCAAAGCACTTAAGGGAAGTAAGAAATACATTACATGGACTGATGAATGTGTTGAGGCATTCAAGAACCTCAAAGACTACATGAGTAAAGCCCATCTTCTCTCCAAACCTGAGGTTTGTGACACTCTCATTATCTATCTTTCGGTATCGGCTTCAGCAGTAAGTTCCGTTCTCATTCGAAAGAATGGTAATGTCAAACGACCTGTCTACTACGCTAGCAAGGCCTTACAATATGCGGAAACACAATACTCCAACATTGAGAAATTGGCTCTAGCATTGGTCATGTCTGCTCGAAAACTTCGTCTTTACTTCCAAGCACACTCCATCATCGTGCTTACCAATCATCCTCTTTGACAGATACTCCAAAGTCCTGACACTTCTGGGCGAATGATCAAATGGGCGATAGCATTGGGTGAGTTTGACATCTCTTACCAACTAAAGCCAGCTGAGAAGGGCCAAGCAGTGGCAGACTTCATCGTCGACTTCACATACCCTGTTGGTATTGTTTCTACGCCTAAAAAAGTGGTTTCATTACCCTTAGAAGCTCAGAAAATATAACCAATAGCCCCAGCATGGAGTCTATATGTTGATGGCTCGTCCAACCAACAGGGTTATGGAGCAGGACTAGTCCTTACAACACCTGAAAAAGTGGCGATGGAGTATGCTCTTCGTTTCAAATTCAAGGCATCGAACAATGAGGTCTAATATGAAGCCCTCCTAGCATGCTTACATTTGGCCAAACACCTTGGTGTTAAACGAATTGATATCTTCAGTGACTCCCAATTGGTGGTTAACCAGGTCACCAACAACTTTGACGCTAAGGATAGCTCCATGGTAACATATCTGGCACAAACACAATTATTGCTCAAGCAATTCCACTACCAGATCACCCAAATTCCTCGAACGGCAAACAGTCATGCAGATGCTTTGGCTCGCCTCGCCTCAGCGATGAAAGATAAGATTGGGAGAAAAATTCAGGTTGAATTGTTGGCAGCACCAAGCACCATGGCGCAAAAGTGTGCAACTTACAACATGGGGATAGTTGGATTACCCCAATTTCTAGATTCCTTGCTTATGGCACCTTTTCAAATGACAAAGTCCAAGCTAAGCAGATTCGATACAAGGCTACTCGTTTCTTGATCATTAATGACCAACTCTACAAGCGGGGTTTTAACCTACCATACCTAAGATGCCTTACGCCCGCAGAAGCGGAAACTGTCCTTCGAGAAATACATGAAGGAGTCTGCGGAGATCATGTTGGATCTCGATCCCTAGCACACAAGGCTTTTCACCAAGGATATTACTAGCCAACACTCTACCAAGATGCCATCAGAATATCCTGCTCATATGATAAGTGTCAACGCTATGTAATTATTCCTCACTCCCCTAACGAGCCGCTCACTCCTATAATCAGCCCTTGGCCCTTGGCCCAATGGGGACTTGATTTGATTGGCCCGATGCCTGCAAGGAAAGGTAAGGTTCGCTATGCAATCGTTGCAGCTAACTACTTCACAAAGTGGGCCAAAATAGAACCATTGGCAACCATTACTGAGGCAAAAATAGAAGACTTCGTATGGAAGAACATCCTTTACAGATTCGGCATTCCCAATGCGATAGTCACTGACAACAGGCGACAGTTCGACAACAATAAGTTTAGGATGTTCTGCTCTAAGTTCAACATCAACTTATGTTTTGCCTCCCCAGCTCATCCTCAGTCTAATGGACAAGTTGAAGCCTTCAACAAAATAATCAAGCGAACTTTGAAAACCAGCTTAGACAAGGCTAAAGGTTGTTGCACTTCGTATCGGACATCAACAGGAGAAACTCCATTCTCACTTGTCTTTGGTACAGAAGCAGTTGTCCCATTTGAGCTTGAGCAAGCAACGTTCCGAGTCCAGAACTACGTGCAAAGCAAAAATGACAAACAACTTACCCTCAACTTAGATCTAGTCGAGGAACACAGAAACCAAGCTCACTTGAGAAATGTCGCCTACAAGCAGCGTATCTCCAACTACTATGACTCAAGGGTCAAACCTCGTTCTTTCAAAGTTGGGGACTGGCTATTGAAGAAAAGATTACTTTGCGACATAGTCCCGAGTGAAGGAACACTTAGTCCAAACTGGGATGGACCATTTGAAGTTGTTGGCATCAGTTGTCTTGGCTCCTACAAGCTTATAAGCTCTTATGGCAAGACCCTTGGCCATACATGGAACGCTAATCACTTGAAGTACTATTACAAGTAAACTCACATTGTACAAGTGTTAAGCTTCAGCCGTTCGGCATCCTATGTAACGAAGACTATTTGGCATGAATTAAATAAAGAGGTGATTTAGACAACTCGGTCCTAATCCTCTTACATTCTTAGCAATGAAACACTCAGGTTCAAAGCTTCAACATGAAACAAAGTCTAAGTATATGTCAACAAGACTATACAAATAAATGAACAGCTTCATAGTATATTCGTTCAATCATACATTCTAACACATTCATACATAAGCCAACTGTTCTTTGAAAGGGTTCAACATACTTTGTGTCATTCGACACTTGCTACAATGTGCCTAAACACCTTGACCTTATTCTCACCAACCAGGTGATGAAATGTACAACCCGTACCCTCCTTCATGCTACCAACTAGGTAATGAAATGTACAGCCCATACTCTCCTTCATGCCACCAACCAGGTGATGAAATGTACAACCTGTACTCTAATATCATGAGGCAACTTGTCACTCATGCCACCAACCAGGTGAAGAAAGAACTCATCTTCATGTCACCAACCAGGTGATGAAATGTACAACATGTACTCTTCTTCATGCCACCAACCAGGTGATGAAATGTACAACTCGTACTCTAATATCATTTAGCAACTTGCCATTCATGCCATCAACCAGGTGATGAAATGTACAACCCGTACTCTAATATCATTTGGCAATTTGCCACTCATGCCACCAACCAGGTGAAGAAGGAACTCATCTTCATGCCATCAACCAGGTGATGAAATGTACAACCCATACTCTAATATCATATGGCAACTTTCCATTCATGCCATCAACCAGGTGAAGAAGGAACTCATCCTCGTGCCACTAACCAGGTGATGAAATGTGATGAAAGGTGATGAAGGAACTCACCTTCGTACCACCAACCAAGTGATGAAAGCAACTCACCATTCATTCCACCTTCCAGAAGACGAGTGGTACAACTTGTACTTGTACATATTAACTCCTAGCATTCACAAATAATCAAAAACCCTCAAGCTTGACAACTTAACTAGGGGAGCACTTATGCCCAACAAGAGTTATAGTCACCAACAAAGTCTTATAGCAAGCTAACAACAACTTCAATGCATAGCATACGAAGATCAAGCTATTCAGCCCTCTTGCATCTGCTTCAGACATTTCCCCTCTGTAACAATGCAAACACTACAACTCGTAGAAAGCTTCACACACTCTTGATCAAGACAATGTGAAGCAAAACCAATTTATGGTGCCAAGAAAAGCTTCATCAAAGGAGTTCAACCACAATTCTAAAAAACTTCACACACTCTTGATCAAGACAGTGTGAAGCAAAACCTATTTATGGTGCCAACAAGAGCTTCATCAAAGGAGTTCAACCACAATTCTCAAAAGCTTCACACACTCTTGACCAAGACAGTATGAAGCAAAACCAATTTATGGTGCCAACAAGAGCTTCATCAAAGGAGTTCAACCACAATTCTCAAAAGCTTCACACACTCTTGACCAAGACAGTGTGAAGCAAAACCAATTTATGGTGCCAACAAGAGCTTCATCAATGGAGGGCAACCACAATTCTCAAAAGCTTCACACACTCTTGATCAAGACAGTGTAAAGCAAAACCAATTTAAAGTGCTAACCAAAGCTTCATCAAAGGAGTTTAACCACAATTCTTAAAAGCTTCACACACTCTTGATCAAGACAGTGTGAAGCAAAACCAATTTATGGTGCCAACAAGAGCTTCATTAATGGAAGGCAACCACAATTCTGAAAAGCTTCACACACTCTTGATCAAGATAGTGTGAAGCAAAACCAATTTATGGTGCTAACAAGAGCTTCATCAATGGAGGACAACTACAATTCTCAAACCTTCGAAGCAAATTCAAGACTGTTCGAAGCAAATTCAATTTATATGGTTCATCCAAACCTTCGACTACTACAAGGTGTGGCTTACATCACATTCTCTTCCTCAACAGTGTGGAAGCAAAATTTGTATATGTTGTCTCTCCCACATTTTCAAATTCCTAGTTTCCCAAAAAAAAAACAAAAAAAAATATTGGGAAATTCAACAAAGCTTCATCAATAGAAGACAACTACAAATTCTCAAAAGCTTCACACTATCTTGATCAAGATAGTGTGAAGCAAAATCAATTCGTGGTACCTAACAAAGCTTCACCACAAAAGCTTCATCAATTGAGGACAACTACAAATTCTCAAAAGCTTCACATTATCTTGATCAAAATAGTGTGAAGGAAAATCAATTCATGGTACCCAACAAAAGCTTCAACTCCAAAGCTTCACCTACAAAACTTCAACTCCAAAACTTCACCTACAAAAACTTCACCCACAATAGCTGCACCTACAAAAGCTTCACCCATAAAAGCTTCACCAACAAAAGCTTCACCCATAAAAGCTTCACCCACCACAAAAGCTTCACCCACAAAAACTTCACCCACCTACAAAAGCTTCACCCACAATAGCTTCACCGACAAAAGCTTCACCCACAAAAGCTTCACCCACAAAAGTTTCACCCACCATAAAAGCTTCACCCACCACAAAAGCTTCACCTACAAAAGCTTCACCCACCATAAAAGCTTCACCCACCACAAAAGCTTCACCTACAAAAGCTTCACTAACAAAAAC
The DNA here is from genome assembly GCA_963082935.1 of Malus x robusta. NCBI lineage: Eukaryota > Viridiplantae > Streptophyta > Magnoliopsida > Rosales > Rosaceae > Malus > Malus x robusta. Next base: position 27,593,839 of record OY720337.1, read on the forward strand.
TTCCCCCACAAAAGCTTCCCCCACCACAAAAGCTTCACTTACAAAAGCTTAAAATATATATATATTTATTTATTTATTTCGAAAATTTGAAAATTCAAAAAAAAAAAAACTGCTTGGCCTCTTCTTCTTTGGGCCTAACAACTTTCATAACAAATATATATGAAGGAGGAGTTTTGGGCTACAACTTAGAAAGGAAATTGGTGAAGTTTTGTTACTTTGGAAACTTGGCTACTAGCAAGACACCTCCTTCGTCAACTCCCTCGACCGGAGACTTGGACGACTCCTACCATATGCTAATGTACCTTAATACTCGGAAGTCTCACGACTACTCAGTGACTTGGATTTTTTCAAGTCTCCAACCGAGAAGTTTTCCTCACTCGGGAAATTAAGGGAGCACTACCTCAACCTACATACTTCACTCACAAAGCTTCAACAAAAGGAAAAATTCAAAGAACTTGGTGAAGAATGCCTTGGTGTATTTAACACAATACGTTAAAATGAAGCAAAGCTTGTTTATGGATATCTCCGATAAGTTACAAATATGTACATATACATGAATCAAAATAAACAAACAAGAGGGAGCCTTCACAAAGGTTACTCAGGAGAAGTCTCAGCAGTCGACAGAGCCCCAAAAAGAGGAGGCACCAGAGGATGATTGTTCGGAGCCTCAGTACTAGACAGAACCCCAGAAGGAGACGGCACTGAAGGTTAATCATTTGGAGCTTCATTACACGGTACAACCCCAAAAGACGAAGGCAATAAATGCCTTTGGAACAAACCTACAAACCTCTGATGATTAAGTAAAATCTGATCATCATAGTCATGCAGCTAGTCGAGCTTCCTTTTCATGTTTGTAGCATAGTCATGTGCAAGGAAGAAAAAATCGATAATATCGACGATATTTCGCCGATATTATCGTTTTTTTGAAGGTCCGATATTTTTTTAACTATCCAAATAATTTTCGTCAAAATATCACGATATTATCGATATTATCGATAATATCGCGATATTTTCAAAATTATCGATAATATCGCGACATAATACCAAAAATTACTTAAAAATGCTGAGAAATCTCAACACATACTACACTTGATCATAGCCCAAAGGCCAAGCAAGTCATGCTTTTTGCAGCTGGGGAATGTGGCTTTTATAGGCCTAAACCCTTGCTCACTGCCCTCGCGTGGGCGATGTGGGACTCAACCCAATGGGAGAGAAAATCAGAATTTCGGCCGGAAATCCACACCCACTTTAAACGGCCATAACTTTGTCAAAACTCAACAAAATCAAGTAAGACAAAACCGAAAGTTGTAGCCCTCGAAGAGATGAAGAGAATGGTACCTCACACGACGTCTGACTCGTCGTTGTTTGGCCGGAAATTGCCTCGAAAGCCACTGAGGTCGCCGGAAACTCCAGAAACTGGGTAAGATTCAAATGAGTATAACTTTTTCAATACTCAACGCAATTGAGTGAAACAAAAAGGAAAGTTGTATCCCTCGAAGAGACGAAGAGAATGGTACCTCACACGACGTCTGACTCATCGTGGTTTGGCCGGAAATTGCCTCGAAAGCCACTGAGGTCGCCGGAAACTGGGTAAGATTCAAATGAGTATAACTTTTTCAATACGCAACGAAATTGAGTGAAACAAAAAGGAAAGTTGTAGCCCTCGAAGAGACGAAGAGAATGGTACCTCACACGACGTCTGACTCGTCGTGGTTTGGCCGGAAATTTCCTCGAAAGCCACTGAGGTCGCCGGAAACTGGGTAAGATTCAAATGAGTATAACTTTTTCAATACTCAACGAAATTGAGTGGAACAAAAAGGAAAGTTGTACTACTCGACGAGACGAAGAGATTGATACCTTGCACGCCGGCCAACTCGCCGTGGTTTGGCCGAAAAACCAAAACGTTTTGCCTCAAGGGCTGGTACATGTGAACTTGTGACTCCAATTAGGTAAGAGCCAGATCTAATTTGGGGCCTTCTATCCTATATTTGTGGACAACCATCAAATGCTAAAGATTAAACAAACATAATATGTTCTACTGCTTAGCAAAAAAAGCTACAAACCCTTTGCTTATCAACAAAAAAAGACAAGTCCTTGCACTAGATATACTTTCAAATTACGTTGAGTAGCAACCTGATATATGTATTCGGACGAATTATAAAACAATTGACACACTCCTGGCTTTCAAAATTCAATTCTTTTACTTTATATAAACTTGAAAAAACATAATCGGCATCCAAATTAAAGTTTAGTCTTATTCAATGTATTGATTTTCAATCGTTAATTGATATACTATAATTTGGAACTTCAACGCCTAGACGCATGCTTATGTGTAAGAAATTTAAAGTGTCAAATTCGGCACATTATTCTTCATCATTTTATTCACTTCCCTTTTTTTTTTTTTTTTAATATCCTAAATAAAACCTCCAAATATTGTACTAATTAATTATATATAAATGATTATGGTGTGTTTAAACTTCTTTCATTAATTACTACATATTTTCTACACTCACAATGTTTGCCAGCTCGCTATATAATCAACTTAAATCAGTTAAATCCATCATGCAATGCATTTCCTTCCAATTTTTTGTGATAAACTAATAGATAATTGACTAAATAAACATCCTACAAAGTTTCATTAAAAATTTCCAAGTTTTTCTTACAATTTCCGTGGTTTCCATGTAATTTTTATCGATATCGATATTATCCCGATATTTCCATCGATATTTCCGTGTTTTCGGACTACCGATATTTCCGATATTACCGATATTTTCTTCCTTGGTCATGTGCGAGCATGTACAACTGTTTATTCTCATGCTTGAGCCCTCTGATCTCCTGTTAGAGACTTATCACTTCAGCCGCCAATGATTCAACTTGGCGGGTTCGAGCAAATAGGCGTTGGGCCATATTAGACACAGAACCTACACACTGAACACTGAGAGCCAGAGAATCCTTAACAGCCAACTCATCAGACCGTTTGGAAAGTAGTCTGTTATCTTTGGGAGTGAAAAGGTTCCTGGCCACCACCACAGCGGTCATATAATTCTTTATCACAGAGTCCCCAACGGTAAGAGGACCAGTAGGAGATAAGAAGGATAGGCGCCATATGTTGTCTTGAGAAGGCATGGCTGCATCTTCACCAAAGTTCAAGTCAAAACGACGGTCTGATGGGCCAAACATTCTCAGAAATGATGAATGAGAAATGAGGTGCAATAAATTTCTGAAGTAAGGGGAAAATTCCTACAAGCAATAACTCTCTAAATGTACTTCTTGCACACAATTGGTGCCCTTATAAAAGAAAGGGCAACAGGGCCGTTGGTTCAAAAATCGAAGAGGCACCACTTTCCACACGCATCAGTAGCTCCTCGGGTACCACAGATAACTTTGCCAAAAATCTCTGACAAAGTTTTAACACATAAATTTTGAAGGTTCAGCTACTCTACCATTACCCACAAGGGTAAAGGAATAGCATCACTGCTTGATAACTGGAAAGTCCCTATGTGTGTCAACTTCCGTGCTCCGTGGCAAGGCAGACTGGCAAAAATGCCCAACCTTTACTCACATCGAGAAAACACTCCCAACAAGATTACTTGCTCAAAAATTGAAGAGGCACCGTACCCCGAATCTCGAGAGCCAAACTCCCACAAGATTGCTTTCTAAATAATCGAAGAGGCACTGCTATCCGAATCTCGAGAGCCAGACTCCCAACAGGATTACTTGCTCAAAAATCGAAGAGGCATTGCCTTCCGAGTCTCAAGAGCCAGACTCCTAACAGGATTATTTGCTCAAAAATCAAAATGGCACCGCCCTCTGAATCTCGAAAGCCAGACTCCCAACAAGATTACTTGCTCAAAAATCGAAGAGGCACATCTCTCCGAATCTCAAAAGCCATACTCCCAACAGGATTACTTGCTTAAAAATTGAAGAGGCACCGCTCTCCGAATCTCAAGAGCTAATCGCCCAACATGATTGCTTTCTCCAAAATCGAAGAGGCACCGTTCTCCGAATCTCAAGAGCTAGATCCCCGACATGATTACTTGTTGAAAAACCGAAGAGGACCGCTCTCCGAACTTCGAGAGCTAGATTTCCTTGGATAAAGCTTGTCTGCAATCTTCACACACAACATCAGCTTTCCAGATACCACAGACCACTTTTTCAAAGTGCTCTGACAAAGTTAAAACACGTGAATCTTACAGCTCCCACTACATTGCTATGCTCGAGAAGGGTAAAGGAACAGCGTTACCACTCGTTGTTGAAACAATTCCTATATATGTCGACCTTCATCCTCCACAGCCAGGCAAACCTGCAAATAAAAAAAATGTTTAACTTTTCTTCACATCTGAGAGAGCATTCTCAGCAGAGTCTCTCGAAATACTCATCTTCTTTTTCCTCCGATAATACCTCTGCAAACAAGCCACACCAGAGCAAAAGTATCTCATATCATCAGGGTTAAAAGCAAGAGTATCCTATATCATGCTTTTTCCCTGTCATTTCCTTTGGCCTTGTTCTTACCTGCAAGACAACGAGAAAAAGAGCAATCAGTCAGCACTTGGAATCAAGCTTCCAGTCAAGAACTGACTGCCTGGAACCCCTTGCCTAACTACTTACCTGGTATTGCTCTCGAGTACTCATCTTCAACATTTTATGCTTCAAGAGAAGATACCACATTTGTCTGAGGAACAGATAGGGCAAGTGAGAATGATACAAGGAAGCATGTGGAGACAAACGTAACAGAACATGTGCCGATACATCCACTACTTTGTCAACAGCAAAAGTATCCAATATCATCAGAGTCGAACGTATTCTAGATTTGATGGACTTGTTTTGACCCTCAAATTCTTAAGTCGGCCTTATACTCTGGAAGAAACCAGAAAACCTTCCAGCCCAGTTCAAGAATAAGCCTGTGGAAAGTTACTTCTTCAAAAGCAAAAGTATCTCATATCATCTCTTCTCCATTTGCTTCTCCTTATCCTTGTTGCTGTTTACGACACAAGAAGAAGGAGAACAATCAACCGGAAGCCGAAATAGAACCTCCAATCCAGGTTGCTTGCTTGGAAGTCTGATTGCTTACCATGTCTGTTACCTCATTTGGCAAATCTCCTAGCTCGGCGACTTGGGAGACTTCTACTATAGGGTTTGTATCACACTTGACCAAGCTCGAAACTACAAGTAAGCTTCAAGTGAAATTGATACATTACCTTGTGCATCTTCATCATTTAAAAATACCATCCCTGGATGGAGGAAAAGTACTTCCAGAGAAGATGCCACATCTACATATGAGACAGATAAGGCAAGTGAAAATGATACCACACTTCGGTACTTAGAAGTTTCGTGATTGCTCAATGGCTTGGATCTTGCAAGTCCCCAACCGAGGAGCTTCCCTCACTCGGGAACTTAGGGGAGCACTGTTTATACCATACTTGACCAATCCCAAAACTACTGAGCACCGGTCAACGTTATACCGTCAATGACCCAAAAGAGTTTCCCTCCAACCAGAAGGCCAATCACAGCACGACACGTGTCAACATCAGAAGTCAATCACAACACGACACGTGTCAATGTTAGAATGAAACTATAAACTCTCCTCTATAAATAGAGATCATTCTCTCACAATATTTCCTAATGTCATTTGTACTAAATCATTCACTAGTACTCACTAAATGAGAGATTAAACCTATGTACTTGTGTAAACTCTTCACAATTAATGAGAACTCATCTACTCCGTGGATGTAGTCAATCTGGGTGAACCACGTACATTTTGTGTTTGCTTCCCTGTCCTTATCCATTTACATACTTATCCACACTAGTGACTCGAGCAACCTAGCGAATGTCACAAATTTAACACTTTCTGTTGTACCAAAGTCCTCACTGATTTTGTATATCAACACATATGTTTCCAAATAAAGCAATGCAATATTCACAGGCATCCCAAAATAATTAATAACAATAAACATCTTAACATCCAATGCAAATGTTGATTCTTATATTCTTGAAAGCCAATGCAACTATATCCCAATTAATTTCTTATAAATAAAAAAGAAAATTGTTATTGGCACTCCAAAAATCTTATTTATGAGGAGTGCACAATGAGATTTTGGAGCGCCGATAACAATCCTGATGAAAAATTGCCCAATTAATTGTATAGAGATAAGAAAAACCCACAAATCTCATGTGAGAGGGCAATCCAAAAGAAAATGATTAAGTAACTCAACCGATACTTTACACAAATACCGGTTGACAAACTTTCCTCTTATCCAAATGATCAACAGTTCAAAACTCATCAAGGGAATTTTCAATACACATCCAAATGAATCTTCGAAGAATGATGCAGAAAGACAAAATCAAATTCCTAAAATAGTAAAGAAAATTTGAGTTAAATCAGCCAATTCAATATTTCTTAACAAATGCAATTCAGCACAAAGTCTTACTCTGTGGCATAACTGCAGGCTCCTCAGAAATTGCAACTCCGTTAGGATTTCGAAGAACTTCACATTTTTCATCCAGACGTAGCCATCGATGTTTCCATTCAAGGAGTATTCTTCTTGAATTAAGTTGTAGAATTCTACTTTCTACAATTATCATAATCAATAAATAATAAAATATCTATGTTGAAAATTTGTGTATTTCATGTATATAATTACAACTTTCAAGAAAACACGAGAACCACAGATAAATTTGGATCAAAATATTTTTACGATGACAAGTAAATGCTAATCAGACTCGCCATGGACTTGCTGACACATGCATACCCATGCTTAATACATTGTATTTCTTATAACATCAACCTTGGCATATGCCTTCCTTGAGCTTCTCATGGCCTTCTTTAGTCCTTCCATCTTTTGCCTTCTTCCATTTATAGCCATCATTTTTAAAATGTTTCTGCACTGTCTTATTGAAAAGAAAAATGGATCCACCTAACACAAATGAAGTGTGTCAAGCAAAAATAGGTTTCATATGTTTCCAAATAAAGCAATGCAATGTTCACATGCATCCAAATGATCAACAGTTCAAAACTTATCAAGGGAATTTTCAGTGGACATCCAAATGAATCTTCGAATAATGATGCAGAAAGCAAAATAAAATTCCTAAAATGCTAAAGAAAGTTAAGTTACAAAAAAAATAAAAGTAGCACAATCGAAACATTAGTAATTGATTGATACATAATGTAACAGGCATAGGTTTCTCATTCCTAAACTTGGGAGGTTGTTTATTGCATAACTTCATTACAATAAATAATATGGTGATTCTATTTGAATCTCAAAAATTACTCTCACCTCCACATAAAGCAAAACCAGTCTAACATGGCCAGCACCATCAAATTAGTGAAGGAGAGAAGGGGAAGGTAAGGGAACTAAAAACAACGAATTTTTAGTTTTCTTTAAGCCTTCAAGGATAAATAGTAGATTTAAAATTACAGGGAAAAAACATCAATTGTTACAAATACTACTTTAAATCACCCAATACAATATTTGTTAACAAATGCAATGCAGCAGAAAGTCATACTCGGTTAGCCACTTTTAAACCGTTTTCCGGCCAAACTACGGCGAATTAGCCATAGAGAAGGGTACCATTCTCTTTGTCTTGTTGAGAAGTATGATTTTCGTTTTTGAATCACTCGATTTCGTTGAGTATTGAAGAAGTTATGAATGTTTAAAGTTTACCAAGTTTCCGGTGAGTTTTCCAGTTTTCTCGCTGACCAATCACCTTTCAGGCTATTTTCTAGCCATCTCTGGCGACCATTGAGCTTCCAAATTGATATACTCTTGTTCTACACTTTCTTATCTTCATTTTGATATATTATGGATCGAATTTGGTTAAACAACGATTGAGTTATGAAGCTTTGAAAATTGCCCAAACTTCCGGCCAAGAGCTCCGAAACACTTAACGGAGTTTTTAACGGAATGACCAAAATAATGGATGGTGGACAATCTCAGGGATCATTTCCATTGATTTTCAATTTCAGAGACCAAAGTGATGTATTTTGTAAATCTCAGAGACCATTTTGACTAATAAGCCAATAATTTAACCCACTAATACAATCATTTGTCAAACAAAAAAGGGGTGTGCTATCCACATACCCCTTTTTACTTCTCCCACACCCTTGTTAATTTATGTTCTTTGATCTTCTTTAATTCATCTGATCCGACAGTAGAAAATTTAAAAAGTGTAAAAGAAGTAAAAAGAGGTGTGTGGATATCACATCTAAAAAAAAAAAATGTAGTTGTGGAATTTGCTTTTAATTAGACCACCAAAAAGCTAATTATTGGTTAGAAAAATGGAAAGAAAAAAGAAAAAGGAAGGCAAAATGGAAAGAAAAATAAAAAGGAAGGGAAAATGATTGTTCTTGATTCTACATGTTTTGGGCAGATGTGAAAGTTGCTCATGATCTTGAGATTGAATTTCAGCCACATTCTAAAAAGCACAAAACATATAAACAACATTGCAGTTAAATTTTAGTCCACATTTCGCATAGTGGAGAACTTGTTTTCAAATTAGGGTCTCATAGTGGCCTCGTAAAAAAGCTTCCCCGAAAAAGCTTGGATGAGAAAAAACTTGAATTTTTCTCATAAGTACGTAACATTGAATGATAGAAGATTTAGATAATTGTGAAAAATCAAATATAACAGTTAAGACACACGTAGCATAGGATGTTACGTAATGTCACACTGAAAATGCACATGAGAAAAAAGTACTACAACCCCAACTTTCACCAAATTACTTCATCTTCCAACAAAAAATTAAAAGTGCTTCATCTAAATTACATATTAATAGAATCATTTTTATCAACTAAAAGATGGTGAAAATACTATTTAGTTTTCTATCACAACAAAATGATTAAGAGCAGTAACGTAATTTTACAAAACAAAATTTTGTTATTTTTTTTGCTTAAGCTTCATCTACAAGTGATTTTAACATCTCTAATTTAAAAATAAAATAAAATAAAAAATAAAAAATAAACCTCTCTCCCCACTCTCACCCACTCTCTCTCTTTCAATTTTAAAAACAAAAATAAAAAATTTCACACACTTTGTGTGACATATACTAGTTAATCATAAAATTAACTCCTTGGATCAGAGTAAGAACACAAGGAGCCCACCAAGCTCTTCATGTCTGTGGAGCCTTATGGAACATGCTCATGAAGATGTGAGTGGGGGACTTTACGCTGCAACCCAAATGCAACCCTAAGAAGGAAATTACGTAGGGAGGTGGCGGTGAATTATGCTCTTTAAGGTTGTCCAGAGGCCATCTCCAATATCCAAGATGTTCTTGAAATTACTCTCATTTTCTTTAAATTGATCTTGCTGTAGGAGCAATTTCTCGAGATGTGCCTGGATCGGTTCAGTCTCTTTGACGGCGCCATGAATTTCCGCAAGTATTGCAGCCTGCCTGGCTTCAATCTTCATTTTCTTTTCCTCAAGTTCTAGAAATTCTCTCTCCTTGCTATCACAAAACTGAACTTTAGGTTGAAGAAGCTGTTTTGTAGCTTCGACTTGGTCAGTCAAGTTTTTGCCAATATCATACACAGAATAGGCTTCGGAGTAGGCTAGAAATTGCTCTAGCTGCTTCAACATTGCCAAAATCATTGGTCTGGTGCCGGTGGGAAAGCAATTAGAATCTACCAAGCTCTGGATGCATGAAATCATGTGAGTTCGTTGAACCTCGCCAGCCATAGTAATAAAGTCCATTTCTAAAGTAGCTCTGGTTGTCGCTATGGCTTGCGAGTCTATGGTGGGAGTAGAACTGCAGGAGCTGGCTAGTGTATTGGGTGCAGACGCTCGGTCTAAAAGTTCATGGAGTTTTTTATGGGAGCTCATCACCACAACTTCTGAAAACTTGTGGCTCTACAATAGAAAGATGTTGGAGAAAACTAATAAGGCCTAGTGAAGCTAGTATCAAGGACTGGAATGGAATACACATATATGACGTATGTCAAACGAAGACATGGATGCCAACTTCCAAATTATGTCCAAGTCGAAACTAGAAGATAGAATAGTTTTGAAGGAAACTTCTTTTTTTTTCTTTTTTTTTTTAACAAACGATATTATCTACACTAAGAATAGTGGGGGTGGGCATGGCCTCACAAAGAGCTAGCAATAATGTGGTTCAAGTTCGCATTTGGTGAGAATCAAACCTAAGACCTCTCATTTACAAGCAAAGAAGAATAGCTTCAAACTTGACAAGACCTAAGGGTCATCGAATTAAAGAAAGTTGTGTACATACCTTTCCCGTCCCAAAATCATTTTGAACAACAGCCTTGCTTTTGCCATTCTCTGGCTCAACCGAGGTAGGCTCAGTTTCCTTCTCTTGACTCTATGTTTAAGCAGATTTGTTAATGAAAGAAGGTTTAAATAAAACTGGCTCAGAAGATTAAAACAAATGTATGAGCACACGCAGGCGCGCAAATCAAAGATGAAATATTGTTTACCTCAGCTACGTCTTGGGCAAAATCTTCATTGGCAATTGAGGTTGGCTCCGATTGCACCAAGGCAGGATTGCTGGACTTGGAAGCAGCAATTGCATTGGTTGTGGCCGAAATAACAACCCCTGTGGTTGCAGTTGGCTGTAGAACTGGTGGCTGCAAGTCTTGAGCCTAGCAAAACGAAATATTATCAAAAGTTAAGAAATGAAGGAAGATCTATATGGATAAAACATGGTGTTCAAATACATGATCAGCATGTTGATTATTAAGTCCTTGGTTGGAAACAATGACAGTAGTAGGATAAGGAAGTTGAGTCACTAAAGGTCAACCAAAGAAATTTGTTTTACGGTTTAGCTGATCAACTACATTGGCAAAGGTATTTGGGTTTAAGATGAATTGGCCCTATGGCTAAAGATGCGGCACCACTAGGGTCTATAATAGAAGATGCAGCCAATATGGTGGTTACATCGCCCTCTTATGCCTGAATAATGGATTAGGAAAACTAATGAAAATGACTTAAAAACTTTGAGTTTTAACTATAAGGACAAAATAAAGGATAAAGTGAATAGTACCAGAATTGACTTTTTAGTGTACAAATGTGGTTTTTCGTTAAAGTGAACAGTACCGGAAACTTTTCGTTAAAGTTCCCTATAATCTTTAGGTAGACAGTTCAGGTATTAAGGTCGTAGATAAATGTAACCTATGGTTCATCGAATTAAAGAACGTTTTATACATACCTTTTCCGTCCCAACATCCCTTTGAACCACAATCTTGCCTTTGCCATTTTCTGGCACAAACAAGGTAGGCTCAGTTTCCTTCTCTTGACTCTATGTTCAAACAAATTTGTTAACGAAAAGGTTCAAATAAAGCATGCTTAGAAGATCTAAAAAAAATAAAAAAAAACACGCACACACACACATACACATGTACAATCAAAAGATGAAATGGTGATTACATCAACGTCTTGGACGAAATCTTGGTTGGTATCTGAGGTTGGTCTTGATTGCACCAAGGCTGGATTGCTAGACTCAGGAGCAGCAGTCATGTTGGTTGTGGCAGAAATAGCACTCCCAACGGTTGCAGTTGGTTGTGGAACTGACGGCTGCGACTTTTGAGGCAGCAAAACAAAATATTGTCAGAAGTTTAGAAATGAAGGAAGACATGGATATAACAAAATTTTCAAGTACCTGATCAGCCTGTTGATTATTGAGTCCTCGGTTGGAAACGATGACAGTAGTAAGAGAAGGAATTTGAGTCGCATTCTAAAACGAGAAACAAGGAATATTAGTTTTGGAACACGAAATAAAAGGAAGGTCAATGGCAATGGTATATGGGTTTGGATGAGTTGGCCCTATGGCTGAAGTTGCAGCCCCAGTAGTCTGCAATACGAAATGCAGCCAAGCTGGTGATTTCATCGTCCTGTTGTGCCTCAATTATTGATTGAGAATCTTGAATATTAGACTGGAAGTCATAACCAAAGCTATTAAAGGAGGCCTATATTTATAAATAAAATTTAGATAGTTTGGCGGATCCTATTGTTCACAGATTAAAAGGGATTTAAAAACCAATATGCGTTAAATTCGAAAGAAAATTGAGCTTTTTTCCCTTCAAACTCATTTTTCATTTGGGTTTGGTACGAGTCAAGAAGTGCAGAAGAAGAGTTGTAGATTCTACCTGGCTCAATGCAGTTGCATCATTTGTTGCACCATCGGTAATGGCTGTATCAATTGTCATGGCCACATCTGATGCGGCTGGGTTGTTCCCTGCAATCACTTCCCCCTGTTGAATAGCAGAATTGAACTCTTGGACCTGAAGCAAATTGGAGTTAATACTCAAAAAGTTTGATTAAATAACAAAAATAATAATACAAATTCCAACCTGAGGAGGTGCGGTTCTAACAGCTAGAGGAACAATTAGTCCTTGTTGGACCGGAGTCGCCTCTTCATCATCACTTGAGGGAGCCACACTATTGCTCTAGAAACATAAAAAACCTTAGCCAAGGTACCCAAAATGAAAATAAATTTATGTTTTATTTTTTTGATACAAATGATATTCTACTTTAAATTAATCTAAAATGCAGGCAAGGGAGATTAGGTGCATAGGGGTATATCCACTCTAGCCACGACCGGATTTGCGTGGTTGAGTCTACCTTCTGGCCACAAGTGACTTTGGGTCGCTTCCGGACTTGGCTAATATCGTTTCCCTCTTCCTCTTCATCTTTCTCGTTGTCTACTTCTTCAGTGGTTGCATGGGGTGTGGCCTTGGACTTTCCTTCTTCTGAGGCAGTGGAGTCTAGAAACAAGTCATCACCCTCAACTAAGAAACTATTTAGAGTCTCTTGGAAATCTAGCCACGACTGGATTTGCGTGGTTGAGTCTACCTTCTGGCCACAAGTGACTTTGGGTCGCTTCCGGACTTGGCTAATATCGTTTCCCTCTTCCTCTTCATCTTTCTCGTTGTCTACTTCTTCAATGGTTGCATGGGGTGTGGCCTTGGACTTTCCTTCTTTTGAGGCAGTGGAGTCTAGAAACAAGTCATCACCCTCAGCTAAGAAACTATTTAGAGTCTCCCTCAATGAAATAAGTGTATGAATGATAAAAAAATCAACGCATTTTTTGTAATGTTGCAACTTGAGAATTTACCGCGTCGCCTTTTTCCAAGAGATGCATGGCTTGGCTCTACCGCAACACTTGAGCTGAAGCAGCCTGCATCAGAATAAGAATGGATTAAACTTTGTGAGCATAGGAAAATCAATACAAAACAAAAGAAAAAAAACTCGAGTGGGTTCCTCGGAATCTTCCTATTGGGTTTTTAATCTTTTGAAAGCTTCTTCTGGAAGCTGGCTATTGGATGTCTCAAAACTATGATACTGAAAAATTTACTGAACTGAATTTTTTTTTTTTTTTTAAATTAATGAAAATCAGTTTCCTTGTAAATCCTGATGTTGATGAAATTCATAATGAACCTTCAAGTCTTGATGTTGAAGGAAGAATTGAAAAAATCGTGTTCACTTCAACTTGAAGGTAGAAGATGGATTACTTTAGTCATTAATGAAATTTTATTCATTCCAATCTCTCTCTCTCTCTCTCTCTCTCCGAAATTCACCTCTCCTTTCAACATAACTTGAATATGGGTCGTCCATTCACACTAAAGGAATAAAAAAGTTTAGTTTAACAAATCACCAAAATAATTATAAAAGAAAAGGTAGCCATGACAAACTATGGAAAAAGATTTGCCAATGTACAACAAGTACCTGTATCATCATCTCCAAAGTTTGATGAATTTGCACTATAAAAACTTGTCGTGTCTGTAAACCTGGTCGAATCAAAATTGTTCATCTCAAACCTTGTCGTGTATTCGGTTTCTTGCAAATATGAAAACAGCTACTTCAGTCTTTTTTTGTTGACCAATTCCACAATCAGTAGCTATTTAAAGAACTCATGTACTGACAGAGACGAAATAGATTTAAAAGATGCAATGGAACAAGTTACTTGAATAAGACAAAGGATCACATTGCACGTACCAGAGACTCCAGTAGGGAAGTCATTATAGAAGCTCCAACCAATATCGTCATCAACGATATATGCTGCACATTACAGAATGTCAGGTTAAATAATGAAAAACTCCAGAGAATATGGAAGGCAAAGCTGGCAAATGAATAGCAAACGGAAACAACCAACAAGTTTTGTTTAACAAATCACCAGTCTTGAAATTTTTTGGAAAAACACGTGACAATGTACAACCACCTCCTGATTGGGTTTCTTCGCAGGCTGATGTATATACACCACTTGAACTTGCCGTGTCTATAGCTTGGGAACGCATTTGCAAATTTGTTGGACTAAAACATGAAGAAATAGCTTCTTCAACCTCTCTTTCTTTGCAATCTGATTCAACAAACAGTAACTATTGAAATGAATTCATGTGTTGACAAAGCTGATATGGATTTTTGAAAGGTAACAAGTTTTACTTGTACGTATCAAGGGACAGTATATATCAGCATTGATCTCAGCCCCAGAATGTTGAAATTTAGGAAGAGTGGGTAACCCAGAACTTGCTTGGTGATTACATGCTGCAACATTTATTGTGTTGAGTGAAGACAACAATAATAGAAGAAATATATAGAAGCTAAATGCGGAGAACAAATAATACAAAAAAATAATAATAAAAAAACACAAAATAAAAATATCATAGAAATATTTGTAAAAGAAATGGAACTTGTGACAAATATCGGAGATATTTTAACAATGTAAAACATTAAGTGTTCTCAGACTCTGATGTATGAGCACTATTCAAGTTTGTCTCATCTGTAGCTTGTGAATGCTGGTAATTACTTGGATTGAAACTAGAAGAAGCAAAACTGTCCATCTCAGAATTGGGTGTAATTTCGTCAGTTTCGCAGGAATGCTGAACACCTTCCGCACTCTCAATCTCTTCAATGTATCTAGCCTTTCTTTTCTCTCCCTGATCATGTTATATATCAAAATAAACATGAATAGGTAGAACATGGATATGACGGACAAATTATAAGGTCATAAGGGCCTAGATCTCATCTAAACTCATATCTAGATTGTTGTATAACTGATCCAATGAAGTAATTTTCCTTTATTTTGAAACCGAATCTCACATGAGGGAAAGAATGGAACTTGGACATGCTTATAAGGAGTTTAGTTAGTCTCCATTTTGCCAATTGGTTTTATAGTGAAAACACAACTTCCTTCACTTTAGAAGTCTGTATTTGATTGTAAGAGACACTAGTCATTATTTTATAATAAAGTTGAGAACCAAGGAGTTCAAGTCTATATCTAAAACCCTTTTGTGTTTACTTACAAGAGTTTGATCTCTTCATACCTCAAAATCCAAACGGTGATTTGAAATGAAAATTACTAAAGAAATGGTGTGTAAGAATCTCAAGGACTAACTGCACAGATTAATGAAATGCTACTTAAAATATAAATGACAGTGTAAAGCGTAACCTTTACATCCCGATAGTGGACAAGAACCATATGTGAGAGATTCCTGCAGCAGTGACATATTAGGGTTTAGGGTTTGCAATTAATCAAATTGTAAGCATGTAAGACTAAATTTTTGCTGCATTAAAACAAGTTGACAAAGAAGAGAGATTACTGCATTAAGGCCGAAAAAGAGAATAAATTCTTTTAGAAACTCACTCTTCAAGCATCCAGTAACTGCGTCGTTGAAAATTTTGATCTTCTTCTCCATGAGCATAGTAGCAGTGCAATGTATCAAGACCTTCAACCTAACAGATATGGACAATAATTGTTCAATAAGTTTAACTGGGAAATAAGGAATTTTCAACATTGTTATTTTCTTCCCACAAATGCAACACATCAAAATTACACCATGCCACATTGCTCCATATCAACTTTATACCAAAGTTCTTCCAACTATACTACATCAAATTACAGATGGAAATATTCAACATGCCAATTTGTTCCATAAAATAAATCAACAGCTACAAGATTAACTGATTAAGTGACATAAATATAGTTTTATGGTTTAGTGTCATGCTTAATACATCATATTTCTTATAACATCAACCTTGGCATATGCTTACCTTGAGCTTCTCATGGCCTTCCTTAGTCCTTCCATCTTTTGCCTTCTTCCATTTATAGCCATCATTTCTAAAATGTCTCTGCACCTTCTTATCAAAAAGAAAAGTGGATCCACCTAACACAAATGATGTGTGTCAAGCAAAAATAGGTTTCATATGTTTCCAAATAAAGCAATGCAATGTTCACAGGCATCCCAAAATAATTAATAAAAATAAACGTCTTAATATCCAATGCAAATGTCAATTCTTATATTCTGGAAGGGCAATGCCACTATATCCCAATTAATTTCTTAGAAATAAAAAAGGAAAATGTTATTGGTACTCCAAAAATCTCATTTGTGAGGAGTGCACAATGAGATTTTGGAGCGCCAATAACAATTCTCATAAGAAATTGCCCGATTAATTTTATAGAGAAAAGAAAAACCCACAAATCTCATGTGAGAGGGCAATCCAAAAGAAAATGATTAAGTAACTCGACCGATACTTTACACAAACACCGGTTGACATAAACATCCAAATGAATCTTCGAAGAATGATGCAAAAAGCAAAATCAAATTCCTAAAATGCTAAAGAAAATTCGAATTAAATCAGCCAATTAATGCAGCAGAAAGTCATACTCGGTGGCATAATTGCAGGCTCCTCAGAAATTGCAACTCTATTAGGATTTCGAAGAACTTCACATATTTCATCCGGACGTAGCCATCGATGTTTCCCTTCAAGGAGTATTCTTCTTAAATTCAGTTGTAGAATTCTACTTTCTGCATTCAATCATATCATAATCAATAAATAATAAAATATCTATGTTGAAAATTTGATATATTTCAGGTATATAATTATAACTTTCAAGAAAACACAAGAACCACATATGAACTTGGATCAAAATATTTTTACGATGACAAGTAAATGCTAATCAGACTCGCTATGGACTTGCTGACATGTGCATACCCATGCATCACCGTTTGATAATTATTTTATTTTTAATTATTCATTCATTTTTTTTATCTTGTATTCTAATTTTTGAATTTTAAGTTTTAAGTTTCTATGTTTAAGAAGTGACGAATAAAAGAAGAATGAAGACGGTGATTTAAGAAATGTACATAGAATAACACAAAATGAAAACTAAAAACAATTTTAAGTTTTTGTTTTCATATATACTCTTTCGTTTCTCCTACTCTCTCCAACCACCTCCATTCCCCACTTGCAACAAGTAGACATTTTTATCCAACATATCAAACTTACCAAATTGATCAGCAATATCGCGATTGCTCTCCGCCATGGACTCGGTAGTGGGTTTCGATTAAATTCACTGTGATTGCAATTTTTGCACAAGCAGCTGCAGCTCTAAATTCGCTCACTCGTGGCCTGCACCATATATATCCAGCATGAATATGTAAACATACATATACATATACATATATATATAAACATAATATTATAATGCAGTGCTTTGATATGAAGGTGTTGTAAAACAAAGAAACCGAGTTCCGAGTAAAAGGCAGAGTTTGGAACACGGAAGTTCATTCATCCACAGAACGCGTTTAAAAATGAAAATGCCGAGTAGCCGACTCTGACTTTTCTGTTCACACCTCTCATACAAAATAATTGAAGGTAAAAACCGAAATCGAACCTGTTCACTGAAGGTAAAAACCTAAACCGAACCGGTTTCCTAAGGTAAACACCGAAATCGAGCTTTTTCATTGAAGGTAAAACCCGAAATCGAGCGTGAAGCAATTTAAGGGAAGGAATTGAGACAGATAAAGGGTAAATACCGAAAAGAAATCCGAAACCAGATCGAATTTTCACAGAAAAACGAACTCTTCTTCTCCAAAACCTCACGCCAGCCACTTCCGCCACGAAAACCCTTTTGCTGCCACCCCATCTATCTCTCTATTTGAATCTTCATGGTGGTGGGCCGGTAAGATCAGTGCAGGAAGACCCCGCATAAAGAGAGAAAGAGAGGATGAGGATGGGAGAGAAAGAAAATGAGAGGAGGGTCGGTGTTGGCGGCGCCTCCACCGTAGTAGACCCCGCAGAGGGAGGCTGCGCCGGCGTGGAGTTCTGGGTCGTTGTTTGCGGTTGTTGCTGCTGCTGCATCGTCGTCTATGATACCAGGCGGTGTTCTGGATCGTTTCGTCGTCTGCGTGCATACCCAGCGCCCCGTTTCAATGAAACTTTCAGTATTGCCCTCACTTACTTTCGAAAATAACGTGTTTTACCCGCAGTCCTCTCTAGCTCTCTTCCGCAAGACCACCGCATACGACGGAATCCGACAAGTTTCCGGCGTCAAATGAAGTCGTCCGTGTGATCTGGGTTTTGGAGGCCGGACCTCAACTGGTCGATTAGAGAGAGACTGACACTGAGAAAATGAAAGGGTAAAAATCGAAACCTGAGCGGTTAATTAACATAAAAACCGAAACCGAACCGATTCTTTTCGAGGTAAAACCGAAAAAAATGTGTACAAGAGGAGGACTGAGACAGATTCAGGGTAAAAACCGAAAAAAAACAACCGAATCCACATTGGTTCTCACAAGGTAAAACCGAACCGGACAGATTTCTCAAGGTAGAAACCGAAATCACCGGACAGATTTCTCAAGGTAGAAACCGAAATCGGAAGGGAATTTTTTAAGATGAAAACCGAAACTCAACTGATTCAAAAGAGGGACTGTGACATATGAAATGCAAAAACCGAAAAATAAAAAGGTTTAAATTTGAATATCATAAATAACAAATTTAATATTAAATTACGTTCTTTATTTTATGATTTAGTCGATTTTTTTTATACTAAAATATCAATGTAAAAATAACATTTGAGTAATTTTAAGAATTTAAAAAAATTTCGATTATAAAATTTTTAGGATAAAAATAAGTTATTTACAATTGAAATGAGCAAATAATAAAATAGACGCCGCTCCACAAAACTCCCCCTTCCCTCTCAATACGCTCTGCAATTACTCCTCGCCGCCGTGACTGTCACTTTCTCGTTCCTTGACCTTCTCTTCCCTTCTCCTCCTCCTTCAACTTCGTTGCTTGGCACTTCGAAGACTACATTTTACTGTTACCATTCCGCTGTTTGGCTGCCGAGAAAAAGGTACGCAAAGGAAGTGAGAACCAATTAGTTCTCTTTAATTTTTTAGAGTTGATATTTTCCTTTTTACTTCCCCAAATTTTCTCAGATGCCAAACGGAGAGCTGGTTTAGTTTACTGCTTCTGGAGTTTTTGTTCTTAATAGCTGGCTAAGGCCTGAAAACGGCGCCGCATTGCCATTTGATAATAACTGATATGATCGCAGAGCCTTTAATTTCGTCAATTGAATTGTATTTCATACAATAAACAAAGTAATTAGTCTGTTCAGAAACTTAATGAGATCGTTTTATCGTGTGTATGCTGTAGATATAAATGGCACGCTCCAAGGCTCCGGCAAAGAAGCAGCAAAAGCGCGGCATCGACTTCAAAGTAATCGATATTTCGGGTTTTGAATGCATTTTGCTTTGGGAAGTTCAACATCTGAAAACTTTGTTTGCATTTGATGTTTATTTTCTTTTGTAATTTTTGCAGAAAATAAAGCGAAAGATTGGCAGAAAGTTGCCGCCACCAAATAACGCTACGAATACTGAAATTAAGTCCAAAGGTTTTGACTTTAATCTGTTCTTAAATTCATGAGTTGATATTACTTTTTGTACTCTCTGTGTCGTTTTTCATTAATTCATTGAAAGGAAAATTCTGTCATCGTTTTAAAATAAGTTCGTTTGGGGGTGACAAGAATAATTGATGATGAAAGTTTGTATTCTCTTGATTGTTTGAAATACTTTTTCTTGCCATGATGAAGGAGTTGCCTATGTGCTTCCATTTTGATGTCAAATGTCGTAGTGAACTAGTTTCTTAATGAGTACTAAATAATGATTGCTATGAGCAGCAATTGTTCTTCCCGAGCAGAGTGTGGCATCGGAGAAGGCAGGATTAGCAGTGAACAAGAAAGGTTTAACATTGAAAGAACTTCTTCAGCAAACATCTCATTACAACCCGAAAGTTCGTAAAGGTATTTTAATGTTATTTTAAAATATTTTCTTAATGAAAATGCTTATAGCCTTATAGTATCTTCCAAAATATGAGAATTAATCTATTTTTAACCTGAAATAGATTACCTTGAGCGTTGATCATGTATTTCTGCACATTGATTTGGGTTTTAATGTGTTAAAGTTGAAGAAGTTACGACCTTTTCAATAATTATGTTGTCTAGGAAGTTGTTTCCCATTATTGATATTTTGTACCGTATAGTATATATCAAATAATCTTACCGTTATTTCTCTCTGAAGATGCATTATTGGGTATGAAGGATTTACTCCTTAGGTATCCAGAAGAGTTGAGGTTGCACAAGTACGCTGTTGTTGAAAAGCTGCGTGAACGCATTGGCGATGACGATAGGCTGGTTCGAGATACACTATATCAACTTTTTAAGTCAGTAATTTTACCTGGCTGTAAGGAGGTAATTTTTTATTCTTGTCTGAATGCAGCAAGGTAAAAACCTGTTGTGAATTATATGTATTAATGCGAAACAAGGACGATTATTTTTTATTATTTGCAGTTCAAGAAACTTTTTGGGTTGTTAATGACACTAGTTTTCTCTTAATTGTTTCACGATACATGTGTCTTATATGCCAAATTTTATTCAATTGTTGCCATGCATTGCACTAAATTAAACTGCCAGGCCATACTTCTGGATGTGCAAAGCCATTCCTAGCTGGGGGGGGGGGGGGGGGGGGGGAATGGAATTAATTCTGTCTCTTTCATAGAAATTGACATAAATTATCTTTGAAGGGCTTATTCTTTTTCCTTCCTAGTTTTCACTTTTTCTTAATGTTATGCATCTTCCTTACAATAGAACAATTTTGTAGTTTCACATCTACACTGCTTTTATTGTATTTATGGATTCATCTAAGTGTAACATTTTTTTGAGATTTTGTTGTCATCATCTCTCTATTATTATCATTAAGTTTGGTGGTGATTATAGCCAATGAGTTTAATGTGACATTTTTTCCCTTCTTTTCTTGTCCAGGATAATCAAGAGCTGTTGATTTCCTTGATGATGGCCTATATATTTAATGCAATGACACATTTAGCAATCGATGTTCGGTTGATGGCTTTCAAATTTTTGGAGCTTGCTATCCAATACCATCCACCTTCCTTCTTCTTGAATGCTGAAAAGGTATCCTAAGATTGTGCTGTAAAAGGTTGTATGCAGCGTTTTCATTGGAATCATTTACTTGATATGTTATTCTGATGTACAACTGTAGAATTTCTTATTTATGCACTTGGTGCGATGGCAAGTGTCTTCGTCCATGAGCGGTAGGTCTCGGGTTCGAGACTTGGGAGCAGCCTCTCCATAAAATGGGGGTAAGGCTAGCCGACATTCACCTCTCCCAGATCCTACGTAAAGCGGGAGCCTTGTGCACTGGGTACGACGACCATGCTTTGGTCATTAACTATGAACTGTTATATGGTTTGTTGTTCTTCTATGCATTATTCTAATGGAATGGACTTTAGGCATTTTCTGGTAGTTATGTACCTGTCACAAAGATTGGATGTTACATCATCATCTTCTGAGACTCCACACTGTCTCTTAGTTAGATTATAATGGTAATTTATGGCTAGAGTTTGCTACTTTGGGGTCTAGTGTTACAGATTGAGGCCTTATTCAACAACATTCTTTTTCTCCAAGATTCTGCTCTTTCTGTAATTCTTGTTCTCTTCTCTTCATGTTTTCTTTGCTCCCATTCTGCTCAATAACAGGAAAGTTCTTATAGATGTTGAGCTTTAGGTTACTTGTCATCTTCTTTCTTTATCCCACTAGACATGTTATTCCTCTACTCAGATATTCTTGATCGAATCTTTATCCCTGGTGGGTGTGTGAGCCTGTTTGTATGGTTGCCTTTATATTTTCCACTGCGTTATTTCCTATCAGATGAATCTAAATATTAGATGAACTCGAATTTTCAGTGTTTCCACTCTCTTTTGTGTTTAAAGATAACTTTTAAGGTTGTTTTAACAGTTGCTTTATTGACAGATTCTTCAAAGCTTTGAGGATATTCTGCAGAGGAACCAGTTTTTTTTAGAGGACAAGGGCAAGCTCAAGACTGCTCTTGCCGGCCTGGAACTATGCTTGTCGCTTTTGCCATGTAACACGAGAGAAGCTGGCTCATGTGAAAAGGTTTTTTTAAAGTTTTCTTAAAATCCAGAGGGTTTGCACGTTTTCTTTCATTGTTTGTATCGTGCAGCATGAGCCTGCTTGTTATCTTGTACCTTCTACTCGGAGATATGACTTCTGAAGCTGGACGAACAATTTTTGAATGGGAGAGTGTTTTTTTTTCTTGGGTTATAGTGGTGATCAGAGGCCAAATGAAAGGAAAAAAAAACTATCTAGGAATATAATTGCATCAGGAAGAAACTGTTCTGAGTTACTGCTTTTAGTCTCTTGCCTTATTGATGAAATAGTTTTGTAATACCTTTCTTTTACTTAATAGAATGGTGCTGGACAAGGGATACTGCATGCTTTTGAGCCTGATGTACCTGCAAAATCTGCTGGTATGTGATACATTGGAGCATGTGTTTATACATCATTATCGATTATGTCCTACTGATGGCACCATGTGTCTAGTCATGGCTCATATCACAACATGGATCAATATGAGTTTGATAGTTGAAGTTCCTGAACTTTGGAATGATAATACTTATTTTGGTTATGTAATTTTATTAGTCTGTACTTCTTAGTTTCAAATGCCTTGCAGTTGGCAGCGTTCTCACAGCAGGAGAAATCAAAATTCACTCTGATAATATTTGCTTGTTACTTAGATTGTGTTTATAAGTTGCGGTTTAGTGGGACAAGCATTCTGCAATTCAAGAACTTCCAATTATTTAATACCTCTTTTCATTTTCATATTGACCTATCATCATCTTGCTTTCTTTTGTAGGATGTTCAATCATCATCCCGAAACTAAAAGACCTTGTCCCAGTTCTAGTAAATTGTTTCCAAGATTTTATTCCGGAAGTTCAGACTGGCTCTCTTCTTAATACACAATCATTTGATTGTATGATGTCCATACTTAACAGCATAAACCTTGCAGTCAAATTCTTCTTTTATATGACTGATGAGGGTAAACTAGAATCACAACCTTCTCAAGGGGGGCATGGTGTGACTATGTGTGATACTATCTCTGTGACACTAGTGAAGAAGTTTTTGCAAGTTTTGTTTCCCCTGAACATGAGAAATCAACTTTCAGAAAAGGTATAAGTTATAACCTTAATATAACTTTTAAACTCATCATTGTTTCTGCAAAATGACTTCTTTAAGAGTCTCTTGATTGGTCTCACTTTATTTTGCATCCTTTCTATGGTCTTTCTGTTTTAATACTCTAGTAAGCATGGAAGCCTACAGTGTTGCTTGATATTTTATATTTTTATTTTTGTGTCAAAATTTCCATCATTATTTTTGTCAATATTTTCATTGATATATTCCATTTTTTTGGACCCTTGTTATTTCATTGATAATGATATATTATACTTTGAATAAAATTGGTATAAAGTTATATTACGAATGCAATGAATAATGTGTATTTGACCTTCACATTTTATTTTTTGTTCATCTTAGATATTTCTTGCATTTCTCTCAATTTCTGTTCTGTTTTGTTCACCTAAGATATTTCTTGTATGTCTTGCAATTTCAATTCAGTATTTTGGAGTTTTCATTACTATCTAATGGTATCTGAACATGTTGACATTTTCATAGAAGGTCATGTTTCCATAAGTCTGTCCTGTTCTATGGATTATATAAGGCCAACCCCTTGGCAGCTCTTACATTCTTGAAACCCAAGTGTATAGTAAGAATTCTATACTAGAGTTTTTTCTTGGGGGGACATTTCAAACTTTAGGATCTGGGCAGGTGCTATATGGGCACCAAATATCTTAGAAAGGGATGTCTACTATGCGAAGCACATTCTTAGTTGTAGATGTGTGTGTGTGTGTGTGTGTGTGTGTGTGTGTAGTAACTCATTTCACATTTTATGAGGGTCTTTTGTTGCCAGTATTACAAGTTCTCTTTTTAACTTGAATCGGTTCTTTTCTATTTCTGTTTGACAGGATGATGTTAAATATTTTGTATTGAACACTGTGATGACAGAAATATTTTTGCACTTAAGCAAATGGATCTGCCCTCCTCCTGTTTTATTTGAGAAAGTTTTAGAATTTCTGGAAGATTCTCTGCTTGGAAAGGTTGGTTCGTCTACCATAATGTTTAGTATGAAGTTGCATTCATGCTGTTCAAATTTCTGCATCATGTGCTCTGTATTTCTTAAAAGTACTGATTTAGGTGTGATAAGCAGTTATAAGTATAATAGCATAGTAATTTGATTGTTTATATTCAATGAATTGAAATATAAAATAATCTCATATATTGACAAAAAAAATGATCTGCATTCTGCTTATGTGTATTAATAACGTCGATGATGGCCTTCAGGGCTCATGGCACATCTTCCCCTTAAGCACAAAGATGGGGGTTAATTTGGGGTGCAAATACTGGTTGGTGCTTGATGTAATTTGCCTTGAACAAAGTATATTAAAATAATGTCTTCAATATAATAATGTAAACGATGGATTGTTGTTCCACAGCATCACGTTTTGAAAGTAAAAAGAAGTTTATGATCTACATTTTGCCATGATAGTTTGGGGCTCAAATACTGGTGGGTGCTTGATGTAGTTTTCATAGAAATTAAGACAAATTTGGTTCAATAGAATAATGTAATTGATAGGTTGTTACTTGCAGCATCAAATTTTGAAGAAAATATTTATGCTCTAGAACTTGCCATGGTGGTTATTTATAAAAGAAAATTTCATTCAATTTTAGTTACTGTATTTAATAGTTTTTTACTGTATGTTTTAGGTTACATTTTTAATACTTTCTGTAAAGCTTCTTTTAAAATGTTGGAAACTTGTTACATTACAGGTATGCAATGACACGCTTTCTGGTAAGGCAGTCTGGGAGAAGCATTTAATTTCACTTCTTCCTTTTGTTCCAAAACTTGTTTCTCAAGTGGCAGATGACTGGAAGTCTCGCCTTCTTCAGGTATGAGCTGTGCTTAAAACTATTTTACATTCCAAGAGTTTATCATCAGCAGAGTTATGTCAACCGAATTCCTTTTTCCTTACAAGATTGTCTTGACTCTTTTCTTTAAGTACTTCAATGGTTGTGTAACTCTAGATTTGGTTCTAAAACAATTAGAGGTTCCCAATTTACACAAACCATTGTAGTGGGGTATTAAATGATTTATGTCTTTTAACTTCTGAAAATGATGTTACCTATATATCATTAAATGCAGGCTTTTAGTGAGGCATTCAAGGACTGCAATCCTGTATCCCCTTTAAAGTTGGCTTGTCTTTCCGTACTAGAGGAGCTGCTAGTTCCTGTAAGCTTGACTCTATACCTCCCGCTTGCAATTTCTCCAAGTTTTTTCTTTTCTTTTAGTATACCTGTGGTAGCAAGAAATCAGACTCATCTCTCTCTCTCTCTCTCTCTCTCTCTCTCTCTCTCTCTCTCTCTCTCTCTAATTGAATTTTGATATATTTTCTACACATCATAGAGACAAGATATGCTGTACCTGGATCCGAGTATTCCCGAGATATTAGACTTTCAGATTACCTGGATAAGAGAGCTTCCTGTGTTGCTTATCCTGCTGGGTGATAAAAACCCATACTATTCCCAGGTAACATTTTTTTTAACCTCATAAGACAGACAGTAGTATTGACAAAGAAGAATCTAGACAGTAGGTTTTGCATCTTGTATCTCTGTGTCAGGACGTTATTCAATATTATTGTCATTATTTATCGTCTTTGTTTTTTCTCCATAGGCAGTCTTTATCATCACCTATGCTTTTTCATCCCATTAGTTCTGATTTTTATTGCATGTTTCTTCAGGTTGTGCTGCACCTTCTACTTCGCCTGGGACAACGTGCTTTAGTGAACTCTTCCTTTGCATGGGAATATGACAACATGCAATTGTCACTGCAAGAATTTTTTGGCATTAGTCAAGATGATGGTAAGAGCCCATTCAATAGACACTAGTATTCTTTTTTGTGGATCAATCATCCATCAGCAGAAAACTTGGTTTCTTATGATTCTGCCTCTTGTTCTTGCAGGAAATGTATCATATGGTCCCTTTGTAAGGCTTCCCAGAGATTCTCAAGAACTTTCTCTTTCCTGCCTCTGTTATATCTCTAATTTGGGTCCACTTTTGCTGAAGTCAATAGCTTACTGTTGCCTATGTAAGTTATTCATGTCTGCCTTGGTTAGATTCTGTATGGATTTGACAGCTTAGGTTTGGCATGCTGTACAAAGTTCCCTATAGATGTTATTTTGACTTTTTTAATGTCTCATGCGTGCCATTAATATGCAAGCTATTCTTGTTTCTGTTATAACAATTATAAAGGAACCTTGGGATTCCAAAAGTATTCTGGGTTAAAGTCACATGGGTACCAGATATGTTCCTTTCTGCACAGTAGTTTTGTTGGTAGAGTTATCTTTTACTACAAGAATCGGGAAAAAATTCCTATCTTCATCAGTTTCTTCATTAGAAAGAATATGTCATTTTAAAATCTGATGCAGAAACCATTTTGTTGCATCATTTTGTGGCTGAATGATAGTAATTTTCCTTCAACTGGAACATAGATGCTTGCCATTCATGTCTTAATGTAACTGTCATTTGTTAAGTGATTAAATCCAAATATATAGGCGGTTAGACGTGCCATTAAACATCAAAGGGTGATTCTGATTGATGTTATATGGTAACAATATGAAGTAATGATGAATGTTCTCTCTTCTGCTTTCCAGTGATGTGTGAACATCGTTGAAGTATGACAAGTTATTTGCAAATTGGGATTGTTTAAGTGACATTTCTATCTCTTTGCTGTTCATTGCAGGTCCTGATCTGGAACAATATGTATTATTTCGAACCATAGAGGTCCTGAATTCAGCTTATAAATCTGGGCATATTCAGATTGTTGATCATATTAGTTGCTTGATCACTTTGCTCTCCCGTTTCAGAGTTTTCCCAGGTATGTCTGACAGAATTTCTTCTCCTCTTCATGGTTTGTATTAGTATGTGTAATTTCTATTTGTAACGGTTGACATCTTATGATGACTTTCAAATTTCTAATTTTCTACTAATATGATGACTTTCAAATGATTTATCGTTTTTCATGCTTTATCTTAATAAGGTAACTACATTGCAAGTGTAAGACTTTGTCAACTTATGTTTTAAAGGGCTGCTTCAGAACAAAAATTATCTCGCTCTACTTAAAAGCATATTATCTTGCTCTGAGATTTTGGGATAGAAAGTTCCTGCACTTGACTATTTATAGGTATTTATTATTTTTGCTGCCAAAAGATCTGATGCCTTCATATTATTATTACTAGAGAACCAATTTATTACTTAAATGCATAATTTTTATTGCAATTTGTTGGGTTCCAAACCTAAAATGGCTTCATCATGGCAGAAAATATCGTTCCTGTTAGAGAGAGTGATGTGAATATCTCGAATCGAGGGACTTTTAAGTCACTCAGCCGAATTGTCTGCTCATGCCTGTCACAGATGGGTGATAATACTCTTGTTTTGCAGATGCTAGAGAAAATTATACTCGATCAGATGGTGAGTTGACTAGATAACTTCATCTTATTGTGTTTTTCTACTTTTCTTTACATCAATATCTTCTTAACTTATTATTTTATAACTTCATCTTCTTAACTTTGTCAACTTAC
The DNA here is from genome assembly GCA_963082935.1 of Malus x robusta. Classification (NCBI taxonomy): domain Eukaryota; kingdom Viridiplantae; phylum Streptophyta; class Magnoliopsida; order Rosales; family Rosaceae; genus Malus; species Malus x robusta. Next base: position 27,621,630 of record OY720337.1, read on the forward strand.
TGTGCGTTCCTGCGTTTTTTTTCTGAAAGTTACAGGTTATCTGTTTTTCCTGATTCTGATTTTTGTACATATTTCAGTCTCAAAATCCTCCTCTAGACAACGTTTGTGCTATGCTTAGGACGCTTATTACACTGGACTCTAATACCACGATAATTTCCCAAAGAGCTTTTATAAGCCTAGGCAATATCCTTCCACGGTATCTGATTGACGTTGTCCAGGTAACTTTCATTTCTTGTTTGGAGAGCATCTGCCTTAACCCCCCACCCCCCCCCCCCACCCCCAAAACACCTTTTTTTACTTGCTTGTGTCTTCTAACTTAGTTTGGAATATGTTCCACTAAGAGGATTCCAGTGTTTTTCGTTTCTGAAATTCAATATTTATTGATTCTGTTATTCTCTGCTGCTCATATGTAAATTTGTCTTTTCCATGAAAATAAGTTTTTTCACGGGATGCTCAGATTTGATATCTGTTATTGATGTAGGACAAGATAGGGGTCAATTAAAGTGGAGAAAATCAAAGAAATGAGGGTGCTACAAATTAAGAAAGAATAATGCTTATGCATTCAAGAATAATATCTGGAAGTAGGAAAAAGTAACAAGTCATTGTTGCATATTTGTTAGTGGCTCGATTACATTTCGAGGAAAAGAGGCTTGAGTTTTAAGATTTTAAGTAAAGTTTTAGTTTTGGATAACTTTATCTTTCCTTGTCCCACAAGGATTTGGTTTCTTTTTTTTTCACTAGTTAATCAGGATTTTGTTTATGTTTCCTTTATTAATTAGATTTTTAGTATTAATGAAGATGCAAGGCACAATTAATATCATGCAACTAGTTGTCAAGGGTGGGATAATGGGTTAGGATTAGGCTGGCCACGGTACGCTGTCTGCAAATGTAACCAAAATGAGGATAATGGATTAGGTTTAGGCTGGCCTCGGTACGTTTAATATCTTTCTAACAAAGAGAGAGAGTAATTCATGCATGTATAATAATTGACTCATTATCCCTGGCAAAGAGAAAAGGCATCAACAAAGACATTTTGCTTTACAGGCTCATTTTAAATTGTTGTGTTTTCCAATAGGAACCTCTATGAAGTATAAATGTATCTATGTGTGGTAAGTTGCTAGTTACCGTGTCATACTTCCATAGTTGCACGTTGTGACACAAGAATCGATGGATTGGAATCTTTAAATATCATGTCCTCTAATAAAAAGCCAACAAAATATAATTTTGTTTGCAATCTCATACTACTGCTGGTCTGGAGGATGGGGCTTTGGAAGGGATGTCTATATATGTCTTTTTAATAATTATCAATATAGGGAACATTTCGCAGATATCTTGCTCTAATACTTTCTGTGTTTTTGTAGACGTGTAGTATTGTTTTAAATTTTTTGTGCCCCCTCTTCGTGAACTTTTAAATTGTTGCATGACACTCTAGTGCATAGTATTCTATTTCAAACAATGAAGGTCCTTCGGCCTTGTTTCAGTTTTACTGTTTCTCAAGTTTCTGCCTTCTGATGCAGTGCATTGTTGAAGATGACAAGAAGACCACCGTTTCCATTTCTTCAAGTTCATGTCGTTATTATCTCATCCCTTGCTTTGTCTTGTTTGATAAAAGTCACGAACTTCTGAATCTTGTATTGAATACGTTGGGGTCATGGATAACTGAAAGTAGTTTGCCGCATGTAACTGGTGATCATACCCACTACGCAACTGACATTTCAAGTATGGTAGATGCAGTCGTTTTCCGCTTCAATTGATGCATATGGATGACAAAATCTGCCAAATCATATCTTTGTTCAAGGCGGAGATTGACTATATAATGGAAGGCATCAGGTTATTAGAGGTATTTTCATTTGCACCCTCAGGCATAACCCTGCATATTCAGAGAATCTTGAAATTTTTTTCCCCCTTACAGCATACCTGAAGCTCGTCCTCATTTGAATTTGATCATTTGATCCATTCCCGTGATAATTCCAATTATTATAAAATATAAATGTTTAAAAAGAGAGTAACTGCAGTGCAATGTCTAGTCAACATGTACATGTACACATATGGTATGTACTGCATGCAGTGGATGAAAGGATTGATATACGTAGTGATGTATGGGGCAATGGCCAAAAATATATAAATTGTAATTTGAAGAGCATTATGGATTGAAAAGTCTTTGATATTCTAATTGATCTGTCACTCCAGATGTAACTACTTTACAACTGGAAATTTTCGTCCCAGGTGTAATTTGTTGGTTTGATTTGGTTTTTTTCCACGCACTCAACTCTTACATGTGCGCTTCATGTTGAGATCTTTGTTTTGTTTCAGAAAACAAAGGGCGATCTTTAATTTAGTTCTACTTTATTTATGCAGTCGTCAGAGGAAATCAGCATGACGATCGAAGAAAAGCACAAGGTGCAATGTGCACATGGTAGACTACAGAATGTAATAAATACACTGCACGGTGAGATACAGTCAGTCTAGAAGAACGTTGTAACCTGAGGTAACCTACGTTGTGAGTCTTCTTCTTCATAACCATCTTTAGGATTCATTTGTGTAGGGCCCTAATAATCCGCTTTGTTTTTAAACCACCCACACCCCCCCACCCTCCCCCGGCCCCCTCTTCCCTCCTCTTCTCCTCCTCCCCTCTCTCTCTCTCTCTCTCTCCAAATAAATAAAGAGATGAAAGTGTGTAGGACTATTCAGAAGTTTATATCTTGTGTACACAATCTAGTGGGAGGAGGGAGACGAAAGTATATGGCTCTGGAATGTGCTTTAGCCCTTGTAGCTTTAAAATCACACTCGGAAGACATTTGGGATAACGATTAGCGAATGACCAATTTTAGAGAAACAGTTTAACTACTTTTCGGGACAGCTATAAGTATCCGCTGCATCTGATTCCGTTTGTTGCAGGAATACGCAACTATGGTGGAAGTACAAGGAGTTTAAGGAGAACATACGGTCCAGATCCAGTAGCTAGGGTACGGCTTTTAGCTTGATGTTGGTCGTCAATCCTTGACTTGGTTCAGCTTAGGTACTCGAAGGCCCGGACTGAGTGCACATCTCCCATGGCCGTCGGAAAAGCAAAAGAAGAAAAGAGTCTCAAACATGTAGCATATTTTTCGGGTTTTGCGGGTATGAAGCTAAAGTAGTGTCTCCATCTGGCTATGCTGGGTGTCCAATTTTGTTGTAGAAAGATTGAGTATGATTTATAAACCGTCTCAAAATCAAAATAGAAGATGAGTATGGTTAATCAACTGAACTTCTCATACTTAACATCTTTTGTGTCCCGACAAGCGTGCTCTCTCTCGCCATCTCCTGAATCGTTCTTAGAAGATCAAGGGTCAGTCGACGGTGCACTACTCGAAAAGATTCTCCTAGTCAGCTTTCTTACGCCTTACGGGTTTAATTGCTTGTTATTATGTCGGACTTTATGATTTGTGTTTCAAGGTGGAACCAAGGGAAGCTTGCAACCTTTAGCTAGGATTACAAAGATGCCGAGACCCTAAACTGGCTTGTTAAATGTTTAACACTTAAACTCTTTAGTTTTCATTAACTCGGAAATTTGTGTTTGTATGAAATGTAACTCATTATTCATCTGATTAATTAAGTGGTTGACAACAATACTTAAATGTATTTAATAGAATCGTCATCTGATGATCATACGTAATATATGTGAATATGTGTAAATTAGGAGATCATGTCTGACCGATGACATGATAATTGTATTAAATACATATAAAAAGTAACAAAATAAAAAGTGATCAAATTCAATAAAACATAGCTAGGGTTAGTTCAAAAGGGACAGAAGGCCCAAATAAATAAATTAGGCGGGAAAATGGACTCAATCCCACAATTTCCCCAATTTCTTGGCGCCAAAATCAAAGTAAAAGTTGAGGTAAGCGCAATGAAATCAGATCCAGTTCAAATCAACTCCGACGAATTCATGCAATGCAATCAAAGATCAGTGCCTTCTTCAAACCCTCCTCTTCTTCTTCCCCTTGCCCCAACCCAGCAGCCGCACCTCCGCTTCTTTCCAACGAAAACGACGACGAATTGACCGTCTGGGAGAATACGCAGCACCAGTACTGTAACACCTACAAGCGAAGAGCTCCAAACCCGCAAAGGTATTTGTTTTTTGTTCTGGGCTTTCAGCTGTTTGGATGCCGAGAAAAAACGTTTCAATTTTTATTTATTTTTATTAAAAGTTGTTTCTGGGTAGCTTCTGTTAAGACAATTAGGAACTGGGGTTAGCCTGGATTTAAAATTCTGGGATTTTCCTTACAGAAAATCTGAGATTTAGTTTATTTATGAATATATTGATTTACTGACTGTTTAAATTTAAATTTATTTGCTTTTGTTTCCCTTCCAATCTTTTCTTTGTGTACTAAAGTAGTGGAAGGGACAAAAATCCGGTGAACCAATTGCCGGAGAAACCCATTTCTGATGGTAATTCCGGGAAGCCGGAATCGACCACATTGGGAAGAACAGTGATCAAGAACAAGAAGAGAAGCTATGCACAGTTCTATCTAGACTTTGGACAGTCTGATTTCAATCTGCACACGTGCTCCACGTGCGGGGTCAAGTATACCGCCGGAGACGGAGACGATGAGAAGGCTCACAGGGCATTTCACAAGGACTATACCAATGGAATTCCCTTCAAGGTGCAAATTTGTTATAGGTTTTGTGTCTCCTTTGTTAGGTCCATTGATAAAACAATGAGATTGTTGGAAATGGGTGCTTGCTTACTCAAATTGCTGACCAAACTTTGCAGGGATGGTGCAATGAGAGGGTTGTTCATTTGCCTTCTGTGGAAGGAGGTCGGATTGTTTTGGTGTTAGATTCTGATCCTCCGGCGCAGAGAAACAAGGTTCGAACGCAGAATCTGTTTTCTTGAATTTGATACTTTATCATAGGATTGAATTGGATTTGATAGGATAACTCATAAAATTCAAGGTATAATAAAGGTAGAGGTGAATGATTAGAGTGGAGGAAACTTACCCCTTCTGGTTTCTAGTTCAAGTTAAACACAATTTTCATTTCTTGCTTCGAACATACCTTGAATTAAATGGGTTATATAATCAAGTCCAACCCGAGAAGCCAAACGAGCCCTATATACGTGGCACTGTTTCAAAACTCCAAGATGCGCTTAATTGGGCTACTATGTTGTATGGCAGGTTGGGGAAGTTGTGAAGAGAATGGAGAGTGAGCTTGGAAATGGATGGATTTTGCACAAGTTGTGTAAGGTGAATGACAATTAACTTGGTCATTTAGAAAAATGCCACCAGAACTTTTGTTGCATCAAATGTCTTTTATTCAACAACCATTAACTTCTGGATACACTTTCTCTTAGACCTTTATGAATACTTCGGCGCCATGAAACTCCAATCTTTGGACAGTTTTACAAGTACAATAAAGCGTTTTTCTTGTTTTTTTTTTAATTTTTTAATTTTAATGTATGGATACTGTAATTCAACTATGACCTCCATTTCCAGTACCTGACTGTTGTGTTTTCAGGTATATCTGTTCATTTTGTCCCAAAGGGTTGCAGGCTGTCTAGTTGCGGAACCAATAAAAGAAGCACACAAAGTTTCTTCATTTGCAGTTGATGGAAGTTCTAGTGGTACAAATACACATGAAGCAAAATTATCTACTCTCCAATTTGGGGATATCAGGTTTCAGAGGGAAGTCATGAGAAAAGCCCCTTCTGTTCCCGAAGCATTGAATGAGAATCTCAACGGTGCTATCTTCTGCGACAGGGAAGCAGTGGCTGCTGTTTGCGGCGTTAGAGCCATTTGGGTCACTCCATCTAACAGAAGAAAACACATAGCCACCCGGTTATTAGATGCCCTGAGGTATTTTCATGTATCACGAACTGCTAGCCAAATTACTTCAGCTAACTATATCGCAGAAGACTGAATCGCTTGCTTCTTTCCGATGTCTGCTCCGATTAGCATTTGGCTATTTACTTATTATTTCTCCATCACAGGAAAAATTTCTGCATGGGATTTGTCCTCGAACGCTCTCAACTGGCATTCTCTCAACCAACATCAACTGGAAAGGCATTGGCATCCAATTATACTGGTGGTGGTGGATATTTTCTGGTGTACAAAACCAACCATATTGTCCCATAAAACACAGATATTTGTGTCCATCTGTGCCTTGAGTTTAATTTCTTTAGAAACAATTTAGACATGTTTGCTAAATTCTAAAAGCTAGAAATAAAACTTATTTTCAGTTCTTCAATCTGATTTTTTTAAGTGATTCTCATGCACTCATCTCCAATTACGCTCTCCTTTTGGTCTCCGTCTTGTCTCCATGTATGTAGTTTACAGACGATATTGTAAATCACGTACTCTTGTTTACGAGGAAAGGATTCAAACTCCGGTGCAAGTGAGTTTGTGTCTTAATTATAAAAAACATGTGTATCAGTAATTCAGTAAAAAAAAAAAATTATTTGAAATTTGGTGTAGTATATGAGATCTTATTCTTCCTTATTGAACAGTTCAAAACACAAAGAATAGATGTTTAATAATGTTAAATGATATGTTTTAGTAAAACACTAGAGAGTAATTAATTATATTTGAGGAATTTGTTTAATAATGTATGTTTTAGAGACCCCATGCCAGGAGGCTTCAAACCTTCAGCCTTTTATATAATCAAATACAGCCAGAAATATATAGAAACCCAAAAATCAACTAATTGGACCCCTTCAGTTATCTATTAGGATGACGTCTACAGACAGAGATGTTAAAACTTCAAACAACTTTGTTGCCAAAATGTGCGTGTTTGTTTCTCTGCCCTTAAGTTTAAACAACTCTTTATTGTATTTTTCATTGATACAATGTTACGGATAGGAAGGTAGATTATAGGTATAGGTTGAACGCTTTAAACCTTCATAACTACGGAAAGTGATCCTCTTTAGATTCCTTCCACCTGAGCCAACTGGGCATAAAATCCGGATTTTTGAAATTTGATTCAACGATTAAAATTATTATAATTTTGATGAGACATTTTTGTTTTTAACCGTTTAATCAAATTTCAAAGATCTGAATTTTGTGCTCAATTGGCTCAGGTAAAAGGGATCTTGAGGGATCCCTTTCCCATAACTACAACGCCCTCCCAAACCTTTTTGTATATTAAAATAATTTAAAATACAATATTATCTAGAAAAGAAGTACATGAATGACAGATCTGTACTCTTTTTTTTTTGGCACTAGGAGGGCAAATAAGAGCCAGGAGGATCTTTGCTGGATCCTGTGTGAGAGGATTTTGAAGATTTTTTAATCATATAAATTTATCGTACGTTATGCTTTTATTAATTATTGTAAATTTTTTTATTTAAAATTGAATATAAATAATACTTAACAAAAATTGATCGTATGAAGTACAATGAACGGATGTGATTAGAAATAAGAGTACCCTTCTCTCAAACTCTAGTCTATGATTCAAGAAAATTATGGTGGTTTAACTTTTGTTGTTTTATTATCTTCGACATAGTTAAATTAAGATCTGACGATGGGATAATCATAATTTTTTTTAGACCATGATTCCATGAGGCCTACGCGAACGAGACTAGAAGCAAATAACTTATAAATAAAATAAATGCTAAATAGCCAAAATAGTCTCTGAGATTTGCATAACTCATTACTTTGGTCCTTAACATTTCAAACCAATCAAAGTGGTTCCTGAGATTGTCTACCATCCATCATTTTGGTCATTCTGTTAAAAATTACGTTAAGTGTCCCGAAGCTCTTGATCGGAAGTTTGGACAATTTTCAAAGCTTCGTAATTTAATCGTTTGTTAACCAAATTCGACCCATAATATATCAAAATGAAGATAGGAAAGTATAGAATAAGATTATACCTATTTAGAAGCCCAATAGTTGCCGGAGATGGCCAGAAAATAGTTTCAAAGTTGACTTGTCCAAGGGAAAACTGGAAAACTCGCCGGAAACTGGATAAACTTTAAATGTTCATAACTTCTTCAATACTAAACGAAATCAAGTGATTAAAAAACGAACATCATACTTCTCGACGAGATGAAGAGAATTGTACCTTTTTAGATGGCTAAATTGCCGTGGTTTGACCGAAAAACGGCTTGAAAGTAGCCGTGCAAATCTCATAGACCATTTTAACTATTTATCCTACAATAAATAAGAATACTTATAAATCGTAGTCCTAACGGTAGCGGCATCCAAATGTGTTTACTGTGAAACACACTCCCGAGGGTGCAAACGGAATATGTGGCGATTTCATTTCCAATGCATTTACAATTGTTGTAATTTTTTAGAACTGATAAAATGTGTTTGGCTATTTGGTCGAGAGAAGAAAGCTACGCTGATCAGACTGACCAATGGCCAGTAGGATGATGACGTGTATCATGGTTGGCAGCAAAGAAGAAGACGTGACGTGTTGAACTGAGAGAAGAGACGCAAAACATTTTATTTTATTTTCTTTTCCTTACTTTCTTCTCTTTAATCTATTTTTATTTGCTTATTGTCTGTTGGCAAATTTGGGAATCAAGAAAAGAAATCATCTTATTTTTCAGAAACTTCTCATGCATATTTTTCAATTTTCGGTCATTAGATCGAATAAATTAAAGATTAAAGTAAAAAAATTAATAAAGATATGCAGGAGGTAAAATATATATGTGAATAGCACTATCCTAAAGTAATTATTGTAGATACAAAGTTTTGGAATGATTTCAAGCTCATTTCTCCGCCACATACATTCGTCAAACCTCTCATACGTTTCTAGAGATTATTAGTTGGTTTCCTCCTCCCTCGGGAGTTTGTTAAATTAAACTTTGATGGATATGTTTTAAATGAAAGTTTCGTTATTCATTCTACAAACGTGTTTTTAATCGAAGCTTCAGTGCTCTGTCTAGGATTTTCTCAAGCAATTAGGGTTGGTCACAAGAAAATTGTAACAAGGGGACTCGAAGGTTTTGATTGGTTATGTGAATGGTGCTTGCTCAATTCCTTGGAAAATTTGTTTGCTGCTTGGGGACATCCATAAACGTTTTCCATGATTTTGAGGGTATTAGTTTTGTTCATGTTTGTCGGGAGGCCAACTTCGTGAATGATAAATTAACCGTTTCAGGACACTCTATTTCGTCAAATTGTACTGGCTTGATTTTATCCCTAGTAGTGTAAGGCTTTCCTTACACTTTGATAATTGTTGTATTAGTTGCCCAAGCTTTTGTGTTTAATTTAATTTCCTACCTTAAAAACCAACGATTTTATTGAATAAAACTAAAAAAATCACGTTTTTGACCTACTTCGTCCAGAATTTGGACCCTTTTTATTTTTATATATCTGTTTTCGATTCTAATTTAGAACAGTAATGTAAAAGAAAGTAATGTTTTTCTAAGAAAAAAATTTAAAATCCCCATTTTTCCTAATAACCAGAACAAAACAAATATATTGCCTCAACAAAAAATAATAAATACAACGTAAAAAAAAACAAAGAATTTCCGAGACTGGCCAAACAAACCGGAACGCTGCCGTTTTCGGTTGCTTGGGCCCCAAGCATCCAAATATCACATAAAAAGAATGTGTGATCTGGCAGATACGATCGAGCTTCCCCTAACCTGGCTCCTCACGAAAACATCAAAAGCATAATTCCCTAAATACCACTACCGCCTTACCATATTTACAACGTCAGTCCTAAACCCCCACACCTCTCTATATAAACCCCCCTTTCCTCTGTTCATTTCTCCCCCTCCACCAAAAATCCCCTTATTTACCATCGGATTTCAAAAACTCCGACGAATTTATCACCGGAAATCTGACGTCACCTCGCCGGAGACGGGATATAGTAAAGATGATGGAGGCCGAAAGAGGCGTCTCGTTCCCGGTCGTCTTCTCCGACGGCGACACCGAGACCGATATCGGCGATCTCGTCGTCTACCCGAAGCTTGATTTCTCGCGGTTCCTGTCGGTTCTGAGTCAAAAGATCGGAATCCTGCCGGGGCAGTTCACCGTCTTCCTCTCCTCGCCGGAGACCCGCCAGCGAATCCCCATCACCGGCAAGGTCAACTTCAGCGCGATTTCTCGAGAGAAGAACTGCTTCTTCCTCGTGGAGCTCAAGCGGTCGAGGCGCGAGCGGCGGCGGAAGAATCACAACTACCAGGTCCCCCACCACCACCAGGACTTCCGAGAAGATGAATACCGCAACACGGCGTCGCTTGGAGCTCAAAATCCGATCAACAAGAATCTTCATCTCGAGAATGTTATGCTATTAAAGCGCGGCATGGAGATCGAAAACGTCGCCGGATTGGCCATGCCTTTTGCGGGTCGGGTCGAGTACGAGAATCGGGTCAGAGAGCTGCAGATTGAGAACGAGAGGTACTTGATGAAGATGGGCCTGGGAAGAGCTGATGGGCTCGGACTCGGGCTGGGCCGCCGGAGTGGAGCGACGGTATGCGAGGAGTGTTCGAGGGCGAACGAGATGGGGAGCGAAGTCGGGTTCCACTGGTGCGCTTACGACCCTGTGACTTTCGGGTTCAGGTCGCCGGCAGGTCCGATTTCCCGACCCGTTAAAGGGTCCGACTAGAAAGGTCACTTCCTTCTGGGGTTTTTAATTGGTTGGTGATAGCGAGATTGATAGTATGCGGTTTGGTATACGATAAGGAAGGTATACCTGACTATGACATAATTTAAGGTGTGAATATTTTGTGGATATGGTCGTATGGGGTTACGAAGGTGTTTGAGAACGATGTCGTTTTAGGAAATTGGAGGTGAGATTTTTGGGGTGAATGTGCAATATAGGGTTTTGGAAGGTGGAATTGAAGCTGATATGTAGCTGCCTGGATAGGAAAGATGTTTCCTATTTGGTGTTTGGGAAGAGGAATTGGGTTTGGGTTTTTTGTAATTCCATGGATTGGATTAGTTTCCCATCCCAATTAGAATTAGGTTATTAGTAGTAATGGTGGGGCTCCTCAGTTTCTACTAGAAACTTTCTAGGGCTTGTATAATTATGGGTTTTTATCATTTGCTTCGTTGTTTGAGATGTGCTTTATTAAAAACGGATTCTGTGGTCCGAGAATAGTTGATAATAAAATAAAGCGCATTAATAAATTGTATTTTAAAAGCGTTATGAGTATAAATAATACTCTGAAAGCATTTAGTAAAAAATTAAAAAAAAAGCATTTAATAAAATTTAATATAAAAATAAAATAAATTCAAAAGTCCAATTAAAAAAATTGTCTCAAAAGTAAATAAAAGAAAATTTTGGATCTTCAAGTTAAAAGATTGTTATTTGGAGCTTGGAGCTTGTAACGAGTTTTTGAAAATTATGATGTAAAGTGTTTGAGTGTTATTATCAATGCAATTAACAATAATGATGAATATCGTAATATGAACTCAAAAAACTATCCATCAACGCAATTAAAAATAATTATTAGCACTTTGGGGAAGAGTTATGCTCCAAATATGTGTGTTATCAACAGAGTGTTATTATCAAATCTCAATTTATTTACATTTTTATTTTCTCCTTTTTCATTCATTAAATTTACTTCGTAAAATATACATAACATTCTAGTCTTAAAATTCAACATTTAGAACATTCATACTTGAACTGAACGCTCGACTCTTGCATTTGACAGCAAACGCAGTTGAGATGTTGAGACACTAAGGCGATCATGAGGACTTTGATGCCCAAAATTCATCTTAATACCCAAAAGTTCACCAAAACTCGTTGCAAATTCTTCGTGACATGCACTTTCATCGCATAACCTCGAATTCTCAATTAACATGATAAAGGTAAAAATTCATTCTCGGCTTTCAAACAAAGAGGTGTTACTTCAAACTTTCATTATAATTGAATGGTGTCAAACTTGAAACTGATGTAGAATTGGCCACCTTGAGCAAGGGGACCATCCAAATAATGGACAAGAATTTGGTACATCAAACTGTATTGAATCATACATTTAATTCGAGAAGTATAACTAAGAGGATATGAATCGCACACAAATAGTTAGGCATGAATTATGCAATCTTTTATACGAGCTGCCAAACAAGTTCTTAGAGTCAAGACCTACATAGATGCACCTTGGCGTGCGCCCACGGACCCTCGAACCTAGCCTTCTGACGAGGGAGTACCCGCTCCTTAACAATGGGCCCAAACGAGTGAGTTTGGAGCCCAACCAATTAACCCAAAACAAAAAGAAGAGGTGCATGTTTACTTGTTTGAATACACCCACACCGTAGCCCACCCTTTGTGTGCAAAAAGGAGGAGTCTCATCAAAGTGGTGGCCGATAAAATCCGTTCCGTTGATTTGGTGACTGCAAAACGTATCAGACATTCCCGCGCTACCTCTCCCACACCACCCGCGTACATCTTTCATCACCCTGATCCTCATTTAACCGCCACGTGTCCATAAGACAGATGTTGGATTTCTACAGTTGCAAATCCATCAGCAGTTTCTGCTTTTACCTAATCATGTGATGTTGGCGTTCAGAGAGTGGTCGTGAGGGCCTAATACCTAAAACAAAGGAGAATAACTTAAATACAACAAGTTATTGAAACCGATGCGTTTCGGTCTAATAATGTATTAATACGTAAGAAAATACTACAGAATATCAATGATTGGGATGCGATGGTAGTGGTGAATAGTGATGGTAAACCTGTCCCATGTCATTCATTTTCAAAGTAATACAACTAGGACTTGTTTGGTACTACTTTAATTTCCTATGTAAGGTTTTAAATTAATTTTGTAAGGAAATTTTGGAAACTCGCGTGTTTTCACGACATTGTAAATAAATTCTGGGCTGGGGTGTTTTCAAAATTTTCTTAGTTCCATTGAAGCCTTGGAAGTTGGAACTGAAAATTGCTCAGTGACTCATTAATTAGTTTCCAAAAACTCGTTTTTCTTGGGAACCATACAGGCCTTAACACACAGACTCATTTTCTTTCTTCTTTAGAGAGAGAGAGAGAGAGAGAGAGAGAGAGAGAGATGTAACGTCGTTTTAAAATTAACTTTTGTCCATATCGCGGTGCCGCTTTTAGACCTTTAAAATCCACCCTCTTTATATTTCTATGTTTTTTTCTCTCTGTTTTTGTTGGGTTTTTTCTTCAGTGTTTGCATATTTGCAAGCAGAAAATTTCATTTTTTGTTTGTTGGGTGTGTGTAGTTTGCTGGGTTTATGCTAAAAATGGCTGGGTTTCCACCAAATCCCGACGACGGTGAACTGTGGCTTCCATCTGATATTTTTTTCAACGAAGCAGCTTCTTCAACCTCCACACTTAGCCGTCACCATTTCTCTAATACCACGGACAACCTCGCTCGGCAGTTGGCTTCTCTCTCTCTCCTCAAACAGTACCAAAGTCCAAGCCTTTCAAATCTTCAGGTCTCTCTCTCTCTCTCTCTCTCTCTCTCTCTCTCTCTCTCTCTCTCTCCTGAATCACACACACAGCTTGATTTCCATTACACCTTTTGTTTGCATGAATGTCTAACCAGCTTGATTACAGAGTTTGCACCGGGTCAGACCGGCGGTCCGGTCCACCCAGCTTGATTATTTGACCCAGAGGTACTTTAATCTCGGCGACAGCCATGGTTTTGTACAAAAAGGTCCTATTTTTCATGGGTACGGGACTCAACACCTCGATAACCACGATCAGTTTAAGAACCCGGCTCAACTTCAGGTAAATACAGGACCATAAAACTGAACCGGATTTTTTTGCCCTTGGTCTGTATTCAAATGTTTTGCTTACTTTAATAAATGAAAGTATGATTATTTAGTACTACGATTTAGAGTGATCTCTAAGTTTGAACATCGAAAATGGTGAGATTGCAACTAAATTTATAGGAAAATTAATGAAAATGACTTGAAAACTGAGTTTTAACGATGAAGACAAAATAAAGGGTAAAATGAATAGTATTAAGATTGACTTTTTATTGTAAAAATGTAATTTTTCGTTAAAATGAACAGTACCGGAAGCTTTTCGTTAAAGTTTCCTAAATTTATTTCCACATTAGTGTAAATATACTTGTAATATTTGGGCAGGTTGGTAGCTTTTTGGAAACCAGAAATGAGATTCAGAAGAGACAGCAAAACCGTGTTTTGCCATTCCAGGGTAGAGGGAATGGATCAATGGGTCGTTTTGGGAGGGTTTGTGGAGGCACAGGCGTGTTTCATCCCAGGATTTTGCACTCCACAACCACAACCACCGCCACCGCCACCGCCAGTAATCCGGAGGTCAAAGGGAAGCAGGGTTAGTAATTAATTCCTTCTAAGTCTTTTTTTGTCCAAGGCAAAGTTTGGTTTTGTTTTGTTTTGTTTTATATGTTAGATGAAACGGGCGGCTAGTGATTAGTGGTATTAAACCAAGTACGCAATGTTATGTTAAAAAATTAAAACACTTTACAATGTCTAATAGGTTTGTGCACAACCATCTTAGCGTTCCCGTTTCATGTTCTGGCCTCCATTTGTTTCTTGCATCTTTTCTGCGTTTGAATACATGATATTTGTTTGTGTGTTGATCCATTTGTTAGTTTCTGTTTCGTGTAACTTTTGTTTAACTTCTCGTATCACGTCTAAATATGTTACATCATTGCTGTCTGCAAAATGTTTTGTGTCGACATATGAAACAGTGCGTGCATTTTACACAAATTGTAAGAAGAAGACATATGCCTTCTTTGATGCTGCGTGATTTCAATTAAGTTTTTTAGCAATTTGTTTTTAGTTGAGAAAGATTGACGTTAAATATATTGAATAAATCAAAGAAAATTAAAATAATAAGAAGGAAGAAGAAACATGTTTAAAAAGAGACGGTGTGAAAATCACTTACCATAGAATAACGACTATCAGTCGTCTATACATTCATGGCAGTTAATGGTAGCATGCACGTTGTCATGTTTGCAAACGAGAATTTTATCCTTTCAAGAGAAATGCTAAGGGATTCTCTCAAAAGTCCGAGTCTTCATGAATTCTCTATCATCTCATGTTTTTAGCTCAATATTTTATATTGCTTATGTAAAAACTGACGTTAAAGAAAGTTCATAAAGTGTTCTACTTTTTAGAGGCTCCCAAACCATTTCTCTTCATCCAAATATCATGGTTCAGTTATTAATTATATGTTTTGTTGTAGGTTTAAGAAATAGGGAGGAGATTAAAGCCATCAAAAGCGTTTGTTCCAATGCTGGTTTGCCTCGAGACTGGACTTATTGAGCTTTTGTGACCTTTCTCTAACTGTGGTATTTTGTCTTGTTCATCGAAGAAGAATGGAAGTTTAATTAACTTGAGTTTTGTGCAGAAGAAATGTAAGATACCAATAACTTGTGTGTTTTTTTTTCCCATCACTTTGTAAGGTTTGATTTTGCTGAATAAATAAAGGCTTATTATATTAACACCCAACAAATTGTTAAATAAACCCCACAAATTTAATACACCTCACATTTTTTTTTTATTAAAAATTATCTTAATACATCCCACATACTTCCTCATAATACCCTCATACCCCATATTCTTAATATACACCTTACATTTTCTATATGCACCCCATATTTTCTAGATACCAACATTTCTCAAATCTTGTAAAACTTTTAATTTGGACAAATAACGCCGACTAAAATTTTGACAAAAGATGCCGCCTGGGATTTAAAGCATATGTGGTGTTTTCAATTCCATCATTAAAACCCATGTTGTCTGTTTTTAATATTTGGTGGTAATTTTAGATGTTTAATTCTTCATGTAATCTCTGTGATCCCTAAAAGATGAATAGGAACATAAAAGCTTGAATAATGCATCAAAAGCAAGATTAAATAATTATCGATATCGTCAAAGTCACTAAAACAATAAATAATATGAAGCTTTACCTCATGTGAAGCTTTCGAAATATCGATTTTGTGTTCATTCGTCAAAAATAATTTTTCTCAATCAACATATTTGTAGTTTTATTAGTTAGGATTTTGTTCAACAATGGAGGGTTGGATGGGTTTTGATAGTCGAAGAAGATAAATAATACGTTAAAAATGATTTTGGGTGTATATAGAATTTTTTAATTTTTTTTAACCTAATAAGGTCAAAATTGTCATTGCATAGAAGAATAAATAAGTTATTTAATATTAAATTTTAATATGGGGTGCATTCAACATTTTGTGAGGTGCTAATATAAAAAACCTAAATAAAAACTTAGTTACTTTTCTTTGACTTTGCGACATAAACTTAACACGTGTTAATCAATGATAGACCTCACATAATATTAATCAATGATAAAGCTCACAAAAATGGTACATATAAAATGAGTTCAGAAGATTTAATCGCTCAACACCCAAACACATGCATAGGTAGGAGCACACATAAGATTGTGCACAAAACTTTATTCTAATCGTGAATTGTGTGTTCTGTAACCAAGGCCGGCCCAGGCCCAGTGCAGGAGGGGCGACCGTCCAGGGCCCAAAAAAATTAGGGGCACCAAAATTATTAGGGCGGTATATTTATATATGTTTTTATAAGAGTATAAATTTATAAAATTTGATTTAAAGACACAGAAATTTAACTAGAAGTGGTGGTTTGTCATTTGAAAATAATAAGGAGGTCTTGGGTTCAAAACACCATGTGTGCTTATTTACTTTCATTTTTTTTACAAATTTCTTTTTATAAGAATATAAATTTAGAAAATTTGGTTAAAGGATCAAGAAGTTTAATTAGAAACAATGATTTTTGTTGTTTAAAATTAACAAGAGGTCCTAAGTTCGAAATGATATGTTATGTTTATTCTTTTCAATTTTTACAAATTTTTGTTTGGTTGGTAATTTATTTTTAGTTACTATCTAGTAGCTATGTGAGTTGTTATTTTTAAATATTCGTTTTAATTCAAGTCTAATCTTCAACAAAGAATAATACGTAGACCAAATTTACAAATTATATGACGTGTCATCAAAATGTTTAATTTAGTAAGACTCAAAAACATCATTATTTTTTAGTCCCATATTGACAAGGTTAGTAAATAAGAAAAAAACACCTCACGATTTATTCAAAAACACATTCAAAGTTCAAATGAAAAACAAAACTCATCATCTATCTACTTGTAAGCATGAAGTTTTTTTGTTTCTCTCTCTCAATACAAAATAAATTAGTTTTTCTGTGTTTTTAAATTATTGAGTTTGAAGTGTTTTTCTAAGTATAATTTTTTCGATGTCTTATGTGTGAAAATAAATAATTTTCTTACATGAAGTTAGGGCACTTTTTTTTACATCGCCCTGGGCCTCAAAAATCTCTGGACCGGCCCTGTCTGTAACGCGTTAAGAGTAACGCAACAAGAAAGGTTAGGAGTTCGATTTTCCCTAATACAACCCTTTTATTCTTAAAATTGACAAGTGGCATCAATAAACCCAAACCATGTGAGAGGCTAGAAAAAAGTGACTTTTGAAAGCACGATGCTAAGGCTTTGTGTTGGTCTATTGACTTTATTCACTTGGTATCGAAAGTTGCTAAATCATATCATATCGATGTTATCCGTTACTAGGGGATTTGTTATCTTAGCCGTGAAATAGGGAGTGTGATCGAAAATGAATTTAATAGGAAGTTTTAACAAAATGTTTCCGCTACTGTTCATTTTTAATAAAAAATCATATTTTTACCTTTCTTTAATACTATTCACTACACCTTTATTCGTTAAGGTTTCTATTTTATTTTTAAATCCTCTTAAAATTTCAGCTACGAGCCAGCTGAAGATGCTCAGAGTATGGGAGTTTTATACAGAAATGTGTCTATACAATTAGTGGTGAAATTATTCAAAATGAACTGTAACAAGTTTTCGTTGTTGGACTTTACATTCTTCAACAAAAACGCCAAATTTATGCCAATCACCACTTCAGCAGCATCCAACATTAACACGTGCATCTAAGTTGTGAGAATTCAAATCATTTCTCCATTGGAAAGAGAAATACAACTCGACTAATAGTTAGTTGGTACACAAATATATTTATTAAAAGAAAAGAAAGCCACACTACTTGTTTTAATACAACAAATATTTACACCAAGTCGTGAAGAGATTAGGATATGCCACACAAAGATTTTGTCATATTAATTTGGTACCAACGAAATTCAAACATAACTTCTCACACTTACAAATACAGATGTATACTACTAAACTAGTTGCCAAAGTACGCACAATTTATTAGAAAGGAAAGAGATCATCTTCGGATCTATTTCACCAAATTTACTAAATTCACTAATCCATGCATTTGAAATTTGATTCAACGGCTAAAAACATGACCCTTTTAAAGTTATAATAACATTAGCCGTTTGATTAAATTTCAAATATTGAATTTGATGGAAGGAATCCGTTCCTATTAGAAAGCCACGGCAGAACGAGATTGGGTCCCACATATATAGAGCCCCACACCGACACGACGATCCTGTTTCGTTCTCGTATAACCACGTTCGTTCGTTCCCTCCGCATTTCGACGACGGACGAAAAGAAAATGAACAACTTATTACGCAACGTCTTTCTCATCGGATGTCTCCGTCACAACAAACCCGTGCTCTGAAATTTAATCGCACTTTTCGCATTTTCTCGCTTGCCAAACAGTCACTGAGAAAGTGAGGGAAAATCCGGCGAGAAAATTTGGAAAGATGGGGGTTCCGCAGGCAATGGAGGCCCTGGAAGCGAGAGCTTCGTCTATAAGAGACGCGCTGCACAAGAGCCAGACCATCACCGACAACATGGTCGCCATTCTCGGCTCCTTCGACCACCGCCTCTCCGCCCTCGAAACCGCCATGCGTCCCACTCAGGTCAGTCACCTCGCTTTCTCTCTCTCTGTTTATTTCTCTGTTTGTTTCCCGAGAAACCTGAGGAAAATGTCACCTTCTTCATCGTGGTTCGGAAATGTACTTGTTTACAAACGCTGCCTTTCGTTCGTCTGGTGTAATTTATGTCTCTTTTGGTTTGATATTTTTGTTTTCCATATAATGTAAGTATATGTAGATGGAGTTGATGAGATGTTTAGATTTAATTGACATAAATTCAGGATTTTGATTTGGGTTTCTTTGCGAATTGGTGAAAATTGTGGATGGTAGATTAGAACTCATTCGATTCGGAGGGCGCATGAGAACATTGATAAGACATTGAAGGCTGTAGAGGTTATATTGGGGCAATTCGACCTCACACGAAAGGTTAATTAGCTCTTTTTCGATTTGTTGATGCAATGTACTTTGTAATTTGTTCTTGTTTGTTGACGTCTGCGGAGAATTTGATTGGAAAATGTGGCGGTGTTGGTTTAGGCAGAGGCTAAAATACTGAGAGGGCCACATGAGGATTTGGAAAGCTATTTGGAAGCAATTGATCAGCTGAGAAGCATCATTCATTTCTTTAGTAGCCATAAAAATGTTAAGAGCAGTGATGGGGTGCTTCACCATGCCAATAACTTGCTTTCGAAAGCCATCTCGAAGCTCGAAGATGAGTTTAGACAGCTGCTCACAAATTACAGGTTCACTTTAATTACAAGAAAACATCTTTTTGGAATTTCAGTTGCCATTTCCTGCTTTCAACTTATTATCAGTCAACTTCTAAACATGACATGCAAGCATTGAACTTTTGTTTACTATTTCCACTTTATTTAATTAAGCCTTTTATATTTTTGTTCTTTTATTTTTCTTTTTCCATCTCGGTTGAGGAAGACACTCTGATACATGAAAAAATAGAAAGTAATTAAGAAAAAATGATGATGGTAGTTAGGAAGTTGAAATCACTAAGAAGATTTTGACTTTACTACAGCTTTGTCAAGCCAACATACATGATAAGAACTATGGTTATGTAAGATTCTTGGTGCTCTATTTTTGTTGATAAATCTTGACGTTTTACTTGTCCTAGAGTTCAAGTGTTACAGATTTGGTTTGGTTAAATTCAACCTTTTAGTTAATAAACCTCAATGTTTTATTTTTTTTTTTGTCGTTTCCTGTTTCTCTTGTTATGCCATATTTCCTGTTGTACCATGCCAATCCTACAATACAATATCAGGACTGACAATTGATGAACTCTAGGTCATGGCCCCTCAAGTAAGTTTTTTTCTTTCGTATTTCAGCAAGCCTGTGGAGCCTGATCGTCTATTTGATTGTCTCCCTGACTCTCTACGACCAGATCCAGCTGGACAGAAAAATGATGCTGGTGGAAAGGGTTCTGAACACCCAAACAAAAGTTTAAAACCTGTCATTTACACACCACTAACGCTTATTCCCCCAAGGGTTCTGCCATTACTGCATGATTTAGCCCAACAAATGGTTCTAGCTGGTCATCAACAACAGCTATTTAGGACCTACAGGTGAATTCTTTATTTCCTTTGCGTGGTTTAATGTTATGTTGCACCATTGCTTACATTGTCAGTCATGTGTGATCATTTCTGTTCTTAGTTAAAGTAGATCTTTAAATAATAGGTGTATTCATTAGGAAGAGGAATATACTCAAAAGGTTTCTTCATAAAGCTCCTCTTGCTCTCACCTTTTCTCCCTTTTCATCTAAAAGAGTTACAAAATAGTTGCATTTTTATAGATTGGTTTCTAACCGCTTGATGCTGACCAAATTCCTGACCGAGGTTGAGTTATTTTTTACGAATTAAAATGAATAGGTAACAAAATGATGTACTTATAATTTCCAAATAATGCAGGCCTAAATTACATCTAAGCCATGAATTCATTTGCCTGGTCATGCTTTGACCTTGATGAGATGGAAATGGTCCATTGTACTTCCTAGCTGCATACAGATTATTGGTTTTCAGATATTATGATTTAAATCATTTTTCTTTGAGAAAAGAATACTAGAAAAAGAAAAAAAATGATGGTGGAGATTTCGCACTTTTTACATTTATTCTCTAAATAGGTTTGAGAAATATTTTTGTTTGGTCATTTTCCTTTCTACATAAGATACCAAAGAGGGAACGAAGGATATGACTATAGATAGGGAAAACTGGAGAGAAAGGATTCCAGTAGCCAACCCCACTTATTTGAACTTAAGGCTTGGTTGAGTAAGTGAATCAATTCGAATCTTTCTGATCTTCGTTTTACATATTATTCATAGACTGACAAAGATGTTCTTATAGGGACACTCGTGCTTCTGTTTTGGAGCAGAGTTTGAGAAAACTAGGCGTGGAGAGACTTACTAAAGATGATGTCCAGAAAATGCAGTGGGAGGTTTTAGAGGCTAAGATTGGGAATTGGATACATTACATGCGAATCGCTGTAAGGATTCATGAGTTTTAGCTCAATTGGTTGTAAATGGCTTGTTTGTTGGTTGCTGTTGCTTTTTATCTACGGCTGTTATCCTTATTTATTTCAGTACCTCTGTACTGTTCAAAACAGGTGAAGCTGCTGTTTTCCGGGGAAAAGAAAATCTGTGATCAAATATTTGAAGGTGCTGAGACACTTAAGGATCCATGTTTTGCTGAAGTTACTGCAAACAGTGTGGCTATGCTCCTCAGTTTTGGGGAGGCTATTGCCAGAAGCAAGAGGTCACCTGAAAAGTTATTTGTTCTTTTAGACATGTATGAGATAATGAGGGACCTTCAGTCAGAGGTAATGAAATTTTAGTAATTGCATAAAAATTAGACCATGATTACAAATTTCTGAAATTGTTAGTTGCTTGCTTGATTAAACAGTTTGAGGGTTTCTTGCTACATATTGTGTAGGGATTCATGGCAGAAACCTAAATCCTGTTAGATATGGACATGGCAATTAATTTTTTGGATGGATAACAAAAACATACTCACACACTCAGTCATTAGTTTATGTACAAGATCGTTTTGGTTAAAGCACTTTACCAACTTGCATAAGATGTTTCTGAAGTCCATCCATTGCTGCTAATTTGGGATAGAACATGCAGTTTCTCACTCTTCACTGTAGTGCTGGCTTCGATGTGAATGTGAAAATGATGAAAATGATGCTATGTTGCTGATATAAATCCTTGTTAAGACCTTAGTATTGGTTTCTTAAATCATGGCAGAGCTTGTGTAAGTTTGAATGAGGCCTGACAACACCTTAGAACTCATCAATAAACAGCATTTGAATTCACAAAATCATATGTTTAATTATATAAGATGATCGCTGGAGTATATTGAAGGCCAAAAGGTTGAAAAGTATTAACATGGGGGTAAGTGTAATAATGTCAAGCTGAGTTCTTACAGAAATTTATATTGCAAGGAAACTATAACTCTTAACGAAAGTAGAAGGTCAAAATATTAGTTTCGTTCTCGTCTTTATCTATATATGTTACATCAAATGTTGGTTTAATACTTCTAAAGAAACGATCGATGGCTTAAAATATAATTCTTAGATCTTATTTTTCAGATTGAGTTACTTTTTGGAAGTAAAGCTTGCATGGAAATGCGGGAATCTGCATTAAGTTTGACAAAGCGTCTAGCTCAAACAGCCCAGGAAACTTTTGGTGATTTTGAAGAAGCTGTTGAAAAGGATGCCACGAAAACTGCTGTTCTTGATGGAACCGTCCATCCTTTGACAAGCTATGTGATAAACTATGTAAAGTTTCTCTTCGAGTAAGTAGTTATTCCTGTGCTTTCTGATTCTTGCTATTTTGTTCCTTCTCTGAGGAGATTGCAAATATAGTAACTTTGAAGCATTCATTATTGCTAATGTCTTTGAAGGCGATCTGCTCTGTATAATTTGTTTGACCTTGCTTTTGGTAAATTCTCTGCTTTGTTGAATTGTTAGTTACTTGGATTGTTTGTCTCCTCGTTGGCTGGTTATGATGGTAATGTTTAATTTATTAGTAAACTGGAAAAAACGCCCCTACAACTATAAGTTTTAGAGAAAAACACTTTTTAAGAGCTCAATTGGAGACAAAAGCCCTTCATCCATCCCCTTGTCATGCGTAATTGATTTTTAGTTGCGAAGTTATTTTGGTATTACAAACCAAGTTGGGTTTTTCTCTAAAGTGTTGAGTTTGAAGTGTGTTTGTTGTCTAAAGTGTGATGTTATCTAGGGCTTATATGTGAATGCCCTTAATTTATCAAGATCATTGCAATAATTTCCACATCAATTAAAATATCTATCAGCTACGCCATTTGCCTTTTCTGTATCTTCCTTTTCTCCCAATCCCAAGTTCGGTTCTCTTTCTAGTTTTCTGGTACTTTTTCACAGTAACTGTGCAAACATCACTGCATGACTGTTTAAAATGTTCACAGTTATCAGTCTACACTGAAGCAACTTTTTCAAGAGTTTGATGAAGGTGAGCCAGAGTCTCAGTTATCAAAGGTTACTACAAGGATTATGCAGGCTCTTCAGAACAACCTGGATGGAAAATCTAAGCAGTATAAAGATCCTGCACTCACTCAGTTATTTCTCATGAACAACATTCACTATATAGTGAGATCCGTGCGGAGGTTTGTTCTATAGTTATTCTGCTCTTTAAAAGATACTGATCCTATCTGCATGCTACTACTGTATTAACTGATAAGTAATTATATACAGGTCAGAAGCAAAGGATTTGTTGGGGGATGACTGGGTGCAGATACACCGAAGGATCGTGCAGCAGCATGCAAATCAGTATAAGAGGGTTTCTTGGGCAAAGGTTTTGATTCTTTGCTTGTACTAGTCCTCCACCATATTCTTTCTGTTTTCTTTTGATGCTGCCTTGTTCCTTGGTTTTGAATTCTTGTTAGATATTGAGTATAAGGGATTTGTTTGTGTTGGTCATGTTTTCCTTTTATCAATAGCCTGAATTTACCCTTTATTCGAAAATTTCACAGTATATCCATTCATTTTGATATTTTCTGTGGGACACTTGATCATGTGGCCTTGATCCACTCCCCTGGCCTCCTGGTCTTGACTATTTTTTAATCTGTGTATTCTTAATACATTATAGATGATTATGGTATTCATATGTTTCGAATAAACCATTAGAAGGTGTTGAAGTATGGCAACATCTTTATCCGCTATAACAGTAGTAAATGGGCTCAACTATTGTCAAAATTTTACTCTAAAAGTTACAATGCTCGAATACCTGTTATTTGAAAACCATTCTCACATGCTCCTGGTGTCTTTATTTGATTTTTGTGATGCAGATTCTGCAGTGTCTTACCGTTCAGGGTGGAAATCCATCAGGTGGTGATAGCAGTTCACTTTCAAGAGCAATGGTGAAAGATCGGTTCAAGACCTTCAACACGCAGTTTGAGGAGCTTCATCAAAGGCAATCTCAGTGGACAGTTCCTGACAGCGAACTGCGAGAGTCTTTAAGGCTAGCTGTTGCTGAAATCCTCTTGCCTGCTTACAGATCATTCATCAAACGTTTCGGGTAAGTTTTCTCCTATTTTTGAACATTTCCTTTGAAAAAGATCCATAATTTCTGCATTTCTGGCATCAATGTTGACGCGCATCGTGTTGCAGGCCTATGGTCGAGAACGGAAAAAACCCGGGGAAGTATATAAAGCTACGTCCGGAGAATATTGAATCAATGCTGAATGAATTTTTTGAGAGTAAGACGTGGGGAGAACAGAAGCGATAGGTAGTTGACATGCCTGTTTTGAGAAATGAGAAGTAGGGACTTAGCTTCCAGTGGTGGTCTTTGTACAACTTAAGATGAGGTTAAATAATAAGCGATGTTATATGCCCCATGTAAAGCTTTCAATTAATCATTCAAGTTCTTTTTACGTTTTGATTTTCAGCTACCAAATGAGAAATATGTAGGAAATATTCGTTTCTGTGTAAATGTTGAAAGAAAACATAATAAGAGATAATCGCTATTAGCACTTTTAAATAATTATCTCGTACTTTTTAAAATGATAATAGTGTGATTATTGTTCGAGTATAAAAT
Organism: Malus x robusta; assembly: GCA_963082935.1. Lineage (NCBI taxonomy): Eukaryota > Viridiplantae > Streptophyta > Magnoliopsida > Rosales > Rosaceae > Malus > Malus x robusta. Next base: position 27,646,386 of record OY720337.1, read on the forward strand.
TTGTCTTTACCAGTATTTTTTCTTAATTAATGTATGTACATACATGTGTATGATGCATGTACACCACATGTGTTCTGTATGAAGAGGAAATATGCAATATGCACAATTAATGTTTGTAGAGAAAAATCTTCATTTCGTGGAATGATCAGTGATAAAATTTCTTGATAAGGATTTTACCACCTATAAAAGTAGGGATAAAAACATTAAAAATACTTGCAAGAGAACAAGGTTGTTGTAGTATAAACGGCTCAAACAAAGTCATTTTCTAAAGGGATTATTGTAAACACGGAAAATTCCTGAAACGAAAGAGACAAGAACGACGTGCACAAACAAATATTTGTATTTGATGATTTTGGGTTACAATCTCTCTCAAATTTGATCCTCTGATTCGATCTCCGTAAGGCGTTGATTTGTGGATGTTTCGTTGATCCAAGGGCCGTCGAGGCTTGATCTTGGATGAACTGTTGGAAGTTTCTTCAAGGGGCCGTGGGCTTTGATCTTTGAAGGTGGATTTGAGCGGATCTTCAAGGAGCCGTTGGGGCTTGATGTTGAGGATGAGTGTTTCTTCAAGGGCCGTTAAGGCTTGATCTTGAATAACGGTGATGAACGGGTCTTCAAGGGCTTTTGGGCTTGATCTTGAAGAACAGTGATGAACGGATCTTCAAGGGCTTTTGGGCTTAATGTTGAAGAACGGTTGGATGTGTGGATTTGTCGACGTTTTGTTGATCCAAAGGGCCGTTGGGGCTTGATCTTGGAAGAACGATGAACGAGGAACGAAGAACACTTTCTTTAAGGGTCGTCGGGGCTTGATCTTGAATTGGTGGATGATTGTTGATCCAAAAGGGCCGTTGGGGCTTGATCTTAGGATGAACGAAGAACGAAGAACGAAGAGAGCTTTCTTGATTCTTCGGGAACCTGGATGCTTGAGAGTTTCGGAGTTTCAGAGCTTCAGAGCTTGCTTAATGATTTTGGTTCCCCCTCCCCCAAATGAATGAAATGGGCTTGTATTTATAGAAATTTCCAAGGCCTAATTTTGAATATAATATCCCAGATGAAATAAGTCGTTTCTGCCAGGTGTTGACACGTGTCCTATTTGATGACTTTTCCAACTCATTTCAATTTTCGTTGAGTCACACGCTACGTGTAAAATTTATGTAATACATGAGCGTTGACACTTTGATTTTTCGGTCAACATTTATTTACCGAAATTTCGATGTCTACAATTATTTAAAACAATTTATGAAAAATCCTAATCCTAGTTAATTATATGAAAATAAAGATTGGAAAAGGTTGATTTTGAATTTAAAAATAATAAAAACGAAATTTAATAAAAGAATGAAGTAGGAAAGACAACTACTAACCAATTAAGAAGAAAACAAATCAAAGAGAAAAAGTTTTGAGAAATAAATTTGGAAAAGCACTAGGATTCCGTCATTCCTTAACAAATCCTATGTATATTTACTAATTACTTATGAATTATCCATGCAACTTTGAAGGTTAGGTTTTCCTTATGCATATTTTATTTGTGGCATTCAAGCTAGAACATATATCAAACATGCAATTTGTCTGTGGCATTCAAATCAAATATAAACATGCATGACTCATTACGCTTTGTGAAAAGCCTTTGAACAACCATGCAACCCCTACGACGTGACATTCGCCATAGGTGAAATTACAACTATCAATCACAAGAAGAAACAATCAATCACAAGAAGCAACAATCAATTCCCGGGTGGCATTCCAATCGAATTGCATCTAATTACTTATCTAAACATCCTAATGGTCGCGAATCATTAAGACACAAAGACAGTTTAAAACACAGTGATTAATAATTCAAAGCATGCACGCATAATATCATAAGCAATTAAATAAAAACTATATATTCATACTAAGGCTCAAAGTATCGCACTAACAAAAGAAAATTAGCTACGCATAATCATAATTAAAATCAACATATGAAAATCTCTAAGCTTTAGCCAAATTCTTCTCTCCAATGTTGCGTAAGAGAAAACGAAGGCCACAAAGGCTTATTTATACTACTCTAATTAAAATCCTCTTGGTAAAAGGTCTTAGAATAAAACTAGGAAACCTAATAAATTGAAATAAAATAGGAAACATACATCCTAAATTAACTTGGTAAATTCGCCCAAAATACCTCACAGCCACGTTTTGGATCCAAATCAACTCCAAAACTGGCCCAAAATAGCTAGATTTAAAGTTTGAATTATTCTGAACACTTTTCAAGAAGGCCACGAACCCATCCGAAGTTATCTTGGGCTCCAAAAATGCAGTTTAAGCCCAAAAAAGTCACTTTCCAGTAACGCACATTGCTCCTTTATTTAATCGCTAGAAAAATAACCGCTTGGTAGAAAAATCCCAAATTTTGATATGAGTAAGCCAAGGGACACATGAACGTCCTCCAATTTGAATCACTCAAAAATTCATCTATTTGGTCACGTTGTGCCTCAGAGGAAATCGAATGTCCTACATTTAAAATATAAAGCAAAATATCAAAATTCTACCAAAATAATTACCAAATTATACTAAGAATATGATAAAATATATAATATAATATTGACTCATCAGTCAGTATGTACATGATTAACGACTACAAATATGCCTCTTTTCAATACATGAAAAGATATTAAAATGAATATTTAAAAACTGTTGGAACCCAGTCGAAGTTGGTTGGTTAAGCCCTCACGCCCAATGTAAGCCTTTTTCTCTTAGTTCATTCCCTTTCTGATCAAGGTTGTTGATTTGATTGCTGTCAGAGGATGAGTTTTCATCTTGCAACTTGAGCTTTTATTCCTTTGTAACCACTAAATTTCCATTAGCAAGCAATTGTCTTCTGTAAAAAATCGATTGAATTACCTTCTTTAATGTGAAAGAGGGTTTCTTTGCCACCAGTCTATTACGTGAATAGAGGGGCACCACACACATTAGTGGCCAAAAGGGGAAGAAGCACACTTCTTTATTTTACCGATAAGCTAAGGCATGTCCTTCTCATTGTCCAGGCTTATGACTAACCTGATGCTCCCCGACTCTAAGGGAGGGAATGAATGCACTACTTCTCAGTGCACTTGCAGCGGTCGCTTACACACTTCTTATGCCACGTCATAAAGCACTTTTGTAAACTTGGGTTGCACATTGTTCATTTGCAACAAAATGAAATACCCATCAAGATATTAGTTAAAATCTAGTGAGTTGGGCCTTGAACAGGCCGGACACATGTTTTCAGTCCAAACACTTTCTTTTTTTCTATTTCTTTTAGTCCAAGTCCATTATAAAGGTTCAAGACAAACCAATCAAAACTCCCATGAAATTGAGTAGGAAATGGATGTTTACATTCCTAAAGAGATATTTTCTAAGCTAGTACACCAATTGTTGTATTATTATACTTAATGTACCAGATCGTGTTTTCGGCATACTGAAATTTTTTTATGTTTCTACAAAAAATTCCAATCAAGTCCATTACCAAGTATTTGTTTTTAGAACAAAAAAAAAAAAAAAAAACTAAAAAAAACACCCATGAAACAGGGGCAGATCTATTAAGAAACTAGGGTGGTCCTAGTATCACCCGGAAGCTTGGATAAATGGCTGTGAGGATCTTCAAGGACCACCCAAGTCTGGGCAGTGGTGGATAATAGGGATGGGCAAATACCCATCGGTTATGGGTAACCGCGGTTACCCGCCCATTTAAATTTCACGGTTACGGTTATGGGTATAACCGTTTATCTGCGAAATTTAAATGGGCGGTTATGAGTATTAACCGTAGTTATAAATAGGTAACCGTTTACCTATTTATTTTATACATGTAAAATTAACACAAACAATGTTCGCTATCGGACAAAACTTAGATCAATACAATTGACTATAGTGCATGATTTATATAGCTAATATAATATAGTTTTCCTTAACCACTTAAAATTTCATGGTCTATTATATATATTATGTTAATACTTTATATTCCGAGTTAAATATCCCAAGAATACTGTCTTTTAACAGTTTTCGTAACCCAAGAATACTTAGCAAATTTTATATTACCTTCATTGTTAATAGTTAAAAATATCGTCCGTAAACTATTATTTCAATTATTGGAATAGTATAAGGACTTAAAAAATTAAAATGCGGAAATGTATGATGAATATACCTATAACGATGTTTAATTGTTGGAAAAAAAATTATGACAAATATTTCTTTTTTAATTTTCAAGTTGTTAAAAAAACACGTAGACGGGTGAAAAATGAATAAATGGTAAAAAAGAAGTTAAAAAATGATAAATGGGTAAACGTGTATTAAACGGTTACGGTTAAATGGGTACACAGTTATGGGTATGGTTAACCATTTATAAACGGTTATGTGGGTATGAGAATAAACGGTTATGGATAAATAACCACGGTTACTCGCCCGCCATAACTGTTGCCCATCCCTAGTAGAGAAGAACAGCAGGCATGACTGTTGCATGCTGTGCAAAACAAATAGGAGGAGGAAGAAGAAAGCCCTTTTTTTTTACTTTTTATGACTTGATCAAAACAACGTCGTTTTGAACAAAATCATTAAAAAAAATTTAAAAACTCACCTTCACGTGATTCAAATTCACTTGGTCACCATCTTTTTTTTTTTTTTTTTTTTTTTTTTTTTGGGGGTCAAAAGTCATCATCTTTTCTAGAATGGTCAGATTCAAATTCACTTTACCCACCGAATTGTCTGCTGCTCCGTTCCTCTTCCTACCCAAGCTAGCCGAACTGCCGAAGCCCATCAACATTAACTTTAGAATTTTTGTAAGTTTTAGTGTTATTTCTTACTTATTTTAATGTTAGTTGATGCAGATTTATGGTTAATTTGTTAGGATTTTGACTTTTGATCCAAAAAAAAAAAAAAAAAAAGATGGTGACTTTTGTTTCCAAATTTTTTAATGACTTGGCTCAAAATGACGTCGTTTTAATCAAGTCAATTTTAAAAAAAGGGCTTTCTTCTTCCTGCTCTTGTTTTGCACAACGTGCAGCAGCCATGGCTGCTGTACATAATAGTTTTTTTTTTTTTTATAAAAAAAATCCTTTTTCATGCATATTTTTTGTTGTTGTTTGTAGCTACTTCTCAATTCAATGATGAGATTTGATCTTAATTTCCTTCTTACTTTTGAGAAATCTAAGCATAACAATAGTTCTTTTCATTATCTATGTAACGTAAAGAACAACTACTTTACATGAGGAATGGAAATTTAATAGTTTGCCATTTATTTGTTCAATGGTATTTTCGTCTTTTTATTGTGCTTTTATATTTGGATCATCCTATGTTAAAATTCTAGATCGTCACTGCCATGAAATACACATTACAGTCTTTTTCTTAACGCAAATAAATAAAAAAAAAAAACACCTATGCAATTCACAATGCAGTAATTTTTTTTTTTTTTTTTGAAAACTAAGAAAAACATCGATACAGTTAACAATGCAACTTCACACCCACCCACTCAAATAAGGACATGGATCCCCTCTGGATCCATTGGTCCTAATCCACCAAATCCCGTAATCCGGGCAATTGAAATTTGATTTAACGGTTACAAACAGGAGCCCACTTTAAAAGTTACAATAACTTCAGCCGTTGGATTAAATTTCAATAGTTCGAATTACTGGATTTGATGGATTAGAACCAATGGATCAGAAGAGGATCCATGTCCCTCAAATAATACACTCACAAAAAAAGGTGTAGGCCATGCTTTCGCACACCCACCCAAATTAGGAATAGGATTCTCTCCCCTCTTTTTTTTTTTCCTTTCCTCCTATTTAAACGGTCACGGTTAAACCACGTCAACATCTTATATTAATTTTTTTTATAGAAAGAGGAAGACAAAATAAAGAATGTGAGAGGAGGGGATAGAAGAGGATAGAAAGAGAAGGGGAGAGAATTCTAATCCCCAAATATTACACTCACAAAAAAGGACTGGCTTCGCTGCCCTTCCAGTTCCCATAAACTTCCATCCTCTCCTATTTGTGTGATCACAATTAAGCCACGTTAACATTTTATATTACTATTGCTTTTTGTCTTATTATCTTAAAAAAAAATCAATATAAAATCTTGACGTAGCTTAACCGTGACCGCACAAAATAGGAAGGGATGGAAGTGTATGCGAACGGGGAGGGCAGAGAAGTCGGGTCGCACAAAAAAAGGTGTAGGCCATATTTTTTTTTTAATTTTTGGTGAACGTGTAGGCCATGCTTTCACATTTCCCAAAGCTTTCTATTGCATTATAAATAAACTCTCCAAGTAGAACTACGATAATACATAACCCTCGACTACAACCCTGTCAAGATTCTAGTGTGATAACCACCAAAATTCTCTCTCACTCAGGCCATGGCATCCCTTCCTAGTTCTTTGGTGTTCACAGTGCGGAGGCGCCAACCAGAACTGGTAGTGCCGGCGAAGGCCACGCCGTATGAGTTTCGGCAACTTTCTGATATCGATGACCAAGAAGGTCTTCGGTTTCAGATGCCTGGACTACAGTTTTATCGGTACGATCCTTCTATGCAAGGGAGGGATCCCGTACATGTCATTAGAGAGGCAATTGCACAAACTCTAGTGTTTTACTACCCTTTTGCAGGTAGGCTCAGGGAAGGGCCTAACCGGAAGCTTGCAGTGGAATGCACGGCTGAGGGTATCATGTTCATTGAGGCTGACGCTGACATTACCCTAAAGCAGTTTGGTGACAACCTTCAGCCGCCGTTTCCCTGCTTGGAAGAGCTTCTTTATAATGTTCCTGGTTCCGATGGGATCCTTAATTGCCCACTCTTACTAATTCAGGTACATTTACGTATATACTTTATAAAAAGTTAGGACTCAAAATTTAAGACTTAATCTTCACTCTATATTAATTAAGGGACCAAATCAATAATTTACTCTCCTTCCTATTATTTCAGCAAAAAAGCTAATGTCTTTATTACCTTATTTTGACACTTTCAGTTTTTAACTGCAAGTTGGTTAGTTTGTAAGTCTATTATATATAAAGCCAATGGCGAGATGAACAGTGTATGAATAGTGCATGTCACGCATGGGGACAAAATTTTGGGGTCACCCCATTCAACAAAAATATTAGGACAAAATTGCCCCTCAACAAAAAAAATCCAAAAGCAACCCAATATAATATATCAAATAATACGGGGGTAATTTGGTAATTTGGTCATCATAAAGTATAATATAAATATAAGTGGGAAGAGAGAAAAGAATAAAAAAAATAAAATGAAAGGATAAGTAAAAGTTAATGGTGCTCACGTGAAGGAGAAAGAAAATATAATAAAAAATAAGAAAAATCATGAATATTGTGTTCAAAATATTTTAAGAGACGCGTAGTGTTGTGATAAATCAGTAAAGTTTTTTTTAAAAAAAAAAAAATTAGTACCTTACAATAGGCTAGTAATAATGTGATTCAATTAGATGTTGTGAATAGTGATTTTGGTGTCACCAAGCCGTTCAAAACATCTTAAGAGGTGTGTAATGCCGGTTATAAAAAAAACTTTCACATGTTGATAATAATGTGATTAAATTACATTAAATTAGTTGCCAAATGATTTTTTTAAACAAATGATATTATCTACACTAAGGAGGAGGGGGTTGGGTTAGCCTTACAATGGGCTATCAATAATGTGATTCAATAAGTTGTTCATTCAATATTATTTTCTCTATTTTAAACGCGTTCAAAATATCTTAAGAGGCGTGTAATATCAGTTATAACAAAGGTCTTTCGCAGGCGGATAATAATGTGATTAAATTAGTTGTCAAATTATTGTTTTTTTTAACAAATGATGTTATTTACACTAAGGGGAAGGAGGCGGGCTTAGCCTCACAATGGGCTAACAATAATGTTATTCAATCAACTGTTTATTAAATATTACTTTCTTTATTCTTAATGTAAATTATATAGAGACTGATTTGATTATGTGAATTCAACTACTTTAAATGGTTTATAAGGGGTATTAAATTAATTGTCAAAATGATTTTTTTAACAAATGATATTACCTACATTAAGGGGGGGGAGGGGGTGGGCTTAGCCTAACAATTAGTTAGAAATAATGTGATTCAATCAATTGTTTATTAAATATTATCTTCTCTATTCAAAATGTAAATTATACAGAAATCGATTTTATTATTTGAATTCAGCTGCTTTAACTGGTTTATAAGGGGTTTCTTTTAGCATGATATAAAATTATTCATTTACTTCAAATATTTAACTTTCCTTTCGAATTAATTTTTTTTGTGTTTTTTTAATTAGTACCTCATAATAAGCTAGCAATAATGTAATTCAATCAGTTATTTATTAAATATTATTTTCTCTATTTTTAAATACGTTCAAAACATCTTAAGAGGCATGTAATGTCTGTTATAAAAAAAAGTGTTTCGCACGCGGATAATAATGTCATTAAATTAGTTGTCAAATGATAATTTTTTTAACAAACAATATTATCTACACTAAGAAAGAGGGGGAGCCTCACAATGGGCTAGCAATAATGTGATTCAATCAATTGTTTATTAAATATTATTTTCTCTATTCTTAATGTAAATTCTATAGAGACCGATTTTATTATATGAATTAAGTTGCTTTAATTGGTTTATAAGGGGTTTCTTCTAGCATGATCTAAGATTATTCATTTACTTCAAATATTTGACTTTCATTTTGTCAATTTATGCATATAAATACATTTAAAATGTGTAAGTCGCACGTAGCACACCGTGATTAAAAAAATACCTTCTGCACGTGTGTGAGCAATGAAGGCTAGTATTTCTTATCCAAAAACAATAAAAGGTACAAATGGATTCATACAAATTAGATATTGACTTATGCGTAACAAGTTGACTATTTTATGACAACTTAAGTATGACTTAAAAAAAAAACAAGTACTTCGAATAATATTTAGGCTTATTTTTAATACATGCCTTGGAACTCGATTTTAATCTCATTTTATTCATTGTAACTCAAAATTGTCACTTTACTCCCTAAGACTCAAAGTCGCTCCACTTTGCCCCCTGAAACTCGACTTTAATCCCATTTTACCTCCTAAAACTTGAAGGTCATCTCTATAAAATTCAAAATTCGCTTCACATTGCCTTAGATATGTTAATTTCTTCTGTGGGTTCGATTGGTGTGCCAGGCTAATCAATTTTTACTTCAGAGCATCTTCAAATGAGATATCAAAATTCTAAGCGGGATGCCACAATGCATATTTGACATCAAAAGTTTTTCCAACCAAAGTGTTATTTGTTGACTGGATTTGAAAGCTTTGTGATTAGGAGTCAAATTTGACATCAATGTCAAATTTATTTTTAATTAATTTTAATGGTGGGTCCCTTATTCTAGTAACAGTTCAACTAATAAAAATTTTGTCTTAACATTTTCTTAATAATTACAACCATTTAAAGATCTATTTTAATAAGAAAAATAATATTTGACAATTCGGTTGGAGAAGAAGAAAATTTGACATAAGACTTTAGATTGCCACGTCAGTCACCAATTATAATATGACTCTTATAATTTGATATTTCCTTTAAAGATGATCTTAATATCTATATTGCTCTTCATTGTATAGCTAAGTGGAATAATATTTAAGTATCCATCCCTCTTTGTTTTCAATAACAAGTGACATTAATGTTTATCACATGTTTATATCAGCTATCAAGAGACATTATTGTCTTTTGGATAATGATTGTTTGCCCTCTTATTTTCGGTGCCCTCCCGTGCTCTCATGTTTATGTGGTCACGGTTAAGCCACGTCAACATTTTATATTACTATTCATTTTGTCTTATTATCTCTATAAAAAAACAATATAAAATGTTGACGTGGCTTAACCGGGACCAAACAAAACAGAAGAGCACAGAAGGGCACCGGAAATGGGAGGGCAGACAATCCTTGTCCTTGTCTTTTTTTTTCATGATAGTACATAAAGTTAGGCAACTCGGGACAATTATTATCCTGTTTCCAGTGTAGCCTTAATCTAAACGAGAGATTTTTCAGTGTAACCGTCATATGAGGTGATACATTATGTGTCATTATATAAATAGTGAAATTTTTGTATTAAAAAGTTAATAACTTAAAACTAAAAATTTCCATCGTTTACATAAAAACATGTGGTGTATCACCAATCAAAAGAAAAATTTCTCGAACTAAACAATATTTGTCGTAATTCATAAACAGGTGACGCGCCTCCAATGCGGTGGTTTCATCTTCGCCCTCCGTCTTAACCACACCATGAGCGACGCGGCGGGGCTCGTCCAATTCATGACTGCCGTAGGAGAGATAGCGCGCGGCGCAACTTTCCCTACCGTCCAGCCCGTGTGGCAGCGGGAGCTGCTCAATGCGCGTGACCCACTCCGCGTGACATGCCCGCACCGCGAGTACGAAGAAGTGGAAAACACCAAAGGCACCATAATCCCACCTGATGACATGGTCCTCCGGTCCTTTTTCTTCCGCCCCACCGAGGTGTCCGCCATCCGAAGATTTGTCCCGCAGTACCTTAGCAAGTGCTCCACGTTCGAGGTCCTCACGGCCTGCCTCTGGCGCTGCCGTACCCTCGCGCTCCAGAAAGACCCAAATGAGGAGGTGCGCGTGTTGTGCGTTGTGAACGCGCGGTCCAAGTTCAACCCTCCGTTGCCGGTGGGTTACTACGGCAACGCGCTTGCGTACCCGGTGGTGGTGACGACGGCAGGGAGGCTATGCAACAATCCATTGGGGTACGCGTTGGAGCTGGTGAGGAAGGCCAAGGCGGACGTGACGGAGGAGCACATGCGGTCGTTGGCTGCCCTCATGGTTATTAAGGGTAGGCCCCACTTCACGGTGGTGAATTCTTACGTTATGTCGGATTTAACCCGTGCTGGGTTCCGAGAGGTGGATTTTGGGTGGGGGAAAGCTGCTTATGGTGGCCAGCGAAGGGCAGGGTCGTCGCTAGCTATTACATACCGTTTAGAGACAATAGAGGGGAAGATGGGATTGTGGTTCCCGTTTGTTTACCGGCCGTGGCGATGGAGAAATTTATCAAGGAACTAGATGCCATGTTGAATGCGGATGAAGAACTGATTAGGGTTCATAGCTCTACTAAATATATTTTGTCTGCCCTGTAAAATATGAAGGTCATATACATGCATGTATTTCTTTGCTTTTATTTTCCCTAATTAGTTTCTTTTCTACTGTAATATGGACGCCTCCTTAATAATAGGGATGTTTTTGGTATGAATAAATTCGAACGTTCCTTGAATTCCTTCTGAAGGACTTGTACGTTGGAGAAGGTCGTTGGTAACTTTTCGTAGACAAGAAGTATATATATAATTATTCTTTGAGTATATATATAATTATTCTTTTTGTAACCAATTACGAATACCGTGTGGTTACCAAAGAGGTTTCAATGTGGATCCTCTTGGTTTGGCAGGAGGTTTAAGCCTCTGGTGGAAACATGATTTTAGAGTGGATCTGCTTTTTTCTTCCAAGTTTATCATTGATATGTAAGATTGTGAATGATAATGAATGTTGTATTGGATCATTTTGTTGTAAGCCAATTGTCTATCGAGTGGTTAGATACCAAAGTGATCCGATAGTCCTAGCCTAATAAGGATTATGGAGTCTTATTCCTTGCAATTAACCTAGAGGAAATCTGATAGATTTATTATAAAGATATCGTATCATGGTGGGACTTAAATACTGGAGAGATAGGGTAGATCTTAACAGCCAATGATAGGTCGGATGTGATGAAAACCCTAATGATATAAATACCACGGTTAAGTCCCTACTTCCATACGCTTGTTCTCTCATTCACGCCAAACCCTATTCATGGTAGAGAGATATTTTGAAGTATTGGAAGTAGAAGACAACCTAGTGTTCATCAATGACTTCACCTTCATAACCATATCTTCCGAATTCTACAGATAAGTTCAATATAATTAATCGATGTCTATTTCATATTGATTTGATTTATTCGTGACCCTAATGTCTTGTTGTTGTGATTTCAGAATATGTCTTACATGTGGTATCAGAGCCGCACAACAAGCTTAGGGTCCGATTTAAAGGTATAAGCAAATTTGTTTATTGAAGATGATTCACATACTAAAGAAAATTTTCTTATTGTTTTGGATGGATGTCTTCTACGGTTCCATCTCATGAAAATTTGTTTTGAGGCTTCCGCTTAATTTTTAGAGTATTTTTATAATTTTTTTTTCCTGACTTCATGATCCCTGAAAATTGCAATTTTGGTTGAAATTGGGCATAGAAAATTAAAAGGGAAATAATTTAATTACACGGTGAATTTGGAGTTCATAATTTGTCGCCGGCTAATTGCCTTTTTCCTTCCTTTTGGTAGAATCTGGAGTTTTCTTGAGTATATAGGGTTGTCTTCTTTTTTCCAGAATAATTATTGTTGTGCTGTAGAGAAGGATTACAACACGGCTTTAGGTTTATTGTATTTGTTAATTATATTGCTGCATTGATTTCATGATTAATTAAATCTGTTAGAAGGAAACTTTTATTGGGGCTTTCAATGAATTATATTATTTTCGAACCATAAATCTTGCAATTCTAATGGACTTTAGTTATTTTGACAAATTTGAACTTCATATACCTTATTTATATGAGTAGTTCTGAACTATCAATTCTTAATTGAAATTTTCGGGAGTTTCTTCAATGGCGTCGTAAATCTTCTGCAGACTTTTGTTTGGTATAAGTGCATATTTCATACGGTTGATTACCTATGAGTCTGGACAACTTATGATTCAATTTAGGCTTAATATTTTTGCTCCACATAAGTATTTTCTGTGTTAATATGTTTTGGAGTGAGGAAAACCATTCATGTTGTCACTATAACCTAGGCCTGATAGACACTCTAGTTTTTGATAGACTTCCCTAACTTCAAATTTTATGAAATTTTGTATGTCGTAATATTAAATGGATTTTAGACGTTGGTATTTTTTCACGTTTTTTGGACCATAAATGGATTTATGGTAAATTTTTAAGTGTGATGCCATGTTGGAATTCTGCAGACTTCTGCAGAATAGTCTGTTTGTGGTATTATTTTGATATATCTATGTAACTCATAAATTCATGAACTTTTAGTATGACATACATTGAGATATTTATTTCAAATTTGGAAATTTTCATGAGCATTGGTTTGAAAATGAATTATTGGTGAATTTTTAATCTCGGGACTGTCATGCAGAATTTATGCAGTTTCTGCAGCAAATTCCATTTCGATTTTATTTTTAGCCCACTTTTAAAATCTCAATAATCATGGAATTTTGGGTGACAATAGATTTACATGTCTAATTCATTTCTGAAAATATTCATGCATATTGGAGAAAAATTGAAATTTTGGTGAATTATTAAGTCTCCAGTATGTACTGCAGAATGTTTTGTTGTTTCTGCAGCACATCCCAATTCTAATTTTTTTTTTGTACACTTGTAAAGTCTTAAAAATTATAAAATTTTGGGAATTAACAGATTTATATGTTTACTTCATTTCTAAAAAGTTTCATGCACATTGGAGGAACATTGAAGTTTTGGTGAATTATTTAGTCTCGGATATGTTTTGCAGCATTTCTGCTGTTTCTGCAGCACCTCTCTTTTCGAATTCAATTTTGGTTCGCTTATAAAATTTTAAAAATCATGAAATTTTGCGAAATAGTAGCCATATATGTCTGTTGCATACCTAAAAAAATTTTCATGACAATCTAAAGAGAATTGAGTTTTTAGTGCATTTGCAAACTAAAGTAGTACTGCTGAATTTTATTTTTGGTACTTCAAAACTAGTTTTGTTATGTGATATTGTTTCATTGATATGTGCACATCTATTGGTACTGATTATTATACAAGGTTATGGTTCCGATATGTCTTTATTTTATGCAAATTCTCAATACTAATGAATTTTATAGACAACGCTGATTAAATTTTGATTTAAAGATGTATTGGTTTGTTTTGCTTAAACCAATGTTTTGTTTGGTCATCAATTCTGATTATGATGATAATTGTTGATAAGCTCATATTTATATATATTTTACATAAAATTCACTTGTCTTTTCTTAGTTAGTTCCTTATATTTTTGAGCTATTTACTATGTTTTTGTGTTTTGTGTGATTTATCAAGCAAAGAAAAGAAAAGTAGCACAAGTGAGATATTAAGTAACAAATTCGTCAAAACTGCCTGTGCAGATTAGCTGACTTTGGAAGCATGTTACGAACAACTCAGAATGAATGAGAGAATGAGCCTTATATTCTTGGAAAGCTACGGATGTCTATTTTCTGGAGCAATTTACAGATTGTTAATATCCTTTTTCTAGAAATAGTTATGAGCATTGTAACACTGAAAGGTTAAGAAAATGGCTAAGCAGATTTGGCTAATAAAATGAGAAAGTAAAGGCAATTGTTTTGTGTTTTGCTTTGTCATCAACACTCAGCAACAAATGGGGTTATGATTGCACTCATTTGGCTTTGGAGCAAGTAGAAATGCATAGCTAGAAAGAGAAGACATCAAACAGCTCACACACATGCAAGGATGAAATTCACACATATGCAAACTGTATGGACAGGTTGGAGGACAGAAAATGTGTTTGTTTTGTGGTTGAAATGATGTGTGTGCAAATGGGCAAAGGAAACACACACACATGGGCAAAGGAAATGCACGACATGGGCAAAGGAAAGGCACGACATGGGCATAAAATACACTACTACATTCACTCATTACCACAACACTCACCCTTGTCCCCTTCATTATTTCTGTTTTCATGCACCATTACATTTAATCATTGCACTCAAGTGGTGCACATCCCTTGTCCTCTTCACCCGTCAGATTTCATTCATTTTCACCTCCACTACATGCACTCATTGATGCACCACTCCTTCACTTTCCTTGCCCATGCCGTGCATCATGAATCCACCTGCACTTATGACTAATTTCTGCACCATTCCACCTCTCTTTCCTTTATCTACCATGTGCACAATCATTCATGTTCCCCACTTGCATTCATAGCTGCAACACCACTCCATTCACCCCCATGCTTTGCATCATTCTTCACTTTCACCTTTGAATCATTGCTCACACCACCATCTATCCCTCCATGCCATGCACTTCCTTCATAAAAGGAAGTGTGTGTGGTAGCCATTACATTCAGTTTTTACTTGATAATTCATCCCCAATTCAATACAACTTTCATCCAAACACATCCATTCATCTTCACATCCATTCCTCCATACAACCAAACCTTCAAACACTCACCAACAATTTGTGCCGTAGCAAAGGAAGGGAAGGAAAATGCTTGGACGTGCATGCTGTCCAACTTGGATCATTGGAGCGTTTAGGTGTTTTCTTTCTTTTGTTTTCAATGTCTAAATTTGTTTATCTTTGCTTTATAAGTATGAGGAACTAAACCCCCCTTAGCTAGGGGGGAATTCGAAACCATGTTCATACTTGCAATATGATTTGATTACCTTTAGTTGTGATTTCATAAGTTGTGAATTCAATTTGTTTAACTGCTTGATTGATAACTTATTTGGGTATGTTTATTAAGAGTGCACACTTAGTTTGCATGCATGAATATGATGCTAGAGTATAAGAGAGTTTCACCTAATAGTTACAAACTTATGTTCACAAGTAGTGGATGTCGCTTATAAACGATCGCATTAAATGAATTCTTGGCAGGAGTTTCATGCTCATCATAGTAACGAATGCCTCGTCAATACTTATAGTTTTCATGATGCTTAATGATCTTTGATTGTATCTTTATTGTGCTGTTCACTGATGTGAGAATTACTTGACACACAAATTAAACCCTCTTTTTGACAATTGTAGTATAGATGTAAGTAGGGTATCGTTCTAGGCCGGGGATTAGGAGGGATTGCTAATCTATTCTAAATTAATTTAAAAATATTAAACAAGACTCAAGGACACAAAACTAAGCTAAAAACTCTAATAACTCGAAACACACTTAGAATGACTCAAAATAATGAAAACAATCAAATTAGACACTAGGAACTGAAATGGACGGAAATTGAAATAAAAGACTAACAACAATGAAAACTAACTAAATAATATAATTTAATAATGGGGGGTGTTTGGTTTTGACGAGAAGTAACTTAAACTTAAATAAATTACCGAATTGACAAAAGCATGAAATTAAGTTGAAATGATAGATGACGGACTAGCTAGAGGGTTCTTCTCCACACATGTTATACTTGCATACAAAATGATTTCCAGTTGCTTTTCGATAAGCTATGAATACTCAACGCCCCAAATTAACCGTGAATTGCACTAATTAACCCTCAGTTTTTCCACAAGTTATTGGGTTGGATGATTGCATACGACAACCCAAAACATTCCCTACAAGTTCCCTACATGAGTTGCATAATAGAGATACAAGCAAGAATCATTAAGTTCTATGAAAAACATAAGCATTGACGAGACACTCGTTACTATGATTTGCATGAAACTTATGCCAAGAATTTACTTAACGTGATTGTGACTAGCAACCTTCACTACTTATGAATATAAGTTCATAACGATTAGGTGAAACTCCCTTATATTCTAGCGTCAAATTCATGCATGAAAATTAAGCGTGCACTCTCAACCAACATACACAAATCAGTTTTTATACGAACGGATAAGTAAATTGAATTCACAACTTATAAATCACAACTGAAGGTAATCAATTCATATTACAAATATATTCATGGCTTTGAATTAACCTCTAGCCAAAATAAAATTAGTTACACATTATTATCAAATTAAACCAAAAGTAAAATATAAATTTGGAGAGAATTAACCGAGAGAGGAGAGAGCTGTCTGTTTGTCCGTGCGCTGCCATTTTCTGCCCTCGGTGCTGCCAAGAGCAGCGCACCCTTCTTTTCTGAGCTCCCCCTCCCAACGCTTTGTTTATTCCTTTGTTTTTTTTCTGTGCTGCGCAAGCAGCTTCTGTTTGTCCTACCTCAAAGTTGCTGCCCAAGCAGCTTTGCTTCCCGCTGCCCAGACAACACCCTTCTCTCGGTTTTGCTCCAGCTGCAAGGGCAGCCTTCTTCCCCCCCACTGAGGCTCTCGCTGCTTTCTTTTCTTATTCACCCGCTGCCCACCTACCACGCTGCACTCAGCAGCTTTCATTTATTCTTTTCTTCGTGCTCCACTCATTCTTTTGTTTTCTTTTGTTCCACCCAGGCAGCCAAGTGCTGCATTTCCTCTTTTATTTTATTCTTCTTTTTGGCAGCCTTGCTGCTTCTTTTCTTTGTGCGTTACTCACCATTCCACCTGAAACATCTTTAAGTTTAATAAAAACCCCAGTGCAAACTCTGATTCCAACCTGACAAAATTTAGTGAGTAAATAACAAGTTTGTGCCATTTTTATTTTCTTTGCATAACAAATCCTATAAACACAAAAATAACGTAAATAGCTCAAAAATATAAGGAACTAACTAAGAAAAGACGAGTGAATTTGAAGTAAAAATATATATAAATATGATCTGATCATTCACGTAAAGGACTTTTGAAGAATGCTTGAATTATTGTATGTGCTTTCCCATCCAATTCAATAACTTAAGGAGAACTTGAAGGTTAATTTAAGCGGACTTAATTAACCTGGGGTGTTGAGTTTCATGATTGATCGAAAGAACAACTGAAAATTGGTTTATGTGCAAGTATGTCATGTGTGGAGAATAACCCTCTAGCTAGCCCATCATCCATAGTTTAACCCATCACCCATCAATTCACCTAAATTTGTCTAAGAATCTGTTTAAATTGTTCTTGCTTTGTTTTCCTTATTTTCATCCAAAACCAAAATCCCCTTTATTTTATTAAGTCATGTTAGTTAGTACTGTTTTAGATTGTGTTTTTAAGTGTTTTAAGTCAAGATAAAATCAATTTTCGTCCAAACTTGGTGTTAGTGGCAAAAACTGCCTTAGAGTTGTTTTTAGGCAGTTTTAAGTCTTGTGACTTTGTTTTGAGTCTTGTAAGTTTAATTTTATACTTTTAAGTTTGTTTTCACATATTTAAGTCAGTTTCAAGTGTTTTAGCAATCCCTCCTAATCCCCGGCCTAGAACGATCCCTACTTACATTCTTTACTACAATTGACAACAAGATGGTTTAATTTGTGTGTTAAGTTATTTTCGCATCAATTGTCTTTTGTGAGAAATTGGAAAGTGGCATCAGTTTACTAATTGATCATTTTGGTCGCTATCGAATAACTGAATAACCATGTTTCCTCTTTCGAAAACTCTATTGTTCAATGTCAACAACGACATACTTTTTGTGTCTGATTGAATCTTTTGAGAATCATTGAATATCCAACAAAACGGTTATTTAATACTATTCTAAAAGATTATTTTGAAAAATCAGAATTCTAATTTATATGGTGAATACTTTTATCCCAATGGGAACTTCAGGAAATCATTCACCAATTATAAATTAGTATTATAGCAAATCATAAAATACTTTTAACATATGTTCATCTGGCCAAAGCTGTTGAAGCTATATGTATTTTGTGTTTTGGCTAGCTATGCAGGTATTTTCTTTGCATGATTAGTTTATGCCCAAAGGTGTAACAATCATGCAATTTGGAGTTTGTTCAATCCTCCACAACTCGACTACTTCCATGATGAATCTTCTAGAATCGAGAATGAGTAGGTAAATTTGCCAATCTTTTGCCTTAATTTTCTGTGAATTCTAAATTGGATTAAAATTATTGTTGAAAAATTGATGTTGTTGAGATATCTATGTGTTTACTTTAATCGACTTTGTTTTAGAATTAAAACATAAATTTTGAGTTTGGATTCTCTTATTAGGTTTCATTTTAATTTATGACCTAATCTTTAAAACATATGTGAGTCTTCTCTCATACACTAAAATAAATTTTGTAGCCGTTGGTTTATCTAATCACTTGTCCCTTTTAGATTGATTAATAATGTTTAGATATTGTTCCTTATATAAGCCTAATTTTGATACATATAGATTGGTTTATTATGTCCAAACCAACTATTTTGTGACACAACAAATTTGTTTAAGAAATTTTAACGTTTTGGGCATATTAAAAGTTATTTATCTAATGAAATGAACCTTTAATTTATTTAAGAAATTTTCGTGTTTTGAGCATATTAAAGATTGTAAATTGGTTTTATTTAAATTATGATTAAATCTGACATTTTGGTAGAGCTTACAATATCTTTATTGATTCAACTACCCTATATTTTGTTATATAAAAACCACTTTCTCTGGTGTTTAACCTTGCAATTTTGAGTATTTGCCCAAGTGGGAGAAATAATGTAATATGGGCTTCACACTCATCAATTTTGCATGCTTTTAATGGTCATAGTTTTGGTAGATAAAACGTACATTATCATACTTATTTATATTTTATTTGTTATATATGCAACTAATCTTGTAGGAAATTCAAGAAGGGTTAATGAGTATATTCTGCTCAAAAGTGTTTTGCTTATTAATTCTTGTATGTTCAAGAAATTGGACTTGTGATTTATATGTTATTGATGAATAATTAATCTGCTCAAAAGTGTTTTCTTATTCAGTACAACTATAAATCAATGTATAGTGAAACATGAAATTGACAAGATTGCATATACTTCATCTGCTCAAAAGTGTTGAAGCTATATACGTTTACCCTTGTATTTCATGTTTTAGCTATGCAAACCCAATATAATTAGTTTATGTCCAAAGATGATTCTAGAATTATATGCTTTTGATGCAATAAGAAAACATTTAGTTAAAGTTTTCTATTTCTGTCAAATGTTAGATGAACAAAAATGACCAAATGATTTTGTATAGTTTTGTAGTCACAAGAGTCACTTCCTTATAGATATCTAGAATAAAGATGTTGTGACAATCCGTCCCTAATTTTAAGAATTTTTAAAGTTTTAATAAAGGATTTTACAAAAATGTCCTTTGAGGCACGTGCATTATTCGAGGTTAATCGTTGTGTCGTGCCATCTAAGATTTGCTTTCTTGACATATCCTCGTAGTATTCGTCACTACGAACGTGTGGGCGCTGACGGTTCGTTATTTGGAGTTATAACAAAAAAGATTTTAAAGTTTGAAGTTTGGGCATTTTATAAATTTTATTTTTAAAATTTGGATGACCCAGATTTAATGAAGATTAAATGGATGGCTCGGATGTAAAGGAAAAAATAAATAAATAAATAAAGTGAAGGAAGGTTTTGTGTGTGTGTACGTGTGAGGAAGGAGAAGAAGAGGAGATTGGGCAGAAACTGCCCAACCAGAAGGAAGAAGAAGATAGCTCCGGGAGAGAAAGGAGAGAAGCTGGGCGAATGGGGAGAAGATAGAGAAGTTTCTGGTCAATCAGAGAAGGGGAAAGGAGGGAAGGAGAGAGGGCGAGAAGCGGAGGAAGAAGAACAGAAATGGGTTTTCAACCCATGACCCGCGCGACCCGGTGGGTTTTCCACCCATTTCCGTCAAAATTTCTTCACTTTTCCGGTGAGTTACTTCAAACCAATCCTTGGAAAACCCTCTATGATCTTCCCTCTTCCTATTACACCCCAAAAATCAATGAATTTCGTGGTGATTTCACGAAGAACACCCACACGGGTGCCGTGACTTTCTTGTTCAAATTCTTCAAATTTTGAAACGTTTTCTTTCAATTACTAACACCCATAGCATCCCCTTAGGACCTGGAACAAAGCCCAAAAGTAGTAGAGGCATTGGAACAAGTTTGGAGGCCGAATTGAAGCTCACCCAATTCTAGGGTCCGCACGGAATTTGATGAATTTGAAGTGCTTCCAGGCCAAATTGGCCTTGGCCACAGGTATAAAGTTTGCTCTACTTATTGAGATCTTCAATTCTGTATTTTTTGTGAATTTTTGGAATTAGTTGGATTTTCCGGCGAGCCGGGACGGCCGACCGCCACCCGCGGCGGCCCGTGCGGCGGCGCGTGGCCAATGGCCCGCCAATGTCATTCTTAGCATATGTTTAAGGTTCTAGGTTCAGTTTTGATAATTGATGGATGTAAAGTGAGTAATTGAACCTAAGTTCGTTTCGATTCGTGGTTAGGTGAAAATGTGAATTGACGATCCAACCGTTGGATCGTCACCAAACTTTGATACGTTGTAATACGTAATATTTGAGGATTATAGGAACTTACGGGTCGGGAATCCGATTTACGGATCGGGAATCCGATTTACGGATTTTTCGGAATTAGAGTTGTAAGTTCATAAAATAGAATGTTAACCGTCACTTGGTTTTCGAAATTGACGGAGATCCCACCGTTGGATGGTAATGAAATTTTAGGATGATATCCTTGAGGTATATTGTGGACCTCTGAAAGTTATGGATTTGAAATCTGAATTGCAGGTCTTCCGGATCGAACTCCGTAGTGACGTGTCTTATATAAGTTATATATTCTATCGATATGAATTCTGAGGTTGGATTTGATTATTGTTTTAGGCACCGATCGTCATGACGCCTTGATGTGTTGTGCTAGGGAGTTGCTGGGCGAACTCCAGGTGAGTGGGCAGTATTTCTGTTTATACCTATATGCTATTGAAATTCCCAGAAATTAAGTTCAAATGAAAGTGTTTTTCTAAAATGCCATGCATGCATATATGAGTTATATGAATTGATAATTGATGCATATATATATATATATATATATATATGTGTGTGTGTGTGTGTGGATTGGTGCTGTGGACGCACATGTGAGTATCAGGTGAGTTTTATGTTATTCATGTGAATCATTGATGATGTATATTATGTGGATAGCTCATAACCTGCAATCATGGTGTTAGTGCTTATATTATTCACCCGCACCGCACGCTTACCTTGGATCCAAGTAGGTGCATGTCGTACAGACCATGAGAGGGTTCCGACATGCTAGTCGTACAGATCACTAGAGGTGGTTCCGACTAGTAGGTGACTTTAGATTATGTGCACAGATGATTGATGAGAGAAGCACTAGAGCGTATTATTACACCATTCTTATCGTACAGACTACTTCAGGTAGTTCCGATTTATGTGCAGAGTAGTGCCGTACAAGTCACCGATGTGACTCCGGTTTGGATTGGATATTGAGCTATAGAATTAACCGTACATGACCAACTGCAGGGTCTCCGGTTGATTCATTATTTCACCTATTATTTTGATGCATCATTCATTCTGTTTTTGACAGTTATAGCATGGCATACTTTCTGGCTTTTGAGAAAAATTGATGATTTGAGATTTATGAAAAGTTATATGCTATTATACTATTTTCTGGGAAAGTATACAGGTTTTACAGCGATGGGTTAGAAATATTTTAAATGAAAAGTTCTTTGTTTTACTGACCCACTCAATTTTGTTTTGCGCCCCTCCAGGTTCTAGTTAGCAGAGCTTTGGTGGCCACGAGGAATCCAGCAGTGTTCTGACAGAATTCACAAAAGTAGGAATCACCCTCGGGTGTTTCATCATAGTAATTGTATTTTGTTTTTTAAAGCTTCCGAACTGTGTAAATGGTTACGTCACTCTCACGTGACGGCCATCATGCCCTCCTTCGGGACGGGGTGTGTCAGATGTTGAGCTCACAAATTTTATGTTTTAGATCCCATGACTAATGGTTTGCTAATGGGAGTATTTGTAAGGTATCTATTGCATTTTGTAGACATTTACTAAGTTTTGTTTTACTCTCTTAATCAGTGGGAGTAATAATAATTTATCTATATATAATTTTGCCTCTGTTAATCAGTGGGAGTACCCTTTGTGTTAAAAATTTGAAGTGTTAGTGGCTGATACTTTAAGAGTAAATTTGGTTTAAATTTTGTTCATAAGTTTTAATAAGAGGTCCTGATTTTGTAAACAGTATATCGTATTTTACTTGTTCTCTTATTATATTCTAAATTGACAGCAAAGTTGGATGTTGTTACCAACGTTATTGAGTTCTTTTGTGAACTACTTTTGTACTGAAATATATTTTCATATTTTTAGTTCGACTATTATGAGCTAATGTTTTGACTATTAGCTCTTGACACCATGACTTCGTTAGCAACAAAGTACTTGGAGTTGAATGTGTGTGTAATCCTGGAGTGCAAAGAACAGACCAAGTTGTTCTTTGTTTTCTTTGGTTCTGCATTCGATTCAAAGTGACAGGTTACTAGGAAACGTTATTGCATACTTATGAAGACTCAGTGATCACCATGAGTTCTTATTTTGTTAGGATGAATAATTGACATTCAAGTGGGAGAATGTAAGATTGTGAATGACAATGAATGTTGTATTGGATCATTTTGTTGTAAGCCAATTGTCTATCGAGTGGTTAGCAACCAAAGTGATCCGATAGTCCCAACCTAATATGGATTATGGAGTCTTATCCCTTGCAATTAACCTAGAGGAAATCTGATAGATTTATTATAAAGATATCATATCATGGTAGGACTTAAATACTAGAGAGATATGGTAGATCTTAACAGCCAATGATAGGTCGGATGTGATGAAAACCCTAATGATATAAATACCACGGTTAAGTCCCTGCTTCTATACGCTTGTTCTCTCATTCACGCCAAACCCTATTCATGGTAGAGAGATATTTTGAAGTATTGGAAGTAGAAGACAACCTAATGTTCATTAATGACTTCACCTTCATAACCATGTCTTCCGAATTCTACAGATAACTTCAATATAATTAATTGATCTCTATTTCATATTGATTTGATTTATTCGTGATCCTAATGTCTTGTTGTTGTGATATCAGAATATGTCTTGCATGATATTCGTGTGTACTCTTCTTCGGTGATTTGGATATTCGTTGCTCCTTCATTTATGGCCCCCCATATCATGTGGAAAAACAGAGCTTTTGGGCATCAATTATACACTTGGGGAGTGATATTAATAAGCGATGGATGGTGGTGGGGGATCTTAATGAGCTTCTATGGCAACATGAAAAGCTTGGTGGGAGTCAATGGAATCCTATCAGAGCCAGATTTCTAAGAGATTTTATAG
This sequence comes from Malus x robusta, assembly GCA_963082935.1. Taxonomy (NCBI): domain Eukaryota; kingdom Viridiplantae; phylum Streptophyta; class Magnoliopsida; order Rosales; family Rosaceae; genus Malus; species Malus x robusta. The sequence goes on from OY720337.1 coordinate 27,670,323, forward strand.
ATAATAACTATCTCCTGGATATTGGATTTTGTGGCCCGCAGTTCACTTGGGTTAGGAAAGAAGATGGAGTTGTTATCCTACAAGAAAGGTTGGATCGGTTTTTAGTGAATGATGCATGGATTGACAAATGGCCTAGTTCTTCTGTAACTCATGGATAGTGGATTGGATCAGACCATTGTTCTATTCTGCCCCAGACTATCTCCGATGTTCCTAAATCCCGCAAGCTTTTTAAGTTGGAAGCTTTCTGGGCTGATGACTCTGACTGCAGGGAGATTGTCGAGACAGGGTGGAATGAAGGTCTTGGAAGGAGTGAGTTACACAAATGGTCTTTTTCTTTGGGCTAGCTGTTGCAGGCGAAGACTCATTGCCTGGAGTTAGGAGAAATTTTCAAAAGATCACGAACTTGTTGGCCAGTTATTAGGGGAGCTTGAGCAGATTCAAAGCAAGTTTTATCTTGAATAATGCTAGAGAATTAGAGATCAGTGCTCAACTATCCACTATTTGGGCTAGAGAAGAGAAATTTTGGCAAGAACGTTCCAGAATTAGCTGGCTCCCCAATACTCGCTTCTTCCACCTTACAACGATGCAGAGGCGATGTAAAAACAGAATCACGAGAGTTGCAAATGAGGATGGAGTATGGACTGAAGAAAATGGTGATATAAGAGATACATTTGAAACGTTCTTTATGGATTTATACAAGTCAGATGGCAGGAGAGATTGGGGGAAAGCCTTAACTGGGTTGCAACCGTCCATTACGCCGGAGATGAATGCTTTGTTATGCTCTCCTTTTACCAATGATGAAGTGAAAGATGCAGCCTTTCACTTGGATCCCTAAAGGCCCATGGTCCTGATGGATTTCCAGGATTTTTCTACAATAGGTTCTGGCATATCTTGAATGAGACCATTGTTTGCACTGCCAATGATTTCTCGAAAGAAAATATCCTCTTATCACAAATCAACAAAACCCATATTGCCTTGATTCCAAAAGTACCTAACCCGGAAAACACTAGCCAATACCGTCCAATAAGCCTCTGCTGCAAGTCCTATAAAATCCTTTTCAAAATCCTCGCCAATAGGTTGAATACAATCCTTCCAAATATCATATCGTGCCACCAAAATGCTTTTGTCCCTCATAGACAAATACAAGATAATCTTTTGGTAGCCCACGAAGTCTTTCATTACCTAAAGTTGAAGAGTAGTGGAGGGCGACATGAGCTAGCGCTTAAATTAGATATGAACAAAGCATATGATAGGGTGGAGTGGAATTTCTTGGAGGTGACAATGCGGATGATGGGTTTTAATGAGGGTTGGATTGGTTTGGTCATGGGGTGTGTTACCACCATTTCTTTTTGGTGGTAATCAATGAGAAGCGGGGAAAATACTTTCATCCTACTAGAGGGTTAAGACAAGGAGACCATTTATCCCCTTATCTTTTCCTACTAGTGAGTGAGGTTTTATCTAGAAGTGTTGCTTTTGCCACTAACAATTTGTCTTTGCAGGGTATAAAAATTTGCAGTTGTGGTCCGTTAATTTCACGTCTCTTTTTCGCCTATGATTCTCTCTTTTTCATTCGGGCAAGTGAAGGAAATTGCAAGTATTTGATGGAGATCCTTGAGGAATATTGTCATGCATCCCAGCATCGTATTAACTATTCCAAGTCAGCTATATACTTCAGCCTCAACACTCCCACCTCTTGTCGATATATTCTATGCTCAATTTTGAAGATTCCGGACACCAATAACCCCGGAAAATACCTTGGTCTCCCTTCCATTTGGGGCAGGTCAAAGCATGACGCTCTTAGCTATGCCAAATAACGTATCCAAAATCGCATCCAAGGGTGGAAAGCCAAGGTATTAACTATGGCTGGGAGAGAAAGCTTATTAAAATCGGTAGCGCTGGCTATTCCAGCTTATCTCATGTCATGTTTCAAATTTCCCAAGTCGACTTGCACTTAATTGAACTCCGTTTTGAGCAATTTTTGGTGGGGTAATACTGAAACGGGCAATAAAATTCAGTGGAATGCATGTAGTGACTTATGTGAATCTAAAGACAAATGAGGGATGGGTTTCAGAGATTTGGAAAACTTCAACCTTGCTCTTCTTCCAAAATAGTGTTGGAGGTTGTGGATCAATCCTGATTCTTTTTGGGTTCGTGTTATGAAATCTCGCTACTTTCCTAGAAGAAACATATTGGAAGCTACTCGTGGTGCCCGTCCTTTATAGGCATGGACTAGCCTTTTAGAAGGCAGAAGGATTTTGTCTGAATGATGCAAATGGCAAGTTGGGGACGGTTCTCGAATTCGGATATGGAAGGATAATTGGCTGCCACCATTGACGTCGTCTTGTATCAAACCGAAAAGAATCATACCAGGGCCTTTGCTGACTATGGTCAGTTCTCTTATTGACATCAATATGGGACATTGGAAACTTGATGAAATATCCCACATCACGACTCAACGTGACCTTCACACTATTGCATCGATTTCGCTCTATAATTTGGGAGAGGAGGACAGGTTAGTCTGGCCATGGAATCGTGATGGAATGTACTATGTAAAGAGTGGTTATGGATGGGCTTTTCATCAATGTAGTCTGATCCCCTCCACTGCGGCACAGACATCTCATCAAATTGATTCTTAAGTTTGGAAAATCATTTGGTCCCTCAAAATGGTGCCGAAGATCAATAATTTTTTGATCCCAACAAAGAAGAATTTGTTCACACGTCATATCAACCCAAACCCTCTCTGTCCATTTTGTGAGGAGTTTGAAGAATCAACAGAACACATTCTTCTTCTTTGTCTTTGGGTGAGCTATGTATGGTATGGTTCCTTGTTATCCTGTCGACCAAACTTATAAGCAGTGACTACTCTTGGAAGATGGTTCCAATAAGTTTCACATATTGGGTCTACTTCAAAGATTCAAAGGAATAAGATTATGGTTTATATTGGTGTGGTCTGTTGGGAGATTTGGAAAGAACGATGCCATGCTTGTTTCAATCACTCTCTTCCTAACCCGATAAGCGTTATTATCAAAGCCAATATGCTTTTCAATGACATTATCTCAAATCGCATTGGGCATGAGCTCAACTTTAGGTCCTCTGATCCTCTTGCCTGTTTACAGATCATTCATCAAACGTTTCGGGTATGTTTTCTCCTATTTTCGAACATTTCCTTTGAAAAAGATTCATAATTTCTGCATTTCTGGCATCAACGTTGACAAGCATCGTGTTGCAAGCCTATGATTGAGAGGGAAAAAACCCGGGGAAGTATATAAAGCTACGTCCGAAGAATATTGAGTCAGTGCTGAATGAATTTTTCGAGAGTAAGACGTGGGGAGAAAAGCGATAGGTAGTTGACATGCCTGTTTTGAGAAATAGAGACTTAGCTTCCAATGGTAGTCTTTGTATAATTTAAGATGATGTTAAATAATAAGCGATGTTATATGCCCCATGTAAAGATTTCAATTAATTATTCATGTTCTTTTACGTTTTGATTTTCAGCTACCCAATGAGAAATGTGTAGGAAATATTCGTTTCTGTGCAAATGTTAAAAGAAAACATAATACAAGTGTGGTTATGTTCGAGTATAATTTTTTTATGAGTATTTCTTCTTAATTAATGTATATACATACATATGTATGATGTATGTACACCACGTGTTGTGTATGAAGAAGAAATACGCAATATGTACAATTAATGTTCACAGAGAAAAGCCTTCATTTCGTGGAATGATCAAGTATGTACATGATCAATGACTACAAATGTGCCTTTTTTCAATACACAAACATATATTTAAATGAATATTTAAAAACGGCTGGAACCCCAGTCGAAGTTGGCCGGCTAAGCCCTTACGCCCAATGTAAGCCTTTTCCTCTTAGTTCATTCCCCTTCTGATCAAGTTGTTGATTTAACTGCTGCCAGAGGATGAGTTTTCATCTTGCAACTTGACCTTTTATTCCTCTGTAACTACTAAATTGCCATTAGAAAGAAATTGTCTTCAATAAAAAAATCGATTGAATTACCTTCTTTAATGTGAAAGAAGGTTTCTTTGCCGCCCATGATGCCACATCATAAAGCACTTTTGAAAACTTGGGCTACAAGAGGGCTTCTTTGCCGCCCATTATGCCACGCCATAAAGCACTTTTGAAATCTTGGGCTGTACTGTTCATTTGCAACAAAATGAAATACCCATCAAGATATCAGTTAAAATCCAGTGAGTTGGGCCTTGAACAAGCCGGACACATGTTTTCAGTTCGAACACTTTCTTTTTCTCTATTTCTTTTAGTCCAAGTCCATTATAAAGGTTCATGTCAGTCCGATCAAAAGTCCCATGAAATTGAGTAGGAAATGGATGTTTACATCTTCCTAAAAAGATATTTTTCAAGCCGGTACACCAACTGTTAGAGAATAGTCCACAAAAAAAAAGGTGTAGGCCATGCATTCACATTTCCTAATGCCCTCTGTTGCATTATAAATAAACTCTCCACCAGAATTACGATAGTACACAACCCACGACTACAACCCTGTCAAGATTCTAGTGTGACAACCATCAGAATTCTCTCTTACTCAGGACATGGCATCCCCTCCTAGTTCTTTGGTGTTCATAGTGCGGAGGCGCCAACCGGAACTGGTAGTGCCGACAAAAGTCACGCCCTATGAGTTTCGACAACTTTCTGATATTGATGATCAAGAAGGTCTTCGGTTTCAGATCCCCGTGCTACAGCTTTATCAATATGATCCCTCTATGCAAGGGAAAGACCCCGTACATGTCATTAGAGAGGCAATTGCACAAACTCTAGTGTTTTACTACCCTTTTGCTGGTAGGCTCAGGGAGGGGCCTAACCGGAAGCTTGCGGTGGAATGCACAGCTGAGGGTATCATGTTCATTGAGGCTGATGCTAACATTACCCTAGAGCAGTTTGGTGACAACCTTCAACCGCCATTTCCTTGCTTGGAAGAGCTTCTTTATAATGTTCCTGGTTCCGATGGGGTTCTTAATTGCCCACTCTTACTAATTCAGGTACAATTACGTATATACTTTATAGAAATTTAGGACTCAAAGTTTCATTACTATCTTTTTCATCTCAGGAGAGCGTCACAATTTAGCTTTTTTCTTCTAATATTTTATACTAACATAATAGTTTTGAAAAATTTGATATAAGTTCAATTTCTTTAATGATAAAATTTACTATAAAAATTAAATTTCTTCCTAGTTATATCTTTAATTATTTCTTCGTCTTTTTTTTTTTTTTGGTTTTTCTTGTTCTTCTTATTCTTGCTCTAAACCCCATTCGTAGATTTTAACTTTTAATTTTTATAATCAACCTGTATCACATATTAATATGCATTACTTGTAGGTATATTATGTTTTTGTACCCTTTAATTAGGTTTTGTTTCTTGCTAATATACATTCATGCATTATTTGAGTTAGGTCATATGTTCTGCAGATGAATTTATGTTAGTATATTATTTTTTTCGTTAGAAGTTATTATGTAGATTTATTTAAATTAGAAGATGCATTAAATTTAAATGCCCCTAATAGTTTTCTATAGTTCAAGTTATTTTTCTATGATCCGAATTATTCTGGTTTTAGAGTAATGTGTTATTTGGTTTCCGTACTATGGAGTGAAAATTATGTTTGTAAACTCATTAAGAATAGTCATCTTCATCCTTATTATTAAATATAAAATTATTATACCTAATTTTTCATTAATTTAATCCACGAGACTTGCATAAGATATACTTTAAAGGATAGATTGACAATTTTAATGAGTTGAAAATTTTATTTTTCCAAAAAAAGAAATTTAACACTTAATTTTCACTCTATTTTAATTAAGGGACCAAATCAATAATTTACTCTCTTTCCTATTATTTCAGCAAAAAAAAACTTATGTTTATGTTACCTTATTTTGACACTTTCAGTTTTTAACTGCAAGTTGGTTAGTTTGTAAATATTTCTTATCCAAAAACAATAAAAGGTACAAATGGATTCATGCAAATTAGATATCGAATGAGACTTGGCTATTGAAAAAATCAGCAGCAGCCTCTGCTAATGACCAATTATAACTGAACATGTTTCTAAGTTGTGAACCTCTACTGATGACCAATCACAACTTAGACACACGTTCAGTTGTAATTGGTTATCAGCAGAGGGTGCTGCTGATTTTTTCAGCAGCGAAGTTCTTTCATTAGATATCGACTTCATTGTCTTCTGGCATAACAAATTGATTACGTAGGTTTGACTTTACGTAAATTTATAGGTAATAATTTTGTTTAAAATGTAATAATTTGACTATTTTATATGATTACGCAAGTTTGACTTTAAAAATGTCCAAAAAAAAGTACTTCGAATAATATTTAGGCTTATTTTTAATACACTCATTGGAACTCGATTTTAATTTCACTTTACTCTTTGTAATTCAAAGTCATCACTTTACTGTCTGAAACTCAAAGTTCGCTCCACTTTGCCCTTTGAAACTTAACTTTAATCCTATTTTGCCCTCCTGAAACTTAAAAGTCGTCTTAAAAAAATTCAAAATTCGCTCAACATTGTCTTACATCTGTTAATTTCTTCTATGGGGTTCGATTTCGATGCGCTAGGCTAATCAATTTTTACTTTAAAACATCTCCAAATGAGATATCAAAATCCTAAGTGGAATGCCACTGTGCATATTTGACATTAAAAGTCTTTCCTACCGAAATATTATTTGTTGACTGGATTTGAAGACTTTGTGATTAGGAGTCAAATTTGAAATTAATGTCAAATTTATTTTTAATTAATTTTAATAGTGGATCCCTTATTCTACTAACATTTCAACTAATAAAATTTTTGTCTTAGCATTTTTTTTTTAATAATTATAACCATTTAAAGATCTATTTTATTTGACAATTCAGTTAGAGAAGTAGAAAATTTGACACAAGACTTTAAATTACCACGTCAGCCACCAATTATAATTTGATGTTTCTCTAAAGATGGGCTTAATAATATCAGTATTACTCTTCATTGTAGTGGTAGTGGAATAATATTTAAGAATCCATCTCTCTCTTTTTTCAACGTTGTCATCTATCATGCATCCATTATTGAAAAATCTTGATGGTTTTTTGAGAAAGTTTCAAAGTTGCAATCTATCATTCACGATGAAAATCTATGGAGAAATTTTAAGTGTCAATGTTCATCAGATGCATATGTTTCTTTCGACAATGGTACTAACAGTAAACTAGATGATCCAAAAGAGTACATGGCATCTTTAATGTAAGCTCCAAAGGAAGGAAAGAGATCCTCTCCGGATCTCTCCCTCTAAAGTCCAAGGATCAAGTGATCCAGGTTGAAATTTGATCAAACGGTTAAAATTATTATAACTTTTAGGCCTTCCTGTTTTTAGCCGTTGGATCAAACTTCAAGGGTCTGGATCACTTAATCCTTAGGCTTTGGTGGAAGAGATCTAAGGATGATCTCTTTCCCTAAAGAAAAAGGATCCTCGCCGGATCCTTTTCTTGAGGATTCTAAAGATCCCGCAATCGTGACCGTTCATTGTACATCGTGCGATCATAAATTATTTTAAAATTTAAAATTTAAAATTAATTATAAATAGTACCTAACGAAAACTGACCACACGATTTACAATTAATGATCACGATTGCGGAACGGATCCTTTTCCTCCCCAAAAGAGTATCTTGACTTTCTAAACAAACATACTTACAATAATATTTAAGTTATCATCGATGGGAATTTGAATACACAAAAGTGACATTAATGTGATCACATGTTTATACAGCTATCAAGTGACATTATTGTCTTTTTTCATATGATAATGATAGTACATAAAGTTAGGCAACTCGGGACAATTATTGTCCTGTTTGTACAATAATCTGTTTGCAATGTAGCCTTCCAACTAAACAACGTTCTTCGTAATTCATAAACAGGTGACGCGCCTCCAGTGCGGTGGTTTAGTCTTCGCCCTCCGTCTTAACCACACCATGAGCGACGCGGCGGGGCTCGTCCAATTCATGACTGCCGTAGGAGAGATAGCACGCGGCGCAACTTTCCCCACCGTCCAGCCCGTGTGGCAGCGGGAGCTGCTCAATGCGCGTGACCCACCCCGCGTGACATGCACGCACCGAGAGTACGAAGAAGTGGAAGACACCAATGGCACCATAATCCCACTTGATGGCATGGTCCACAGGTCCTTTTTCTTCCGCCCCACCGAGGTGTCCGCCATCCGAAGATTTGTCCCGCGGTACCTCAGCACGTGCTCCACGTTCGAGGTCCTCACGGCCTGCCTCTGGCGCTGCCGTACCATCGCGCTCCAGAAAGACCCAAATGAGGAGGTGCGCGTGTTGTGCATTGTGAACGCGCGGTCCAAGTTCAACCCTCCGTTGCCGGTGGGTTATTACGGCAACACGTTTGCATTCCCGGTGGCGGTGACGACGGCATGGAGGCTAAGCAACAACCCATTGGGGTACGCGTTGGAGCTGGTGAGGAAGGCCAAGGCGGATGTGACAGAGGAATACATGCGGTCGTTGGCTGACCTCATGGTTATTAAGGGTAGGCCCCACTTCACGGTGGTGAATTCTTACCTTATGTCGGATGTAACCCGTGCTGGGTTCGGAGAGGTGGATTTTGGGTGGGGGAAAGCGGCTTATGGTGGGCCAGCGAAGGTCGGGGTCGGGCTAATAACTGGACTCGCTAGCTTTTACATACCGTCTAGAGACAAGAGAGGGGAAGATGGGATTGTGGTTCCGGTTTGTTTACCGGCCGCGGCGATGGAGAGATTTATCAAGGAACTAGATGCCATATTGAATGCGGATGAAGAACTGATTAGGGTTCATAGCTCTACTAAATATATTTTGTCTGCCCTGTAAAATATGAATGTCATATACATGCATGTATTTCTTTGCTTTTATTTTCCCTAATTAGTTTCTTTTCTACTGTAATATGGACGCCTCCTTAATAATAGGGATGTTTTTGGTATGAATATATTCGAAAGTTCCTTGAATTCCTTATGTGGGACTTGTAGGTTGAAGAACGTCGTTGGTAACTTTTCGTAGACAAGCCGAATGTAATTATTCTTTTTGTTAACAGATTAAATGTGTAAAGGGGAGGACGAGACCTTGTCATATCAAGAGCTCCCTCTCCCTCATTTTAGGGAAAGGTATTTGTGGCGTTACCCTTTGAGCTTGTAATTTGTTGCCAATTTCTCTTCTTTGAAATTTTATAATTAGTCAATTTCTCTCTTATCTTAAGCTTTTATATTTTCCATGTGACATTCAGTTATATTTATCACATGTTATCCACGTGTAGAACATACAAAGAGAATATTTTTGCTTAGCACACTTAAATAATAGTGATGCTCATCACCCAATTTATCACCGTTGGATGAGTTCAAATTCAAGATCTGCGTAACAGGTAAACACAAATCTCAAGTTTAAACTCATCTAATAGTAATAAGTAGGTGGTAAGCATTGCACACCACTTGAGGGTGGTGAGAAAAAGTACACCCACATACAGAAGGTAAAAACGTTCTATTTGCCCTTACACTAGGCCAAATTCTGCTCATGAAAGGTTATCAAAAAGCTGTTAGGAAAGGAGAACCAGATTTGGATTCAACCCCACAAAAGATGTTTCCAACCCATAACCCAAGCCTCATATGTAATCACAAACTCCTTCACCCCTAATATATAATGAAATGCAATGTGTTCATATTTAGAAGCATCATATACCAATCATATGCCAATAGTTTATTAACCATAAATCATCACAACGATATTGATCAAGGATATCAAATCAAGACTCGCAGTATTTGTGTAAGCATATCACTCAATCAATAATAGAAACAGAAACAGAAAACATATAAACCTTATCAATACAAGTACATGATTAGATATAAGTGAATGATTAACTTATAGAGTTCTATTCAAATATTAATCCCTAAATCCCCTACCTCGACTCCAAGCAAGCTAATATTTCTTTCCTTAGTTTTTCTCGTGCTCTTAGGCACCCTCAAGTCTATAGCTGAATGTCGGGAGTAAAAAGAAATGACAAATAAAGCAAATATAGAATACTATAATATAAAATCACTGTTCATCATCCCTACCAAAAAGACTGCAGAAAAACTGATATGTTTTCCAGTTTTGCAGACAGAATATCTATGAACAACTTTTTTCACAAATCAAGCCTCAACGAAAATGTATGAAATTATAATTGGAAATCTTGAAGAATAATCTTTCCAACGATATAAAATTTGTTAAAATTTGAGATATGGAGGGAGAGAAATCACGAGTTGAAATAGAAAGTATTTGCAGAAAAATCTGCACCAGAGTTTTACACAGGTTCAAAGGGACCTTTTTGAACATGGTTTTAAACCATCAAATATAAATGAAAATTTGTGTAAATACTCGATTTAAAGCTTATGCCCCCTCTTCAATCAAGCCTTTTAATGTAAGAAAACAAGGAAGAAAGAAGGGACTACGAAACTAACAGTATTGAAATCTGCACCAAGAAAATTATGAACACTTTTGCAACTTAAATTCTTTTGCCTTTTCAGAGCTTCAAAAAGGACGATATAGGAACATGAAATAGGTACTCAAGGGTTTTTTCTTCAGATCAAATTAAAGAATACAAACATTATTTAGCTGCCCACCTGCTTTATAGCTGAGATTAGTTAGCCGCCCCATTCAGAATCCAAAAGTTCACACAACTGCCAACTGCAGCCATAGACTCCACAGCCCTAGCTCCTCCCACCTCCTGCTTAAGATTTCGCCGTTTTCTAAAAACCGTCCACCTCCTAGTTAGATGGTCTTCAATAATCAGTATACTATAATGTCACTAAGCATACAGTAAAAGGTAATTACAAAATGAATAAGGAAAGGAAATGATAAGAAGAAATAATTCTCTTTGTTGGTTCGTAGGTTTGGCTAGAGAGTGGGCTTCTAGATCTCTCTCTTGTGGCTGAAAAAAAAAAAACAATATTAATCTAATTTAATAAAAATTGGGCCGAAATTACGTTACTATTTGAGAGAGATAAAAAATACATATGTAATGAATTAAAATTCAAGGTCTTCACAGAGATCATGCATACACACACCATATTAGAGTGTACGATTTATTTCGTGTTTATCGGTGAGGAGTCTTAAGCGGATTCTCACATCTATTTGTTTAAATTGATGAGTGAGAATTGAATTTGTCGTTGGTTGTGTGAAATTGGTTGTTATGTATATGTTGCAGGACCATCGTGGGGTAATTTGTAAGTGACTTAACATTTGAGTTGAGTTTAATTATGACTCTGTTGGATAAATGCGCTTTATGTACTTGGCAAGTTATTCTTGAATTGTGATGAGTTGTGCATTTTATACTTTGAGATGACTACTCACTCCCAAAGCACAGCTGATTTTTTTTTTTTTTTTTTTTTTAGAAATTAATGCTTTTTTAGAGAGTTTTTTTTGCATGCAAACATGTTTGTTAGAAACACGTAATGTTTTTAATAAAATCTCAATTGCTACTGGAGAAGTATTTAAGTGATTTTCTTCCAAAAAGTATTTTCATGTGATTTTCTAATTCAAGATACTCTAAGAGCTTGTTGGGAATTGTTACTAGAAGAGTTAACATTGATTTTTTATGCTGCAGATCCTTGCAGAACACTCGATGACTCACATCCTTTTGGCTCAACTGCATGCATAAAGTGCATGCTTAGCTAACTTTGCTACAAATATGTTGTATCGTCTACATAGATTTTTCTTCTTTTTTTTTTTTCTCTCAATGGAACCTATTTTGTTTCGATTAATCATGCAGTGAGAATTCCAACATGAGTTTCACAACGACCGTGGAGACGCCTCTGGACTAGTCTCCTAGGAATTCACGATTCCAACTCCTCTTGGCTACTACCATCACTTGCAAATACATTTCTTACGCCTCCTACCCTCAGGAGTAGCCATCCACTTATTGGTCCCAATTTAAATGGGTTTGGGTCTTCTTCTGCAGTTACGACAGCATGCATTCACTGAACCCCCGGCTGAAAGCCCCAACAATCTGTTTTTTTTCCCTTCAGAGTCTCTTTTTGTAGTATCTACCTCTTGTACATACTTGTATGGGGTAAATTATATTTTACCCCCTTCAAGTTTGCGTGTAATTAACTTATACAACAAATTTTAAATATTTCAATCTCATACATTTAGTTATATATATTATTTCAATTTCATTACAATCGTTAGAAAATTTGTTATGTTCACAGTTAAGTG